>JAGTXK010000103.1:0-600000 GCA_019096195.1 Boletus sp. NGJ
ACGCCTGGTAACAATGGTGACACATTCCCGTATAATCCCCCTGTTGGATTATCGGACTAGCAGGACTTGAGGGAATACTTCAACCTCCCGAGGCCCTATACCCTTGGACTGGGGACCAACTGCTAGCTTTACATAGAGTCCTCTCATTACCTCTACGACCGATGGCGGAGTCTCGGATTTACCACAGAATCCCAATCCTTACACTAAGGAGGGGGCAGACCGGTGTGCAGGCCTAGGAGCAGTAGCCTTCTGTCTGCTGATTCCTAGGGCTTACTGGGCCTAATATTGAATGGCGGAGTCTTTGATGCCGGTGGCGAAGTCCCAGGCTTTGTCTTGTCTTGTCAGTGGCGGAGTCCTGACCGACGACAACCAACCTCTATTGGTTGTTTGTGTTGCCGAAGCTTTAGAAGCGAGTAATGGCAGCGACGGCGCACAAGTGCGAAGTGATGAGAACGATGATCACGAGCACAAGGGCAAGCACCTCCAGATTGCAGGAGAAGGCTTCTGAGGTGAAGTGGAACCTTTAGCGGGAGAAGCAGTAGATTACACAGGAAGGAGTGTAGATCTAGGTTAGAGTTACATGAAGGGCCCGCATCCCTATTTATAGGCCTTACCCCTCTAGGGCAGGCTTCGTGACGAATATAGTAATATCTAGTTGCAGACGAGAGATTACTATAAATGGATCAAGGCATGAGTCAAATGGGGAAAGTAGGAATACTGGGCTATGCACGAGAGAGCATAGCCAAGGAGGCAATGTCTATGATCGGGATCAAGAAGGAGGAAAGCATGTATCAGACAAAATGGGAAGGCGGTGTCCATACCAAACGGGTAGGTTCCTAAAAAGGGAGTTACGAATAACTCTCTAGAAAGGAAGGTCCGGATGGGGCGATGTCTGAGTCAGTGTCACGGGGGAATCCCTGGTCAGAGTCGAAGAAGAGGTCGTCCTATAGTTCTATGGGAGGAGAAGGGAGGGGAAAAGATGTACCCCCTTCGGTAACCGTAACAGTAAATAGCCAAGCGGTTGCAAGCTGACTAGAGGCAAAGTTTGCAAGAGATCCAGATAGTGACTTGATGATAGTCAATCAGTAATCCTTTTCATTGATGTCTACCCCCACTGATGCTAGCTCCTCGCACTTTGTCCATAGTCCATCCAAGAAATGATAGACTTTACCACCTTTCAGCATCCTAGAGTCTAGGAATTGGGTATGCAGGTCTGTCTGAGCATATGTTCTCTTTTCTGTGTATTTGCACTGAGTTCTATGTAGGCGAAAGCAATGGAAACTTTATCTAACAATAGGTTTCCCCAGATGCTTGCTTTGCCTCCCATGGTTAGAACACTATAAGCTAGGGGAAAGTTTACCCCTAGATGAAACAATCTCTAGGTTTGCTAGATTGAGTCAGTTGAGTACTTAGTGTAGCTAAGTGCAGTAGCTAAGTGCATGGGTTGTTCGCCAATTCCCAATAAGTATTGAAGAATTGAAATTGAAATAGTTTCAACGGTAGTCTGGTTAATAGTGTAAATAACTATAAACATGTTTAAAGATATGCTAGTCAACACTACTAGGTTGCTAGACTTTTGGTTAGTAGGCTTTTTTAGAAAGTCAAATAAGTCAATTGCTTTAAAAGGGCAATGACTTTATGGCTGGTAATCCACAGATATGCTGGATTGTTGAGATGTTGAGATGTTCCAGATAAGACTGGAATAGGTTCACACTACACTTAGGTCACTCAGAGAGGTTGTAGTAACTCAATCTTATTATTTGCTAAGGAGAATGCAATTCAGTGCTTGTTTGGCTGTACTGTCACTTATTCTCTTAGGTGGGCAGTCAGCAGAGTAGCAGGGACATTTAGAGTCTAGTAGAATTAAACTGTTGGGGATCTATTCCCTTTTGTTGCCCTATTTAGGGTTTTCTTCCAAAAAGGTGTCCTATATTTCTTGTACACTATTGGCTACAAGAGCTTACTCCTAACAATCTAACTAGCTGTCTAAACAATGGAGAATGTCCTCCTCAAGGTCCTCTGTGGGTTGCCTGTGAGTGGTACTCCAAGTAGGGGTGAGAATTGTTCTCCTCGAGAGAACCTCTCTGGTTGAGATGCCCTGTATGAGGGGTGATCTGCTCTCTTGGTGGCCTGAATGGCTCTCCTTTTATAGATAAATACATGGGCTTGGCTAGCCAATCAGAAGGGTTGGCTGCTTACTAATGCCAAGAGTTTTATTACAAATGCCAAGCTTTTGCTGACTGAAGCATAGAACTTCAAAGAATGCCATAGAACTCCATGGAATGTTCAGTCAGGTGATACAAGGCTGTATAGCTCATGGTCACATGATCATGTTCTCTCACTGGCACTTGGCTATATACATTTTATTTACAGTTCTATTAGCTATGTACTTGTAGATAGTAACAGAGCCATGTATTGGAGAAAAACATTAATTTCTCCTTGGTTTCTTGATGGAATATTCTAAGAATTGTAGGGTTGCTAGATCATACTAAGGGTCATAGGGCCCTAGAGTATTGGAATATTCTAACTGCTGCAAGTGGTAGAATTAATTCTATTTGGGTCCTAGCTTCTAATTGTGCATGAAACGAGTTTGATGCAGGTCAGCGCACAATCTCATCCCACATGGCTTTGACAGAGGAGAGTTTCCTGATTTTCAGAGTGGTTGAGTCCAGGATCCGCTGGATAAGCAGGTGCTTTAAGATGCTTTCATTCTTATGCCACTTTATTATCTCCTCAGTCTCTGTTGTTGACATGGAGGTGTTATAGTTCAGTTTGGGGGAAGTTCCATCAAAGTGCCTTCACATGTCCTTCACTTTGACAGCGACTTGAAAATGGAAGGCAAATATCGCCTAATTTATATCTTTTATATCAAGTTTAGCCACATTGTTGGGCAATGTATTGGTGGTGACAGGGACAGTTGACATCAGTGTAAAAGTAGTGAGCTGTTAATTTCTTCTGTATTTAGAGGTGTGAAACAGCAGAGCTCATAACCTGTTAGATATCAAAGACCAGGAGGGAAATGAGAGTGCAGCTAGTAAAGTATACTATGTATAGTGTAAGCCAAATGGAAGGGTAATAAGGAGAGTAGTAGCTCACCTCAGTTGTTGTGCAATGTAACAGACTGAGGAGAGCAATTGCTCAATCCTACATATATAAAACACTACAGCTAAAAGTTTGAAAGATATCCCAAACTGTGGAAAGGGGGCAGTGTAGCATACTACACCGCAAGTGAACACATGGTGCATAGAATATAATTGGTGGTAATCACAAGGGCAAAGCACATGCTTGTATTCCAACAGAAAACTCTGGCTCTAATCTGGTGCTCACCTGTAAGCATCACCATAGGGAAAGATGCACCTGCAAGCATGTGGCCAGCCTGATCAGAATAAAGATGGTGGAACTGAGGGCCATTGTGTACACTACTGTGTAGGTGAGTGCTCAACTACAATCAGACAATATACATCTTAGTGAAGACATTAGGTTTGATTTGCACTTTCCAGTTGTGGGACATGGAGGGTCATGGATGGAATCTTCAACCATGACCAGTTCTACAATTCTATTGTGAATTGGTTTAAAAACACCAAGAATGCTGAGGAGAAAGCTTTTGTAGATGACCTCCTTCTGTGATGGAACTGGTAAGCTGATTCCTGTCTAGCTAATCCCTGTTGCCCTGTTGGTGACATCACTGCAATATTTGAAACAGAAAAACTTTTGGGTGGAAGGGGGTCATGGATAATTGTCATATCCACAAGACCAAGGTGGTCCATGCACTTGTTGAAGATATGCACCGTATATCAATGTGTTGTTTGTTCATATACTAACTGCTGCTAGTTTGCAAGCTAATTTTTCTTCCTGCATACTTACTGATTACAATCCAATTGAACAGGCTTTCTCAGTGATCAAGGCATACTTTGGTGCTATCCCAATGACTTCTTAATGACCACAATTGTGTGTGCTTGTCAAAACATTACCCCTAACAAGGCAGAAGAACATTTTCGAACATTGGGTTATATTGTATAGTGGAAAATGGACTTCGTACTATAATTATAGAGCCTTGTAGATTTCCACTGCACTAAATGTATACTTGCAATTGTCACAACAAATCTAGAGAGAACAAATTGTGGCAATGTATTTCAATCAGGAAAATAATATGCAACATGGAGATTGACACTATTACTTGAAGAAACTATCGAAACCATTATCATTGGCATCCTCACAAACAGTAAATCCTCTCAAAAAAGGAAGCTAGATACTGTGATCTATAGATTGGTACCAAAGTTCATAATTCTTTGACATGTCACCACCTCCATCCTCAGCAATCATTAGAGATCCAGTAAAGTAGCAGCCACCACCATCATAAAACTTCTTCTTGTAAGCAACCCTTTTCTGAGGTCGATGGGTAGGTGACCTTGATTGGCTTGTTGAGCTCTGATCAGTGTTGCTATGCTTGCATTTCATATCAGGACCATTCCACCAGGTGATGGAATCCTTCTTCAGATGAACTATATTGCCAGCCCATCTGTAAAAAGACCAGGTACTATATAGTCCCAGTAGATATCATAGGCTTCCCTCAACTATATAATACTATGTAGGCACTCAGTTCACACAGAGCACTACCATAGTAAACTGTAGCAGTCCTTAGCATTGGACAAAAATCACTACAAAGGACTATGTAGTACTACATTACACAGCTATAGCAGTCCATAGCATTGATCAAAAAGCACTACATTGCATGAAGCCACAATACCATCAACAATAATAAACCATCCCTACCACTGCATATTGAGTCCTTCATCAAACAACCCTCAAGTCAAAATCATTCTCCAAGGAATCATTTCCATCCATTGGAATATCTTCATCCTCACCTGCACTGACCTACCCTACTCCCTGTTCTTTGTCCTAAATCTCATCCACTTCATTCACCTTGTGTCTCACATCCTGCCTGAATTCTTCGATTGCATCTTGGATGTCATCCCATGGAATAAAGGCTACCCTATTGCTCTGTTTTGATATGAGGTTGACACTGGCATGTAACCTACACTCAATCATTAGAGACACACAGATAATGTATTTTATGCTTATCTTCCATTGTTGAAGACCTGCCAGAGCATCTTGGGCAATATATCCATTTCATTCATCTCCTGCTGAAAGTATTCAAGCATCTTGAGGTGATGCTTGAAGAAACCTTTGTACTAGTCTTTCTTGAAATAAATCAACTTGTGTCTTCCAGCGATCCATTCATCCAGCACACACTTGATCTTTTAAGCATTAGGACATGACCACAGTGTTAGCAAAAACCTTACCACCATGAGCATCAGTGCAAATCCAACACAGGGGAATGGGTTGTAATATTCCACCCATTTGATCCCTTTGTCAGCCTTACTTTTGAAGAGCACTTCATTAATGATCTGCTGAATGATCTCATGCTGATAAATCCCAGTGTAATGAGAATAGAGCTCCTGATTATGATAGGAATTCTAGTTAGTAGTATCACCACACTTGATCCTGAGTACTTATGTGGCAAGTGAATGCTGAATTGGACTTCAGCTCAGTGACCAGGTTCCAATTTTTCTCTTTGGTGACAGTTGTGTCATCCATTTCAAACCCATATGCACTAGCAACAATAGCTTGCACTTTTGTTTTGAATTCCCTGCACAGGCTCAAGCCTCATGCTGTTATCTAAATGATATTGAATAAGGAGTCTACAACCTGTGAATGTCACTCACCACTGAGATAAGACCACATCAAAAGGGAGATCTGTGGACTTGTAGTGTTTGCAGCTCATATCCCAAGCTTTCCTCACAAACTCAAGATTGACCTGCACATCAGGAAAAGGATTATTCATTAGTAGGAGAAAATAATAGAGGTGGATGGCAGTGTTGAGAATGTAACAAGTTGCAGCATCATAGTTAGCCACCTTGGGTTGCCTTTTCCCAGCTGGAATTTTTTTGCTATCCACTATCATCTTATCTGCTGAGAGTTCATCCTCATCACTGGGCACAATATGAAAAACTGGGTTCTTTTGGATAAAGGGCGGAATATTTGGATCAATGTCATCTTCCAGGTGATTACTGTTGCTGCATACTGTATAATGGGGTTGACATTGTCTGTCCTAGGCTGGAAATCACTATCATTATATGCCTTGCCAATAGCAGGCTTAAAATGACTGGGTTTGTTTGTAGACATACCAAGAACAATGTGGTTGTTGGTCATCAACCCCTTAAAGACCCTACTTATCCATCTGTCTCTCTGCTGGGAAATGGAGTAGCACATGAGATATTTTGTGTGTGGTTGCATCCAAAGAATTCAATCCAAGTGCATCCAGCTTGAGAGACTGTATGAGCTTGGAAATGCAAAGATGTTGCAGGCTGTAAACTAATTTATATCAAAATCAATAACAAATCAAAACCAACTTACCTTCTGAGTGGGTATGGGAAATGCTGGTGGGGGTGGAATGTTGCCCTCCTGTGCCATGAGTATCAGGGCTCAGGATGTAAGATCAGCATGCATTAGAGTTTGGCTGAGTCTGCCTGCAGCACATGACTAAAACTAAGCAATGATTAGCAGAAAAAGTGCATGAGAAACACAGATCTACATACTGCTTTATTGACAACAGGTGGCATATCAGCTGCTATCTCTTGTGATTGAGAAGACTTAGCCTTGAGCAGATCATGTTGTGCTGCCTTTGTGACCTGATCATGCTTCTGGAATTGCTCCTCACATCTCTTGGCCTTCACAAGAGCTTCCTGTTGGTAAGTAATCTTCTTCTGTTCCTGATCCTCTTAAAGTATGTATTTAGTTAGTATTAGGATACAATGGTCTGAGCATCATGTGTGTTTACCTTGCATAGCTTGAACCTTGGCTGAGGATTGACAAAGACACCCACTTGAAGTACAAGTAGTAGTGGGCTGTTTCAGCATACTGTTGTAAATGAAAATGTAGATGAGTACTAGTTAGCAAAAGACAAGAGTTAGGTAAAGGGTGTAGTAAAGAGTGTAACATATTAGGAGCAATGACAGGAAATGTTAATGGGGCTGAAGGGACAAGCCTGTCACCTTTGCAGCAGCAGCCAATGGTGAGTGGAGCTGACAAAGAGTCAGGTTGGCTGATCAGCAGATAGGTCCACTGCAGGGTCCAAATTATGATAAGTGAAGTCAGATCTGAGTACACAATCATACCAGGCCTTGGCAAAGAGTGGTAAGGTCAAACAACCTGGAAAAAAAAAAAAAAAAAAATATGTATCCTGGTTGAAGCTAAGTGAGTGCTAACACAAAGCAGAAGGTAGCAGCAGGGTCATAGAAGGAACAGTGGGTGTCGAGCTCAACAACTCCTTGAGAGTGGGTGATGGTTGAAAGGCAAGATCTGGGTCTGCCTCTTTTTCTCTTGCTATCAACCATCCCAAAGCCACCCTGCCATAATATTCAGTATGCAAATCACACTTGCAATTATTGCAAACATACCTTTATGAGTACCAGCAGTGTGTGTTGTCACATTGCACACTCCATGCAATGTCATGAATGGCAGGAAACCAAAATGGAGCATGCTGGGGGTCAGAACTCAGATCACAACATGGAGGATATATTTGACTTGCCAAATGAAAATAATGACATTGATATAAGCAGCGAGCGCTTCAGTACATCCAATGGACATGAGGAAGGAGCAGCTACACCTCATGAGGACAAGGAAGAGCATTGCCACAATATAGAGAATGAAGGAGACAGTTTTCCCCATTTTGCTGTAGAGTTTTCCATCCATGTGGCCATGGATATACTAGGCCATGGCACAACCCCTTTTGAACAAATGAAGCTGTTTCAGGATGGCTCTGGGGAGAGCACATACACACTGTTTGCAGATCATGATGATTGGGAACTTGCACAGTGGCTCATTAGGAACATGAACCAGTGAGCCACAGAGGAATTCTTGAAGTTACCCATAGTCAGTATCTGTTCATTCTGGTTATTTAGTGGTTTATTGATATATCTTGATCAAGACAAAGAGTTGGACACAGCCATCCTATTGTAGCAATTACATGTTCTTAAAACTCATGAATAAGCTACCCACAGAACCAGAATGATCCTGTAGACTGGTCCATGTTCATGGTGATCTTGGACCACTCTAAGAAAACAATGCAATGGAGAATATGCAGGATGGCAAGTCAGGAGAACTTGAACTGTGGATGTATGATCCAGTAGCCTGTGTGCAGGAGATAATGGGAAATTCTGAATTTGAAGAAAGCATGGCTTATGCTTCCAAAAAGGTCTATATATGTAAACTGTGAAGGTCAGATGTGCCAATACAACAAGATGTGGACTAGTAATCGGTGGTGGAATATGCAGGTGAGTAATCATCCAAGTTGATTGAAGTTTATACACACCTAATGAGCATTTAGACATAATTGCTAGTGGGTGCAATGATTGTGCCAGTGATATTAGCATCCAATAAAACAAAGCTGTCATGCTTCAAGGCAATAAGACTGCATGGCCCATATACTTGACTATAGGAAATATAACAAAAGAGGTCTGCCATGAACCCTCATATCACACATCCATATTGTTAAGATACTTATCTGTCTCAAAACTGGTATTCTTTGAAAACAATTTGGTCACTGGTTACCATCTTTTCCATTATTGCATGAAGTTGCTACTACAGTCACTTGTGACTACTGGTCAGCAGGGTGTGAAGATGATTTGTGCAGATGATTGCATTTGGTGTGTCTTTCTAATACTTGCTGCATTTATTGGTGACCACCCTGAGCAGTGTCTGGTGGCATATTGCACCAAAAATTGATGCCCCAAGTGCTTTGTACTAGCTAATCAACAAGGTGCAAACTTGCAGTTCACATGCTGCAACCAAATAGAGATAAAGCAAACACTTTATGTGCAGGCCACCAATTAGTATCCACCCAAGTTCATCGCTGAGAGCTTGTGCCCAGTCTTCTTGCCCTTCTGGGCTGAGCTCTCCCATACCAACATTTTCCTCTGCATCATCTCTGATATTCTTCATCAACTGCATCAAGGTATCATCAAGGACCACCTCAAGAAATGGTGTAGTGTGCTCACCAGGATAACTCACTTTAATGCACACTTTCAAGTGATGCCCATCTTCTCCAGGCTTCAACACTTCAAGAATGGGATCTCAACAATGGACCACTGTCAAACACAAATAGCTTGAACATGTCTTCATTGATGCTCTTGTGGAAGCTATTGTGGAATCACATGTTCTGCAAGCTGCCTACTGCCTCATCAACTTTGTCCATCTTGCTCAGTACCAGTTATACATGGATGACACACTTGCAGCTTTACAGCATGCTCTTGATGACTTTCATCACTTGAAAGATATATTTATTGAGCTTAGGTGCCAGGATCACTTCAACATCCCCAAGTTCCTTTCTCTTGTTCACTATACTAACACCATTTGTAATCTAGATAGTCTTGATGGACTAAACACAGAGACCTCTGAGCATCTCCATATTGATTTTGCCAAGAAAGCCTATGCAATGACCAGTAGAAGAGACTACACAGTCCAGATGACCAGATGGCTCCAATGACAAGAGGCAGTGCATAAAACCAGTCTCCCAGAAGTAGAATTCTCCTTCTCCAGTGATTCAGAGCATGCCAGCAAAAGCCCTGTCTGAGATATCAAGTGTCACCCAGCCTTGACTATATCCTGTTCATTTCAACACTACTGGATTACCTGGCAGCCCCAATTTCCCAAGAGAACTATTCAATATCTGGAACAGCATCATGGTGCTGTGTATTTTTTTGACACACTCAAAGCATTTGTCAACACTCTACCTTATAGCCACTGTGTTTTTGAGCCTAACACCAATGACCACTTTGATGTTTTCAGCAACCTTGTTCTCTTCATGCCTCTAATGGGGCATGCAACCAGCAAACACTCAAGAATTCATTCACATCTACAACACTACAATGGAATTTGCAAACCACCTACATCAGCCAGATATGATACTGTGTTGGTGGAAGTAGATACTGAGCTATGAAAACAGGGCAGTCTACATGATACATACATTATTCTCATTAGTGTGTCATTATACTGTACAACTGCTTGACATGCACTTTTGGTGGAGGGGGTAGGCAGGTGGGCAGGCAGTGAGTAATTTCATGTTGCTTGGCAAGCATAAACTCCTTGCCCTGATCTCATCATCACATTCTCAGAAATAGTTTGTATACTATATACCAACAATATCCAGACTTCTGATGCTATAAATTGTTACTCTTATTTCAAAGATATTTTCTTATTACTAAGTTATGCTGATCTCAAAGCTTTTCTTCACAAGGACAAGCCAGTGAATAGGAAAGTAAGGCTGTACATGTCCATTAGCACACCCATGCTATGTACTTGACCTCCCCCCCACTATATGTTATGCTGGGTAACAAGTGACACATTCCCAAGTAATCGACCACCTGGTTGATTACTGGACTAGCTGGACTTAAGGGGAAAATACCTTCTGAGGCCTGAGTTCCTTGGATGGAAATCGACAGCTAGCTTCTACATAGAGCCTCCCTTGGGGTTGGAGCCTTCTCTGCAACTGATGACAGAGTCTTGGACTTTGACAATAGTGGCACAGTCCAATGGAGGTGCAGATCTATCATGTACAGTTGCCAGTGATGGAGTCCTGGGCTTATATGGGTGCCAGTGGTGGAATCTTGGGCTTATACAGGTGCCAGTGGCAGAGTCCTAGGCTTATACAGGCAGAACCCTGTCTATGTTGGTGTTGCCATTGGCTAGGTATGCAAGCGAACAGCAATGAGGCCACACAAGTGCGAAGTGATGAGGAGCAAGATCACAAGCACTGTGGTGATCACTTCCATAGTGTTATGGTTACTGAAGGGGGTACATCTTTTCCCCTTCCTTCACCTCCCATAGGACTATGAGACGACCTATTCTTCGACTCAGACCAGAGATTCCCCCGTGACACCAACTCAGGCATTGCCCCATCCGGAATCTCCTTTCTAGGAAGTTATTCGCATAACTCCCTTTTCAGGAACCTACCCGTTTGGTATGGACACTGCCTCTCTTATTTCATTTGATATATGCTCTCTTCCTTCTTGATCCGATCATAGACATTATCTCCTTGGCTATGCTCTCTTGCACATAGCCTCGTATTCCTACCTTCCCATTTTGACTCATGCCTTAATCCGTTTATAGTAATCTTTCGTCTGCAACTACAATTACTATATTCGTTATAAAGCCTGCCCTAGAAGGGTAAGACCTATAAATAGCGATGCAGGCCCTTCATGTAACTCTAACCTAGATCTACACCCCTTCCCATGTAATCTACCTGCTTCTCCCGCTAAAGGTTCCACTTCACCTCAGAAGCCTTCTCCCATGTTCTGGAGGTGATCACCCTCATGCTTGTGATCATCTTTCTCATCACTTCACACTTGTGCACCGTCATTGCCATTACAGGCTTCTAAAGCTTCAGTGACTCCAATGACCAACAGAGGTTGGTCGTCGTCAGTTAGGACTCCGCCACTGACCCAGCAAGACCAGGACTCCACCACTGGCATTAGGCCCTATAAGCCCAGAAGACTAGCTGACGGAAGGCAACTGTCTCTGGCCTGCGCATACAGTCTGCCCATCCTTCATGAAGGATCGTGCCACTGTGGTAAATCCAAGACTCTGCCATTGGTCATAAAGATAATGACAGGACTCTATGTAAAGCTAGCAGTTGGTCCCCAATCAGAGGAAACCTTGGGCCTCTGGAGGTAGATATTTCCCTCAAGTCCTGCTAGTCCAGTAATCCAACAGGGGGATTATACAGGAACGTGTCATATTGTTACCTGGCATAACAAAAGATCTAGGTTATAAATTGTCAAAGACTATTCAGTCTAGCAACTCCCATCGTCATTCCAAGGAATTAAAACTGCCTATCAGGGGATAGGCCCTCGCTCTACGCACTGCACAGAATCAACCTTTCCCATCTCCTAGGAGAAGATTGAGAAGAAGAAGCCACATCATCATGGACTTCTACTCCTATCTCCGATATGTCTTCATCAAGAAGGATTCCAGGATTATCCCATTACAATGATCCTCCCACCCACGCATTTCCAGAACAACCCAGACGACCAGATTTTCCAGATGGTCTCCGCTCTCGAACCTCGACCCCATCGGATGCTCCCATCCCACTGCCAGCATTCCAACCGGTTCCCATCTGAGTAGACTCCCCCGACCCTCTTTTCCCTAGCGGAAGATCTAGTCCTGATTCAGGAAATCCCTGGCCCAAAGAAGACACAGACGACAAAGACAATATGGTTGAAATTAAAGCTGCCCTGCCTGAGGAGTTCTCAGGGGAGACAAATAATGCCAAGAGATGGCTCATGGCTATGGAAGGATACTTCCATCTAGGAGACGCAGAGAAGTTCACTGAGGAAGCCAAGAGGCTAATCCTATTGAACCAGATGTCCAAGGGAAGAGGAAAAGTGTTTGCAGAAGCCTGGCTGACCAGGCTACTCAACAACACCGTGCCACTTGCAGACAAATCCTATAATGAAATCAAGAAAGCCTTCACCCTCACCTTCACCCCCCACAACACTAGCAACCTAGCAATGGCAGAACTAGGGTCCCACTGGCAAAACACTTGGGATCCGAAGGGATTCGACCAATTCATTTCCCAGTTCTCACTGCTAGTGGTTCGCTCAGAACTACAAGAATTCCATTCCATCCTTGAATTCTTCCTTAGGGGAATTGATCCAAACATTGCCCGGCAGTTGGTCAACAGCAAGACCTTCCAAAAAGCCAAGAAAATGGAAGAAGTCTATGAAGTAGCTGCCAACATCCACAGGGCATGGCAACACATTGAAGGAATACAGAAAGGACCCTTTGCATCCTTTGGAAGAGGCCAAGGAAATCACCACAATCCAAACGCAATGGACGTGGATAGGATCACCTTGTCTCCCATCGAACGGGCCAAGCGGATGAGAGAGCAAAGATGCTTCATCTGCAACAAGATTGGGTGCAGTACCAAGAACCACCTAGGATATCAGCCAGTTAGGAGAGAGGAATATAGGAAACCACAGGAGATGCACACCAGGGTGGTCATCACCCAAGAAATGCCACAGGATCCCCTTGACAAGTATCTTGCAGAAGTCACCAGAAACAACAGACGAGACACAGTTCTCAGAACGCTCCAGACAGTCTACAACACGGGACTGGATGAGCAGGGACTCGTTTTGGAATGAGTACATGAAGCTGCCACAAAGGAATGGGAAGAGAACGTCAACTCTCTTGCCCTAGGACCTGCTATGCAAATTCCCCCTTCTCCCACAGACCAAACATCTTTTTAGGTGGAAGAGATGTACCAACGTCATCCTCTTCCTACACAATTGCCCCTGTATTTATTTCTGGATCGAAGAGTAATTCTACTTGTATTCCTCTCTCGATCTGGAAGCAGGATGGCAAAATCGTTGGAACACAAGCCTTAATCAATAGTGGGGCAACAGGATGCTTCATCTCAAGACACGCGGTGGAGAAAATGGGGTTACCCACATGGAAGCTGGACAACCCGGTCCGAGCTTGGAACGTCGATGGAACCCAAAACCAGTCTGGAACCATCAAAGAAAGGACCAACATCATGTTGGATTACAGAGGCATACGAGAACAGCGGAATCTCTATGTCCTCAATTGTGGCAAGGATGAAGTCATCTTAGGACTTCCATGGCTCAGGGCAGTGAACCCTGATATCAATTGGACGGAAGGATGGGTAACAATAATGCCGTCTTCCTATTGGTGGACTCAAGGTGATCCACTGGGAACACTTGAACAGCGATACCTGCTGAGGTATCTGGAACACGACAAAAGGGAGTACGTGCAGGACAGACTCTACGAGACCTTTCACCACTGGACACCCTTGCAATGGGCCAAATTCTTCAATGCACACAGGGATGTACCAGAGTTTGTCATCAAGAGGACCACTCTGTCTACTGAGATCACCCAACAGGCGCAGAAGACAAAGAGTGTATTATCAAATGCGTTCAAAGAATACGAAGACGTCTTCATGGAGAAGACAATCACCAAGCTACCTCCCTCTAGGCAATATGACCACGCCATCGAGTTAAAGGACTCATTTATTCTAAAACGAGCCAAGGCGTACCCTCTCAATCCATTGGAACAACAGGCGTGCCGGGAATTCATTACTGAACATCTCAAAACTGGGAAGATATCACCATCAAAATCTCCCCAGGCTGCTCCTTTCTTCTTTGTATAGAAGAAGGATGGGAAACTCCATCCCTGCCAAGACTATCAATACCTTAACAGCCACACGATCAAGAACACCTACCCCCTCCCCTTAATTTCCGACCTTCTGGACAAATTAAAGGGATCATCAATTTTCACTAAATTCAACATATGATGAGGCTACAACAACATCTTGATCAAACCAGAGGATCGATGGAAGGCGGCCTTTCTCACCCCGTTTCGGGCTATTCGAGCCAAATGTCATGTTCTTCAGAATGTGCAACTCCCCAGCAACGTTCCAAGTGTTTATGGACGATCTCTTTGAAGATTACATTGCAGAGGAATGGTTGGTGATATACATGGACAATCTGTTGATTCACTCCTTAGATCAGACAACTCACGATGAAAGGACACGGAAGGTCCTAGAACACTTCCGACAGCATGAAATGTACCTCAAATTGGAGAAGTGTACCTTTTCAGCCAAAGAAGTTGAATATCTCAGGATGATCGTAGGGAAGGACGGAGTCCAGATGGACTCAGTCAAACTCAATGCCATCAAATAGTGGAAACCCCCGGTGAATGTGAAGAATGTACAGTCCTTCCTTGGATTCTACAATTTTTACAGGAAGTTCATTGAAACGATCACTTATTATACCACCTACTTATTAGCACTCCTACCTACACTCTTGCACCACCTACAGACAATACACTCGCCTATCGCTCACCAACCTCCATCCTAGCCATACCCCACACACACCTAGAGTAGTCACTTGTCGTATCCCCCCTCATACGATACACCACACGACCGCATACACCCACGTACACTTTCACTAGTTGTACCCTCGTTGTGACCGTTACACTACGACACCAAGTAGCCCCACGGCTAAACCCCGGCCTCACGGCCACAAGCAAGGCCTGCACGCCTATAAACTACGCCTCCCCCTGTGGATCTACCTGACGCAGCGCTCGGTAGCCACATCACGTGACATAATGCCGTACGATGACAGAAACCCCTCTGTCACGTATATGCTCATTACATGCACGCCCCCCGTAGACCATACCTGACGCAGAGCTCAGTACGCTACACAAGTACTAATCAGGAGCCCACCTCCAGATCCTCGAACCCCCGCTCGCCCCAATCCCTGGCTCACGCCATAGATCACGCCCGACGCTATCCCACGATACCGTCCCCAAGTACTAATCAAGCCCACGCTAGATTAACCCAAGTACTGATCAGGCAGACGTCAGATCACAACCCCTAGACAAGACCCGATCTATCACCCGATACGATCCCATCTCGATACCCGATCCAACGATCACCCTATGTGATGCCTTATGCATCACTCTTCCATTTCCCTTCTCGTCTCCGTTCCTATCTATTAGCTCCCCTTAGATATATCACACGTAGCCATGCCCAGAGCGTTCCGGACTACCATTTCACTTACATGCATATACCACACGCATCTCATTCCATTGTTTCCCCTTTTCGCCATTGGACACTAACATTTCCTCGTTCCTGTGATGTCATACCCAGTACCCTACGACGTCATAGCATAGCACGGTCCGTGCGCCACTATCGGCAGTATATAAGTAGCCGGTAGAGTACCATGTTTCCCCCTAGCCTTGAAATTGCCCTTCTCTCTGTCGCATATTGCTTTAGTTAGCAATGCTTCAGATATTGGGTCTAGGTTTCTTTCTTTCGTTCATTGCAAGTTCCTTTTATTCATCCCCTCCTTTTCCAACATCACACGTCCTTTGCTGGACCTCACAAAGCAAATGACGACCTGGTCCTGGGGATCGCTTCAAGAAAAATCATTCAGAACCTTACAAGCGGCATTCATCAAGAAACCTGTCCTCGCCTTCCCAGATACTTCAAAACCCTTCACCCTCATGATGGACGCCTCACTCACGGCGTCAGGAGCAGTACTCATGCAAAATAATGATAATGGAGATATGCAACTGTGTGGCTATCTCTCAGAGACATTCTCTCCGGTGGAGAGAAACTACGACATCTATGACAGGGAACTGCTGGCTGTCATACGAGGTTTAAAAGAATGGTGGCAATACCTCCTTGGATCTCCCCACCCCATAACAGTGTTGACTGACCACAAGAACTTGACATTCTTCAAGGAACCCCGTCAACTATCCTGAAGACAAGCACGGTGGCTCTTGTTCCTCCAAGACTATGACATGGTCTACACAAGCCCTACCAGGAACAAAAATGGCCCCCGCAGATGCATTGTCTCGTCAGGACGAAATCAATACTTCCAAGAATAATGAAGATGTGCAACTCCTCCCATCTGATGCATTCAACTACCAAGTACGATTGATTGACCTAGCATTGGCCAAGAAAATCAAAGGATCTGCCCAGAAAGATCCATTGGTACTCTCCGCTTTAGAATGCATAGGACAAGGAGAACCTCTCTTCACCAGATCCAACGTGGAAGACTGGACCTTTGACAATGGCAACCTCTACTACGAAAACCGGATGTATATCCCTGGCCCAGCTCGACAGGAGTTGGTCTCCTCCATACATTCCTCCTTCGAGGGAGGACATGGTGGACACCTTCATACAACTCAACTCCTAGCCAAGGACTACTGGTGGCCCAGACTGACTACATTCGTCCACAAGTACATTGCTGGTTATGCCATCTGCCAGAGCAACAAGGTCCAAACACACCCTACGGGCCCCTGGTCACCCCCCTAGCCTTCCAAACCCCCCTAGCCTTCCAAGGACACCACCCTTTCCAAAATCTTTCGGTGGATTTGATCACCAACCTACCCCCAGTGGGGGGTTTCAATTCAGTCATGGTCGTGGTAGACCATGGGCTTAGTAAGGGGGTAATTCTCACCCCTTGCACAAAAACGGTGGACATGGTTGGTATAGCCCGTCTTTTCTTCAAAAAGGTCTTCCTATGGTACAGTTTACATGATAAACTGGTCTCTGATCATGGTCCACAATTTGCATCTGCATTCGCTCAGGAGCTCGCCAGACTCCTGAACTACAATGTCACCCTCTCCATGGCCTACCATCCACAAACGGATGGCGAAATGGAATGATATAACCAAGAACTAGAAACCTACCTACAGATATTCTGTGATGGCCAACCACAGAAGTGGTTGGAATTACTACCTATGGTGGTGTTCGCCCACAACTCTGCAACCCACTCGGTCACCAGAAAATCACCCTTCTCCTTGATCCTTGGATATGAACCAAGAGCATATCCTCCCATCGGGAAAACCTTCCTACCAGCCCTGGAGGAGAGACTCTCTTCTCTAGAAGAATCAAGAAAGGAAGCAGAAGCAGCACACAAACTGGCACAACTACGCATGAAGGAGAGAGTCCACTCTCGCTTCAAACCCTGGAAACTCAGAGATAATGTATGGTTGGATGCCAAAAACCTAAAACTCCAGGTCTCCTCTCGAAAACTATCACCTAAACGAACTGGACCATTTAAAATCACTCAAGTGGTATCCTCCGTGGCATTCCAACTCAAGTTGCCGAAACAGTGGAAGATCCACAATGTGTTCCATGCATCCCTACTTTCCCCATATCGGGAAACCACGGAACATGGTCCTAATTTCACTCAACCACCACTGGAACTCGTCAGAACTGAAAAGGAATATGAAATAGACAGCATCATCAACCATCGGAGAAAACTGGGACAAAGGCAGTATCTGACACACTGGAAAGGATATTCTGCAGCAGAACGAACTTGGGAACCAGAGGCCAATCTTGGAAATGCCAAGGAGATACTCCAGGAATATAAAAGACGACTCAGACTCTGAGACAAGCCCATGCACCAAGATAACACCTCCCTCTTCATCCTGCTTGCCCGCATATCTACTGCCCCTATCACCACGCCTGGTAGATGACTCTCACCCCTCTTTCTGTACGCCTCAACAGACTCTCCCCCACCCACCATCGGAATCTCTATGCTGTAATTCTTGATGACCCCGTCACAATCCAGACCCTCCAGACCATCCCCTTCTTCTCCTGCGACGACTCACTCATCCAACTCGTTGCCCTCTATAGATCTTATTCCTCACTTCGATCTCTTCTCTCCCGGCCCTATGGGAACTTGGCAGGTCCCTATGACTCCAATGCCCAACAGACCGCCGAAGAAGAAAGGGCAATGGAAGGGATCCTCAAGATTCACAAACTTGTTCTCGACCTCCTTGTCATCAAGGGATTCAACTATTCCCTCACCCTTTTACCCATTAACACCCATGATCACCTCCTCCACCCCACCATCCTCTCTGGAGAACTTCATCAGAATCAGAAGCATTAACAGAGTTGATAGAGACCCTCCAGAAACACAGAGAGCCCAGTCCTCCGATGACACCGTTGTTGCCTCCCCTTCCTCCACACATCCCAATCCCTCCTCCCGAGGAACCTCCCCAGTACCAGTCCTCCCAGTTCCTCCCCCAGCTGTTTCCCGACCCACCAGGACCCTCTGCCGATGGGGAGCCATGGTGTTCTCAGTTGGCCTTCCCTTTCGCCCCAATGACCAAGGTCTTCTTCACACATTGGGAGACTCTACAATAAGAAGCCCTACTCCTTCCTCCATTCCCATTCCTGGGGCCGCCACAAATGCCTCTTCTACCAGCTATTCCAACTTAATGGCTAGTCATCCCAATCCCCTGCCTGGCACCAGATTGCCTCATAACCATCGAGCTCCCCTTACCGGCATCCGCTGTTACGAATGCAGACGTCAAGGTCACCTTTGGCCCACCTGCCCCCAGTATCATTGCCCCTACTGTCAGGTGGTTGCCCTCAACCATCCACAGTATGCTTGCTCACGAAGAACTTGCACATACTGTGGGGGACGAGGACACGGCTATCAGATGTGTCCCAGCCACGGAGTCTTCAATGACTCCTGGGATCTTACCAACTATGAGGAGAACGAGGGAGATCAGAGTTCTTGAGATGGAACTTCAAGACTACGAGAAGGGTAATGTTACAGTTACTGAAGGGGGTACATCTTTTCCCCTTCCTTCACCCCCTGTAGGACTATGGAATGACCTATTCTTTCGACTCAGATCAGGGATTCCCCCGCGACACCAACTCAGGCATTGCCCCATCCGGAACCTCCTTTCTAGGAAGTTATCCATAACTCCCTTTTCAGGAACCTACCCATTTGGTATGGACACCACCTCTCTTATTTCATTTGATATATGCTCTCTTCCTTCTTGATCCGATCATAGACATTATCTCCTTGGCTATGCTCTCTTGCACATAGCCTCGTATTCCCAACTTCCCATTTTGACTCATGCCTTGATCCGTTTATAGTAATCTTTCGTCTATGACTACGATTACTATATTCGTTACGAAGCCTGCCCTAGATGGGTAAGGCCTATAAATAGCGATGCAGGCCCTTCATGTAACTCTAACCTAGATCTACACTCCTTCCCGTGTAATCTACCTGCTTCTCCCACTAAAGGTTCCACTTCACCTCAGAAGCCTTCTCCCGCGTTCTGGAGGTGATCACCCTTGTGCTCGTGATTACCCCTCTCATCACTTTGCACTTGTGTACTGTCATTGCCATTACAGGCTTCTAAAGCTTCGGCAACTCCAATGACCAACAAGTGGTTGGTCGTCGTCAGTTAGGACTCCACCACTGACCCAGCAAGACCAGGACTCTGCCACCGGCAATTCATAAAGCCCAGGACTCCGCCACCGGCATCAGGCCCCATAAGCCCAGAAGATTAGCTGATGGAAGGCAACTATCTCTGGCCTGTGCATACGGTCTGCCCATCCTTCATGAAGGGTTGCGCCACTGTGGTAAATCCAAGACTCCACCATTGATCGTAGAGGTAATGACAGGACTCTACGTAAAGCTAGCAGTTGGTCCCCAGTCAGAGGAAACCTTGGGCCTCTGGAGGTAGATATTTCCCTCAAGTCCTGCTAGTCCAGTAATCCAACAGGGGGATTATACAGGAACGTGTCATATTGTTACCCGGCGTAACACACACTACCTCATATCAGGGCTCCTTCAATCTGCTCAACAAGTTCTTTAGTGTCTTTCTTGTCCTCCCACCACTTGGACAACTACTAGTATAGCCTTTTGATGCCTCCACCTTCCCCTGCCTGGTCATCAGATTTGTCATTACCTTCATCCAATCTTAAACAAGTGACACATTCCCAAGTAATCAACCCTATGTGATTACTGGACTAGCTGGACTTGAGGGGAAAATACCTCCCAAGGCCCAATGATTCCTCGGACTGGGGACTGACAGCTAGCTTTAATGTAGAGCCTCCCTTGGGGTTGGAGCTACTATTCTATGACTGATGTTGGAGTCTCAAACTTTGAGAATGGTGGCACAATCTGAAGGAAGGGCAGACCAATCCTATACGGGGTCAGTGGTGGAGTCCTAACCAATATGAGTACCAGTGGGGGAGTCCTGGATTTACTGTGCTGCCAGTGGTGGAGTCCTGGACTTACACAGGCCAACCTCTGTTGGCGTTGGAGTTGCCATCTAGCAATGCGAGCAGACGGAAACAAGGCCACACAAGTGCAAAGTGATGAGTAGGATGATCACAAGCACTGTGGTGATCACCTCCAGAGCAGGCACAGACTTCTGAGGTGAAGTGGAACCGAGAGCTGGGAGAGCTGGTAGATTACACAGGAAGTTGTATAGATGAAAGGGACTTGCAATGAATGAAAGAAAGAAACCTAGACCTAATATCTGAAGCGTTGCTAACTAAAGCAATATGCGACAGAGAGAAAGGCAATTTCAAGGCTAGGAGAAACATGGTACTCTACTGGCTACTTATATACTACTGGTAGTGGTGCATGGACCGTGCTGTGCTATGACATCGTAGGGTACTGGGTATGGCATCACAGGAACGAGGAAATGTTAGTGTCCAATGGCAAAAGGGAGAAGCAATGGAATGAGATGCGTGTGGTATGCGCATGTAGGTGAAAGGTAGTCCGGAACGCTCTAGGCGTGGCTACGTGTGATATATCTAAAGAGGAAACTAAATAGGAATGGAGACAAGGGGGGAAATGAGAGAGTGATACATAAGGCATCGCATAGGGTGATCGTTGGATCTGGTATCAAGACGGGATCGTATCGGGTGATAGATCGGGTCTTGTCTAGGGGTTGGGATCTGACGTTCGCCTGATCAGTACTTGGGTTAATCTAGCGTGGGCTTGATTAGTACTTGGTGGCGGTATCGTGGGATAGCGTTGGGCATGATCTATGGCGTGAGCCATGGATCGGGGTGAGCGGGGAGTCGGGGATCTGGAGGTGGGCTCCTGATTAGTACTTGTGTAGCGTACCGAGCTCTGTGTCAGGTACTGTCTACGGGGGGCGTGCGCGTAACGAGCGTATACGTGACAGAGGGGTTTCTGTCATCGTACGGCGTTATGTCACGTGGTGTGGCTACCGAGTGCTGCATCAGGTAGGTCCACAGGGGGTGGTGTAGTTTATAGGCATGCAGGCCTTGCTTGTGGCTGTGAAGCCGGGGGTTTAGCCATGAGGCTACTTGGTGTCGTAGTGTAGTGGCTATGGCGAGGGTACAACTAGTGAAAGTGTACGTAGGTGTGGTCGATGGTGTGGTGTACCATATGGGGGAGGATACAACGAGCGACTACTCTAGGTGTATGCGTGGTGAGGCTAGGGTGGAGGTTGGTTGTAGTAGGTGAGTGTATCGTCTGTAGGTAGTGCAAAAGTGTGGATAGAAGTGCTAATAAATAGGCAGTATAATTGGTGATCGTTTCAATAGATCTAGGTTAGAGTTACATGGAGGGCAGATGCCCATGTATATAGACCTCCCCAATCTAGGGCAGGCTTTCTATCGTATATGGTAATATTAAGTTGTAGACAGAATATTACCATAAGAGATCAATGCATCAGTCAAATGAGGCAGTTGGAACACTAGGCTGTATACAAGAGAACACAGCTGAGGAGGCAATGTCTATTGATCAAATCAGAGGTGAAATGCATATATGAATGAAATGGAAAAGGGGTGATGTTGTGGCCGAAACAGGTATTTTCTAGAAAGGAAGTTCTGGATGAGGTGATGCCTGTGTCAGTGTTGCAGGGGAATCCCTGGTCAGAGTTGAGAAAGAGGTCGTCCCATAGTCCTAGAGGAGGTGAAGGGAGAGAAAAAGATGTATCCCCTTCCCTAACCATAACACCTTCAATCATCTTTCTCTTCTGAGTCATCACCCCCGCCAACACTTTCTCTCACTATAGCATTCAAGTCTGTGGACTCTGGTGAAGCAGCCCAGCCAGTGGAAGGGATTATGCTGACCACTACCTGAGGCATGCTGATGCAAGTACAGGAACACTACTTGACTTGTACTCATGTGAGGCTCACACTACAGTACCTATCTAGTGCTCTCCAGGCTATATAGTCTCTGTAACAAGCCTTGTACAATATTTCCTACAAAGTGCTTTATAGGCTACATAGCAACATAGGTTACTAAAGGCCAACCTTTTTTTTCCAGATGCTAGAATTCCAATTTCCACAGTGAGTATCCTGTCAGGCTGATGTGCTGTCCTGCAAGTCTATGCTCATACTGTACATGGTGGTATTCTCAACATGAAGCTCTGTTTCAGCATATCGGAGAAACTGCACAAGCTGGGAAGGGGATAGAACCAGAGGTGAGGTGGATTTTTGTGATAGATAGGTGTTATTGGAGCTGGAGCAGTCAGAGTCATGGTGGCAGATGGACTATGAGTTCCAGTGGACAAAAGATTGGCTATTGTTTGAAGAAGAAGAACTAATGTGAGCAAGTTGATATCCAGCAGTATTCAGAGATGGCAAGGGTTGTGAACCAGCCTTCTCAGCCTGTATCTTATGTGCTAGGTGTAAAAACAGTGCCTTGTTGGCAACATTGAATAAGGGAATGTTAGGCAGCATATCCATTGTTGTCTGGCCTTCCTTCTACAGACAAAATAGATTTTTTTTGGCACAGATTTACAGTGCACAGTACTTACCAAAGCATGGACCCAGTCAAGCACCATGGCTAGAATGAGTGCAATAGTAGTACTTGATGGTGTAATATATATAAGACAGCCATCATTATCATTCTTGTACAGATTTGTGAGCTTTATGTACCATCAAGCATGGTGCATGTCTAGATCCAACAAAGCTGATCAGGACAGCATGGGCTTGTTGAGGGTCATGTTAGAAATCACTCAAGCCACAGTAAAAAAAAAATTCAAATACATGACATCAGTAAATACAAAATTTCATCATAGTGCTCATAGTGCCATAGTAGTTTCATAGTAGTTATAGTAGTTTCATAGATAACTCATAGTATTCATAGTATCCATAGTGTGTTTATAGTGTTTATAGTATCATAGTATTTCATAGTATTTCATAGTGTTCATAGTGTTCATAGTGTCATAGTATTGAAAGTGTATTGAAAGTGTTCATAGTATCATAGTGTCATAGTACCATAGCATTCATAGTACATTTATAGTAGTCATAGTCATAGTAGTAATTTTAAGCTAATCTCAATCTCAATCTCAATCCCAATCCTAATCCTATTGCTATTGCTATTTCTAAGTCAAAAGTATACAAAAAGTATAGTCTAAAAGTGTACAAAAAGTGTAGTCAAAGATATAGTCAAATGTTGTACAAAAAGTGTAGGAAAGAGTATAGTACAGTGTAGCAAAAATGCGCACCAAATGTAGCAAAAGTGTAGCAAACAAAGTGTAGTAAAAAAAAAGCAAACAAAAGCATAGCAGAGTGTAGTACAGTGTAGCAAACAAAGTGTACCAAAAGTGTACCAAAAATGCGCACCAAAGTATAGTAAAAGTGTAGCCACAAAGTGTACCAAAAGTGTAGACCTACACTCAAAAAAAATATCCAAGTTCATTTTCCCACACTCACTGTCCAAAAAGTGGATATTGTTTGCCAATGTTTGTGCCATCATTCTTATATAAACAAGCCAGACTTCAAAAACTTTTCCACACTCTTTTGTTTCTTAATTTTATCCTTCTCTACTCATTACATGAAGTCAACACTTCACTTTGTAAATCATTAGGATTAGAATTAGGATTAGGATTAATTGGATTAATATTTGATTGAATTTGAAATTAGAATTGGCTTGAAATTGCATTAGAATTAGGATTAGGATTAGGATTACTAAGCCACTATGGAAGCACTATGTATACTATAGCATCACTATGACCACTATGGCAGTACTATGAGAATACTATGACCACTATGAAAGTACTATGAGAATACTATGAGACACTATGAGAATACTATGACAGACTATGGCCACACTATGAACAGACTATGAGACACTGTCATAGTACTATTAAACCACTATCCAGTTGGACCCTCACTATGAGCACTATGTTACTGTCCAGCACTGGACAGCACTGGACAGCTAGTCCTGTTTTTACTGATGCAACACACTCAATTCTTCATCTCCAGAGTGGCCATTTGTGTAATGTGATGGGAGTTTCCCAACATGCTTCATGTTGATCAAAATTTTTGTTGCAATGCCAGCATCATGAATTTTTGGACCATCTCCTTGTAGTCTGACTCATTATTAACATCCATTGCCTCACTTGCTATGCACTGGCTAAAAATATTTGTGAGTGAGGTGACCTGTGGTGCAACAATAGGAAGTCATACCTCTTTGTCTTTGGCATAGTAAACTTGAATGGGAATTGTTACTTGTTAGAGACCTTGTATTGATTCTGACCATGCTTCTCAAGAATGCTCTCTAGGAATGCAAGATAGTTGTCCTCATTGAGTGGGAAAAATAGCTCCTTAGTCTTGATGGACTTCTCTTGTCACTTGGTAGCACTCTTGCCCTTGGATGACTATTTGAGTGCAGAGTACAGTGAGGGCAACAGTGAAGGCATACTGCCTCTCAGCTGGTTGGTCAGACTCAGACATGCCAGCAACATGGGTAGTATGAAAATTGAACTGACATACACTATGGCAAACTACACTTGCTCAGCTGCACAGGCCACCCACTCAGCTGCACCCGGGGTCCTTTCCTGGGTGTCTCCGAGGCGCGACTTTCCAAAATTCGTTTTCCACAGAGATTCGCAAACCGCTGTAACAAGTCCCGTTCGGTGTATATACAATCATGATTGCGAGGTCTAACCAAACAAATTTCCGATATACTGGATGGTGATATCATCTCCGTCGATGGCGACGCACGTAAGAATTGTGTTGTTCTGTACAATGTCGGCGATATAAGCATCATGGTCGGACGGGGTGTACTTTTTGCCATCGGGGCCAATGGCGAATGCGTCAGTGAAGGTCACGCTGCTAAAGTTCGCGAGTGGAATCCTGACACCGTCCTCGACATAGTTTTCGACGATCCACTCAGCACTCCCCCGGCAAAGAGCAGTAGAAGAGTTGCCTTGGAGGTCCATGTAGACAGTCTGGTTGGTGGTGTGATTCTCAATGACCGCCATGCCAGACGTCGTATTCTCAGCAGCGACGGTGGCCGTGACCAGGACTGATGGTGAAATCATAGAAATGCATGATTTGTGCAGGGTACAATTCGTCCCGAGCTATCCAATGCGCGAATAATGAAAACCAATTCAGACTGAAAGTTCGAGGTCTCTCACCTACGTACTGGACCAGATTCTGAGTGATCGTGAAGTCGATACCAGTCTGGAGGATAGCTTGCGAGCAGGTGGAACTTCCGTCGATACCAACCCAAATAGAGGCAGAACTGTCTTTGCTCGTAATAGTGGGGACTGAAGGTACCACCGACAATGCTGAAAGTTCCCTGTCGGCAAAAAAAAAGATATTAAACATGATTGTGGACCATGGGGATGATACGAACGTTACTATCAGCCAAGACGACACCATCCCAGCCGGGGCCGCCCTCTACGGTGGGAGGGCGAGCAGAAGGTTGCTGAGAAGGGCAAACTTGGAGATCAGGGTGTGGGTGGTGGAGCTATGAATCGTTGATACGAGAACCTCTGAGAGAAAGAGAGAGAACATCCTGCAACCTTTGTACGCTTGGTAAACGTCCTGATGTTCTCATGACATGGCATTCATGATACTGAAACACTGATCCAGGTACGGGCCCGCGACGCGGGTGGGTTATCTGAGCAGCTCCGAATCCAAATGTTGCGAGAAAAATACTGTAAACTTAAAACATCGCGTTAGCGCATGGATACTGAATGTAGCCGTACTTGGAGATGTTTCATGGCACAGTTTGGGGCCGTTCCCAGTGCCACTATCGCCACAGAGTGTGTAGTGGGGCCACTGGTGCGCATGCGGTGCTGTTCAACACGCTAATTGATCGACGTGTGTGCATGCCATGAAGTAGTCACTATAGCAAGGAGACCGTTTCCCAACCCACAAAAACGAGCTCGTGAATCCGGGCAACGTTACGTCCACCTAGCTGCGCCGACTGACACGTTCACGAACATCTCGCATATCGGATGGCATAGGATAAAGGGAGGAGGCCATTTAGATGTTTGATTGCTTCGGCGGCGTCCTGGGCGATATCATCATTCCTGTCGAAACCTTGCTCAGGCTACGGAGCAGACGACTGGCAAACGAATGTCGTTCAAGTCGCGCCAGCTTGTTTCAAGCCACTAGAGGTCACCTGTGTCGCATAACCTATCAACAGCCTTCCACCCTATTCTTCAATACGGTGTTTGACGTGGGTGGCCTTCTCTGATGACATTGGGCTCGGCTGTGTTTGTGCAGGTCCTTTTCGGAGTCGATGTAACAAGTTGTGATCAGTGGCGGTCAAAACTTGAACTTTTTCGTCCAGATGCAGTGAAGTTGATCGCTTTCACTGTCACGTTTGTTACAATATATGTCAATGCAACCAGGTTCGTCGTCCTGTCAAGTATCGGTTCATGGACCATGGTTCAATCATCTACTTTTTCAGACGGAGGGAGCCAGTGTGGCGTTTAACTCATGCTGCAACCTTTCTCGTTTGATGCTGCAGTTTCCCCCCAAGCCCAAACTGCATGCTCGTTTTATCCTGATCCTCACACAAAATTGAGGCTTTCCAACCTCGTGTCATTTTTGGGTGGGAAAGAAGATAACTCGCATGTTTTAGGCGACATTGTGCGGCTCAGGCTGCGGAATGGAAGACTGGCAACCTTATTTCTTTGTTGCGCCGGCGCGTTCGGAGTCACTGGACTCGCGCCCATGCGTGGCAGCCTGGCCAGCCAGTTTCCGGTTATCAGCCTCCTCCATTTTATGGTTCGAAACGGTGCCAGCGGCTGACAGGGGTGGTCCTGAGGTTGACGAGGGGAGTACTCTTTCCCTAGACCGTCGTCCATGAACATATCGGGCTCGATGGTACTTGCGTCACTGATACTGATTCAAGTCCTTCTCAGTGTAAATGTAAAGGATCGAGACTCAGTGGCGGTCACACGTTGAACTTTTTCATCAGGATACGGTGTTCATCGATCGTGATCGATGTTATGCCATGTTACAATGTCAATACAAGTTCCTGGAACCAGGTTTGATGTCATTTCTAGGGTAGGATCGGATGATTATGGATACAGCGATGAAGTCGGTGTGGCGTTCCATCATGCTCCGCTCCCGGATCTTCATCTGACGTTGCGATTTCTCCTCTAGCCAAGCTTCACGCTTGATTCAGCCCGTCCAATGCATTAAATTGAGAGAATAGCCAAACCCCAGCCGAGACTCCTCACACTCTTCTACCTCCCAGCTTTTCCTCGACGTCAATGGTCCAGACAATATCTTTCCTCGATATCTGCTTCATCGGAGCAGGGGTTTACCTCCTCAAATGGATGTTTGATTCAAGGCGCTCCTGCCCACTGCCCCCTGGACCTATTGGGTGGCCAGTGATTGGGAGCCTCTTCCTGATACATACCAAGAAAAACTGGGAGGGTTTTGCAGCCCTGGGTAGAACATACGGCACGAACTTATACCCCATCATCTTACAAGCCATTCTCATGACATTGATATCTTAGGGGACATTTCGTCCATGCGCATTCTGGGGACACGCTATGTGGTTCTGAACTCGTCTAGAGCCATCTCTGCGATACTCGAGAAACAGAGCATCAAATGTTCGGATAGACCACACCTGACCATGGCATCTGACTTGGTCGGCTTCCATAAGGCAGTGTTATTTATTAATTACAATGATCGATTCCGCCAGTATCGCAAGCTGTTCTACCGATTGATCGGGACCAAGAATAGCACTGCCGCATTCAACTCCATCGAAGAGGAGGAGACCCGCCAGTTCTTGCGCAATGTGTTGTGGCAGCCCGAGGGTCTGGTCAATCATATACGCTCGTAAGTGCACTTTGATCGTAATACCATTCTCGCTCGTTATCGTCACACACGACCACCAGTACTGCTGGCGCCATCATTCTCAAGGTGACCTACGGGTATACTGTTCTAGGAGAAAAAGATACATTTGTCGAATTGGCGGACAACGCCATGGACGTAGTTTCGCTGATTTCAGCCCCTGCCGCATACCTGGTGGACTTTATCCCTGCTCGTAAGTCGAAGCTCAAACACCCTTCGCTGTGAATGCATGTTCAAAGGGATTCTAGTACGATATCTCCCAGAATGGTTCCCTGGTACGGGCTTCCTCCAGGATGCAAAGAAATACCATCAGCTTTTGATGCAGTCGATTCTGCGGCCTCACCAATATGTCATGGAGCAAATGGTAAGAGTAGCTTCTACGCTCAATGCAGTACATCTCATGTTGGCCAGGCGGCGGGTACAGCGATTCCGTCCTTTTCGTCCACGCTCTTGGAAGGAGGGGTGAGTCCAGAGGAGGAGGATCTCATAATGTGGACTTCCGTGGCCGTCTATCTTGGCACGTTTGATTATCAATATTATTTATCTCGTCTTGATATCTTTTCGCAGGGGGATCCGACACAGTACACTCTTTTATCCCAGGAAGTCATCTATGTACTGATCAACCTCTTATCCAGGTCGTCTCCGCCATACATGCCTTTTTTCTCGCCATGGTTTTGTTTCCTGAAGTTCAAGCCAAGGCACAGACAGAACTTGATGCGGTAATTGGCAGCGAGAGATTGCCCTGTTTCAATGACCAGGATTGCCTCCCTTACATAAATGCAGTCTGCAAAGAAGTCCTTCGATGGCACTCTGTTACACCACTAGGTATGATCTCTGCGCTGTTTGATGTCTTTGACTGTGCTCACCAAACTGGAAAAAAAGCTGTATCCCACATCGCGACGGAAGACATTTATTCTGACGGATTCCTCATCCCAAAAGGATCGCAAATCATCGGGAACGCGTGGTGAGTATTGTGCTGTCCTCCATACATACACGAATATATCCATCGCACAGGGCAATTCTCAACGACGAGTCCACGTATCCAGATCCCAGCGTATTCCGTCCCGAACGGTTCCTCGGCAAGACACCCCAGCCCGATCCCCAAAAGGTCTGCTTTGGGTTCGGCAGGAGGTAGGTCATAACGTGCACTTCAATAATGTAGATACGATCGGGGGAAAGAACGCTCACCAGCCATTTCTGCCACACTAGGATCTGCCCAGGTAAGAGCCTCCGTTTGGACCCAAAGGGTTGTTACTGTATATTGAATCGACTGCCACCGTTTTTGCTCCCTCAGGTTATCACTTCGCGGAAGCGTCTCTCTTCATCTCTGTTGCTATGTCTCTCGCTGTACTCAAGATTTCAAAGGACGTCGTCGACGGTATCGAAGTCCTCCCAAACGTCGACGTTAGCTCGGGGTCGATTTCGTGAGTACTTTTCCACCGTGTCCGTTGCCTCTTCTACATATGCATGGGTGACACTGGCTTTCGAAAACCGCTAGCCATCCGAAACCATTTAGGTGCCGGATCACCGCTAGGTCTGCAAAGGCCGAGGCCTTGTTGCGTGGTTAAGTAATCTATACTTCCTTGGCCATTATGTCACTGGTGAGATGTCGGTCGTAGGCAAAGCCACTTCGAGAAGGCGCTTGGCTAGCTGGACGCCACGCGTATTCTATGATACACTTTTTTTGTTTGAACAATAACATCATGGTTGTCTAAATATATACTTCTTGTCTCACCACTTTCACATCTTTCTGTTGTCCAGAAGGCGCAGAATTGGAACCCATTCCGATGGATTTAATGGGAGGCAACAGGAACACAGCCCGGTGTCTGCAAAAAGGTCATCATTGCGGAAACGAAATTGATTATCAATCTTACTCAGGCCGGGAACAGATTGGGGCTCGGGAGACCGCATGTTCCGACGTTTTCGTGTTCACCAATCGATTCCGTGCACCTGCCAGTTCAATACTGTCATTTCAAGTCTCGGATCGTAGGTCTCCCATCTATTTTTTTCAGACGGAGCGGGCCGTGGTCCAGGTGTCAGCATGGTCCAGGGGTACTCCGAGTCCGACTCGGATGCTAGGTTTTTTGCTCACCTTGCAAGGTGACCCTCAAACCAAATGAATCCAGCTATGACCAGATATCCTACCTTTCCAGTGCTCTTTAATTCTAGTCAATTTGGGGTGGGAAACTTGAAGCAATCGAGTCACTTGTTTTCAAGTTAGTGTAGACCAATCAACGTCGTACTAGACTCGTAGTGGCACCGCCATGTGACGTGTCTGACGTTGTTCGCTACATACGCAGCCGCATCGCGCTCGCATGAAGCAGGACTAGATCAAATTGATGTTATGGCCATTGGCCAAACTCCAGCCAGGATTCCCACTAACATCCACCTTCTGGCGCTCCCTCGTTGTCAATGGGGCAGGCGATATCTCTCGTTAATGTCTGCCTCCTTGGAACAGGCGTATACCTCATCCAACGGCTGCTCGGATCGAGGCGGTCCAGTCCACTTCCACCTGGACCTATTGGGTGGCCATTGATCGGGAACCTTTTCCAGATATCCACCGAGAAAACCTGGGAGGATTTTGCGGCCCTGGGTAGAAAATATGGCATGCACTTACTTCTCATTGTCTAACAAGCCATTCACGCCATTATTACCTTAGGGGATATTTCGTCCATCAGAATGCTGGGGATGCGTTATGTCATTCTGAACTCGTCCAAGGCCGTCTCAGCGATACTCGAGAAACAGAGCAGCAAATCTTCGGATCGACCCCATCTAACCATGGCAGCCGACTTGGTTGGCTTTAGTAAGGTATTAATCTTTGTTAATGGGAACAACTCGGATCGGTTCCGCCAGAATCGCAAGCTCTTCTACCGTTTGATGGGAACCAGGGATAGCACTGCGGCATTCAACTCGATTCAAGAGGAGGGGACCCGCCGGTTCTTGCGCAATGTGTTGCGGAAACCTGAAGTCCTGGTCAATCATATACGGTCGTAAGTGCACTCTGATCGCAGTACTGTCCTCGTTCGTTATCGCCACCCACCACCACTAGTGCTACTGGCAGCCATCATTCTCAAGGTAACCTATGGGTATACCGTCCAGGAGGAAAAAGATACATTTATCAAATTAACGGAGAAAACCATGGCTATGTTTTCACGGGTCGCAGCTCCTGGTGCATACCTGGTGGACGTTATCCCTGCCCGTAAGGCTATGCTCAAACATCTTTTGCAGTGAATGCATGTCTAAGTGATTTATAGTACAGTATCTCCCAGAATGGTTCCCTGGCATGGGCTTCCTCCAGGATGCAAAGAAATGCCATCGTCTTTTGGCGGAGTCGAATGTGAGGCCTCACCAATATGTCGTGGAGCAAATGGTGAGATAGTTATGGCTCTTGGCTAAGTGCAGTGCATCTCACGTTGCACCAGGCGGCGGGTACAGCAATTCCGTCCCTTTCGTCCACACTCTTGGAAGGAGGGGTGAGTCCAGAGGAGGAGGATCTCATAATGCGGACTTCCATGTCGATCTATCTTGGTATGTTTCATTCTCGATAATACCTATCTCGTCTTGACATCTTTTCCTAGCGGGAGCGGACACGGTATCTCTTCTCATCCAAGGAAATTAAGTATGCACTGATCAGCCTCATCTGCAGGCCGTCTCCGTCATACATGGCTTCTTTCTCGCAATGGTCTTGTTCCCTGAAGTTCAAGTTAAGGCACAGGCAGAGCTGGATACGGTAGTTGGCAGCGAGAGGTTGCCCTGTTTCAACGACCGTGATTCTCTTCCATATACCAATGCAGTCTGCAAGGAAGTTTTTCAATGGCACTCTGTCGCACCGCTAGGTACCGTTTCTGTGTTTTTTGATATCTTCGAGTATGCTCATGAAAACAGCGACGCCCCACACCGCCAGTGAAGACATCTATTTCGATGGGTTCCTCATCCCCAAAGGATCGCACATCATCGGGAACGTGTGGTGAGTGTTGTGTTGTCCTCCCTGGTTATATGAATATATCAATGTACGCAGCACGCATATACCCGTGAGGCAGGGCGATCCTCCATGATGAGTCCACGTATCCAGATCCTGACGTGTTCCGCCCCGAACGGTTCCTCGGCGAGGTACCGCAGCCTGATCCTCAGAATCTCTGCTTTGGATCCGGCAGGAGGTAAGTACATTGTTTGATTTCATGATGTGCACATGATTAGTGTCGTGCTAGGATCTGTCCAGGCAAGTACCCCTGTTTGTCATGCATTGCGTCAACTCCCCACGATCACCTTCATCTCAGGTCCCACCTCGCGGAAGCGTCCCTCTTCATCTCGGTTGCCATGTCTCTTGCTGTACTCAAGATCTCAAAGGACGTCGTCGACGGTGTCGAAGTCACCCCAAACGTCGACGTTACCTCGGGGGTGATTAGGTGGGTACCTCTTTCATCACGATGTCCCTTTTGCATTTATGGGTAACACCGGCTTTCGATCACTGCTAGCCATCCCAAGCCATTTAGGTGCCGGATCACTGTCAGATCTCCAAGAGTCGAGGCCTTGTTGCATGGTTAATCCAGTGATTCTTTCCCCGACACCAGAGAGACAGAAGAGGCCTTTCCATGACTTTCACTGATTGCCATGTTTCGAGAAGTAGGCCCTGTAATTGTACATAAGTATGGACAAGATGTTTGTACATGAATGAACTCGTGGAGAAACAATGATGTACGGTCGCCCTGGCACCTGTGCTCGTGGCAATACTCGTCCTAGGATTCCTAACCACCATGACATCGACATCCTCAAGTCGTGGGATCACCTGCAGCCACCGTCGATCTTAAAGCTGTCTCCAAACACCGAGTGACAAGCGGGAGAAAACGACATTCGCACTCCAAGGGCAAAATTCAACATAGCCCTTCTTGGTTCAATACATGTTAACCTTCGCACGTCACGGGTAACGGCAAAGTGTTGATTGGTACGCAAGCCAGTTCTTGGGGCTCTCGGCTGCAATTATCTACAGATCTAAGGCAGGATCGTACGGATTAATACACTTTTTTTGGGAGATACCGGACGTGATATCTACATCTTACTGCTTTCCAGACGGAGTAGCTATGGAGCCCGTTTCAATGGGCTTCATGGCAGGGAACAGGAGCACCTCTTTGATATCTATAATAACTGTCAGAGACGACCGCCGTCGGGGAGAAACGAGGTATGGAATCTCACTCGGAGAGTCGGTTAGGAACATGACCAGTCGGTCGATGCCCATTCCCCAGCCTCCAGTGGGAGGAAGACCGTGTTCCAACCTGGAAAAGAAATTGAGCTCATAAATCAAGCCAACGTCACGTACGCCTAGGAGGGCCAACGTACGCGTTCACAAACGTCTCATCTACCGGCTGTGCTTCGTCGTCGCCTTGCTCCTTCTGTCGGACCTGACGTTGCATACGTCAAACAAAAACACCCCGATGGTCCAGGTCGCTTAGAAACATACCTGTTCCTCGAAACGCAACCGTTGCTCAAAGGGATCGTTTAACTCCGTGTACGCATTGCAGATTTCCTTGCCGCACAGGAACGCCTCGAACCGTTCGCACAAACCGGGGCGTGAACGGTGGTTCTTAGCAAGTGGAGACATGACTTGAGGGTGGCCAACTGGGTGAGAGAACAAGTCAGCTCGAGAGGTTAGGAGAACATAACGGGACGGTGTACCGATGAAAGCGGGTGAGATGCAGAGCGGCTCGATAAATTCACCGACGAGCTAAGAGTGGCGAGTCACTCCCATGTACCTCATTCGCACGTTGAGGCTCACCTTGTCAAGGAGACGAGCGTTGGTGCGAGGCTCGGAGCAGTCGACGCCGTGCTATGTGACATACTCGTAAGGATATGTGCATGTCTTGGATGGAGGATGAAGTTACCTTTTGGCAGAGGTCAATGAGGAACTTATTTGCTTCGGCGGTGTGCAGAGTCTCGCTCGGGGGAAACTTGACGCCCAACTTCTCCTCAAGGGTCTCGATCATATCATATCGCTTCCAAGGTGTCTTGAAATCCATCACGAGCTCCTTTCCACCCTTGCCTTCTGGGTGGTACGTCATGACTGTGCTCCCGCCTGTCAGATACTTGACCATCCCTTCTAGCAAGTCCTCCGTAATCTCCATGACATCGTACATATCCGCATATGCCATATAGAATTCACAGAGTGTGAACTCGGGATTGTGGGTAAGATCGATGCTTTCATTTCTAAACACACGACCGATCTCGTACACGCGATCCAACCCACCAACGGTGAGTTGCTTGAGGTATAGCTCGGGTGCGACGCGGAGGTACAACTCGAGGTTAAGATCGTTGTGATGCGTGACAAAGGGTTTCGCAGTCGCACCACCAGCAAGCATGCTCGTGACGGGTGTCTCGACTTCGAGAAAGCCAAGGTTGTCAAGGTATCTCCGAGTATAATTGATGATCTTGGAACGAGTGATGAAAATATGACGGGTATCGTCGGAGAGGATGAGGTCTAGATAACGTTTTCTATATCTAGTTTCTTGATCCTTGAGACCGAAGTGACCAGAAGGCAACTGATGCAGATTGGGGGCGAGCAAGACCATTTCAGAGGGTGAAATAGACAACTCCCCCTTTTGGGAACGAGATGGCGTGCCGACGACACCAACGATGTCACCCCTGCGGAAAATCTGCTGTGTGGCCAAGAAAGTCATTTCATCGGCTGCATCCCTACATTTCGTTTGGCTCCGAGTAAGATTATCGGAAACCGTGGCATTACGTACCGGACATTGGCAAGAATCTGGACGTGCTTGCCTTCGCCGTGCAGGTCGTAAAACTTGAGCTTGCTGCCGCTGCTCCGCACAGTATGTATGCGTCCGGCGAGGCTGACTCGGACGCCTTCAAGCTTTTGTCCAGGAGCAATCAACCCATCTTTGCCATACTCCCGGATAAAGTCTGTGATCGACTTGCTGACATTGAACTTGTGGGGGTACGGATTGGGCTCCTTAGTTTCCTTAAGCTTCAAGATCGCCCTAGAGCGAAGCTCAAAGTATTGCTGAAAGAAATGGCTGTTCGGAACAGGATGCAAACGAGGTGCTCAGATGACTCACGTTGGGGTTCAGGTCGTCCTCATTCGTGACGTTCGCAGCGCCATCCTGAGCGGCAGGAGTGGCCGCAGCCTTTTCAGACTTCCTTGCCTCCTTCTCGCGCTGCTTCTCGCGGCGCTTGAGTTCCCTGTTTGACGAATGATCATGTTCAACACCTCGATGATATCCAGCCCGATGATACGCACGACTTGGAGATCATTTCGCCCGTCACAGGGTCCTTGTGGATTCCAGCACCCTCTGAAGCCATATTTCTAGTACTGAAATGTGGTATAGAATTGAATGTATAATTTGTTTTGAACGACTGATGTTGGCGGAGTGTAGCACGAGCCTGACTGATAGTACATCTCCGGATGAGCATCCGCTTTTTGTACGGATCGATATGCCTTCCTTTTCGAGTCACCGAAAATTTTGAGTCACGACGCCATCACGTGACTTGAAGGAGTGAATATTCACACGGTAAGACTTTATTCCCACGATTATTACATGTAGCACTGCATGATCGCGTAAGCATCCTAATCGATTCTGTGGTCCTGCAAGACCCTTGCTCACCGTTCCTGACAGCGACAGAGCCTTTCAACCACACCAACCATGTCCTCAGACTATGAATACTCTGACGAAGACGTAGATTACTATGATGACGAGGACGAAGACATGCTGAGCGCACAAGAAGACGGTGAGTGTCGCAGTACACCACCCCTGGGGTTTCCTCTGGTGGTGAGCCACACGAGATAGCTACCCGCTCACTCGATTCTCGTTACTAAGGTTCAGATCCCTCTGACGAGGAAATGGAAATGGATGCTTTTGGCGACGACTTCAAGGTCCCACAGCGTGCCGTCCACAAGGCATACGAGGTAGAGCATGAACCGCTCCCCCAATCCGCCGTCGAGAAACTTATGGCAGGAGACGTCGAACACATCAGTGGCATATTTGGCGTAGACGTATGTGGCCTCTTATCACCCATATTTTGTACAATCTTTATTCTCCCCACGTAGGCAAGCACCGCTTCGTTGCTTTTGCGCTACATGAGTTGGAACAAGGAGCGCCTGATCGAGAAATACATGGACAATGCCTCGGCTGTGTCTGTTGCAGCGGGAATATCCCCTCCATCGAGGGTATCTCCTGCCTCATCCGCCGGGCCCGAACGTTCTCAGGGCACCTCATCAAGTGCTCGGTCGGGTGCGTTCCGCCGACCCACGCGGCAAACACCAGGTATGCTTTCCTCCATATCCGTTGGGTTCCCGGCCAACATTGAAAACTCCGGCACAGCCCCAGCTCCAAAACCTGTGCCCTTCGTTTGCCCAATTTGTTATGATGACACACAAATGGCGTTTTCAGCGCTCTCGTGTGACCACACATTCTGTACCGGATGTTGGAACGCCTACATCACGTCCAAGATTCGGGAGGAGGGCGAATACGCGATCAGGTGTATGGCCGAAGGTTGTGGCACCATTGCACCAGATCCATTCGTTCATGCCGCTCTGAGGGACGATCCAGCTACTTGGGAGCGCTTCAACGAGCTTCTTGTGCGACACTTTGTCGGTTCTAACCCCAACTTGAAATACTGCCCTTACCCATCATGCACATACACCGTCTCGTGCGCTTCCGCGGCGTCCAAGAGAGCGCTGACGACAATCGTTCCAACGGTCTCATGTGGCGCGAGTACTACACCTCAACACAAATTCTGTTTCGGATGCGCGATCGAGAGCGATCATCGACCCGTGATATGCGGTGTGGCGAAGATGTGGCTCAAGAAATGTAGAGACGATAGCGAGACCGCGAACTGGATCAAGAGTAACACCAAGGAGTGCTCTAAATGTCAAAGCACGATTGAGAAGAACGGAGGTTGCAAGTACGTTCTCGTTCATGTGTTGTATTTCTGTCAAGTCGTTACTCACAAGTCTCTTTGTAGCCACATGACTTGCAAGAAATGCAAGCATGAGTTTTGTTGGGTGTGCATGGGTAATGCTCAATATTTTCGTTTCCGCCATTTTGCTGATCTTATCCAGGTCCATGGTCGGAGCATGGCACCGCCTGGTACTCGTGTAATCGGTACGATGAGAAGGCTGGTGTGGAGGCTCGAGATGCTCAGTCGAAGAGCAGAGCCTCCTTAGAGCGCTATCTCCACGTATGCTTAATTAGTTTCCTATCCACTTCTAAAAATCTAACATCACGAGTAGTACTACAACCGATGGGCAAATCACGAACAATCCGCGAAACTCTCCATTGAACTGTACAACAAGACCGAGAAGAAGATGGAAGAGATGCAGATCACGTCAGATTTGACGTGGATCGAGGTCCAATTTATGAAAAAGGCCGTCGACGAAGTTGAGAAGTGCCGGATGACACTCAAATGGACGTACGCAATGGCATATTACCTAGAGAAGTGTAATGAGAAAGAGCTTTTTGAGGACAATCAGAGGTATGATTACTTCGATTCTCAACTCCTTGCACGTATCATTGACTTCGTCCGGACGGTTTCGACAGGGACCTGGAGCAAGCTGTAGAAGATTTGTCAGAGCTGCTGGAATCTCCCATCGATGCTGAAGCGATTTCGACACTGCGTCAAAAGGTGACCGATAAGACGGTAGGAATCGTTATTTTTATGATGCATAGCCTATGTTGACTGATTCATTGTTCCCTTGCCGTGCGAACAGGTGTATGTGTCGAAACGGAACGAGATCATGCTGGAGGATACCGCCAAGGGTTTCCTGGAAGGACGGTGGACCTGGAACGTTGACGTCGACGGATTTGACTAGATACTTTTTAACGTATCCCCATCCTCTCAGACAAGGCGCAGCCATGCGCAGTCTTTGCCCCTAATCCCCGGACACCACATAGTCAATGTTATACAGCTTTCCTGATTTCCCGTCTTTAATGCTACTCGCTCATAATGTTATGTATTTTTGGTGTACATACCTACATCTAGACGCACCACCAGCAAAATCCCGAGTCAATTAGCCTCACGCACAGCCACGTGCTGACGCTTCGGATAACTTGACTGAACTTACCATTGACAGTGAAACCCCTCGTCGGACGTAAACCTTCAAAACTGAAGTGATATTATGTCCTGTATGTTGGCTGGCGACATCGGTATCATGGAAAGTGTACAAGTTCCGCATTAGCTGATACATCCTCTGCAGCCTTTATAAATTACATGGGCTTCGCGGGCAACAACCGTAAGCAAGACCGTAAGTGTTCACAGAACTCCTTTGGTTGCCGCCAATGGCCAGTGAGCTATGAATTGAAACCCTGCTGGTCCAGAGGGACAGGTGGGTCTCGTTGCCTTTTCTACTTTCTTTCCTTTAAGTTCCTTGGAAGCCCTAGACCCGTTTATTACCCCGAGCCGCCCTTTACCCTCGTCGCTTTGCGTCGATCTAATCACACTCGTTTGGATACGACAACAAACAGCAGTCACTAGTCAACAACGCCGTAGAGTCCTGTAATGCACTACCTCGCCTCCGATGCTTTCCTCGTCTGTGAATCTAGCTCGTTAACACAAGTCTCCCCTCACTCCGAGTCACTGGTCATTGGGTGTGTTGTGTCACGTGACCATGACTTGGCACATGGCCCTGATACATATAGCTGCCTCTTTCACTTACCGCCCTTACCGGAAAATCCGACATACATCGCGTCCGAGGAGGTGACGATTATCGACCCTTACAATCAACGCTGGTGAAGAATCTAAAGAAGCAACACATAGCTGGCTCGTTGGACATCACTATCATCACGGAGAAAATGAAGGGACCTTTCTAGGTCGTCCCGGAGCGGATCCTTGTGCTCACCGTGCCGTTTGCCATCATGATATTAGGAACGCGACAACGGATGTCATCGTGTTCGCAGCTGATGACGCGATCTGGCCACCCACGATGTTACTCTTAATGCTCGCATCAGTGAGGCCGGGACAGGTGCGAGTATTGCCACGAGCACAAGTGCCAGGACGACCTCACGTCTTCCTTCCTCCACCAATGTCATTTATAAATCGTCATCGTCCATGCTGCATCACGACAACACGTGTTCATTCATGTAAAAACATACATATGTACAATTACACGAGTTCCTCATGGCAATCAGCTAAAGTCGTGGAAAGGCATCTTCTGTCTCTCTGGCATCGGGGAAATGACCACTAGATTAGCCATGCAACAAGGCCTCGACTCTTGAAGATCTTGCAGTGATCCGGCACCTAAACGGCTTGGGATGGCTAGCAGTGATCGAAAACCGGTGTTACCCTTCATGCAGAAGGGATTGTGGGTATTGTAATGAAAAAGTACCCACCTAATCACCCCCGAGGTGACGTCGACATTTGGGGTGACTTCGACACCGTCGACGACGTCCTTTGAGATCTTGAGTACAGCAAGAGACATGGCAACCGAGATGAAGAGGGACGCTTCCGCGAGGTGATAACCTGAGAGGGAGGTGATGGTTTGGAATTGACGCAATGCGTGACAACCCTTCAGATCCGAACAGGGATGCTTACCTGGGCAGATCCTAGCATGACACCAATCATGTGAACATCATGAAAACAAATGATGCACTTACCTCCTGCCGAATCCAAAGCAGATATTCTGGGGGTCAGGCTGCGATATCTCGCCGAGGAACCGCTCGGGGCGGAACACGTCAGGATCTGGATACGTGGACTCATCATGGAAGATCGCCCTGCGTTACGGGTATATGTGTACGTGCGTACATATGGAAATATTCATGTAACCAGGGAGGACAACACAACGCTCACCACGCGTTCCCGATAATGTGTGATCCTTTTGGGATGAGGAACCCGTCGAAATAAATGTCTTCATTGGCGGTGTGGGGCGTCACTGTTTTCTCCGCTTGATAAGCATACTCAAAGATATCAAAAGATACAGAACGGTACCTAGCGGTACAATAGTGAGCCATCGAAAGACTTCCTTGCAGACTGCATTGATATATGGAAGTGAATCACGGTCGTTGAAACAGGGCAACCTCTCGCTGCCAACTACCGTATCCAGCTCTGCCTGTGCCTTGGCTTGAACCTCAGGGAATAAGACCATTGCGAGAAAGAAGGTATGCAAAGCGGAGACGGCCTGTGGATCAAGCCGATCAGTGTATACTTAATTTCCTTGGATGAGAGGAGATACCGTGTCCGATCCCGCTACGACAAGATATCAAGACGAGATGGGTACAATCGAGAATGAGAAATACCAAGGTAGACCATCATGGAAGTCCACATTATGAGATCATCCTCCTCTGGACTCACCCCTCCTTCCAAGAGTGTGGACGAAAAGGACGGAATTGCTGTACCCACCGCCTGGTGTAACGTGAGATGCACTGCACTTAACAAAGAGCGATAGCTATCTCACCATTTGCTCCACGACATACTGGTGAGGCCTCACTGTCGACTCCACCAAAAGACGATGGTACTTCTTTGCATCCTGGAGGAAGCCAGTACCAGGGAACCATTCTGGGAGATATTGTACTATAAATCACTTGAGCATGCATTCACTGCAAAAGGTGTTCAAGCTTAATCTTACGAGTAGGGATAACGTCCACCAGGTATGCACCAGGAGCTGCGACCCGTGAAAACATAGCCATGGCTTGCTCCGCTAATTCAACAAACGGATCTTCGTCTTCTTGGACGGTATATCCATAGGTTACCTTGAGAATGATGGCGCCAGTAGCACTAGTGGTGGTGGGTGGCGATAACGAACGAGGATAGTACTGCAATCAGAGTGCACTTACGACCGTATATGATTGACCAGGACTTCAGGTTTCCGCAACACATTGCGCAAGAACCGGCGGGTCTCCTCCTCTTGAATCGAGTTGAATGCCGCAGTGCTATCCCTGGTTCCCATCAAACGGTAGAAGAGCTTGCGATACTGGCGGAACTGGTCGTTGCAATTAATAAAGGAAATTGTTTTGCCAAAGCCGACCAAGTCGGCTGCCATGGTCAGGTGTGGTCTATCCGAACATTTGATGCTTTGTTTCTCGAGTATCTCTGAGACGGCATTGGACGAATTCAGAATGACATAGCGCATCCCCAACATTCTTATGGACGAAATATCTCCTAAGGTTGTAATGGCGTCAAAATGGCTTGTAAGACAATGGGAAGTAGATGCATGCCATATTTTCTACCCAAGGCTGCAAAATCCTCCCAGGTTTTCTCGGTGGATATCTGGAAGAGGTTCCCGATCACTGGCAATCCAATAGGTCCAGGTGGAAGTGGACTGAAGCGCCTAGAATCGAGCAGCCGTTTGATAAGGTAAATGCTTGTTCCAAGGAGGCAGACATCGAATCGGATGAAAGATATCGCCTGGCCCATTGATAACAGGGAGCGCCGGAAGATGGAGGTTAGTAAGGAACCCTGGTTGGTCAATGGCTATAACATCAATTTAATCTCCTGTTTAATCGGGAGCATTCTCGCTTGGTGAACAATATTTGATACGGCGGTGTTCCGACGTGATTGATCTAAACTAAAACAAGCGAGTCAACTGCTTTCCTACCCAAATTGACTAGAAGGAGCGAGGGTGGGTGGAGTATCTTGTTATAACCTCCATTTAGTGTGTGGGTCACCTAGGCGAGCAAGAAATTTGGCTGGAGGGAAACCCAGCATCGGACAAGGATGGTTGGAGCTTGAAGTTGACTGCCGTGCCGACTCCACCGCTCAGTTTGAGGAAAATAGATGGGAGAAGTACGATTCGAGACTTCAAGTTCGAACTTTCGAACCTGAGTTGATAGCGTGACAGCTACCTTGAACTCCGACAGTTTTTGTGCCACTGGACTCGTTTTCGCCAATGGCAGTCCTCGCAGATCTAGGGAAAGGGTAATCCCTGGTTTCTTCAGCCTCAGGAGTCAGTCCCACCTCCGTCAGTCACGGTTTTAACACCAAGATGGAAGCGGCTGATAACTGGAAACTGGCCCTGCGATGCAAATGCGCGGCGAGTCCAGCGACTTGGTTAGTAGACTAACTCATGGCTATCTGGAGAAGCAACAAGGGGAACATGTTCATTTGCCAACGCGCCGCAAAAAGGTCTGCTCTGTTGGACCATGTACATATCGCTGGTCTACAAAGAGACCGTGACCGCATTTTGTTTATGCCAGCTCAAATCCGTGCTGTGCATGAAATGCCAAGAGGTACAGAGATCAGACGTGGGTCGCATCTGCAGCAGTGGCATTGGGTCGCATTCTGGTGTTGACATTTGCGCCGACAGCTTGGTGGACCATTGTCATTGTCCCGGACTCAAAGACTTGTACTGGATGTGCGAGGCAGTGCTGTAAAATAAGGAGAAACTCATATCGTTGTACGTGCAACGCGATTCTGAATTCGAAGTTAGCTTCATTATGTGAAGTACTGATCATCTTGCGTATCTTTACTGTGTCCTCTGGACCCCGTTCCCAGAGTTCGTCGTTGATCATCCAGAGAACCATCGAGGGACGGTTAGCAAAACCTTTATGACAGTTTCATGCCGCCAATCCATTCAACCATGTTTAGAATGATGTATCATAGCTCCGAGACGGGGTTTAGGTGGATGGGCATGGCTGTTCTCACTAAAGAGAAATTCCAACATTTGGCACACTGATGACGCAGATTCGATCCATCTAGCCATCCAAGTGACATGTGGAGTTCCGCATCCAAATCACTATCAGCTTGAATCATGGCAGGGCCTAGATTCGGGAGCAGTGTGGAGCACATGCACGCGGTTACAAGCTCAAGTTGTGGCGCGCAGCAAGTTAAGAGAATCGTTCCCACAACGATTAGCTCCAATGAGCTCGCGCGATTCACCTGCACGAACGATCGCAAGACGTGTCACGGTCGAAACCGTACCTTGGCCGTTGACGTTGGGGCGAAAGCTTTTGGACGTTTGTACGAAGATGACTGCATTATTCATTCACCTAGGTGAGTAATGGTAAGTGAAAGTCACACTTTATCTGGTTGGACTCAAGCAAGTCCACCAATGCCACCCCGATCTAGGGGCTCGCTTACCACAATGCCGTTGGACCTTTGTCCTCTCTGAAGCAGCCCAGTCCACACTACTGTGGATGGGACTTGCTTTGACGATCCACAAATGCCCAGCCATATAAACCCACCATCCACGTCTCTATTTTTCTGATACGATTGGTGATTGTCCGTCACTTGTTCGCCTTGCTGCTTCTTCACCGATTACGTCCACCATTCACTTCCCTTGCACCCTTTACGTTCGCATTCTCTTCATGGGTGCCCCTCAGCCACCTTGTCTTCCCCAAGAACCTCGCCAACCGCTCCGCGAGCGTTGCGAACTCGCCCTCGCTATCATACCAATCTCGTACCGGGAATGGAACACACTATACGAAATTAACTACGGGCTGGTTCTCGTATTCGAAGATGAGAAAGAGCAAGAAGAAGCGTACTATACCCCTCCCTCCTCGCCGACCCCCTCCTTGATAGAGGAGAGCCACCTCGTGGAGATCAAAGAAGGATTGTACATCGCCATGGTGGACGACGAGGCCGACGTGTCCGCGCTGCGCACCTTTGACGACGAGCCGTTCACCCACGTCGTGCAGGTTAGCTATGTGACACTGCCCGAGAACGGCCCACCGGCGCTGTCGAAGTGGAGGAGAGAAGAGGCGCCCCGAAGCGCGCTGGTGCAACGCCTAAACCTGGTGTGTTCTGCCATTTCTCACCGGCACTGTGCCGAGAAAACGGCGGTGGATTTCGAGGAACTTAAGGCGGCACGCGACTTCCTCACCCTAGCGCTACCACATGGGAACACAAAGTGGTGGCCTGAAGAGCTGCGCAAAGACGAACAAGGCGATCAGAGCGGACGAAACCAACATGACCAACAAAACGAGCAAGATGACGATGACGACGACAACATTCAATTTGCCGTCCTTGCAGCCGATTACGGGCTAGACGACTTGCTAAACAAACAAAACGGCCGCGTTGAAGAAGACGAGGAGGTAAATGTTCTCATCGTCGCACCCACCGGTCGGGGGGCAGACGTATTGGCCGTCCTCTTTTGTTATCTCGCGTTTTTGGAGGGTACCACACCCAAGGATTTGGTGGACAGAGATTATCGTGATGAAGTCTGGCAAAAAGTCGTTTTGGAGCCGTTGTCCATGATTTATGTGGGTCTGGTCGCGAGGCACGATTAAGTAGCTAGATCGATCGAGTAAAGGACGTCAACCCCGTTCTATATCGTCTGGATTGCATTTGTATTCCTGCCAGCAGGCACAACTCCTACGTCCATTTTTACTACGGCATATACATATAGCGCGTATCACAGACATTGTAGCAAATAGGTGAGCACATACGAGTCTTAAGCGACAGGAAAAACAAGAGTCACACATGTACGCACTGACCATGACCGTCTCTAGTTTCGTACATAGAGCATACCATTCAGAGTTGCACAACACATATTCAACGTGGAATCCCAGATGTAACCTGCCTGTAGGGGTTTATCATGGAGACGCTCAGTGTGGTCTCGATGGACACGCGCGGCATGTTCAGGTTTCCTATAATCTGCTCTGTAACGTGTTGAGGATATTAACCTCTGTTGCCTCGGACTCAAGCTCTAGTTGCATAGGGCCGTGCAGAACGTCTGCGAGCTGGGAACGGAGTTTAATTTCATCTAGGTTTGTCATTACACTGTCTAAAATTGACGTGAATGTTAGCACAACGCGCGTCGCGACTCCAACGAACGCACTTGAGCGCTTGTCTTGTATGAGAGGGGCTCGACGGACTTTTCCAAGCCGGTCATTTTTTTTGTTCGTGGGCTGCTTTCCAATATCCTGTCCGCGTGAAGGGATCTAGCAGTCAACAAGCGTGCCATTGTCAGTGACCTTCATAGTAACAAAGATTCACGCAAGAAGATGCTACGAGATGGGACTGGAGAAGGATTTTTCCGAGGCTTTGAAGGGTAAAATTTCTGCCATCTCCGCCGCTCGCCAGAAAAATCTGTTGTCGGGAGAAATACTTATGGACCGGAGAGTATCCGCATGCTGAATGACATTCCCGATTTTTTCGTGTGTAGAAGTGCCCCAGATGAGACTGACGAATTTGCGGAGGCTGCGATGAACGTGCCTTTCCTTGCGAGGGAGATACATCCGGGACCTTCGTTGCTGTGAGTGGACCATTGGAACAGCGAGGCTCCACTGGACGCATCGAGGCGATGGATGCAACCCTCGCGTGAGATGGTGTAGAGCTGCCGTCCGTCGGTCGATCAGGTGAGGGATTGGTTAGTGTGTGAGGAGACTCTGACGGGGATGTCGAAAGAGACCATACGCAAGCACTGATGGCCTCCGATCCAGTGGAAAATCGTCGTGCGTCCGGAGACACGTCCAACGCGCACACCCGTTTTGCGTGGCCTTGAATTTCGGTGACTTTTGCGTGAGTCTCCGCATGCCACACCGTCACTCGCCCACTATCCGTCCCACTCACGACCCACCTTCCGTCCTGTGATACCGCGGTGTCGAGAACATAACCCTCGACGTGCATTGCGGCTCCCACTTCCTGGCCGTCTGTCGCTCGCCGACGTTGAACTTTCCCTCCTCGATCACCACACACGATATCCTTGCCATTTGGGAGGCAGGTGACCGAGTATATCGTACAATCATTGTCCATCTCGATCGTTTTTCTCCGGTGATGGAGGGATTGATGTCAATTGACTCTGGGCCGACGGTCAGTTTGATTATCGCAGATTCACCTTCCTGACCCTCGTAGGTACCTTACTATAGCCACCCAGTTGCCATTTGACAAGGCGTCAGCAGAAACGAAAGCATGAAGTGAGGCCGTTGACTTACGAGACTCTGCCGCCTGCACAATGAGTCTGCGGCATACAAACGTTTCCCATTATCGATTCATCAATTCGTATATGCACAATGGTCTCGTGCCTACGCCTCGTTTCGATACATCATTGGCCACCGTTCCCGATATCTGATCGCTATAGTGAAATGAAATTCTGATAGTCGGCAAATTGTCGTTCCAACTTCCTGCCCGTGTAGTTGTTCGCGGCAACCTAGCTTGGTGATTATGTGCGAACGTCGTTAAGACTAATGTTGGTATCAAAGTAGAGAAGTGTTTCTTGGACCAAAGGGGAGTGATAAAATAGAATTTGCCGTGGTGACGTTCAGAAAAAAAAAAGGTGAGTTGAGGGACCCACGAAAGGAAGTGCTTACTCAAACACCCACGCCAGAGTTTTTCCTGCTCACCACCTCCGAGTCAACATGTATCAAGCGTTGGGATGTATGCAGTACGCAGTTTTGCAGTCCAAGGTATGCTCGCATGTCTTGCACAGACTTGTCGCACATTTGAAGATCCTTCATTGAACACCTGTGGCACGACTCATGAGCTCGATCCAGCGGAATATGCCTTGGCAAGTCTAGTGCGCACCAGATGTGATCTCGGAGCAGGTGTATGGCAATACTGTAAACAGACTCTTTGGGTCATTCCGACAGCATGTCGGTAACCGATAGTAATAGTCGTAGATGTCCCGTGAACTTTACCACTTATGATCTCAACATCCCATTGTTTCGCTACGTGAACGGAGTGGTCGCCCAACGTCAAAGGCTACTCGTCTTGTTCTAATTGCTCGCGAGTACGAGATACCTACATAGTTTGTCAAAATGGGAGACAGAGTGGGGCTTATCCAACATGCGCAATTATGAATGCACAGATACTTACATTGAATGCACTATACGAGTCTGGGAGGATGTTACCGAGATCACTCCGTCACCTCGTCCAGTCGCAAGGTAGCAACTGTCCACGGAGATGCGGCAATTGAGCATGTCCGTTCGCCATCCTCCGAGTCAACGACAGAGCCTACCCGAGTTGGTGTCGATGTATCCAGGAACAAGATGAAACGGCCTGCAAAGGTAGCAATAGAAAAAAGGTCGCTGTCACCCTCGCGGATAATTTGGGACTCGGCAAGCTGAGATCCGTCGCTTGGCCATGCAAACATGAGAGTGATCGGGGTCCGTGATTGTGATGAGCTCGTCGCCGTTGCGACTGTCGAAAATGCGGATCGAGCCTCCAAAGCTTCACCTCAAGCAGTCAGTGGCGAGGTCTCGTCGAATCTGGGGAGACGTCGATTCCCACTCTCAGTTTGTGCCATCCACTTCGAAGATGTCTCCGTCCCACACGCTCGCGCCCTCGTAAGTCGTGTCAAGTACTATCGCTTGGGCTTACTGAATCGTCAGCATGGCTCAATTACTCCTCGGAGTTGTTACGCACCATTATTCGTCGATTACATTCTCACTAATGGGGTTTATTAAGACAGATCAGATGCTTATGTGCAATACCTTCCAGAACCGTACACCAACCGTTGACCCCAACAAAACCGAACTGTCGCAAATGCGCGTGGCGCCCACCTTGACATGACATGGAGAGATACATGTATGGGTCAAAGGAACACTAATTAACCAAGCAACAAGGCCTCAACCATTGCAGACCTAGCGGTAATCCGGCACCTAAATGGCTTCAGATGGCTAACAGTTTTCGAAAACCGGTGTCACCCATACATGTGGAAGAGGCGACAGACATCATGGAAAAGTACTCACGAAATCGTCCCCGAGGTGACGTCGACGATTGGGGTGACTTCGACACCGTCTACGACGTCCTTTGAAATCTCGAGTGCAGCAAGAGACATGACAACCGAGATGAAGAGGGAAGCTTCCGCGAGGTGATAACCTGAGAGCGAAGGCATGTCAACTCATCGTTCAGGTCCGAACAGGGTCTCTTACCTGGGCAGATCCTACCGTGGTAAAGACAGTTAGTATGCGTTCGCTGCCCTGCATCACGGGAATAGATAATGTATCTTACCTCCTTCCGAATCCAAAGCAGACATTCTGAGGATCAGCTTGAGGTGTCTCGCCGAGAAACCGTTCAGGACGGAATACGCCATGATCTGGATACGTGGACTCGTCGTTGAGAATCCTCCTGTGTGTATGTTCAATGGGGAGTCGTTCGTTGCGTGTGTACATATTCATGTATTCATAGTGTAGATGCAGGGAGGCCAGCACAATACTCACCACGCGTTTCCGATAATGTACGATCCTTTTGGGATGAGGAACCCTTCATAATAAATGTCTTCGCTCGCGACGTGGGGTGCAGCTTTCGTTTCAGCTTGGTGAGCACAGTCGAAGACATCAACAAGTGCGGAAACGATACCTAGTGGCGTGACAGAGTGCCATCGAAGGACTTCTTTGCAGACTGCATTAATGTAAGGAAGAGAATCACGATCGTTGAAACGGGGCAATCTCTCGTTGCCAACTACCGCATCCAGCTCTGCCTGTGCCTTGGCTTGAACTTCAGGGAACAAAACCATAGCGAGAAAGAAGGCATGTATGGCGGAGACGACCTGTAGATGGTGTTGATCAGTACATACTACTCGACTTCCTTGGATACGAGGCGTACCGTGTCCGATCCAGCTACGAAAAGGTATCAAGACGAAATAGACACTATTGAGAATCAAACATACCAAGATAGACCGTCATGGAAGTCCACCTAATGAGATCTTCCTCCTCTAGACTTACTCCCCCTTCCAATAGTGTGGACGATAAGGACGGAACTGCTGTACCCGCCGCCTGGCACACCGTGAGATGCGCTGCACTTAGCATAGAAGCCACAACCATCCTACCATTTGTTCCACGACATATTGGTGAGGGCTCACAATCGATTCCATCAAAATTTGATGGTATTTCTTTGCATCCTGGAGGAACCCTGTGCCAGGGAACCATTCTGGGAGATATTGTACTAGAATCCCTTTGAGCATAGATTCACAACGAAGGGTGTTTGCGCTTAGCCTTACGAGCAGGGATAAGGTCCACCAAGTATGCGCTAGGAGCTGTAACTAGCGAAAATATGCCCATGACTTTGTTCGCCAAATCGACAAATGGATCATTCTCCTCTTGCACGGGATACCCGTAGGCCACCTTGAGAATAATGGCGCCAGCCGTACTAGTGAATGGTGACGATAACGAGCTAGAATAGTTTTGCGATCGACATGCACTCACGAGCGTATATATTTGACCAGACCCTCAGGTTGCCGCAACACATTGCGTAAGAACCGGCGGGTCTCCTCCTCTTCGATCGAGTTGAATGCTGCAGTGCTATTCCTGGTTCCGAAAAAACGGGAGAAGAGCTTGCGATACTGGTGGAATCGATCATTGTAATTAGTAAAGGTTATTCCTTTACCAAAGCCAACCAAGTCGGCTGCCATGATCAGGTGAGGTCTATCCGAACATTTGATACTCTGTTTCTCGAGTATGGCTGAGATGGCCTTGGACGAGTTCAGGATGACAAAGCGCGTCCCAAGCATTCTCATGGACGAAATATCCCCTAAGGTAGTAATGTTATTTGAACAGCTTGTTAGACGACTGGATTAGGTGCATGCCATATTTTCTACCCAAAGCTGCAAATTCCTGCCAGGTTTTCTCGGTAGATATCTGGAAGAGGTTCCCAAGCACTGGCCACCCAGTAGGTCCAGGTGGAAGTGGAGTGGAGCGCCTCGAATCAAGCAGCCATTTGATAACGTAAACGCCTACTCCGAGGAGGCAGACATCGAGGAAAGATATTGCCTGGCCCATTGGCAAGGGGGCGCTAGAAGATGGAGGTTAGTGGGAAATCTTGGCTGGAGTGTGGCTAATGACCATAACTATCAATTTAATCTCCTGTTTCATCCGAAAATGTCGTTTAGTGAGTGAGCAACGTTACCAAGGTCTTTAGAGCCCGCAGTGCTACGACCCGATTGATTTAAACAAGCGACTCAACTACTTTCCCACGCAAAATTTGCGACCGACAATTGACAGCTACACACGACAGTTCCGATTCAACTGTCATGATCACAATTTTCAAGGAAACCTTGCTATGGTAACGAGTCTTCTTCAAGGGATGTTCCCCAGTTCTCATACAGTTCGTTCTATCTAAGGCTTTACCTAGTTCTCTTCTATGCGACACTCTTCGCCGTGCGATCAATACACTCTTCACTGGGTGTTTGGTTACAGGTATCTGGTTATAGCTTCCATTTTGTGTGAGGGTCACCCAGGCAAGCAAGAAGTTTGGCTGGAGGGAAACCCCAGCATCAGACGAGAAAGCCTGGAGCTTGGAGTTGGCTGGTCTGGAAACTGAGATAGGAGAACTGCGATCCGAGACTTGAAATGACAACAAATCCGGTGCCAGGGAATCGATGATGAACATGAAAACGCTTAACTTATGTCGTTTGCTCTCTACGTAAGCCACGCTGGTGTAGTCTGGCATCGGCAGTGCGTCAAGTTAACATGATGGCAAGCAATCGTGATGGATCCTTTTTTTTTCTCAGTGCATATTCGTCGCGTACGAGTTGTATGATGTACCACGACTCCACGAGGTGCGTGCTACTTGAAGTTCTCGGTGGCAAAGTGGCATAGATCCATGCACTGAACGCGTCGTGTAGGTACATCGAATATTCGTCACTGCGTTCAGAGTCAGAGATCATGGCTTCAAATTGGAAGCATGGACATTGGACACGTCCGACAAAGTCACATGTCTCGCCTATCCCTTTCCCTCCATGATCCCCTCGTCATATTAAGCCGTCCAAAGATATACATGCAAAACGTTTGGAGATCATAGCGAACGATTAATAGGGTATGTACAACGTGCATGGTATATCTGAATGTAGGGCTTCCCACGTAGAAAAAAAAAAGTCAGTGGATCGTCATAAACTAATGCGTCGTATTCTCAGCCGCTCATCGCGCGTGCCGGGTTTGACGGACATTACATATCCAAGAATATACGTATACGCCATTTCCAAAGGGTCATGACAAGGACGGACATACGGTGCTGGCGCAGATTCTCATGGATCTTGCTTCGGGCTTCCTGGGACGGATGCTGGAGGCACTAGACCTGCAGAGTCGACGGAAGCGGGTGGAATTTCGACGGTTGCTCCACCACCGGAACTCTTGCTGATCTTAAATGTCAGTTTGCCTGCTGCCTGACCCTCTTCTAGGAGCTCGAGTTCGACTGCTGGATCACCGTCATCAATATCCTTTTCGAGAGTACAAGGTTAAAAAAAAAAGACACACGTGTCTCGGAATGTTCGAGCAGGTCAGCTAGGCTCTCCTTGCTCTCCGTCTTCTTGATGACCTTGTAGTTAAAGAAGAATCTTCGAGCGTACACTTCAATTTCGACCTTGGACGCCTCGAGGCCCGACCTGTAAATGGAAGCGTGTGTCAAACACCACACACACCCACAGCACAAAGGTGCCAGTCAGTATCAAGTATTCGCACGCTGCACACCCCATGGCAGGACGCACAGCTTGACGATGTCATCCCAAGTCGCCACAAATTCATCTCCCTTGCTATACCTCGTCGTCTTCGTCCTCTGCGGGACTTTTCCGCCTTTGACTCTCACGTAGAAAAGCCCATTGAAGAAGCCCACTTTGGCGGGTAGACCACTGGCTTTGATGTCTGTCGGAAAAAAAAAAAATAGCGTCAGGATCGGTGACGTGGCTTGACTAGCAAAGGAAGAGGAAAAGGGTGCAAACCTGTGATCTCGACGGCGACTTCGTCGGTTTTGCCGCCTTGTTCTCGTACTTCAGCAGCTGGTTCCGACTTGGCAGGCGTTACGGCCGACTCGTCCTTGACTGGCGCACTTGGCGTGGACATCCGTGCAGAGACCTTGGCACGCGTGAAAACGAAGGCGACGGCGGTGAAGAATAGGAGATAAACACAAACAAAGCCGTCAACGAGAGGGGCTGAGGGGAGAACCTCGGACGAAGAGGGGAGTAAACAGAGAGGCTTGAAGGGTTCGAAAGCACGGGGCAAAACCCCGTCATGGCTATATACTTTTAAAAAAAAGGTTTTACACGCACACCCTCCACCCCTCCACCCTCGCTCTGACTCCACCAATCAGCTCGAGGCGCAATCTCTTTTTGACGGCGCTTCGCGAAGGAATATGACGTCTCCCCCCCGGATGGAAGCATTATCTCCAACAACGAGGCCAGTCGATATGATCGTGGCGCAGGTTATTTACCGTATTCGACCGTAAACGACGAACGTGTACCACCGACGCAAGGCGCGGCGAACTACAATCGATAAGGGCACAATGAACGCACCGACCAGGGTGGTCAGGCCGCTTTCGTGGCTCCGTCCTCATCATCAACAGGGCAACTTTTGGGAATGACACGAACTTTGAACTATAAATGGACAAGACGAGTCCCTTTGTAGGCCAAATCCATTTGCGTTTCCCTTCAGCTCGAACCCTGAAGAACATGCGTCTATGACGGTGCGCCAATGGGATCCCTATTGTTTCCCTTGATTGAGCTTTGAAAGAAAGAAAGAAAAACACAAAGGAACAACACGCCCGGGCCCTGGGTGATCGGTCGAGGTGACAAGGCCAACATAATGATTCCCTATCGACTCGCCGTTCCATCCCGATAATTTTGTGACAATTCGTTCGGTAGATCCGTCCGGTTTACCTCGTGTCATGGGCAGGTGGTGGTAGCAGGAGAATGAGGTGTTTGAGTTGCTTCACGACATACCTCAAGGAACTCTCCAACCCATGTAAATCAAACCTGGCCTGCGGGAGTAGAAAAAATTGGAAACCTGTAAAAGTGAAATGATAAGCCACGAGGGTGACTGGACCCTTTTTCCGCTAAACGTGCATGTCATTTGCGCTCAACATGCATCATCCACAAGGTGCAGTTGACAAGCGAACCACAAAGGGCCAACTTGTGATTGAACGAGTCATTATCAACGTTTTTTGCATTACAGTTATCCAGGTCATATGCTAAAGTATGTGGTACCGACGCCCTTCACGCAAACAAACAACATACATACGTCAAACCCACAAGTTGGCCCCACGATCCCTTCTAACTTCCGCCGCGAACAACGCATCAAACTCTTCCGCAGACTGTCCAATGGCTCCGAATGCATCCTGAAGAATGTGACCAAGGTAATCGAGTTCTTGCGTGACACCTTTCATCGTGAGGGCATAGGCGAAGAAGAGCAACTGCCTGGATGCATGAACCTCACGGTTCTTCACCACGTCCAACTTTCTGATGGCATCCACCTATAACCACATGTCAATAAAGACCTGCGTGCTAAGCGCGTTCTGGTGCAACAAACCAAGCGTTCTCGGGCCTTTTCGGCAGGGGGTAGATATGGGGGTAACGGAGCTTTCAAACGGAATGCAGATGCCAAGGTGGAAAAGTAAAGGATGATGTTGCCAACCATCTCACGCCGTTCCTTGTTGACAGGGAGAATAAAGTCCCTTCTCACAGTCTAAAATGATAATAAGGCAATGCATCAAAAAGGATACTGGTATGGTCGGTCCTACCGTAAACCTATCAAATGCACAGGAGATACTCTAAGAATGGAGCATTCTGACACAAAATCGGAACACTCACCATTCCTCTCGTGTGGTAACGCACCGCATGCTATGGAGCTTGTCCAATATGGTTTGCAGACTAGTTAATATCGAGCGGTATAGCATAATAGGAAAGGGGCCTTTCAGACGCGGTTCGTGTTGCGTTTGAGCCAACAGTCCCTGCAGGTCGATCAGTGTGATTTGGAGATGAAGTTCCCTGCATTGGAATGAAAAGAAATTAGCGAACGGTCCTGTTCAATTTCACGAGATCACCACATACATAGCCATGAACTCCTGGATGGAGTCACTAAGCTGTGCACTGGCTGATTTGGAGAGCAGTGGGGTAGTCTCATCTGGGGCCTGTAATCCGTTCTGTGCTCTATCATCCACGCCATCATCAAAGTAATCAACCAGGCCCGAATTTGAGGCGACCAAACGAGTATACAGCCAGCCAATATTCAGACAAAACCTGTGTGCCAAGCCGACGAAGCTGAGCAAAAGATTCAAATCTAGATAAGGGGCAACTTACTCTCCAAGCGCCTTGCTCAATTCACGTCTAGCTTCCGATGGCCACCAAAGACGTGAGGCAATTAACGCCCAGATTACACCGACGGTGACAGAAGTTGATCGATGGTAGGCGATATGCAGTACTGGTATATTATCCTCTCGTATGTTGAATCTACAGGAAGAGGTGAGTCAATGACGATCAGCAAGGTCTAGGCTCCAGACAGCGTACGCATATAGGCATGTCAAGTTGTACGTCAGAAGCACAAAGCGTCCGGTGGTAGCGTACTCCGGCTTTGCCACGATATAGTAGAAACACGGTAATGAGAAGAAGAATCCGAATATCGATAACACAATTCCGTTTTCCGGGAACAGGGTGTATATCCCGGCCGCTACAACGGCACCAAACCTATGCTTTTTTGTCAATGAAACTGCCGTTTTACGAGGATTTACCGTACAGTGTCCCCAAGGCTCGATGGACAGCAAGATAATTGGTCTACAAAGGGGATAGTTAGCACTGATCACGATCCCAAACTCGATGGAGAAAGAACCCACCGCCCCAATCGTAGGGGACATGACGACGAAGCACTTGGACGTAATCTTGGTCAACTTCCGGTCCACTAAACCCCGCAACCTGAACTCACAGATATGAGCGCCCATTCCCCTCTGTATTCCGTAAATAACGGACGTGTGGCATCAAAAAATGCAGGTGCGGCCAACAGAGCGGTGGACATGCCGACTTTGAACGCATAATTAATATTGCGATCTCTCAACTGATCCCCAAGGTCCCATAAAGAGCGAAGAAATCGCTCGACAAAGGTGAGGTTCGAGCGATCTGGGGTCTGTAATGTATTCGGCGCATGGGGCCGTATCTTGGGAAATGACACCTTGGGATGCCGCTCGTCGGCGTTGAAATACGTTGCTGATTCCAGGAGTCAATTCGAAATACCAGGGAAAACGAATCATCCAGTGCCTACAGATGCGACGCAAACCGGCCCCCTTGGCTTTTTCTGACCGTCTCCGCTCTCGGAGGGTCCTGATGTAAGAAAGGAGTGACTTTGGTCCGTTGATAAGATAGCGTCTGAACCAGTTTTGTCTAGAGAACCTGGCTAACTCCACTGCGTAGATTCTCCGCATAGCATCGGTAAGGGACATCAATTCCCCGGCGAACTCCTGCAGGGTAAAAATAAAGCTGCGCAGCTACATCAGTTTACAGTCCAGAAACAAATAGCACATCTTCTCACTCACAAATAAACGAGGAAAATATGTTCATGCTCGCTCTCTGCCAGTATTGGGTTGTTGTCTTCCAAGGATGAATGAGTCGACTTTTGCGTAGACTCGGAAGCAAAGTTGCTTCGCCTGTATAGACGCAAGACCGCATCGTTCGAGGTGCTAGCAAACGTAGACAGCGCCCGGTCGATACCATCCATAATTTTATGAAAATCTTGAGGTTGCATCATCTTGTACTCCTCGGTGTTCTGGGTGTTCACGAATGCTTCTCGTAATCGTTTCAGACATGACGTGCATGCATTCTATTCTCAAGCCTTATCACAACTCCGCCAAATGAAGTATGGGACACAAATAGCCTCACCGAAAGTGCCTTCAATGGCGGACCAACGTCATCCAAGAGATCACCAAACATCTCTGCAGCTGCATGTAGCAGCGCCTCTTCGAGATCGTCCGAATGCGATGCAAGGGAATACCGGGTTTTGCCTTTAAGTCCCGGTGTGGCGTGCCCATCTCGTTCTTCTTCAGACAGACGTCGGATAACAATTTTCCCGTCTCTTTGCGCCGTGGAGAGCTCATATTGTAGTCTCGTTCCACTCCTGAGACCATTGAGATGCTGAGCAAGACGCGTCAGACTATCGACCGCATCTCCATATGCCTGCTTAGACAGAAGCCTCTCATGTTCGCCCAAAATACCAAACCATTCCGAGCGTGCCTCAGCCAAGCTCTTCTTCAAACTCGTGAATGAAGATTGATGGGCTTCCACCGCTCGTTGCATCTTCTCGTGACTTGGCTTTCGGATCGGTTCCTCGAGTAGGAATGAGCTGGTGATCATTCCAAGCAACGTCGAAAACGAGTCCAGCGTCTTTGTCATGTTGACTTGAAGATTATACGTAGCGCTCTGTGGCCAGAGCGAAAAGCAGACCAGATTTGATATAGCAGTGCCCATGAGGACGATGGACGACACCGACAAGAGAGTTTCCCAGGTGCCTTCTCTCACCATTCTAGCTCGACGATCAGCTGATTCTACAAGAACAGTGTAACGAGTGGCACTTACACGACGAACAGAACGGTTGCTGACATTGAGCATGCTGTAAAAGATTGTTGCTTTAGTAATTCTTTCCTGAACTCCGAAAAAGAACTTGCCTGAGTTGAACGTTGGCTTCGCCATCCATACTTTCATCCACGTTAACCCCCAAATGGTCAACCCCACCCATATTATCAGTACAAAGTCGGCCAACAGCTCCAATCCCGGTTTCACATCAAGCCACCAAAACAAAGACAGGCCACTGAGACTCATGAGAGCAGAATACAGCCATGCCACCATGCAGAATGAATCGGCTTCAAACATCCCTCCGATAGTCTTTGCAGGGTTATAATACACGGCGCTAGACTGATATCAGCACGAAGATGAAGTATGAATAGATCCGGTTTACATTGTTGCGATCAAGTGTGCAGAAGGGTATGGGCCACCACCACCAGATCCATAGGATGTCAAGTCTCCAAAGAAACGAGACAAGGATGGATGAAACGTGAACAGTGACCCAATGAAGTACGCCACGGAGCATTTGAGCATATTCTTCCATAGAAGGGGTATCGTAGGTACCCGTGCCGGGATCCCAGCGTGTTATTGCCGTGCGAGAGACACGTGTCGCAGTAGTGGTCATTTCTTCGGAGCCTTCTGAAGATACTTCCTCGTCCGTTGCACTCTGTTGCTCAGAATACGCGTCCTGAACGCTTCCCGCTTGTGGTGGGTCTGCAACCGGCGTCGGGAACTGAGCAAAAGAGACGTCGCTCGACAACTCCTCGACTGGTGACTGGACGATAGAAGGGGCCCATGGGCGACGGGACTGTCGATCCAAGGATGTTTGTCTCGATTCCGGAGGAACAGCACCCGAACCTCGAAGCTGACCCTCATTCTCCATGAGCTGTCCAAAAAGTGACCACTGGCGCACGCTCGATGAAAGAGAACCAGTCGAGAGTCGCGTAGACACAGACGTGCGTGGTAGGGTATTTATGCTGGACGTGCGGTTGTTGGTGCTGCAGGAAAGACTGCGCCGTTCGTACGTTGGACGGCTAGGTTGCACCGGCAAACTTGCGGGTGACGGTATTCGAGGATCGCTGAGTGTGCTTGGCTCCACATCTCTTGCATTGTAGTAGTCCGGGGAGCCGAGGAAGGATTTATAGACAGGTGAATCACTAGAAATGGAAGAGGGGAGCGAGGAACCGCCACCACTGTCAATGTGTGGGTTTGAGCCATCCAACATGTAAGACATGTCTGCCTATTCGGAACGCTATTTTGGCCCTGGGGTCACAAATCTGTATGGGCTCCAAGGCCGACGTCGTTCGTTATCTGCTTGTTGATAAGCTGGGCCCAGCCTACGAAGTCAAAGGAAAGGGTTTGTCGAAGATGCCCAGACTTGGATAACCCCACTACTTACGTACTAAGTGGCGCTCCCTGTCCGCTGCCATTCCGCCAAGGCCAAGATCTAGAAGGACGTGCAACGTACCAGGCAAGGTTATCAACCGCTCGAAAAAGTCACGACATGTTATCGCAAAAGTAGCGAACGGAGCTTCAAGTGAAGTCAAGACTTCAATCAGCTCAGCGTGTCAGAATTATTACCAAAAAAACTCCAACACTGCTAAATATATCAGTGACTCGCCAAAGCTCTAGATCTAATCATTTCTGATTGTCCCAATGTACATACACCAAGTCCATTTTTTGTCTGTTTTCTGGATTACGCTGCAACCAATAAGTAGTACTTGTAACAGGATAAAAGGCTAAAGCAAGTCCGAAGAAAGTCATTGGGGTCTGGATATGGCATGACTCAAACCACGGGATGGTACTAAGTAGAACAAGCGGGTAAAACATATGGCACGACATATAAAAATATAGACTAGCGTAACAACCATTAACGGATCTTGAAAGGTAGTGCGAAAGAGACTACTGTCCGTGATGCAAGTCCGTCTCTAAAGTCCAAGTAGTTCTGAGCTGGGAGTCCAATGAGCGTCCAATAGTACGTTGAAGGTCGTAACGAACGTGTGAATGATGATACAGGAAAGTTGAAGGCGTTCTCGTCCGAATCAGAAAATCCAGAAGGTGAACGTCCCAAACATCCGGGAGAAGAGAAAAAAAGTTCGAACACAATGTTCAAAAATAGTCCATGTGCGTAAACAAAAGACGAAAAGGTGTTTGATTAGTATGCAGTCCATGGTTTCCAGGACATTGCCATTTATTAAGCAGACGACTTGTTGAGAGCGAGCTATAGTCCCGACAGTCTTTTTTGTACTTTGGCTACCGAGTAGCCAAGTAACGGGAACCGCGACCCAAGGCTGGTCATGGCATACAGGAGCGTGCCAATTTCATTGCGGACTTCCGCGCTACTGACGATTGGCCAAGAGGTTTCGACCAAGTTCAGTTCGCGAATCAACGTGTCCATAGCGGATGTCCAGCAAGGCTAAGAAGAACGCAATCAAACACGCAACACGGAGCAAAGCAATGACAAAACTTACACCAAGAATGGGATCGAGGAAATTGTAGTCTGCTTCAGCAAGGTGTTTGATGATGGAGACACAGCACCGCGCCGCCTGGAGGCACTTTTCGTATGCTGCGGGATCTTCGTGTCCGAAGGGATAATATAAATGAATTATCGCAACGTGAGCAAGTGTGTGTATTGCGATGTACGCATGCTTATCGTCAGGCATGGTGGGGTCCAGTTGGTGGATCGGCATGAGCGTCGAGAGAAAACGTGCAATCGTATGTTCTAACGTTTGGAAATCGTCCATGAATGCATTCGATAGGGATAATGCTGCATAATCATCAGAGTGCAGGTAACCTGCAGGGTCAAGCCGCCTACGCTGATCCCAGTTCGATGCCAAGTGATGTGCGTGATGGAAGAGACTGGATGCCTTTATCTTCAGGGCCAGCGGCGAGAAGCCGCCTCCAAGATTCGAAAGTTGTCCATCAAAGAAGGTCCGCGTAGTCGAAAAGGAATGAAAATCATTTATTTGGCCCTGAATAAGTATCGTTGTCGGTAATCGACATCGAGATGACCCAAGATTGACTTACAGATTCATATTCCTCCATTCCCTGTGGCCACGGCATAACGATAGACAAGCATCCCTCGGGACCATCTGGCATGGTCGCGGGTTTCTGTAGGACTGCGGACCAACATCGATCGAGAACAAAGACTTGCCAGAACGTCAGTATTCTCTCGCCCTGTTCGACAGCATCCTTCGCCGGGTCGAGCTTCAAGGGTGCCATTACTCCAGTGGATTCGAACACCGAGCGATTCATTATGGCCCCATGAAGGCCACATTGCAGCGTTAATGATGCAGCAGCAGCCGCATGGTAGCTCCCCTCTAATGCCCGTCCATTAGATAGGAAGTAAACGGACAGAAGACAGGAGGCTTGGATGACGTCGAGCACTCGGTTATTGTATTGAAGCGCCTCGCTGAGCCCTTCGAGCGAACGATTGAGATAGTGTGATTCGTGCTCGCTCAGCGGTCCTGGTCGAGAAATGTAACATGCCCAAAGGAAAATGGCGTTTGTAAGGCATGGATGGTGTTGTTCGGTAGCGGGTCTCGTGAGGGAATCTCGTAAGCGACCCATATGGAGGCCTAGAAGGCATTGATGGCGATGTGATGAGAAGATATCGAGTCTGCGAACGTTCATGAGAAAATGGTGGGGTAAATACAATATGCGCTTACAGCATCAGTGCTAAATCCACGGTCGGCTGCTGCTCGACGTGGAAGGCTTCGCTGAAAGGCGTTGGGGACGGGGAGGGTGCACATTGAATCCAAGAATGTTGGGGAGAGCTAGTGGCTATGAAAGACTTTAGCCAAGGCGATGAGTGGCGTGGCATCAGCAAGCATACCGGATGGCGGGAGAGGAGAATGAGGCGCGGAAAGACCGGTGCTTCCTGGAGAGCCCGTCAACGATGAAGATGAGCTCTCTGAGCGACGGTGAAAGTGAGGATCGTGTAATGTCACGGAAGGAGAAGTGTATTCTGGATCCTCAAGTTCCCTTATACGCCTCTCGAGACGTTCGATGTTCTCCCGCAACAGCTGAGTCCTCGTCTTGCCCTTGCCATCATCGTACTGACAACCGTCTATTTTTTTGGCGCGGACACACTGTTGGCAGGCAGGCTTGGCGCCATCACATCTCTGCAAGGATCTGAGCGGACGCTATCGAGGGAGATGGAGGAGACTGACCATCTTTCGTTTTCTGGTCAATGTGTGTTTGAGCATGAAAGTGGGTAGGTGGAGTAGGGGGAGACTGAAAATACCTGCAGCGGAGACAGGCCTTCCCCCGTTGCAGGGTAGGAGGCGGCGTGACAGGCGATTTACTGGCCATTATTGGAACGGTACTAAATATACACGAACGGGAGGGAAGCTAGGAGGCTGGGATCAGCCAACAGTCCCGACGGGTGAAACAGGGAGGACGACGAACCGATTTAACGCGAAACAGGACCTGGGGCGCCAAGGAGCTAACAAGTCAGAGAAGAAGAGGCGCTTGTGCGACGGGAATAGGCATGAAGTGAGACCGGAGGAGAGGCGAGAAGACAAGACCCAGCAGCAACGAGCGCGATCAGAAATAATTTACTGGGAACATGGAGGTGGGTGTTCAAATAGTTCTGGGAGCCGGACTTGCCGTTGTTCAAGGGATATGGACCTGATCAGACAAGCAGGACACGCGGCGGCCCAATTCTGGCCAAGGACTTAACCGGGACCTTCCAAGCCTGCCAGTTATGTACTGACGAGATCCGCTGAGCACTGATCCAACAATTATCGCTAGGGTTCTCTACATCCCTTCCTCCATGGAACCGGTTCACGAATCCGTCGGCGACACCCTAACAGCGGTTTGTTTGCGTTTCATTTGGATCGTCCTGTCGACCGATTCGTACACCTCACCCCAGCTCTCACACCGGCCATTCCTTGCCGCGACATCCACATGAACGGCTGTCAGCCCACTGACATGTTCGTGGGCAGCCAGGTTATTTCATTCCCTTCTCCTTTCATTATCACGCTGATTGGCCTTTCAAGCTCAGAGACGTCTCTCATAATATGAAGTTTGGGTCTCGCATCCACCGACCTAGGCGTTTGGATGCCCCGAATCGTGGTCAAGATAGGCTGTGAACATTCTTATCGATCCGGCATTCACATTGATCGTGCTACTACACGGTACGTACAATTCTTTAGTTCAACTTCCAGTCGCCGTGGACTCGGAATGCAAAATTGCTGTGCTCACCTGCTTCAATTCGCACGTTCAGTCAAAAAACCGAGTCCTTCAAGTCACATCCGAACCAGTTATTTGTATGGGCGCCACTGGAGCGCTGATGTCAAACTGGTCTGAATTTTTGTCCGCTTGTGTCAAGTGACCTCGGTTGCTGTGCTCCGTCGGTTTGGCCGCTGATCGAAAGGTACGAGTTCCATATAAACAGTCAATGCCGAGAGCTGTCAGAATTTGGGTACCCAAGTCCTGAGAGCCTTCGTCCGACCCGACGCCAGAGGACGGATAGTGCTACATCAATGAAGCACGCAAAACTGCACATCTCAGGCGTCAGACCCTAACACCTACGTAAGTAGTGTGACTTCCCTGGACTGATTTTTCATTCTAGTGAGGAATATTATGATCAATCCAGCCGTTATCATGCATGACTTGACCAATTCAAAGTTACCCTATCATAGGTGGGTAGCCAACAAAGAACCAGCAATTTCTCAATGTGTGAAGTAACATCATCGCTTTTTCCAGACCATAGCTCAGGTTGGTGGTGGCGGGCTGATACTTGCGTTCTCTAAACCATATGCTTCAAGTTGGATGATCCAAGAAGCTCACGTCAGCATCGTGACGACATGTGCAGCTGTCTACCCAAACCTCTGTATATTCGTTTTCATCAGCCGTTGTCCGAGTTTGAGCGCTGAGCGCCTTTCTGCAGCGCAACCGTGGTACCATTTCTAGCTCACTGATTCCCATAATCAAATTGCTATGCACTAATTTTTTTTCATGCCCTGCCTGAATCCGTCTGAGCACTGCCTCTTCGGTAGAATTTTCAGTCTCTGATAGGAACGACAGACTCAGTTCCTAACAAAGTTCTTCCGTCGCGGCTGCGTCCAGCAAGACCATGATATCCCCGCTCACCTTTTTTTTCTTCCTTTTTTCAGGTTTTCACCAGAGACTACATCCATATTCCCGATATGCGCGGAACGTTTGGCAATCTTTCACGTCTGTCAGCGCCGTGGACGATGATAACAATACTCCTTTCCTCCCGTCGGATTGATGTGATATCAGTGTTGCAAGCGAAAGGAGCTCCCAGGAGGACATAGACTGTACGTGATATCCGCAATTGTGTTCCTGCATACATTCCGTATTTCCCCGCCTCGCAGGCTCTCATCGCATCCCTGACCTGAGTTGGCCAACATGTCTGCAATTAAACGAAGCGTCACTCAGTGACTCACTTCAATGTTCGCGACATTGATCATTGCCGGTAGGCAAATATGAATAAGGGTGTGGTACTTTGTTCATCCCGACTCCGAGGATTTAGGTGCCACTGGAAAGCTGCATTTTGACTCTGTCGTCTGCGCCAAGCTGGTAACTGATATATCTTTCATGTTTCTGGTCGGCAATGGAACATGCCCACACTACCATGTACCTTGGGGAGCCCAAGCCAACACGATTCCTGAACTAACACAATGTGGTAACAAAGAAAGGGGGCTTGCCTCGCCAAGTGCAGTCCCGACTCTTAGATGGTCTCGAAATTGAATCAAGGGCTTGGATGACTGAGAGGAAAGCACTCGAGGTGAGTTGGTAAATAGCTCTAAGGAGATTTGCAGGGTCGAGCACATATGAAAAGGAATAAGATGGATGAGAGGATAGTCGACACATTTTGCACTCTCAATTTCACTTATTGCTAACCGTCCTGCAATAACAGTTTTCGAGAGTCAGCGGCCTACTTGTGGTATAGTCGTCAAGCGATACATCCGTCTTGCAAAGAGCAGGCTAGGACTGCCCTCCTGGGCCTTGCACTGCAGACTCAATTGATTTCGGTACCTGCCGGCCCGACAGTTCACTGTACAAAACCGATTCGGACGTCTATTTTGGCATTACAAGAATGTTTTCCCAGTGGTTTGGCGGCATTATGGGTCTTCCCAGTCGTCTCACAGCCCACCCACATGGCACAGTCTCGCTTAACCTCGATCTTACATAGCTCCAGAACGGATGCCCTTGCGTACGTGTTTTTTTCTTGACTTGACCAGCATCACAGTGTATCATCATCACAGACATCCCGGCGATCTAATGTTATGCCTTAAGCACGGCGGCCTGCTATGCAGATTCATGCCTCTTTTCCCGATGTCCAGCATACTACACACCGCCTTGTATGTGCGGGGGTGTCCGGATTCCAGTGCGTCTGAAGTTATCAATCCGTCTGTATGACCGCAAACAACGCCCAGATTCAAAGAGGGTAGCTTCCACTTGGTTCATTTACATCTTGTGCGATAAGGAAACTCTGCGAGCAGGACTGATTTCTTATTTTAATCGGTGCGAATTGATCCCCCTCTGCTCTTCATGTCCGCGTTCTGATGCGACCTCGTCGGCACAATTACCACCCAGCTGGGAATGAGGCTGTGTTATACCCTTCATTCGGACTTCAAGTCGATGAGATCGTATGTAAAGTTATCACTTGACGACTCTACCACAAGTGTTTTGAGCCGGCTAGCAAAAAAGGATATGACACAAGGGTCGTCCCGCCAGACTTTTCAAAATACATCACGATTCCCTTTTCGACCACCGGCTGGGCCAACCTCAAAGCCCGGCTAATGGACCTCAATTTCTTGATGTGATATAGCTGTGTTTTGAATTGTTCCGTAATGACCTCTTGCGGCGTCAATCAGAAGTTTCGAACCTTCGAACTCCCAAGCTCACAAGACCCATGCGGAAGATTCGCAATGGCATCGGGTATCTCAATTAGTACTACCTCTGTGGCACTTTCCAATAAACGAGGTCATGGTTTAGGATCTGTCACCTTCGGCTAGAGAGGAGCCAGCCGCGCCGCGAACACCAAGCACTGCCTCTTTGGCGTTTCAGATTCACGTGTATAAGTACTATACATGTTCTCCTCGGCACTCCTTCAGTCACGAAGACCCTCGTAACAAGGGCACTAGCACTGACGTTCAGTGCGCGTACCATTCCTCCTCACTTCACAGTGTAGCCGTGTCAATTCAAATAGCCAACGTTCAGGTCATGACATGTGGATGAAAAGGACATCACTGACCAATCCTTATTGATTTAGACTTGGATCAAATAATGTTTTGGAGATACATTTTTGGTAGATGAACTCACCCCGACGAACCTTGGTCCGACGGAAGTTGGTGTACCTCGAGCCGAACCTATGGACTTTCGTAGATCAATCCGTACCTCGCTCAGCCCTTATCGCAAGCCAGGGTGATTTGAAGACAAGCATCGGCAATTTAACAATTCATTCATACACATCCGTGGCGGTTTTAAGTACAATGATGGACCTGGATGACCACTGGCAGACACTGGTTGTAGTAACGTTGCCAGATTCTCCGCCAAGTTCAGTAGCCCACTCACTAATTCAGAGGCCACTCTCGATCATAACAACTCGAGGTCATACATGTACATTCCACTATGCTCCGAGCTTTGGAGCTTCCGCTTCATTCTTGTCGCGGGTGCCTGAGATACCTCCATAATTTTGGATCCTGGAGAGCCTGTGACTACAGACGATGTACTCATCTCCAACTCTATTTGGTGCCTCAATGTCAGCAGGGACAACATGAGTCGAGCATGAGATGAGTGGAATCCATTCTTGGTTATACTAGTGTGACTAACTCATAGCATAGTGGGTGACTTGTGCTATCTGGAGAAGCCATCAGGACAACGCGTTCTTTGCCGACGCGCCGCGCAAACGAGTCTGTGCTATCTTGTATCACGGGTCTACCCCGGGCCCGAGTCGTCGCCACATTCTGTTGATGCCATCTTACATCCATGTTGCGCGCGAATTGTCAAGATGTACAGGGATCAGATCAAGACTCCACTGGCAGGGCGTGTGTTGCCAATCTGCAGCAGTGATATTCTGCTGTTGACAGTTGCGCCGTGGACGCAAAGACCTGGGTCGTCACTGGCCCCTATGCGAGGCAGTGCTGTAAAACAAGGAGAAACAGAGTTGGTTGGTATGTGCAACGTGGTTCCGAATTCGAAATTAACCTCATGATGTGAAATACTGATGTTCTGCATCCTTTTGCTTTTTACTCTCTTCTCTCCACCCCACCCGTTCCCAGAGTTCGTCAATGATCATCCAGAGAACCATTGAGGAAAGGTTAGCGCTAACCAAAACCCCTATGACAGTTTCATGATGGCCAACTATGTTTAGATTGACGTATCATAGCCCGAGAGGTGGGGCTGTTCTGACTAAAGAGAAGGGTCACCATCACTGGCAGTTCCCAACATTTGGCACACTCACATTCATCTAACCCTCCAGGTGACATGTGAAATTCCGGATCCAAACCGCTGACAACTTGAACCATAGCAGGGCCTAGATTCAGGAGCTGCGTGGAACGCATACACGCGGTTACATTCCAGATAAGCCCCTTGAAGTTGTGGCGCACAGCAAGTTGAGAAAAATCGATCCCGTAACGATTAGCTCCAACGAACTCGCACGGTTCATCTGCACGAACGATCGCCACATGCGTCACGGTTGAAACTGCGTCCTGACGCTGAGCTGAATTGACTCTTCGTGTTTGTGCGAAGATGAATGCATTGTTAACTCACCTAGGTAAGGAATGGTAATTGAAAGTCAAAATATTAATACATGATTCATCCGGACGGGCTCTAGCAAGTTTACCAATGCCACTCCGATCTAGCATGTCTATCCAGAATCCAACCTCGAGGCTAGCTTACAATGCCCTTGAACCTCTCTGAAGCAGCACAATGTCCTCCACATCCCACCGTTCTGTTCCTTCCTTTGACGATCCACAAATGCCCGGCCATATAATCCCCACCATCCATGTCTCTATTTATCTGATGAAATTTGCGAATGTCCTTCACTTGTTCGCTTTGCTACTTCTTCACCGATCACGTCCACCACTCACTTCAAGTTCCCTTTTGTATTTTTTACGTTCGCATCCTCATGGTCGCCCCTCTGTTACCTCGTCTTCCCAAAAAACATCGCCATCATACCACTCTCACACCGGGAATGGAACACACTGACAGTTGTAATTGCGGGCTGGTTCTCGTATTCGAAGAGGAAAAAGAGCAAGATGACCAAGAGTACTATACCCCTCCCTCCTCGCCAACCCACTCCTTGAGAGAGGAGAGCCACCTCTTGGAGATGGCGATCATAGAATGATTGTACATCGCCACGGTGGACGAGGCTGACGTACCGGCGCTGCGCACCTTCGACGGCGAGCCGTTCACCCACGTCATGCCGGTCAGTTATGCGACACCATCCGGGAACGACCTGCCGGCGCTGTTGCAGTGGAAGAGAAGAGGCGCCCCGAAACGCGCCGGTGCAATGTCTGGGCCTGGTGTATTCTGCCATTCCTCACCGGCACTGTGCCGAGAAAACGGCGGTGGCTCCCGACGAACATAAGGCGGCATGCAACTTCCTCACCCTAGCGCTACCACATGGGAGCATAAAGTGTATGTTGTCCTCGCCCCGATTGTGAACTAGGGTTTTAATTTCAGAGCGTACCATTCTGAACCGGACAACGCATATTCAGTGCGGAATCTGCGAATGAACTAACTGTCTGTGAGGGTTTATCATGGAGACGCCGAGTGTGGTCTCGATGTATACGCGCGACATGTTCGGTATTTCTATAAAATGCTTGATAACATGTTGATATTATTAACCTCTGTCGCCTCGGACTAAGGCTCAAGTTGCATGAGGGCCGTGCAGAGCGTCCAAGAGACACGTCCACTACGCACACCATATTGCGTGGCCTTGAATTCTCTGATCCATTGGTAAGATTCTTTAAACTTGGGGCTGGGTGTCGCGCGTAACGCCTACGGGTACTCGGCATCGTGATCGACACGAGGGATACGGCGTGGATTGACCTCGATAATCCCTGTGATGGTACGTGCACCCGTATGGTTTCCTACCTCGTTTGTGGAAAACTCGCAGATCGACGGAGCCAAGCGAGTCGCATCGATCCTGAAAGTAGTCTTTCCGTCCCTCGAACGGTTGCATGTGAAGGCGTGGACGATGAACGTATTATATGCTCAGGATATTGATACGGTGCCACCCTTGTGGAAAGAAGGGAATATTCATCTCATCAATTTTATCCATCACTGCGATAAACGAGAAGACACGAACCATAGGTGTTCAATCCCATGAATATATCGCATCAATGCACGTACTTTTCACATTCGCGCAATATCGGTTTGTGTGAATGGCTTCCAAATGTCATCATCATAATGCTATACTTATACACCTAACATATTTGCTACATTACTTGCATGGCAACAAGTCGAGTCCAGGTACGAAGATATGACGCTTTTACTGAATGGTAATGCGTTGTGCTTGTTGTTCGGGAGTCGCCTTTGGGAACGTCACCGTCAAGACACCGTTCTCCATCTTGGCCTTCACATCCTCAGGCTAAGCGTTGGGTCAGCACTGCAGTCCAGCGTCATCAAAGAAACCATCGTATGCTTACCTTGGTCGCAATGGGGAGCTGCATCGTCCGGGAGAACCCCCCATAGCTACGTTCACGGACAGAGTACCCACCCTCTTCATGAGACTGGGATTTCCTCGCCTCACCGGCTATCGTGAGACGGTTCTCGTGAACATCGATGGTGATGTCCTCGGGCGTCATGCCGGGCAGCTCAAACGTGGCTGTCACAATGTTGGTGTCCTTGGACTCGACAACGTCCATCCTGATGGAACAAAAGCAATGTTAGGGAAAATGTCAGATGGTAACATGAGAGCGTCTTACCTTGGACGGAACAAATCAGGTCGTTGTGCTGAAGTTTGGAGACGAGTGACGAGTGCGTCGTCAAATAGACGGTCGAACTCGGTGAGCGGGTCGTAATAGAGGCGCATGAGCGATGTTATGGATAGGATAGAAAATACGAGTGTTAGCTGATGTTTGTAGTGGGATGTCGCGTTTGAATGTTGTGAGGGTCAGACGTCCTCGTACAGGCCGTTTTTATAGTGCAACAGTGACCCATCGCTGAATTGTGCAGACGGAACGAGAACTGTGAGGACGTTTCGTGAATTGAATTCCGTAGTGTCTTGGAGACCCTTTGGTAACATTCGAGGAGGTTCTCTAATGTTGAGTTTCCCTTTTTAGAAAACATTTGTTGATATTTGTCTATGGACTGACAAAGACGGCCACCCAGATCTCTTACAAGTCCATTTAACGCGCTATTGAGCATTGAGCATCTGTGTTTTAAGTCGTCATCATGCCATCCTAGTGTATTGCTCACATACTTTACGTGGTCCTTGTAGAAGTGCATCACATTTGGATAGGTAAGCCGGGAACGGATCAGCCTATCAGTTGTACCACGTCGTACGAATGACTCAGTAATGCATGTCGACAGGTAGTCAGAGACGGGATTTTGAAAGTTGAGGTCACTGTCTCTCCTTGTGAGAATACAGACATACTTGCCTACCAAAGACCACGGCAACAAAAGTCTCCTGACATCAGTGACAACACCTACCCAATTGAAACACTGGAGTCCGTAAATTAAAAAACCCGGAAGTAAAACAATCAACAGCCAAACATGATGCTACCATAGAAAAAAGATCAGTCTACATACAAGTGGGGCCACGAGAATCCTTGATACTTTGCTATGTATGAACCGTGATTAATGATGTATGTGTCCAAATAAAATAAATAAAGTCAGGGATGAACGTACGGAGAGCAGATACGAGAGTGTCCATAAAACGCGTCCCAAAAGGAAGGTGGAGAGGTTGGATATTATCTAGGATCTAAGACTATTGGTAACTAGTAAGGAGTGATGAATAGGAATAGGAAGACATGTGAAAATCGTCAAGTCCATGCGTGTTCGTCCAGCGGGAGGGTGTCGTGGGATGTACCCTTTACGCGTTTGCGTTCATGTCATGATGGAGTACCATGCGAAGAGAAATATGACGAGGCTCAGTGACGCAGGGGGGAGGGGACCACCAATACTGCCAGACGTGCTCAAGCCACCTGAAAACACCAGCACACCAGGCGCGGACTCAGCAAATCGCAAAAAGTCGATAAAGATAGGGATCACCCACCCGGATTCTCCAGTCCGCTCGCGAGTTGCGCAAACCCGACAGCGGGGGGTTCTGCTCGAAAAACAGAGTACACGTTCTTCAGGAAGACGTCCCCTATGACCCAACTAGGAAGAGAGGAGCCACTCAGATCGGCCTCGGGCATGTCGAATATACCACCGATACACATCTGGCCCGATTGAAGGTCGATCGTGCCAAAGTTCATGTCGGCGGCATTGATGGTCCACGTGGTACCGCCGAACGATATGGAGATATTGACGTCGGTGGTGCACGCTGCGTACCAAACGAAATCTAATGCTGTGTAGGAATAAAGCTAATGTGATACGTACGGAATGCATACATGCCCTGGAATTGGCCGGTCAACGGGAGGGAGCCAGGAACTTTATTCCAGATTTCCTTAGCAATAGAACTTGGCGCCGCGATGAGGCTAGTACCGGTGTCGATCGCAGCGAGGCCATTGTTGCTTGGAATGCTGATCGACGTGCCCTGGACCGTCAGAGCTGAGAAACAGCAAGACAATTTAATCGGGGAATGACCACAGGCAAAGCACTCACTCTTGACCTGCTGGAGCCAATAAGAAGGCGTAATACCATTCGGCATATCGATGAACTCGATATTGCCAGTGTACAAACTAGCATTAGTGCCTCCAAGCGTGAGAGTGCCTCCAGGCGCAGTGTTCGCTTTGTCAACCTGATTGACGTGGCGTTCGAGGTAAAATCCAAACATGGGCTGAGACAACGAATTCTGGTCGTACAGTGCCTGCCAAAACGATGGCGTCTGGGACGCCGAGATCAGTGGGAATCCGAGTCCCATGATGCCTGACAAGCCATCTTTGAGCACGTCACCCGAGGTCGCCGCAGCGTCAACGGAAACTGGAGATAATAGTGAAGACTGATCATCAGGATATCGGAAATATGCGCACGGAATCGCTGATTTTGCAGAGTGAAGCCTCCAAAGGTGACAGTGTCCTCAGAGATATAGCCCTTCACGACACCGGATCCATACTCGATGCTAAGTGGCGAAGTGATATTCTTGTAGGTTGAAGATTTCGAAGGGTTGAAGAGGGGAACGCCGGACGTGCACGTTGTACAACCAGTAGTGGCCACCCATAGATCAGAGGATCCTAGGTACGAGTCAGAAGACACTCGAGGTATAGATAAACTCCGGACTCACCAGTATCAAGAATCACATTAAAGTCTTGGGCCCTGGTAACGACGTCGATTAGCAAAACAAAATTGACTGGACAGATACGTACGGCGTTCCTATGCTCACAACACCTGAATAACTGACGTCACTTTGCTGCAAATTGTAATGTGGATATCGTCGTGGGGCGGGAAACCGGACGTGACATACCTGGTCAGAGAGTGGAATGTAACTGGAATTGGTTCCTCCCGACCTCTTCGTACGTGTGGTTGCAACTCCATATTTGTGTTTGATCGCATTCACGACTTTTGGAAGATTGGCTACGCGGTCAGAAACGTTGCTGCGTCTGAGGGGGACATGAATAGGATTCGTATACGACAAGGGAAGTGATGCTGCCAGAGCACAGTAAAAAAGGAAAACAAAGGCGATGACGGAAAGTGAAATTATCATCGCCGGAGAAAAAGAAGAAAAGAAAAAAAGGGTTAGAGTAAGGGTTACGAACTAGTTGCACTGATCGACATTATTTATGAGATACAACTTTAGAGGCCACGAGATGGGGAAAGACACACAAGAAGAGATAAACATGGACTCCAACCAAGTAAACGGGTGTGAAACTGTGCGGGATCGTCCGCATTTTCTGAGTACTGCCTCAGTACTGATGGATTTAGGAGCAATGTCTCTCCGAATCTGAACGGGCGGCTGCTAGGCTCGGGTGAATGGGAAAGTGAAAACGAGTACACATAATGGTGTGGCTTCAGTCAGCGTTGTCGCGCCGAGCTGTTCGGATCTATCAGATTGACGAACAAGCGAAGCAGGGGATGTGAACCGCGGATGCTAGCGAGCCATGAGCAACGAAAAAGTCAATAGGCAGGACGGGAACACGAACCCATAACAGGCAAGTCAACAGGGAAGAAAACAATCAGAGGATAAGAACGAGCCTAGCAGGCGTCATGACACTGAGTGAGTGGAGGCAGTGAATGGCCCAATAATGCACAACGGCGTGGGAGTCCCAATGGCCCGCGATGATCCAAATGGATGGTTACAATGGGCGCCCGTGAGGCACTGATGGATGGTGACTTGAACTATCTCTCGGCGAAGCTACAGGAAGTGTACGACACAGTAGTAAGCGAATATAGGTGGTGAGAACGAGTTATGAGGCTGCGTAGTACTTGCCTCATCGTGAAGCTTATGCTAACTGGTCTCGTGAACAACTGTCTTACCGTACAAGCGTGGAGTCATCCATGCAGACTGTGGCCAGACTGCGACGGATAGTTTAATCCCCGGAGTCATACGCCGATGAAGCTGGCAAAACTTCGGACATACCATGGAATGATGCATGATGTACTATCTCGCGGTGTTTGACGAGCCACTGGCGGAAAAACCTGCTACACGCCATCACAATGGCCAGGTAAACGTTATTATGGCAGCCAATTTACCTCCAGCGCATCATGCGACAAAGATAGTTGCCCCAATTGCCACGGCTCTGTCGGTTTCATCAGTTTCCCTTTGACTGAATACTGGTCGTATATGAAAAGTGAGCCCAAAGGAACCCATTTGACGTTGTCCTCGTTCTGTTGCAGCGCTAGTCATTATCCGGAGTAAGGAGTTGGTTGCAAACATGAGATCAGGTCGATTCGCCCATCTCTTCGTCACGCAAATTGCCTCGTGGTGACCCGCGCGTCGGAACGCCTCGGGCAAAGACGGCGCGTTGCCTCAACTGCGACAAGAGAACGGCGCGCAGCCATCAGTGGCCGAGACCCTTGGTCGACATCCTCGGCCGCCTCTGCCACCACAGCAACTTTTTCGATTCCCACGTCTTCCATCCCGCTTGCGAGAACCGTCACTATGCCTATGGTGGATGATGGCAAAAGGGAGGTAGATTCGACAGGAATGTAGTTAATTATCACCCTGCTCGACAAGCTTTGCAAGGACACGTAGTAGTGCAGGCGAGCGCTGAGCGGGGTTCGAATCGGAGATCGCAAGCTCGCTGTCCAGCAAGCTCGTATCCACGCATCGCCCCACGCTCCCACACTCGCGCGCTCTTCTTCCCCTCTCGCATCTGTCCCCGGCGCCCCTTCCTCGATCCGTGCGAGCCAGTAAAAGTACTTGCAGGGACGCGTCTTATGCGAAACCCATAAACCTCGGGAGAACTCACCGCATGCACTCCTGAGGGCGACGACGACAAGGACACCAAGCAAGAACAAAATCTGCTACGAGTGCCTATAATCAAAACGACGAACGACCACGCGCAGTGCATGGTTGGTGTTTAGTCGGGCCAGGCGGCCTTGTGATGATGACATATAGGCTCAGAACGAATGTAATGCGACATTTAAAAGACTGAACGTTAACAGTCAAATCCTACTCGTTAGTCACTACAGCATTTTCAAATATTCGCACAGTATCGACGGCAAACGCAATATTAAAAGTCAAGATTGCGCTGTCGTAGATACTGCGTGAATAGGCTTGGCTGATCAATGGTAACAGGATCTCTGGTCCGGGTCATGCAATGCAATGCATATCCTCCCATCCCTTATTTTGCTCAACCTTGTCGTTGTCCAAAGGTGGCTCGTGCACAGGAGGTCGGTTAAATGATTATGGCCTGTCTGTCGGCAATGTTCACGATTCATCGCACCGTTTCATTGACGATGAATAGAGTGGCGAAGTGTGATCGAAACTGCCTGGTTGTATGATGAAGGAGATACGAAATCTGTGTTGTGGGCATTTTGGATTCAATGGTAACGATCAGGGATCGCACCATCTCGATATGTAGGCTGTGGCAACTTTCATTAACATGGTGGGTTATCACAAATTTCTCCTCCCTGCGATTTGATCCATGACTCTGAACTCATTTTATGTGTTCCCTCCTTGCAATGCATTGTACCTAGGATTTTACTGTGTACGTTATTACCTCCCGTTATCAGATGGCTTGAACTTGCAAATAAACACGGGCATGCTGCTTTTTAACCTCTCGCTACCGTTTCGACTGACAAGGTCAGGGTTTGCCGCGTAGTTTGGCCACACCTCTAGTTAGAAGTGAAGTGCACAACTTGAGTACAAATGTGCTACACACATACCATCCGTCAATAATATTCCTACAGCGTGTTTCGCTACACTAGCGTACAGTACACCTACTTCGTCCACACACTTCGGAAAAAAAAAAAAAGGAAAAACATAAGGTGATTCAAACATACAGGATTCATATGTGATCAGCATGGATGTGCATACAAGAGCCAAAAAAAAAAAAAAACCTCAAGGAGTGACGATCATGTGAAAACAAAACCCCCCCTTGGACCGCGGATCACCGCGACACTGCAACGGCGAAATACGCCCACCACCGATGCGTACTCAAAACGTACCATCCCAGTGCAGCGGGTACCCCGAGTGTGACCATCGTCAACAAGATAGCCTGTATGTCAATATTGAGAACGCAGACAAGAACTGGAGGGGGGGGATTACCGTTGTCACGAGGCCGATCGTGTCCGCGAGTCGACCGAGCGTCGCCTCGTGCAGTTGTGACAACAGATTGTCATAGGCGGTGACGAGCCGGAGACGGAGGTCGCGCATGGTGACCGTTCCCTCCGATGGCGTCGGTTCTGTTGCCCGAAATGAAACAGTGAGCAAGTTGTTAAAGAGTACGCAGGTGGGCGAACGGTAGACGAGGGACGGAGGACGGAAATGGATGGTGTGGTATGGTGAAGGACGCGCGGGGGAGTGACGTACCGAAGAGTTTGAGGACGCCCTCGCTCTCCGTGAGCACTCTAATCGCAAGCGGGGATATATACTCCGGGTGGATCGTATCAAACTTGACTCGCCGACACGGGTCGATGGGCTGAATGGCGAGTAAGGGGGAGGGGGGGAAACAACAAACCATCAACACATTATGCCGAGGAACGATATAAAAATAAAAAAAAGAAGACCTTACCACACAACCCTGGAGTGCCCATTTTGATTTGACGCGGGCAAGAGCGAGACGACCAGATCGGTCGAGGGGAAAGTCAGCCACGAGCGCGCTGTGGCGCATGACGAACTCGGTTTCGTCGCAGCCCGGTTTCCATCCCAGATAGACGTGCACGCGGACGTGTCTGTGTAGTCGAATACACAACAAAAAAAAAGGAACAGCATGAGTGTCAGGACACGCACCGACTTGTCAAGGCATACAGGACGAGCTGAGCGGGACGCAGACGTACCTCGGAGGTGGACTCGATGGAAGCTTCTTGATGATTTTCCACATCCCATTCAAGTGCTCTCGAGGCGTTCTGTAGAACAGGGCCGCGATGCCGTCGAAAGGCATATCGTTGATAATGACCCTCCGTGAAGGCGGTCGAGGTGCGAATGGGTACAGCGCCTCAGCAGCTTGATGTCTTGATCGGACTTGCCGCCGCACGGGGTTAGCGTTCGTCCAAGCCATCCAGGCTGCACCTTGGGCCTTATGGACGCATCATGCACCCCCAGGTCTGAAGATATTACGAGAGTCGTCGCAACCCGCCCAAGATGTTGTGTTCCAGAAACAATGTGCTCATGGTAACCACCGAAATCGCCATGGGCTGGCCTTGTATCCATTTCTCGACGTGACGACGTTCGCTTGGCCATGACGACCTGGTGGTGGCCATCATGGTGAGCGAGAACAACACGTTGTTTGGTTTTACCACGCCTTACCTAGTCGCTCGTTTGCGTCCGTCTCGTTTCACTCTGAACTCCCACCGTCTGCAAACAGACGAGCCAGCGAGCCAAAGCGAAAAAGGTGTACTGTCTCCCATGTCAAAGTAGCCACACAACAATCACACGTACAGTAGATCTACGCCATCAGATAGTGACTTCCAGCACATAGCATACGAAAGCATCAAGAGGTGTTCCGTCCACTTGACATTACGAGGAGCCTTCTCTGAATCGTTCAGAGTATCTTGTCTCCTGTTGTCGCTAGAGGCTTTGGGAACTTCAGTAGTAGGCTGCGATTTGCAGACTATTACTGAAACGAGAGGGTGACAGGCTGACAGCTGTTGTAATGAAACGAAACGGACGCAAATAGACTAGGGCTGCCAAGCGGGCCCGTATACACATCCACCAAGCTCCGGACCCAAGCTCGATAAAAACCCATCGTAGATTGTTCACAAAAGAGAATAAGAATACGTGTGTATATTCTAAACGTTTATAATGCAGCCCGTAGTATGTACCACCAAGCGTCCCTGATATGGATATACAAGCGTTCATACACATGTACAATGTGCAGCGGTGAGACTACCAGGTCGACTATCCATAAAAAAAAATACATCAAATAACCAAAGCAAGGAGTGACGCGCATACGAAGCAAGATGGGATCGATATGCGATAAGATGGCCAAGGTTCTGACCGCGCGCGTTGTACGTGTGAGAATCATGGTGTCAGCGGGATGGGTGTGTCAGAGCATAAAATCGTCGTGAGGTGGGTTGTATACTGATCGCGGATATAGGGTTATCAGGAGAGTTCAAGGGATGGGAGGGACGCTGGGACGGATCGGAGGAGAATGCGGGGTTTGAGATATGTACGCTATTATCGAGTGGCTATGGATAAGGGACAGGACCGGGATATACTGCACATCGTGGGCTCGTTCTGTGCTTATAGGGTGATGAAGAACCCTGCAAGGAGGGACATGACGAGGCTGAGGGACATGGAGAGGCTCATGCTCGGCGCAGCGCCGCTGGTGTTCGTCGAAAGAGGGTTGCCAGCACCGTTGGTAGCTGAGCCTGTGCCTGGATGCAGATTAGTAGCCGGTCCGCATTATAAATCTGTAGGGACGCACTCAGCCCATTGGCAAGTTGAGCAAAGCCGACAGCCGGGGGGCTCGCTTGGAAGACAGAGTACACGTTCTTGAGGAAGGTGTCACCAACTATCCAGGCTGGGACATTTGGACCGGTCCCAAGAGTGTTCCCGATGTCGAAGAGGCCACCAGCACACATCTGGCTCGAGCCGGTTCCAGAGATCTGACCGAGGTTCATATCAGCAGAGCTGATAGCCCAGGTGGCACCACCGAAAGACATGGAGGCGTCAACGCTGGTGCTGCACGCTGTCCATCAAATAAAATCTGTGAGTGATATGAAGGATCGCAAAGCACTGTAAACGCTTACGGAATGAGTACATGCCCTGGTATTGGCCAGTCAATGCGACAGAACCAGGGACATTGGACCAGAATTGCTGGGTGATGCTGGAAGGTGCACCAATGAGGGTGGTACCAGTGTCAATGGCAGCAAGACCTTCACTGCTTGAAATGGAGATTGACTTGCCCTGGACTGTCACGGCTAAGCAAGAGCGGGCAATCAGAACCGGTATACGTAACACTGGAAATGCCTACTTTGGACCTGCTGTAGCCAAAAAGAAGGGGTAGTGCCACTTGGCATGTTGATAATTTCGATATTTCCTGTGTATAGACTGGTGTTGGTGCCTCCAAGGGTAAAAGTACCGCCCGGAGCAGTGTTACTTGCTGCCTGGTCAACTTGGCGCTCGAGGTAAAATCCAAACACGGGCGAGGACAGCTTGTTCTGACTATACATGGACTGCCAGAAGGGTGTAGTGTTGAGCGTAGAGAGTGTATTGAACCCAAGACCCATGATGCCGGATAAGTTATCACTGAGTAGGCTACTCGTGGTGGCTGCGACGGAAACTGGGGACAATAGTAAAGAGGTGTTACTAGGATGAACGGAAAGCTACGCACGAAGCTCTTGGTCCGCAATGGTAAAGCCTGCAAAGCTGACAGTATCCTGGGAGGCATAACCGGCAACAGCACCAGACCCATAGTTGATTTGAAGCTTGGAGGTGTCGTTCTTGTACGTTGAGGATTTTGAAGTGGTGAAGAGCGGAACGTTGGACGTGCAGGTGGTACATTGATCGGTGGCGACCCATAGATCAGAAGAACCTAGAGGTGGATGAGAGGGAAATAGGGGACATGGCCGAATTGAAGACTTGCCGGTATCAAGAATCAAATTAAATTCCTGAGCGCTGCAACGAAGTTGATGAGAAGCGAAGGAATGTAGCAAAAAAAAAAGGGTACATACGGCGTTCCGATACTAACAACGGCGGAATAACTGGAATCGTTTTGCTGCAAGATGGGATATAAGGGCGTGATGCGGGGAAGATCCGAAAGAGACGCACTTCGTCCGTAAGAGAGGCCGAGGTGGTAGATCTCTTCTGGTTGACGGGCGAGTAGCCGTACTTGAGCCTGATAGAGTCCATTATCTGTGGCAAATTCGCTACACGGTCCTGGATGGTTGTGGAGCGCCGGACGATGGGGACATGGATGGCGTCCGCATGTGGGACGGGGTTCGGCGCTGCCAGAGCGCAGGAGAAAAGGACAAGGGAGAGGAGGGAGAGAGACAGCATTAAGGAGCGGAGCGTGGGGTTGGCAAGGCGTCGTTTTATGGCCAAAAAGAAAGTGGGAACGGTGGAGGGCTGCGCAGCGTGTGTGCAAGACAAAGTCACATTTTTAGTTGCGAGCATTGTTGTTGTCTTGGCGCACTCACACCGCCCCGTTATCAGCTGTCAGGGGTCTTATTAGTCTCTCGGGGTCTTGTCTCCCGTCCCGACGTCGCACGCTGCAGCAAGACGACGTCGTGAGCGATGAAGCGACCCCAGGACACTGCAGCCCCCCCGCCCTCGTTCTCCCCACAGCACAAGAAGCCGAAGGTGCTCGACGACCAGCCCGGTGCGGAGGCGACACAGGATGGGGAGTGGTCGCGCGTAGAACGACGCAAAGCCAAAAAAGCCAGAAAAGTCGAGGCAAAGCACGATGTGTGTCGCCACCCGCTGCATGTCGTGACCCATAATGTGTTATCGCCTTGCAGGCATTCATGCCGCGATTCATGTACGTGAACAGCGAAATCGTCAAGAGAAAAGACGCCATTCATATCGATGTGAGTCCCGCCTCTGACCGTCCGTGTTCTGCCATCATCGACGCTGCCAGGATGTGCGTGATCTCGTCCTCCACATCATCGCAGACTCGCCGCCCCCCAACTGGGTCAAGATCGACGTACGTCTTTTCTCTTTCTCCGCCTCAAGATACCGACCGTTTTCCAGAATGCTCGGTCCGTACAAAAAGTGGTCACGCTATTGATACCCGGAATACTCCCCGACTTTCTTGCCCTGCCACCACCTCCCACGTCAGCCACCGCCAACCCTAATATCCCAGTTGCGATACCGCTACCCACGGAGTCAAAAAAAGGCCCTTTCCCATTCATCGCCTCCATCTTTAGCCATGCTTGCCCAACCCGCGCACCCGGCGACCACACGAGAATGTACTCCGTCCTCGGCGCATTCTTCCAGGGACCCCTCAGCGGCGAGGAGAAAAAGAGACGCATCGAAGCCCGAATAGCCTGTATGCGTGTCCTTACCCTGTCGATGCCTCCTCACACCGCCTCTTTGCAGCAGAACGCGCTTTTGACAAGGACCCGTCGCTATACCTGCTTTCTTTGCAGCAAATGATAGAGAATGACTATCCTATACCATCATACATGGCAGACATCTTTGACAAGCCAGACGGTTGGGTAGAAACACCTCAATCTGTCTCCGAATCCATCTTGCTCCTCCCACACGAGAGACAACGCTCAAGAGTATATGCCATCGACTGCGAGATGGTGCGTTGTTGTTGTTGTTTCTCTACGTCGTAGCCCTACTCAACCACCGAGGCAGTGCTTGAGTGAAGACGGAAAGGAACTGACCCGGGTCTGCATCGTCGACTACGAATCCGGCATCGTCGTATACGATAAGCTCGTCAAACCACCCAAGCCCGTCATCGACTACCTCACAAAGTAATAATCCACCTCATCTCATTTCTCGACGCGCACTCACCACCACCACATAGATGGTCAGGTATAACCGAAGCATCCCTCGCAAAGGCCACGACAACCCTCGCCGAGGTTCAAACCCAACTCCTCACCATCCTCGCACCTCAAGGCGGCCCCACGTCCATCCTTGTCGGCCACTCCCTCGAATCCGATCTCAAAGCTCTCCGGATCTGCCACCCGCTCTGCATCGATACCGCATTGACGTACCACCACCCCCGAGGTCGACCTCTCAAGCCCGGACTCGCATGGCTCACCAAGAAATGGTGTCATCGCGAGATCCAGACGCGGGGCGAGGGTGGACACGATCCCGAAGAGGACGCCCGCGCCTGTATTGATCTCCTTCGACTCAAAATCCAAAACGGGGGCGGATTCGGTGAGTTCAAGACGGACTATGAGAGCATCTTTGAGCGGATGGCGAGGGCCGGCGGGAGGGGTGGGCAGGGGGCGGTGAGAACTGCTGTCGTGGACCACGGGAATCCGGCTGTGATGCACGGTGCCAAAGCGACGACTACGATAGGGTGCGCAAGTGATCGGGAAGTATTGGAGGGCTTGATGCAAGCGATTCCCGCGCACGAATTCATGTATGGGAGGTTTACCGGTATTGCGGATGTGATGGGATGTGAGTGTCGTTTTAGGTTGTATGTTTCTGTTGAGTGGGGAATTGATCGTTTGTTTGGGTTTTCAGGGTTGACGCCGAAAGCAACGCCGGACGCGCCAGTCGTGGTGACCCCGCCGACAGAGGCGTCGCCAGAAATACTCGCAGCTGCCCAAGCGACATTGAACGAGCAACTCGTCACGCTCTATGCGTCCCTCCCAGCACGCACCGCTGTGGTTATCTTCACCGGCCACTCGGACCCGCGCCAGATGGCATCCCTCAACGCACGCAAGGCCGCATTCGAGTCAGCGATCAAAAGCGGGAAAAAGGCAGAGGAGATTGACAGATCGGAGTGGTGGACTGCGAGCGATGGGAGGGAGCTGGAGGAGGCGGTCGAGAAGGCGAAGCGCGGCCTGTTGTTTTTAGGGATCAAGTAGATCTACGACGTGGCAGTATGTATGCGCGAGTTCAGGCCGTCTGATGATGTTGCGTCCACGTTGAACTGGTTAAATGGATGAGTTGGCTCGGGAGCACGCTGACGATGGACTAACGGTCATTACGACCAGACTAAATTCAAACCCAAAAGGACCTCTCACCGCGACCTCGACCGCCTCTACCAGTCCCTAGATATTGCGACCACGTTCGATGTTGAACTGGTTGAATGGATGAGTTGGCTCGGGAGCACGTCGACGGTGGACCAATGATCATTACGACCAGACTATCTCGCATTTAATCCCAATTCAAACCCAAGACGTCCTCTCGCCCGCCTCTCACTGCAACCTCGATCGCCTCTGCCAGTTCCCTAAATGCCCTTGTGTCCTTGTCCAATGCCGTCCCCGCATCGTCGTTCTTGAGGAGACGACTGTCCACGCCGAGTGCGCGCTGCAGCGCCTCTTCGCGTTCCGAACCACGCAGTGCGTCAATCGAGGTGAGGAGATCGCAAAGGCGGGGGTTCGACCTGAGGATTGTACGAACCGTCGACGACGTCGCTACAAGCACGTGCGCAAATCATGCATTGTTTCTATTTCCACCCGGGCCCCGGGAAAGAACAAAGCAAAGAACCTACCAATCGTTTCGTATTGATGCACTTGGAGGGGCTTGGGGTCGTCTCGCGTGAGTGGGTTGGGGTAGGCGGACGTGTCGGGGACGTAGGGCCATTTGAGGGCGGTGAGTGGGCGGAGGGAAGTTGGGTCTTGGAGGGGGAGGGGCGCTCTTGGTGGTCGGTGGTCGGTAACGTCGGGTTCTCGAGGGGCTGAGGAAGTATGAGTATATGCGTGAGGCGCGTGTGGGGACAGCACGTACGTTGGACGGGTGGCACGCTAGGAGCAGTCACCGACGGGGTCGTGATGGTGCCCGTAGAACCAGGGGAACGGACACACGTCTCTACAAAACATGGGGGATGCGTAGGACGAGATCGATGCGTGGTCACGAACCTTTGTGTTGCTTGTAGCACGCGACGGAGCAACTCGAGTTCAAACAAAGTCGGCGGTCGTTGATTTCAGTGGAGAAAGAGGGCTTACTAGTTGGCTCTACAGGACGCGCATGTGTAGTTCGAGGTTTGGTGTTGACAGACGAGGCAAGTGGGTCGTTGACGAGGAGGCATTGGAGGTCCGAGTCCAATTCCAAGTTGGGGTTGAGCCCGTCACGGCTGAGTCAGTCGTGACCGGTCACCAGTTGACCGTCTCGTTGCAACCCTACTTTGACCCTACTCTCGAACATCGTGTATTCGCGACTTTCAAACCTCACAAACCCAGCCGTTCGAATGGAAAGTGGACGCGCGAGCGTGTCCTTTTTTCAAGGTGCTCGAAGCGGTTCCAGGACTAAGCGATTCACTATCGATGGTTGTTTTTTCGCCTTAAACTGCTTGTCGTTTCCAGTTCACCTTTTTTGCAGGCATCGAAATTTACATTCAACCACCGCATATTACCACATTTAAGAACAAGAGATACTATCTACGATTCTCCATGAATGACGTCTCTCGGTCGACGAAGAAGGTGATGGTGAAGGCCAACGGCGCGTCTTGGGGGGACAGTTTTTTCTTGTGAGTATTGTTTTCATGCTCTAGGTTGTCGAACTAAATGGGTTCAGTGACGGTGACGACGCTTCGGTTCTGGTGATGGAGCTCTACCAGAAGCGTCGCATAAGAAAGGACAAGCTTGTCGGCAGTCTGAAAGATACCATCAGTGCGATACTGGAAAGAGTGAGAGGTCGGGGTAAGCAAGTCAGATTTCTGTAACGAGTTCTGTTGAGACGAATTTTCATGATGACAGTGCTCGACGAGCCTCTTGGAAACGCCACATCCGGCCGCCTCGATCCTTCGGGGATTGCGATCAAGTTTTCATTAACCGCCGAACCCCATGGAGGAACTAGCAACGACGAGCGTCACGCTGACGATGTCTCTAGGACGAATGAAATGACGGCCCCCCAAATCATTGGTACCTCATCCGGCGCAGTCGATCCTAGCACAGACGCCTTGACCGAGGTACTGGCAATGGGGAAAACGTGGGGGGAACTCCTACAGAGGATCGAGTGTTTCAATGAGATTGCGGTGGGCATCCCAGAGGTATCTCGATCCATCTTCTGAACTTCCTCCCGTCTGAATGCAGTCCAGATCCATCCATACGCGTCACTGGCTTCGTCAGTATTGGCAGCAACAAACAAGGTTCGTTTTTTTTTTGTGAATGGCATCGTCGAATCCAATGAGTGCGCTTCCCCTAGGTGCTTGCAAATCAGCAAGGTCACGATAGCAAGGTCACCACCTTGGCCAAGGTGATGAATGATGTGTTTGCGCTCGTCCACGTGGGCGACTGCTTGAAGACGATCGAGAAGCACAGAAAATTCACCACGCTTCTGATTCAACAAGTGACGGAATGCAGCTACTTCGTTGCGGAATATGCTAAACGGAAGAATTTCTGTGGGTCGCAGTCATATTTCTTGTGTTCGCAACTGATCACATGCAGGGATTCGAACTGCGAAATATGCTATCTCTGATATCCACGCAAGATTTACAGAATACGAAAACAAATTCGAAGAGCTGAGAATCGCGTTCGCGGAAGGCATCGTGTTGGATGCGGACGTCACCGTGTTTCGCATGATGAATGAGGTTCCAATCATTGGTGTGTTCCATGTCTTGACACTACGGCGTGACCCTCACAGATCTCGGATTGCAGCGGAATCGATAATGTTCGACGACATTCCATACGCATCTGGAGCTAGATATCTACGAGAAAAGGGCTGTTTGCCTGGCACCCGCGAATGCATCATCCGAGAGATCTTCGATGTTCTCAGTGATGCGTCTGAAGGCGCTCCGCAGGTGTGCCTCCTCATAGGCGTCGCTGGGTCTGGCAAGTCTTCGATCGCTCACACGATCGCTCGCCTGTATGATGGCCAAAAGAGGCTTGGGTCGTCGTTTTGCTTCGCTCGGACTGACGTCGTGATGCGTAATCCACAAAACCTCTTCAGTACGATCGCGCTTGATCTCTCTGACCACGACCCCCAATACAAGTCCGAGCTCTGGAAGGTAGTAAAAGACAACCGAGCCCTTCGTCGATCGGTATCCCCTCTAGAGCAACTCGACCGGCTTATCGTCCAACCTAGCCAAAATCTCCACGGTGTCGGACCCCTGTTTGTGGTCATCGATGCTCTCGACGAGTGTGGTGGCCCGTCAGAACGCCAACAGCTCTTGTCAGCTTTATCTAGGCAGATAGCTGACAGTAACCTCCCACATTACCTCCGCTTCCTGATTACCGCTCGTCCGGAACCTGACATTGTCGCGGCACTGCCATCTGGGCCTCGGATCATCCACAGACAACTCGGAGACGTGGACGTGGACGTTGTTGACCGAGATATAACAAAATTCATCCAATTTTCGCTTGGCAAGTACGCGAGGCTGGAGTCTCGGTGGCCAAATGCAGAGTGGTGCCAGCTTCTGGTGCACCGTTCCGAGCAGCTCTTCCAGTGGGCCTCTACTGCGTGCAAGTTTATTGCGGGCGATGGCTCTGTGGGCTTAGATCCCTGCGAGCAGCTCGAGGTACTATTGCAGCCCCGTCGTCGTGATGCCATTCCTCTCGACTGGCTGTATCAAACGATCCTACAGCAACTATTCAAGTCCGACCGTGCTCGACTTCGATTTCGTGAGGTGATGGCCATTCTGTTCGCCCTCAACGAACCTTTGTCTCTCGTGACGCTAGCTGTGCTTTTCGACCGACAAATGGATATGAACCTCATCATCGAGCCCATGGGATCATTGCTAGATGGTGCCATCAACCAACACAAGCCTATTCGGCCACTCCACACATCATTCCGTGACTATTTACTGGACGAGGAGCGCAGCTCAATGTTCTATGTCCCCATCCTACCTCTCCACCATCTCTTCCTCGGACATTCCTTGCTCGCATGCATGCGGTCCATGCTCAAGTTCAACATGTGTGATCTAGAGGATTCCCGAGTCCGCAATGCTGCAATCCCTGGCCTGATCAATCGGGTGACAGCAGCCATCCCCTCCCATATGGTGTATTCGTGCCAATACTGGATGAATCACCTGCAGCATGCAGAGTGTACTCCAGAGTTGTTGCATGAAGTCACTGTTTTCTTCAAGAACTTCTTCCCCTATTGGGTTGAAGCAATCAGCCTACTCTCCCTTTCCTCCCCATTGATACATATCCTGGCTGCCCTCGAGACCTGCACTATCCTGCAGAAATGGACCAAGGTGAGATCTGTCTTCCTCATGATTTGTGAAATAATTTAGGATGAGTTCATTAGGGCTCTGAAATTGCCATTCTTGCATCAGAAGCATTCCAATTCATCCAAGTGTTTGCTCCTGTCATCAGAGAATCCACACCACATCTGTACTTGTCAGCCATGCCCCAGACACCCTCCAGCTCACCACTCACTATCCTCTGGCTTGTACACATGCAAGATCATCTCAAAGTCACAATGGGTCACCCATCCAATTGGCCAGCAGAGGTGCATATCCTGCAGGGCCATGAACTCTGGGCAACATGTATTGCCTACTCACCTGATGGTAGCCATATAGTCTCTGGTTCTGCAGACAAGTCCCTCAGGATCTGGAATGCAAGTACTGGTCAATGTGTGGTGGGCCCAATTCAAGGACATGCAGATTGGATCCTCTCTGTGTCTTATTCACCTGATGGCAGTCACATTGTCTCCAGCTCTGGTGACAAAACCATTAGGATTTGGGATGCAAGCACTGGCCAGTGTGTGGCAGGTCCATTTCAGGAGCACACAGATTCAGTCTGGTCTGTTGCCTACTCACCTGATGGTAATCACATTGTCTCTGGCTCTATAGACAAAACCATCAGGGTTTGGAATCCAAGCACTGGCCAGTGTGTGATGGGCCCATTCCAGGGGCACAAACAGTCAGTTGGATCTGTTGCTTACTCACCAGATGGCAGCTATATTGTTTCTGGCTCTGATGATAATACCATCAGAGTTTGGGATCCAAGCACTGGCCAGTGTGTAGTGGGTCCACTTTTGGGGCATATAAGATCAGTCAAATCTGTTGCTTACTCACCAGATGGCAGCTGTGTTGTCTCTGGCTCAGCAGATCAAACCATCAGGATCTGGAATGCAAACACTGGCCAGTGTGTAATTGGTCCAATGCAGGGACACACAGGCATTATCCTTTGTGTTGCCTATTCACCTGATGGTAATTACATTGTCTCTGGCTCTGGAGATACAACCATCAGGATCTGGAATGCAAACACTGGTCGTTGTGTGGGAGCTCCCTTGCAAGGGGCCAAAAGTGGAGTTAACTCAGTTGCCTATTCACCTGATGGAAACCATATTATCTCTAGCTCTAGAGATAACTCCATTAGGATTTGGAATGCAAGCACTGGTGAAAGTGCTGGCAATCCATTCCAAGGACATCCAGAGCCCTTCTGGTCTATGTCCCTTTCTCCTGATGGTTGTCATATTGTATCTGCCTCTGGAGACACAGACATCAGCATTTGGAATGCAAGCACTGGTCAGTGCGAAATGGGTCCACTACAGGGGCATACACACACAGTTTGGTCAGTTGCTTATTCACCTGATGGAGATCATATTGTCTCTGGCTCTGAGGACAAAACCATCAGGATTTGGAATTCAAGCACTGGTCAGTGTGTTGTAGGTCCATTGCAGGGACACACAAGCACAATTCGATCTGTTGCTTATTCACCTGATGGAAATCATATTGTCTCTGGCTCTCTAGATGATACCATTAGGATTTGGAATTCAGGCACTGGTCAATGTGTGGTGGGTCCATTGCAAGGGCACACAAGCACTGTTGAGTCTGTTGCTTTCTCACCAGATGGCAGCTACATTGTCTCTGCCTCAAATTCAATAAACAACTCCATCAGGATTTGGAGTACAAACACTGGGCAATGTGTGGCAAGTGAATTCCATGGACACACAGATGGAGTCCAATGTGTTGTCTATTCACCTGATGGCTATCATATTGCATCTGGTTCCTGGGATAACATGATTAGAATTTTCAATCCACATTCTGGTCAATGTATGGTGGGTCCAATGCAAGGGCATACAGAGTCAATTCTGTCTATTGCCTACTCACCAGATGGGAGCTACATAGTCTCAGGCTCTGCAGACAGGACTCTTAGGATTTGGAGCACAAGCACTGGTCAGTGTGTGGCAGGTCCATTCCAACACACAGACTGGGTCAGCTCTGTTGCCTATTCACCTCATAACAACTGCATTCTTTCTGGATCTTTTGATGGTACCATCAGGGTGTGGACTCTGCAGCCTGGTGTAGCTTTTGAGGATTGGCACCAGAAAGAGGATGGGTGGGTGGAGACTTCTAATGGTGATTCCATTTGTTGGATCCCACCCTGGGCTAGGCATGTTGTATATCATCCCAGAAATCTCCAGATTATCTCCTTACATCACCCTTATAAGCTTGGCCTTCATATATTTCCATATGCAAAGTCTTGGATCCAATGTTGGATTTGATTATACACTCTGCTCTACTGTATATGGCCTTCTTTCTGCACCTTACTATACTATACTGAGACTTATGTACATGCTTCAAGATTCATTGCTCCTCGTCTGTTAACTTCAGTCTTGATAACAACATGTCTATCCTTTACATCTTGTGACTCATGTTTCATTCACTGGAGGACATGTTGATGAGGCCCTTGTATCATACAATCGAGGTATATAGAGAAGTGATACATCTCGTTGGGGCTCTTGAATGCATGTCACATAACTGACCGTGTTCTATACACCTCGTCATCGTTGATTTGCGAGAACTGGGAGAGGATGTAATGGTACATGCCATGCACCGAGCAAAATACAACATGTACCCAATCCAAGGGCTGTGCTACGTCTCAACGGGTCGACGTGCAGAAGGGCATAACTGAAGCGGTATTACTTGGTGGTTGGTCTATACTTTCGAGTTCAAGTTCCCGATGTCGAGGTAACACGCGAGGCGGGTTGAAACGTATATATAGGCTCAAGAAGCCACGAGATCTCCACCGAATGTCTAGATGTAGATTAGCCCGGAGAACCAATTTGAACTCAGGAAATGGAATTCTAAATGACCAAGCGGGCATTTACATGTACTTATGCTGCCATCGCTTTCGAGAGTTGGAACACAATAGTCCGACGAAACAGTAACCAGGTCAGCGTAAAAGCTAGAAATTGTGAGATAGGCGAATCCAATGTCAACTGACCTAGGATAATCTTGACTAGTCATGTTGATCAGCATCAGCCGCTATCGCATCAGCCTGGATGATGACACTCGGGTCCCTTGAAGCTTGAGATGTACATATGCTGATAAGTCCTCCTCATGCCTTTGTGTAACGACCTTGTAAAATGGTGTCAGATGCGGGTACCGCTACGATAGATCCAAGTCCGACAAGCGCCCAAGCCACGCGAGAGAGCATTTGTGGCTCACACCTAGCCCACTTTGAATAATACACACCTTTATCTTCGCTCTGCCTCGTTCTGATACCCGCAGAGCCCTATCGCTCAACATGCTGCCAACGAATACCGGTGCGCAGTAGCGTTCTAAATGGGTGAAGCGAGAATGCTGACCGTTCATCAAGACGGCGTGAAAATCGTCACTATTGATTGCCAAGACAAAGTATGCTCGGTAGCGTTCCACCCTGATGGAAGGCACATAGTGGGTGGTGGTTGGGAAGGAAGGCTTCGACAATGGGAAGTAGAAGATGGCCTCGAAGTTGGAAAGGCGATGGAAGCGGGCTACCCTGTCTTCGCTGTCGGAGTTTCGAGGGATGGCCGCTGGATCGTAAGTGGCGGTAGGGCTGGGAAGGTGACTGTTTGGGACGCCAGGACACACCAAAAGGTCGTCGAAGCGGAGGGACACAAGGACACGGTGGTGGCGATTGACATTTCACCAGACTCGACGACGTTTATAACGGGATCAGGTGACCGCACCGCGATCATATGGGACATCCAGACAGGCCAAAAACTTGTTGGCCCGTTGGAACACGACTATCGGGTGCACGTCGTCAAGTTCTCACCCGGTGTCTTTGTTATTGGTGATCGATTTGCGACCGTCCAGGCGCATTCAGCACCAGTTCGTATCTTCGACAGTCAGTCGGGTAAACTACTCGTCAAGACCCAAGTTGAATTCGGGTCGCGCTTCAATGCAAACCTCGTCTGGTCCCAGGATGGACAGAAAATCTTTGCTACTCCCTGTCACGGAAACAAGATCCTGTGTCTCGATGGGGTCACTGGTTCGTTGCTCGCAGAATGGACTACACAGGACGTACATGTTCAGTTCCCCTTGCTGGCAAGCAGCGGGCTCTCTAACTTGCTCGCATTGCACTCTCGTGACCACATTTCGTTTTGGGACGCTGCACATACAAATCAACGGGTTGGTTCGGTTGCTAGACCACAATCTGTGGTTAGCATGGCCCTGTCGCCCGACGACAACCGTCTTGTAAGTATTGGAGAAGACAAGAAAGTTACGATCCGAAGACTCCGTCCTATTCTCTCCCAGTCCTATGTGATCAATACGTTCTCTGCAGAAAATCCCCAGCAGACCATGACTCAAAGCCCGGGCATGTCTCCCCATCCGCCCCAGGGTATTGTAAGTTGCCTCCGAGCCTAATGTAAATATTGTGTGTCATCTGATTGTTTCCTTCTCAGCTACAGACCGAAACTCAGTTACCACTCATGCATGTCAACAGTACAGCTTTCAGTCCGTGGATACGCGATGAGCTCATTGAGACTGAGGCCTTGCTCACGGATGAAATTACCATGGCCACGAAGGATAGTCATCATGCACTCGCCAATCGCGCTCTTATACGTGCACACCGGCAAGACTGCAGCGCAGCGATTGACGATGCCAAAAACGTAAATTTCTTTCAATTCTTCTGCGTGGCCGTGCTCACGCGAGTCTACTCCAAGTCGATCAGAACCCAACCATCTGTCATGGGTTACATCGCTCTGGCTATCGCACACATTCGTAGCTGCGAACGCGATGCAGGATTCAAGGCCCTAGATTTTGCATTCAAGCAATGTTATCCGAGTGATCTTGACTTTCTTCTGCTAATCAAGGTGTGCATTCCGTGTCACGTATTTCTACCACTATCCAACCTCTCCAAGGCCATCATCTTGTATGTGGACAAGAAGTATGACGACGCGATGACGCGCGTTCATGCGTTGATCAATGCCACGGATGACAAGTCAATGTATTACTCTGTTCTGGCACGTATCGACTGTGATATCATACTCACGATGTTACTGACGTTTTCCGCAGAGCCAAATGTATTTTCTCCACGGAATCGCGCGGATGGAACAGGGCCAGTACGAACATGCAATTCAATGTTTTGAGCGTGCACAGGTCCCGGTCCAAACTCATCTAAGTCCTCATCTGGAGGCGATCATGCTGGTGAGATATTTTCATCGCAGCCCCACGATATATAATACTAACTGGCTTTGAAGATGTTTAGATGGAATTTTGATGGACTAGGAATCACTGTTCAACGGTGCCTATGTGAGGCTCTATACGCTGTGGGTCGAACAAGAGAGGCTGCGGAAGCCCTTCTCAAGATGATTAGTACCTCTGGTGAAGAGGTCCGAAAGGGCGTGGGGCATTCAGAATGGGTGACTGGTGAGTTTTACTATGACCAATTTTGTTGATGTACATTCAAACTCTCCCCATTAGATTTTATGAGGCGATGTATAGCAACGTTCGAAACTGAGGGTGATACTGCATCGAGTTCAGGAAACCACGAGGAAGCCATCAATCAGTACTCGGTCGCACTTTCCCTCGATCCAACTGCTCACGGTCTCTTTCTCAAGCGAAGTAAGGCCCGAGCACTAAAGGCGCTGTGGGAGGATGCTTTGAGGGATGCGAACAAGGTATGGCATTCACTCACTGCGTAATTCTCCGTGCTTAGTTGCACCTATCAGGCGGTCGAGTTTGACCCCTCGTCCCCTTGGGGGTATGAACAAAAACGCGCCGTACTTCACGGGGCTGGTTGTTACGCCGAGGCAATAGACGCACACAAGTCCACGCTTTTGATGTTCGGGCAATCTTCCGATCCAGACATTCGAGGTACGTACACATTCGAATGGCACGAAACATGTCTTCTAATATCTATGTGTAGAACATTTTCGTCAGTACGTCGATCCCTCAGCAACGGAGGGGGAAATTCGGAGAGTCATCAAGCAAACCATCCGTGATACGCCGAGCGTGCTCATCAACACATTCAACGGCCGCCTTTATGACAAGGGCAAACAAATAGCCGTCTTCGAGGCTCTCCCAATTTTCAAGGAGCTCGTTTCCTCAATGACGAGAAAGCTTGATCTTCCCCGTATCGAACAAGTAGTGAAAGAATACTATCGATATGTAATGCTCTCGCATAGATGGGAAGAAAACGAACCCTTGTTCGAGAAGGTGGTGAACATATCAATCTACAATCTCGAGGTATCTCCAGCGAACGAGAAGTTACGAAGGTTCTGTTCACTCGTACGCGATGCTGGATTCCATTGGGCATGGAGTGACACATGCTGTATCGACAAGAGCAACAGCTCAGTACTGCAGCAGTCGTTGGTCGCCATGTTCACATGGTATCACGACTCATCATTGACGATCGTCTTCCTTCGAGGCGTGGGGAAGCTTGCAAAATCTGGTGATCTGCGAAGAAGTACGTGGAACACTCGAGCATGGACATTTCAAGAGTACCTTGCCTCTACAGCCATCCAATTCTACACAGAGGACTGGTCCCTGTATCTGAACTTGGATGTCTTTAATCATAAAGACGTGCCAGACATTGTCTTGGAGATGGAGCAGGCGACCGGGGCCCCTGCACATCAGTTGCTTACACTTCACCCGGGATTCGACAACATTCGGGAGAAGCTCCACCTGGCATCAACTCGCGAAACGACCCTTGTCGAAGATGCCGCATACTCGTTGTTGGGGATATTTTCTGTCCGGGGTATGCCAGTCATATATGGTGAAGGGAAAGAGGCACTAGGTCGACTCTTGGAAAATATTCTCTCGGGATCTGGAGATTCAAGCATCCTTGCCTGGACAGGAAAACCAAGCAGTTATAATACTTGTCTTCCAGACGACATCACTGTATTCGGACAGCTGGCGACCTCTCACCTTCCCCGACCCCTCACGGATACCGAGATGGACACGATCGTCAAACAATTACGGGCGTCGTTGCTAGACGTAGACTTAGCAGCAGCTCTGTATGACCGACTTCATGACCTTCCCTCTCCGTCGTGCTCGGTACGACGATTGAAACTTCCCTGTATCATGTTTCCCCTTGGTACCGTCATACCTTCTCGCATGAGCGCTCCGGTCCGCACATATCACGCCTGGGTTCCTGCCCTCGGTGTTGTGGATATCATGGCAACAGAAGATCTTTCGATGCTGGAACATCTATATCTCGTTCATCCATGGATCCATGATCTGCTCGACCGAGAACATCCGAGAAGCGCCACCATCAAGGATGACCTCGCCCTCCCTCTGCCACCCCTGAATGAAGACAATTCCACGTCCGAAGATCCTACAACATACCGACGATTGTTATCCTACGAAGCGCCACCTCTCCCTTCTCTCCGCAGAGTACCAATGGACAAGCAGACACGTGCTTTGCGGCTCGTTGCCCGTCTCCAGCAACCATTTGGCGCGTTGTTGCTTACACCGAACCGTGAGGGCAGCATGGAGTACAAGAGGGTAGCCACTAACTGCGTGATCACCGTTCGAGTGCAGGAAGATGTGGATCTTTCGCATCTTGTGCACAATGTGCGTACTCTGGATGTGCTGTAGAAGCATGTGCCAACAATGTACGTTGCACCAGTTGTCGTCTACTTCACTATTTTATCGCTCTTTGACTAAATCGCATCTCTCCTAGTTTGTTCCCTTTGCGTCCTCGCTTCCATGTCGCCCCAATTCACCTTTCGGCATGGATCCAGCACAAGTGGACATCAGCGGCCGCGTAGTGGACTCGCAATCAAGCGCTCGTCTCATGGGATACTTACGTTGCCAGGATCCAAACCTTGCCACCAGTCGTGACACATTTAACCCCCAGCCCTCCTCGTTACTTGTATTTCCTTCAGGTCGATCAGGTAGACATCCACACATGAGCTCTTTGTGGCCGATACCCATAATTTTATTTGTTACCTCCGGTGCAGGGACAAATCATGATGTCTAGTTCCCCAGGACTTGCTTCAGTCACGTCCACGTCATCTCTTCGCGGTACCCAGTGTCCTTTCAATCATAGATCGTCAAGAGTCCCTATGCACATCTAGCGCTTTCTATGGGTATACCCAGTGGTCCAGTGGCCGTACGCGATCACGGAATTTAAGTGGTAGTTATCTTTTATAAGTTGTTCCCATTCTCACGTTTCTACGGTCGAGATAGAAACTTCATTTCCTGAGTCCTCATAATGTCAAGATCTCTTCGTCACTGTCCACGATATCTAGAACTACGTGCATACTTCTGTGGACATCGTGACAATATTCCCTGGCTGAAAGACCGTCTCAGTGTATGTTTTCCTTTAACCACTGAAATCAAATTTCTTGACCCTTTATCATATTCGTGACGACTTGAATCACGTTTCCAGTGTGCTTCGGAGGGAGTCAGGGACTGGCGCTTGCGCCGCTACGATCTATATAGCCAACGAACTCACATTGAGACTCGGTGATCTTAGCGTCATGTTGTCGTTTATTTTGAACGCGACAAGAATGGAAAGGTCGACTGAGATGTCAATATGGCTTGATTCTTAAGCTCCTCCAAATTCTTTCGTCGTCTCGTCCGCTAACATGTGCGTGTATGTAATGCTTCAAAAATTATCTCATGATGAGAGGCGTCGAAATTTGTAGCCTTATTGTCAAAGACTCTTTGAATCGCTCATCTTTGCACTCTAGGCACGTTTGCCGGCTGCGGCCATCCTTGCGACAGTGCATAAGTAGATCCTGAAGGTCCCTTGCGTGGTCTGGGTCGCCTTCTCAACTCAGGTCTGTCCCATCTTCATGGTCTAAGATGCACTGAGTAAGCATGCATCTAGCTCTCACTCGGTGACCGAGCCATCGTCTGGCCACAAAGGGCCCGAAGCTCGGGATCGGCTCGCCAGGGCAAGCTTGGTTCTGCGGTGCGTCCTTGATATTTCAGTCTTTATGTTAAACATCATGCTCTGGCCACCCCTGGGAACGTGTCGACCTGATATCGGATTCGCGGCTTCAGGCTTGTGCTTCCGTATTGCACTCGTCGTCATAGTATCATAAGTAAAATGACTGCATCTTGTCTGAGACGACGTTCACGGCCCCATGGGTCCCGTTGCGGTCATGAATAGTGTATATTAGCCTTCTGTACACAGAGCTGGGTGCCACGGTCTCACGGGGTCCTCCATACCCGTTTTCGGTATCGGCTCTCGGAAGCTCTTACGAACTCTCGCTCACTCTCTCGACTTGTTGGGGCCCTGCGCGTCTTCTGGATAGCAAAAGCGGCTCTGACGTGCCTCTGACAACTCTATCGCTTTGTATGATATTTCTCTGTCATGGATGACTCGGCAAATGGCACTGGACGGTCGATTGACATCGAACTGGGAGGACAAGAAGTCATAACTATAGACCTGGACAACCTCGACCCCAACCCGGACGACGTACTTGATCTATTGAAGGAAGGTCAATGTAGAGTTTCGGTGTGGGCGAGACTGGCCGGGGAGTATTGGCGGAGGGGATACCTTTCTGCTGCAGAGCGGATTGCACATTCCGCGATCGAGTGTACGTGGTCGGATTAATATTGGTTGTACGCCTGTGGCATACTTATTCGTGGTGTTTTTTTGGTAGCTTTAACAGCGAATGGCACCACAGCTCAGTCACCTCCAATATACGCACTACTCGCGAACATCCAGATTGCACATGCCCAGAAAGCTCCAAAATTAATTTTACTAGATGCTCGTAAGCCCTCGACATTTGCTTTATTGTGCTTGTTTATGATTGCCGTGCAGGGGAGGATAAACTCACAGGCGTACGTTCAAAAGAGGAATATTATCGGGATGCTGCTCAGTACCTCAATGCCGGAGAGAGAGCGGCAGCGGAAGGTGGAGAAGGTGTCGGTGGAACTCTGGCATTTTTGACGCGAGGTATATAATGATCGTTGTCCGAATGTCCGAACTTACAGTAACACGGTTTAGGTATCCAACAACTGGCCACCCGATCCATGGATGACGCGATGCGCTCTTTCGAAGGTGTTCTCGCAGAAAAACCGACTAACATCGTGGCACTCCTCGGCAAAGTTTGCTCTTCTGCTCGATCAACATTGCTGGAGCTGACAGGTCTCTGAAACCCAGGCCCGCATTCTTTACGCAAGACGAAATTACCCTCAAGCTCTCAAATTATTCCAGCAAGTCCTCCAACTAAACCCGTCGTGCGTTCCAGATCCTCGAATTGGTATCGGTCTTTGCCTGTGGGCAATGGATCACAAGGCGAAAGCAAAAGCTGCATGGCAAAGAAGCCTGCAAGTGGTGCGTAGCTCATTATTGCAACTTTCATTTCAATCGTGGCACTCAGCTTTATGACCAGAATCCGTCTGAGTGGGCCGCGCAACTTTTGTTGGGCTTGGAGTCTATCAACGCGAGTAAAGCGGGGAACCAAACCGAACAAGAACGTGCCGAGGCCTTCTTAATTGGTACCAAATATATTGAGAAGGCTTTCAATGCAAACCAAAAGAGCGCTGCAGCGGCGAACGCGTTGTGCGAGCTGTTCCTTCGTAAAAACAACCTTAAACGGGTGAGCTGACATCTTAGAACATGTGTCCAACTTTTCTGACTCTCATTCAGGCATTGAAACTGGCAGAGAGAACGGTACAGTTTGCTGATACACTCACGCTTCTAACGGATGGCAATCTAAGAGCTGCCCGAGCCCTGCATGCTGAAGGGTCGACAAAAGAAGCGACAAAGTACTACACAATCGCGACGGAGGGCCAACCCAAACACATACTTGGTGCTGTTGGCATGGCGCAAATGCAGATACTCAATGGTGAGCTCTAGGTTCTCTGGACCAGACCGGAATGGTGAACTCCTAGATGATCAGATGAAGTGGCTGCTGCGATCCACACTCTCGACACTTTGACGCAACCTCCAAACCCACAGCGATCGTTGGAAGCCACAGTTATCCTAGCTTCGCTTCGTGCACATCCCCGGCCAGGTGTATCGAGCGCGGACGTTGCCCAGGAGAAGCTCAAAGCACGTGAGCTGTTCGACCGAGTTACCAAAACCATCGAACTTGGCGATGCACGTGCGAACGGACATGCGAATGCGTCAAGTCGAACATCAAGTATACTCAATGATGACATGGAGATGCACGTTGAAATAGCACGCTTATGGCAGGAAGACAACGTGGAACGGACTACCAAAGCTTTCCGTGATGCCTCACGAGTCAGCGCGGCGAGTGGTCAGGCCGATCCTCGGCTGCTGAACAATCTCGGCGCCTTGCAACACATGGAAGGCAACTTGGACGAAGCGCGGATTGTGTATGAAGACGCGTTGACAAAGGCCGCCACTCTCAGCGCAGACGATGGGGAGGCCATGTCGACGTCGATATTGTACAATCTCGCTAGGGTATACGAGGATATTGGTGAGCATGCAATAGCCAAAGGGGCATACGACAAGCTCCTTTCTCGCCATCCGGAGTATGTTGACGGTCAGTCTTTCTATACGACCTTCTCTTGAAAAGGCCCCGTTGACAGTTGAAATAGCCAAGATCCGACAAGCCCAGATGCTTGTGAATATTGGCCAGCCCAACGACGCTCACGAATTGCTGAAGCAGGCCTTGGCCACCCAGAATACCAACCTCAACCTCCGCGCATTCTATACTTCTTTCCTCCTTCAACACAACGTCAAGGTGGCCAAGGACTTCGTATTCGCCACGCTCAAAGACCACGAGAGACACGATGTCTACTCTCTCTGCGCCGCTGGGTGGATCCTGTATGCCCAAAGTCGGGATAACCGAGATCCTAACCCAAAGATGATAGAAGAACGAAAACGGAACTTCCAACGTGCGGTCGAGGCATACCACAAGGCACTTCAGCTGGATCCTCTCTGTGCTGTAGCTGCTCAAGGTCTTGCCATTGCAGTTGCGGAGGATGCGTTGGGGACGTTGAGTGGTGTGCCCCCCGTCTCAGCAGCCGACGACGCTCAGCGGCGATTGAAGAATTCGCGAGAAGCGCTGGACGTTTTCGCAAAGATTCGGGAGACACTCAACGATGGGAGTGTCTATGTAAACATGGGTCACTGCTACTACGCGCGCGACGAGTTCGACCGCGCGATTGAAAGCGTGAGCAATAGATCGGACCATTTGGGGATTGAACGCTTACCCCAACTTGGTAGTACCAAACTGCTTCCGTCAAGTTCTACAACGGTCAGAACGTGCCTGTGCTGATGTGTTTATGTCGATCTTGGTACGCCAAAGCCACGAAGGAGCAAACGTCGGCGGCCATGAATACCGCGTTGAAATATGCTCAGACGGTGAGATTTCCCTTCGCCCGCATGATATATCGCTCGCATCGGGAACAGCGAGGCTAACACAATACCTGCCTAGGCACTTCATGTGCAACCGAGCGACAAGGCGATCATGTACAACATCGCCATGATTCAACAGAAAACAGCAGAGCTCATGTTTGGACTGGGTCCGGCCAAGCGGACACTAAAAGACCTCGAGTGGGCGATCGCCCAGGCCAACCATGCTCAACGGTATGTCCTCCTCCCTCTCCTTTCGCTTCAAACGTCCAGACCAGCCTGTCCGCTAACCTGCACATGATATTCAGTATTTTCGGTTCGCTGGCGGCGGACACGTCACCGTTCTTGCCTTACAGTGTGGAGCTTGCAGACCAGCGTCGGAAATATGGAGAGAGCATGCTGCGTCGGGCAGAGGAGCATCTCACTGCCCAAAGAGAGTTTGAGGCAGAGGCCCAAGCGAGACTTGAAGCCGCGCGCCAGAAGAGACAGGAGGAGAAACAGCGGCAGGAGGCTCTCGAGGTCCGTCAGGCATCCTCTTTTGTTGGACATCGTACGCAATGACTGACGCGTGTGGCGTTCCTTTTGTCTTTGTATTGCAACAGAGGGCAAAGATGGAGGAGTTGCGCATACAAGCTGAGAAGCTGGCGGAGGAGCGTCGGATCGCGCGAGAGCAAGCCCTCGAGTGGACAAGGGAAGTCCAGATGGAGAGCGAGGAGGAACGGGAACGGAAATCCAAGCGCTCGAGTAAAAAAGTCAAAGTCGAAGCCGAGAGCGGGGACGAGGGCCTGGCTACGCCGTCCGAGCCTAAGAAGAAGCGGAGAGGAAAGCTGAAACGATCGGGCGATCAGGGCGGCGAGGATAACAATGAACAGTTGTTTAGCGATGAAGAGGTGGAGAGTAAGCCGGCGAAGAAGGTACGTGGTGATGGTCATGCGGATAGGGTTGAGGCGTTGAGCTGATTTAATCATTGCTGACGCACAACAGCGGGGAACGAAGAAGCGGATGGTTCGTGATGACGAAGATCAAGAAGCGACGGGACCGCGGAGGAAACAATTGTGGGTTGATCTAGCTTGTCTCTGCTAGCCTGACTTGACTGATTTGCCTTCCCATCGCTTCAGCAAAAGTAAAGAATACATCACCGACACGGACGAGGAGGAAATGTCATAGCAGAGCTGTAGCACTCCGTAGATGCTGTCAGGGAGCCATACGTCTGTCCCGCTCTCCTCTTGTCTGGTCATTTAAACCCTATCGATGTTCGCTATTGCACCCCATCGTGTATATGAGCTGCTCTGATCATATTTTGCACTATCACCGTTATATATTTTACCCGTATTGACGTTGTCGTCCTTGATACACATGTGATTCTTGTTTTTCATCCATTGATGGAAGTTCAGTAATAGTAATAGTAGCCCACACTGATGGATGCTGAGACCACAATGGACACTCCCAGTCTTTGTGCGTTTTCTGCTGGTATGGGATACCCGCCTCTCTTTCCTCGCAACAGCCGTCGCTCGTGTTTCTTCGATCACACGTCTCCCACAAATTCAAGCCGTCAATGTACCTCGTGGAGCTCGTCACCACCGCGCAGACGGGGAGACGAGAAGACGATGGATATGCATTGACTCCGAGTCCAGCTGGCATGTGCCTAAACATTCGATGATCTAACGAGCCGCGGGGCGAGGCCCTAGACCGACTCGTCTATCAAGCCAAAAGGCAAAGGGTAAGATAGGGATAACAGTACGATCCCGTCGGACCGCGAGACAAGAATAGAAGTAAAGAAATCCAAGACAACGTTCGAATCGGAAAGAATATGATACGATGGATGGATACACACGATGCGGAAGAGGCCTAGGGATACAACATGGCGATGTGAAACTTGACTGGGCTGAACTGGATTGGACGGGACGGGACGAAACAAACGGCGAGTGCGACGAGGGAAAAGTTATCGCGCATACCCTGTTCTCAATCTTCCTATTTGGATATGTGCGGACGGACGCAAATGCGTCCAACCCATGGCGACGACAACGAACGCGACTTGAATCGGTGAATTGGGGCGTTATATCACCGGGATGTCATCGACTAGATTAGCGATGATGATGCCACGGGCTCGGGCGACGTCAGAAACGGTAATGGGGGAAGCGAGTCTGGATCGTCTGGCACGTCTGCAGGACAAAGCTCGTCCTCGACCGCTCTGATGTTGAAGATGAGTCGAGAAGCCTTTGCGGAAGCAAATTAGGGCATGTGTACAACGAGGCATGCTACGGATATATACATAGCAGATCTGCACTCACGCAATAAGAATATATCGCAACGAGGAGGCTGCACGTATTCATATTAGGCCCGAAGCCGAAAAGATGACAAGAATACGGATCGTAAGCTTACGAAACGGGTAAAACTGTCAGTTCATTTTGTACGACAGTCAGGACAACGGTGGAGACCAACACGATGGCTGTCAGGCTCAGATGTGAGACGAATTCCATCCCCAAGTGTGACAGCCGCCTTACCAAAAGTTCTATATAGCTGGATTTAGAGAAGTCAAGGGCGCAGGAGAACCAGCCGATTACTTACAGGAAATAAAAGGTAACCCCGTCGTACAAAAGCACCCTTGCTCTAGAAGGCAACCTCAACATGTCTTGCAAGGACAATTGTTCCTCGTGTTTGTCAAAGAGGATATTTCTCAAAGTCATGACACAAAAAATGGCTAGCAGTACGTCAGGACACGCAATCAACACAGGTCATGTTGGCTTACTGGAGATGAAAAGCGCTGCTAGCCTTCACGTTTCTATCAGCATCTCAAGAAATTCGATGGGATTCTAGTAGCTTACCAGCTCGCGAGGGTGAGAGCAGGTGTAATACGTGAACTTATCATGCACCCCGCCCATGGGATCCCGGGCGGAGGGTTCACTATTTCAGCCGTGGTACGCACAGCCATGACGGCACATATTGAAAATTCCACCTAACATAACGTGGAATGCGTGGTAAGTTGTGTCGGCACACGGTGCCTGACCACAAACCAAAAATTCCCCTGAAACGTTGTTGAGACAACTCTTGGCAACGCTCCGCGAAGATGGAGCTCACCAAGAACCAGGAAGCCGAGGAATACCCCACAGTAATGGTTTCCTCCATACAGTGCATTGATCCGCATGGCGAGGATGATATTGACAATGGTCACATATAAGACCGTGCCTGCTCTAGAAAATGGATAACTGGTTAGCGGCGTATTGATCAAAACACTTCTTAACCTTACAGAATGAGGTAATAGTAATATCTCTTGCAGCTGAATGGGATTGGTAGCATCCGTTCAAATTGTTTTCAGGGAATAAACCTACAACTGTGCGATCCGAGTCCGTCAGTGTCAAAACCAATGCTAGAGATGAATAAACTGCAACAAACTGTGACCGTGAGTCCTGCGGTATTATTGACTATTATCCAACATCAGCTATGGAGTAATGAAGTAAAGGGGAGCATACCAGCGAACATGATCCTGCACCAATCCAATCAAGAAACTCGGTTGGCCATGGAATAGTCAGTGAGTCACGACACAACGCACGTTAAGAAGACAATACCGTAATACCGAGAAAAAATGAAAATCAAACGGACAAGAACTTGTTTGACCCTACGGAAATAGTGGAGTGGACTAGCAGGATCATTACTTTGGCGGTAACACCAGACCAGAGCTATCTGGTGGTAGCACGTCTGTTCCTTCCCCGCACAGCAATATGATGGGACTCACCTCTGTTTTCAGGTTGATTATGATGTCGTATAACATGAATACCAATGCGGCGACTGAAATGTTTTGTAAACCGCGTTCTCTGGGTTCTCTCTGAGTCGCCCCGGGGTGCCTCACTCACCCGTGACATAGTTGCAAATACGTAGTTGTTCCATCAATGTAATCAGGGCCTGACTTTCCTGCTCGATGGACGACGGGGTGAGTTGTGAGGACATGGAATTCAGTGGGATATCCATGAAGCACGGGCCCTCTTAAGGACACCATTTTTTCCCCAACATGCAACCGCAGGCGGCCGCAGTGCTTGGTGAATGAAAAACTTGTGTTAGCATGTTGTCGCGCGAATGACGGTTTTGATGTCGGCGCGATTTGGGACCGATAAGCACGCGGAAGGCCCAGATTCGAAGCCCAAGTGCAGTTCACAGAGTTCAAGTTGCGATCGTCCTTTACGCGCAACTAGAAAAAGAAGATCGGCCCCTGCAGTCCTTGTTCGCAAGGAACTCAACCTTCCGGTAATATTTCTTCGCGTGACTCTGTTACATTAAGCCACCTTGTGAGAGATTGTGTGTGTACAAGTGGTCGGCCGGGACTCGGAATTCAAGCCTTGTTCCGGACTCTGGAGTTTCTAAAAGAAGGTTTGAAGACTGTCCGCGCCAATATTCCTGATAGCGCCGAGACCTTCCATTGAACATGTGTTGTAGCGATGGTGCCAAGTTGTAGCATGGCAATTCGTTGGCTTCTCCGAGTCGTGATTATCGCGACTCTCTTCGTCTGAAGCTTGGGACCGCGTACTATGATCATGAATAGCGACGACCTTTAACTGTCTCCTGGTCACGGCAAGGATAGGGCAAATGGATGCAATCAACACAGAAGAAATTTGACCCTCCTACTAACTGCAGTGCGACTTGAGCGAGCTTTGGGCTGTTTCCCCATCAGAAAACGATCTGGATGTCATATATTTATATTTAGCGTTTATGAGCATGGTCTCAAAACCTCAGAGTCATGGTGAGTGTTAATATCCCAGAAGGAAGGCAGCGCTGAGAGCCTGAGGTTATTCTGTTATTGTGTCATGGTGTTACCCTGTGTTATCCTACTAGTGGATCGTCTTCGAGTCCCAAGCAGACCCGTTTGAACTGGAGACAAGTTAATCATAGCCTAGTCGTACCTGAAACACGCTGAATGATACCAATAGCCACGGGGCGGGCACATGATCAAGAGTTTTTGTGGCGATTCCAGAAAGGTGGAGGATCACAGTGATATCACGTCGGGGGGCCGTGAAGTTCTCAGCCTGAATGGTCTGCACAGGTAAATGCTACTGATGTGAGATTCACACTGGCAGGTGCGAGCAGTACTGACCCTGTGTCAATACGAGGGTTGTGATACCTCAGACCAAGCACAACAAAGGCGAGGTTGGTTAGTAACTACAGCTTAAGACCTCCTAAGACCGGAATGAACAAAAACAAGTGTGTCATGCACACTCGTTCTTCAAGCTCCCGTTTCAGATGCTATGGCCAATGAACTCTTCACTCTCAGCGCCCATCGACCGTCCTACTGTCTCCGAGCTTACAGTGTGACCGAGTTGAAAATGAAAAGGGACTGACCCCGGCTTCATGTCGGAGTTTTCACCGGTCTCAGTACACCTTATTGTGATCTCCTTGGCTTCTGATGTTGTGGGCAGCTTGGGGAGCGCGTTGCACACCGACATATTCACGTTCCCGCTGATATCGGTTCATGGCAGTGAGGCTGCAAAGAATCAACACAGGAGATGCTTGAGAATGGGGCTGGGCGTACGAGGGTGACACCGCGGATCGGTCGTGTATTCGCGGCAGTAATTAGCAAGTTCGAATTCCTGCGCTACCGACGGACGATCCTGACATATTTCCGACTGCAGCACCCTCAAAGTCGGTTCAGTGGGCTGCCCGTGTGGTAATTTTGGTCAAACACAATGGAGTTGGCCGTCATCATTCGTCTGCCAGTAACTCAATCCCGACACCGATATTTGTGATAACAAGCCACGTAAATACCTCACTCCCGCGGAGAATGTGCCGCCAACACACAGGGCGATCCCGGGCAAATAAAGGCATCGTGAGAGAGAATTGTGGTCGAGTCACCGCGTGGATGGCTGACTCCTTCGCAGAACACTTCAGACAACAGCCCTCCTCCCAGTTGGTTTTGTACTCTCCACGCGTTTCTGAAGGTTTCGTACATTTCATCACTAAAGTTTATTGGTGGTTTTAGTTATCGATCGGCTGAGGCAGCCACGAAGCACCTGAAAGTTGAAACGTTGACGCTCGGAACTTGAATCTTACGAAGCATGTTCTTGAAGTCCCTCACACGGGGATGCTCAGCTAGCCACCCGATAACCGCCGGACATGTGTTTCGAAGCCATATTTTACAAAAACGTGTCTCGCAGGAACAGAATGGTACAGTGCATGGCATGCACGTGGAAAGCTTGACACGCTACAATATCTCGGTGAGCATAATCTCAAGTTCCATCCGGATTGATTTACAGCGTGGCAGAGCCAATGCGGAACCCACAGCACTCCAACTAAGGTGAAACAAACAAAGTCGAGTGTGCTGAACAGGTGCCTGGCACTGGATCCATTGTCGTTACATGTAATCTCCTGATAGCTGATGGAAAATTCATCTTCACAGGCTCCGAGTCGTGAACTCAGCAAGTCATCGCCCACCAACCTCGTGTAGATATCTTTCGAATATCGACGATCCTTTCAGGAACGCAGTTGCTACCAACGTGACGACAAAAGTAGTTGCTGTAGGCACTGCTTCCGATAGTGAGTGTACTCCACAGTGCTTCCATCCGGATATTATTGCGATCACCCTTCTGCCATTTGGCGGGGTCTAAAGGTTATTTTGTATCACATGTACGTTGGGCGGACACAGACGGACAAGGAAGCTACTATGGCGTGCGCGCGGTGCCCTATGGTGCGCATCACGGACAGGTGTCCTGCCCCCAACACTACTCTCGAATACTACCCCGACGCTTTAGGTGCGACGCCACTCGAAATTTGATCTAGAAACCACTCCGTGTGAGTCACGGTGACGACTCGGCATTGCCGGTCCGACGCACTCAAGAGGCAAACCGATCCAAATTGGATAAACCGCTCCTTGGACTCTCGTAAGTTGTCGCTGTCGGCATCGTTCTGGGGTGCGACGAGGGCGGCTATGTTCCCACCAAGCAGTGAGTAGTAACGATCCACTCCGTGACCTGGTGCATGTTCCTGGAGCGTTACAAAATCTGATGAGGCAGCTTTCCATATTCGATGTTCATAAACACCGCCCTGCATGGAAGAGTGAGGCAACCCTCTTCGATACATCAGATAAAGTAACCAAAACACTGCACTGGGAACGGGATGTCGTACTTGACAAAGTGGATATATAGTAACACGTCCTGCACAAAAATCGACATGTATCCACTCGTCCTCTCCGTCGCTGCTGCCGCCGCTGCCTATGTATTCATAAGGCTCGCAGGCATCTCTACGCACTTTTTCGATCGGTCAAGGTCTCCATCTTATGTACCGAGCTTATTGGCTGGGTACGACAATGGTTTGCTGTATGCGCTGAATCCTTGCGCCTTTCTCTCCCGATGCCAGTACGTCCTAGATGACTCGACCATCTATCGATTGATACAACTTGAAGCATTGACCAGGAAACGATACGGCCCTGTGTACCGGGTGTCACTTGGTTCTTGGCGGCTCACGGTCGTCTCGTCGGGCAATGCCATCTCTTCGGTCTACTTGACTCCGACACAGCTGCTTCGTAACGACATCATGCACCGAGAGATGTTTTACGTCGTCGCTGGTATTAAAGCCAATTATGCCTATCTTCATCAAGTCATGGTCCGTGACCTCTATCCGCTCGTTGACAGGAGTTTGTCGCCACGTTCCCTGGGACAAACCACGCAGGCGTTCAGTCTCGTGTTGTTATCCCAGATCAAGAACTTCGCTCGGGATCATAAAGGACCAATATCACTGACACATCTCACCAACGAGCCTCTTTACACTGCGACAAATCTCGTCCTTCTCGGGAGCACCTTCCCGACCGGCACTTACGGAGACTTCCAGACCCTCAACAAGAGTATACCGTACCGTTTCGGCAGGACGTTGATATTTTTTTGGCCGTCCTACGCAGCACGAATGCGATTATTGCACTCGCTCAAGGATTATTTGCAGCGAGGCGAGGTCATCGACTGTGATGATCGATTTTCCCATGGGTTCATGCAGGCTTTCAAGGACAACGGCATCCAGTCCTTGGAAGGAGCCCAGTTGGTGCTGAACTTCCTGTGGGGGGTCCACAGCAACACGCTGAGCAACTCGTTTTTTTTGGTTTCATTTTTGCTGGGCAATCCCGATGCCTTTGCACGAGTCCGCGCAGAAATCGATCTAGCCGTCGAAATGTTTGGCAGCTTTGAGGCACTCCTAGAAGCTGGTCCTAGCGAGCTGGATGATCCGTCATTCAAGTTACTGACATCCGCGATCATGGAGACCATGAGGCTCACGAACTTGCATGCCGGGATACGCCAAGCCAATTGCGACTTTGATCTAAAGGTCGAGAATGGGACGATACCGATAAAGAAGGGAGAGTATGTGTTTGGAAATGTCCATGCTGCCCATATGGACGAGACGGCCTTCCCGAATCCCGAGGTGTTCATGGTTGATCGATTTGCGCAGCAGCCCTACCGGAAAAAACACTTGCAAACGGATGGACATCCATTCCATTCGCTGGGTGGCGGTAGGCATATTGTAAGTACCGCCTCTCAAGATCACCTCTCAGCCACCTCACCGTGCTGATGTTTCCTCAAGTGCAAAGGACGATGGCTGGCTGTTTACGAAATCAAGGTTCTCTTGATCATATTGCTCCACACGTTCGACTTTAGTCCTGCGGGGGATAATTCCAAGGGTTGGTGCCCGCCTCGAGTTCATCCGCGCAGCATCGGCGTCATACACACAGAGGATGATGTCTTCGTGCGATTGTCTCCTCGTCAGGTGGAGAAGGGCCTTTGAATGGGGCGTCGAATGTAAGTCGAGGTGTCTCCACGCGCAACCTTGACTTGCATTTACACGAGGTATTTTGCAGAATTTATGTCGGATGAAAATGTTGTCCGAAACTTATGAAGGCCGCACTTCAATAACTTATAAGTTGACGTTCGGTTTTCCTGTTCGAAAATCCGGCGTGGGCTGAAACTTGGAGTATGGATAGATATGTTGGCTACTGTTAATGTTGGTGTAACATAAGAAATTTTGTAGTGCTAGCCGGAACATGTACATCAATAAACTATGTATTCAAGTTCGAATTCGTCTAAACTTTGAACACGGAAAACTAAATCCCTGACTTTTTCAGCAATTGGGCCGGATATTCTTGAAGTGTAGTTTTCCAAAACGTGTCACGTCTGAATCGGTGTTAGGCCACTGCTTATCTTCGTAAGTTGGGCGGGGGTCAACAAACATAAACACACCTCCGCCACGCGCAACGACGGCGACGCACCAAACGGCAGACCGCTTAAAATCTCAAGATATCGACGACAAACTCGAGCGACTAACCGCCAGTCCTTATAAGACGAGACGTCCATCTGGCTCTGACCTCACATCCTGCTCGGAGACATTAAGCACTTGCTCACTGGAGGGCGCGCTGTAGTAGCGAGGGTGGGTCGAGCATCTAGTAAGCCCTGTGCCGTTTCTCATGTGGTCGTTCTCTCCTTTTCATTGTCGTTGAATTGGCAGCGCACCTACCCTCTTCTGGTCCGACCAACCACTCAAGCCAGCTCCTATCACTCTGCACCACGTTCAACGTGCCATTTCCCCCCTCGGCTACCGACCATGACTGTCTCTCATCGGAAACGCGAGCATCAGCCCGATGAAATACAAAGTGAGCAGTCCTTCCATCCCACTCTTTCTTCCTTCCGTCCGAGTGCGTTTCTCACGGGGTCCTGTTGCGTAATCTGGTAGCTGTCAATGAGCCTGGCCTGCAGATACAATGCGACGCATGCATGTGCGACCTGACGCATTCTGTCCGAATAAAATGTGCCGATCCTGTGTGTGAACCAGGCGATGGAGTGGACATGTGTCCTGCGTGTTTTTGTGCCGGAAAAGAGTTTGGAAAGCATCGACGCGGTCACGCGTATCGTGTCATTGTAAGCCAAGCTGTCGAGCCGCTTTAGCACTGTTTGGTCTGACGTGATCTTTTCTCAGGAGCTACATTCATATCCTATATTCTCAGACGATTGGGGTGCTGACGAGTATGTCTTTCTTTCTCTCTGTCACATGGATTCCGCACTGACGTTGCGTGATGCTAGGGAGCTACTCTTAATTGAGGGCACATCGAAAGCTGGCCTTGGAAATTGGCAAATGATTGCAGAGCACGTTGGTACGCGCACAAAGGAAGAAGTGGAAGAACATTACAACTCTGTTTACGTCGATTCTCCTGACTGGCCTCTGCCGGTAAGCTTGCTGTTGACGCCAGGTTAAGGTAGCCTGTTCTAAGCTTTTCTAACGTAGCGAATGAATGCTGATTTTGACATCGAACCCGAAGAGTTCCAGCAGCGGAAACGGAGACGAATGTCAGCTATGAACAATGCTGCTCCCGCTGCTCCAAAAGTCGCCCCAACGTCGGCACCGGGCGTGCATGAGGTCGCCACCTTTCTTCCAGGTCGCCTGGAATTCGAGCACGAACTTGACAACGAAGCGGAGGAATTAGTCAAAGACCTCGAGTTTGGTATCTGCCTTGCTTATGGCGGAGACCAGATCATGGAGGACGAGAATGACGTGGATGTCAAAGCTCGGGCGCAGATGCTGGAAGAACGGAAGGCAAGCGAAGAAACCAGAGCAATCAGTCAACCGCCCACGAATGGCGTGAATGGTTACGTCAATGGCCATGGGTCTGTCAACGGTGATACGTCGAGACCACAGTCAGTAGTCAAGTCAGAGGAGCCTGGCAGCACCGATCAACAGACCACCGGAGAAGATGACCCGAATTCCGAAGAGCCTACGCAACCCCCTCCATTTGAAACAGAGGATTCACTTGCATTCAAGCTCACGATGATCGGAATGTACAATCAGCGTGTGGCGAAACGCCACGAAGCTAAAGCGATCATGTTTGAAAGGGGCCTTCTTGAATACAAGAAGGTCAGTTATTTTTGGTTCGGTAACACAGATCGATTCTTTTGGTGCTGACTACATCAAAAGATGCAAGCTGCGGAGAAGAAACGGGTGAAAGAGGAAAAGGACATTGTACAACGCCTCCGACCCTTTGCTAAGCTTCAGACTGCCGACGATTACGAAGTGTTCTCTGCGGACATGCTGTGTACGATTCTGGTGACTTTTTCCATGGGCAGCGGATGTTAGTTAACACCATGCACCAGACGAAGCAATGCTGCGAAAGCGCATACAAGAACTGCAGCACTATCGCCGCATGGGCCTCACCACTACCGCCGATATCGATAAATTCGAGATGGACAGCATTCGTCGTGTACGTATTGCAGCCGCATACGCCATTCTGGTCTGATTTATATGCATCACTCCGTCCCCAGGTACAATTAAAGGCAAATTTATCGCGGGATTACTATGCCTCTGAGCGATTAAACCAACTGCGCGGCGGCGGAACTGGTCGTAAGTGTTAAGGCCCCCTTTTCGATCATCATGCCAGATAGTTGAACGTTGGTTTTTTCAGGCGAATCTGAAGGTCGTAAGAGTCACGAACGAGAATCGACGCCCAGGCTTGGTGTTAGCGCTGCGGGAACAGGTTCGGCGCGTCGACCACGTACGTTCCCTTTTTTTTTTTTCCCCTGATTGTCAAGATCTGTGAGGCTGATTTTACGTCTTTTGATCAGCGGCCCCTCTGAATTTGGCCAACAGCCCATCACTACACCTGCTTACGCCCGCCGAACAGGCGCTCTGCTCGCAGTTGCGCATCCTTCCAAAGCCGTATCTCGTCATCAAGGAGACGCTCGTACGAGAGTACGCTCGTCGTGGCGGCAAGCTCCGCCGCCGGGAAGCGCGCGATCTCGTCAAGATCGACGTCAATAAGACCAGTCGCGTCTGGGATTTCTTGGTGCAAGCTGGGTATCTCAAGATTACGCCAGACCCACAACCAGCTGCGCCCATAGACCCCGCGTGAGTCGTTTCATGTTGCTTTTTTTTTTGCGTGCACGACTCATGGTCGGAGCGACAGGCACAACTCCGCGTCTCTGGGCGCATCCCCGACCAAGGAGCAAGTTCAAGCCCACCAACTCCGCCGTGCCTCAACCAGCCTCTAGATGTTTTGTTCCTCAACCAAAACCGTCGCTCGCGTCCCCTACATTATTCCCCCCCCAGCCAATCATGAGCAACCCGCTCCGAGGACCTGGAGCTATATTACCATGTAACTCGTCTTACCTCCCACGCATTTGTACCATAGGCATCTGCACACGTTTTTTTTCACTTCCCTCGCGCTTTTATTGATTATAATATCATTTTACCCCGCAGATCTTCCTGCGATGAGGTTCTCGATGATTGTCCGATCAATGGGGATGTTGGCACGTTCAAGGTACTCGTCGTTCCTAGATGTGGCAAGGCAACAAGATCCATTAGCAGATCCCAGGGCAAACGTGTTCGAATGTCTCACCAAAACTTGTTATCCACAGCGACCAGGTCGTTTGTCAGAACCCAAGGTACGAATCCGAACGAGCTGGCACGCTTACCTTTGAATAATGGCGGACGCCAGAATCGCACCTATTGAAAACGTGCGGATGAGATGAGCGAGATGCAAGGGATGCGCCGAGTGTTTGACCCACAAGATGGTGACGACGGTCTGGCCCTCTTGCCATCCCATCTGCTTCGCCAACTTGACGCACGCCACCAAGTTGCATGCACTACTGGATCCGAGGAACAAACCGTCATGGTGAACAAGGTAGCGAGACATGGCGACAGCCTCTGCGTCCGTTATCCTGAGACAATCACCGAATTGAGAACAAAGGAAAGAGACGATGGGAAATTGAAACTCGCCGAAACGCGTCGTCGATGATGGGCAACGCCAAATCGATGTTGTTCGTCATCCGATTGATCCCGCTGTATCGTACGAGAGAATCGTGAGATGCGTGCAATCCCCATCCGACGATCACGAGGGGGGGTGGAACGTACATCCCTTCGACGACCGTATCGACTTGATGCCGTCGTTTTGTGCCTTCTGCTTCTTTGCGATCATACATGACGCCAAACTTGACCTGAGGCCCGGTGAGATTGCCCTGGTCCTCGGAAAGAAGGCGTGTATACCTTGTTGTAGAGACCGCTCCCTTCGGGATCGGCCAAGACGACCTGTACGTTCTCGTCCATCGACTTGATAAATCGACCCGTGCCAGCGATCGTCCCACCCGTCCCTAGATGCGTGTCCGTCAATTCTGTGGCTGGGAGAGGGGTGCACACCACGATGGACGACTCACCCGCGCCCGAGACGAACGCATCCAGCTTCCCGTTCGTTTGTCGCCATATCTCTGGACCGGTCCCTTGGTAGTGTGCATCAAAGTTGCTCTTGTTCTACACCGACGACCGAGTGAGAATCTCAGCACCGGGGTGATGGCTCGACTACGCACCTCGAATTGGTCGGCGAAGAACCCGCGGGGCTTGGTAAGTAGTTCCATGTCCTGAGGGTCGTCTTCGCTGCCTTGAGGACGTACATGCGACGAGGTGGTGGAGACGACGACCGAGGGTGAACCGGTGGCCAGTTCATGGCTGATGCCTGCGCTGTCCGTTCCATTCATGGCATTGTGCTGGCCAAATCTGACAGCAGCTTGTCGTGCCATGTTCTGAGACGTGAGGATATATGCTATGCGAAAAATGGCGCATACATACGACATACTGATCGGGAATGATGATCAGCGCGTTGGGGTGAATAGGGAGTGGAGGGACGTACTTGTTTCTTGTCGACGATGCTGGCTGGACGCACGCGCTGCACTTTTGCGCCAAGTGAATGTAGTGCGTTTACCTTTTCTTCCGCGACGTCGTCCGGCATAATGATGGCTTTCCAGAGAGGTGAGCAAGCGGGACCGCCAGAACCAGTGCGAGACAGCGCTCACTCGTATCATAACCCCTACGAGTGAGATAGTCAACGCCTGAAGAGGTAAATAGGGATTCCAGCGTTTACCTGGCCTTCGATATCGTCGCTATTGAGATCCCAGTGGATCCGACGGTGCCCTCAAAGATTCGGGAGCCGGTGTGCGGATGCAACAGCCCTTGTCGTTCAGCGTCTTCGATCACTGTCACCGACGCGTAAGCCCTCTGAGAGTCCGTGACGCATACAGCGACAAGTCTCACCTCGCAAAGCGACCCGATCCTTGACACTCCCTCCCGGATTCAGAAACTGGACGCAAACCAAACTCGGTCGTCGCTTTCGGTCGAGAACGTAGTGGGAGGTCCTACCTCGGCCTTGCCCAGAACCTCTACTCCAAGCGCGTCGCTCAACGAGTTGATTCTCACCAACGGGGTGTTTCCTGATCGAAATCCTTTACCACTGACACGACACGAAAATGAGAAAAGACACACCGATCAGTCCAGTCACTCCTCGTATAACTTCATCGCTCCTCAACTCAATAGGTCGAAACGAGATTTGCTTCTCAAGGTTGCCCCGTCTTTTGTGCTCAGAAAAGTACTGTGCAATAGAGGTCGCTGAAACCGAGAGCATGAACCCAATCAAAATTCCATAGGATACTTGGCGAATAGCAGCATGTGGCAGATCAAAGAGAGGGAACTTCATCACTTGAGACGAGCGAGACCACACACTTGAAAGCACACAAAATTTGGACAAGAATTGTGATTAAAAACAAATGTACAATATATACCATAAAAAGTGAATCCATCAGACAGACGCTCTACTCGTTGGCTCCGACTGACCGAGCTGCAAGCAACCCGGCAAAGCACGGAACCAAACGTCCTCGAGACCCCACGAAAAGTGGAGATCATGTTCTCTGTCAAACGAGCGAGCGCGGATGTCATCGAGCGGATTTGAAGGATGTGGCATGTGTAAACATGCGAGACTCGAGTTAGTTTCTATAAAATAGATCCTAGCTGAGTATGTTCTGGGGTTTCATCATCTCGAAACGCGGACTATATACATTTTTGCAGTGGTCCGTGCGCTGATGCACGTGACCTCGTCCGTCTTGTCAACGGTAACTGCTACGTCAAACAAGGGACGACCCTCGAGATCCATGTAAGAGTTTTCAATGAGAGCCCAATGCTGCTGCTCACAAGAGCGACGGAGGTATGAAAGAAGAACTCTCAACCAATTTTAGTGCGTTTTGACCAAGCTGATGAGACGGCCTCCCGTCATCCGCACAACCGTCATTGACAATCTCCGCCGCCTATCGACATCGAGCATGGCAACCTCGACCGAGAAGCAGAAATTCTTCTTGACACACAACAAGTATGCCGTCGTTGGCGCCTCGACAGACCAAGCCAAGTGGGGGACAAAGGTAACTTGGCAACACTCGCGGAAGTTTAACCATCGTGATACATGAGCCCCTTTTCCAGATCCTTCAATGGTATATTGAGAGAGACAAGGACGTGACGCCCGTGCATCCAGTCAGTCAGATGAATGACGGTCTAGGTTCGTTGCTCATGCCGTTTTCGCAGACAAATGCCGAGTTGGAGGGGCGCAAGACGGTCAAGTCAGTGGACGAACTAACGTCGCCCAGTGAGACCGCACTTAGCATTGTAACGCCTGCCAAGGTTCGTCGTATCAGTGGTATCAATCATGGTCTTCTCACGATGCGTCGTGTAAAGATTACCGTCAAGTTGCTGGAACAGGCCAAAGCCCAAGGCATCCCTGCCATCTGGATTCAGCCCGGAGCGACCGACCAGGATTGCGTAAACTATATCACGAACAACGCAATGGCAGACTATGTACTCTGGCAAGGAGAATGTCTGTGGCGAGATGGTGATGGCGTGCTTCGCATCATGGCTCATGAACGTGCATCACTGTAACACTAAACCACTTCCATGTCCTAGCCAAGTCCCACGGTCTTTGTTAAATGAACGTCTCCCAGGGTGATATGTATGGGCGGTACGCCAACACTGAGCTCTCGTCGATAACGCACACTAAACAAAGACGACCTGCAGTCTTTGAAGCTTGATGATAACGGGAATCCGATAACCATATTGTTTAGATCTATGCTCCGAGTTGGTGCTATCTACAGAAATCCTCTCATAGAATTTCCTGCTTCCATCTTGCTTTCTGCCCAGTGTTTGATCAATACACCAGCGATTGCGGTAGTAGGGGGCATCTTGAAGACCGATTCTACCTTGACGACGCTATCAGTCCCCGATGGAGCCTTGGGTTTGTCTTCCGTCCAAGCCGATGCGATCTTGTCACTTGTTGCGCTGGTTGCTGCGCCAAGTGAGGCCAGAACTTCTTCGCGGGTATACCACCGGGCGTCTGAGAAAACACTGCATCAGTGATGAAAACGCAAGTGCTCTATCAAAAGTAGCCACCTTCTAGTTCATTGTCTAGATCCGTGCGGATCGGTTTGGAAGAGTCTGCCGTGGCATAGAAACCCAACATCAGATTGGCAGGGAACGGCTATCGAATGATGATCGATGATCGTGAACACAGAGGTGATGTTTGATCTGGGTACGAATGCTCTTACCCATGGTTGCCCAGAGTGGTATTGGATATCCCAGACTTTCACCCCAGCTTCTTCCCAAATCTCGCGGCGCACTGCGTCCTCATACGATTCACCAGGTTCAACGAAGCCAGCCAAGGCGGAGTAGAACTTGGGCGGGAACCGTTTCTTGAAGGGGTTGTCAGCGCGACGCGCGGGTAAGGAAAGACGAACGTCCGACATACGTTTCTGCCAAGGATGACCTTGTCTCTCGTTTCGTTTACGACCAGCATGATCACGACGGGATCCGTTCTCGGATGGCAAAAGTTATGCAATCCGCGCCTAATCAGCTCAGTCAGAGTTAGTTGGCATATATTAAGATCGGACCAACGCTGATGGACAGGGCTTCTTGCCCGTGTTATCGGCCCATGGCAGCAAGGTGCTACATGAAAGCTTCCAACCCGCCCAGTGAGAGTAGGATGGAGAGCCACAAGCGGGGCAGAACTACATCGCAGACGTGAGCCAAGACGATGAGCAAGAAGTAATACATACCCTGTTCCTATCATTCCAGTCTACCATGCTTCTGGCGTTGGCAAAAACAGCGGCGCCGAACATATCCAAGGCGCCCATCGCTGTTCTAGGGTCGGTGAACGCCCAACTTGACATCGGACTGTTCAAGTTCAGAGTTTTGGACAACTTCATCTACCTTGCCTTCTTCGAGATCGGCGACATCGACAGAAAAGTATGGGGTACCATCGATATGGGCAACAGCAGCCTCTGGCCCTTTGAAGTCTGAAGAAGGAAGTGCAGAAGCCGTGGCTGGGTTGCGCTCTTCCAGACCGAGAAAGACGACGCGTGGTCCGTGGAGCCTGGCAGCCTCGAGGACGGGCGTCTCCTCCGTGCTCGATTCTCCGGGATTCTGTCCCTGACCAAAGTACGGGCCAGGCCCAAGCAAAGGCTTGGCATCACGGGACGTCAACAGCGCCAACGTACGTTTCTCCGTGTTGGCGTCCGTGGCAAGCAGCGGCATACCACCTTTGAACAAGATCCATCGTGTCGCTGGGGATTCGACGACCGCATTCAGAAACGATGACGAGGGTCGTAACCATGAGAGCCGGTTTAGTGGGGATCCACCCATGAAATTCACAATGCTTCATGTCGTCAATGGGGACGCCAACATATCACTGAGATCTACCCCGACACTCACTTTTCGCCCATCTTGTGCGAGATCCTGCGGATAGACCAGAAGGGGAGGTTGCCAGTCCGAACTGTGCGCTTGCTCAGCAATGCCATGCGTGCATGGGTATTATATCTGGGTGCTTGAAATGCATGCTGCACTCACGGGTCGTGGTCAGCAGGCCACTTATATTTGGCTGTGGTGAACCAGGATGGTGAGGGATAAAAAGTCGGAGAACGCGGCGATGCGCAACTTTTTTGCAGGCTGTGCCAGTGGCTGGTAATGATTCGGACTCGAGAGCCGCCACTGTTCTTTTACCCCGCAGTCGGTACGAGAACAAAACGGATCTGCGAACTCAACTTCAGCTTCCGGCAAATACCTGGTCAAGGTTCTCTCTACTCCCATTGGACAGGATCTTCCCGGACTGACCCAATTTTTCTCGTAACCGGATCTTCAGGATTTGGATGTCGTACCCAAACCCGCATTCTAGTTCGTGGAGCCCTGTCATCGAAAAGCGCACTTGTGTGCGAAAAAAATGCAGATTCACGCGGTGAAGTGCCTGTCCTAAAAGTCCCCTTCTTAGTACCTTAACCGAGACATGGCAGATTAGTAGATCCCACTAAAGAATGAACATTGTCCTTCCCATTGTCCTTCCCATAACGAGGGAACAATGGCTGAGACATTGGGGTTGTTCTCTTCCTCAGTTATTTGGACATTTTCGAGGCCAGCGGATCTTCGACATATCTGCAAATGGCTCACCTTCAAGTGCCATACGTCGCCTCGTGGCCTCGGCCTGGCGATGTATGGCATTGTGGAATTCTGCATTCAACGGAAGCCATAACTCCCCTTGTGCCTCCCTAAAAGTTCACCCGAGCGTCGGTTGCCACACCCGTGGTTTCATCTGGTCGCCCATGCGCACTGACTCAGGGGGCGGTGCGCGGGGATTTCGACGAGTCAGGCAAGTCGTTCATGAAAAAAAAAAAAAAAAAAATTCCACTGCCTTGCGGACATGAGATTGATAACGGCGTTGCACGTCTCAAAAACGGGCGGACAATGGGGACTTGTCTTGGATGGGCCCTTATTTCGCTTGGAACCTTGGAATTTAAACGCGTCACCGAAGGAACGTATGAACCGTTACGTTCCCCGACCGCCCTTGAAACTTCCTCTTATGGCAATTCGTTTGTTCTCCTACCCATTTCTGGATTCCATTCGCGAAGGATGCAAGGGGCTACCGTCGCAGGGGGTCCTCATTTCCAGCGCAGAAGGCAGATACTTATTCTGACCGGTTTTTTCTCCCGTATCTTTCAACCTTCCTTAATAGGAACGCAAACAATGGTGGCTCTCGCCCTGTCGAAGGAATAACTGATGAAATGCCCCTGCCCTCGCGGGACGACGGGTTTTAAATGCAAGGGAAAATAAGATTAGCATCGTTGTTCAAACCTTGTATAAAGAGGCGTCCCTCGGTCCCTGCCCTATCCCACTGCATGAACCTTGAGCTGCCGTACGCCCTTTTTTGTTACATCGGTTCCTCGTGTTTTACCTCCGGGATATCTGATCATGAGTATGTTTCCTTGACCCTTCTAGCATGCGATGACGTCCGACATGCCCCGCCCAAAACCAGACGGGAACAGAGGCCGTTTCCACGACTCTGTTATCACTCCCACTCAAGCTATCGCAGAGGCATGGCAACGCGAATCGCCACAGAACCAGGAGTTCTGGCGGCAGGCAGAGGCAAAACGGAGAGAACAATATTCGGCTCCAAGACCGCCACGACCACGACATGGTACTGGCAGCAAAATGTAGCATTAATCTATTGCATGTAACATCCATCCTCCAAGTAAGTCGTGGTTGCCTCGCGTTCGCTCGTCCAACTTCTCATGGATCACAGATTGTTTTCCTACTAGTTTCGTATTCATTCATGTGAATATTGACATTCGGCCTTAAGCGACACCACCTACCACCGCTACTGTATAACATGGCTGCTAGCAGCCAAGTGACATTCGAATTGTGCATGTACTATAGAACCAGCTGCCTTGACTGAGAAAGGCGACAAAATGATACAGTATTTATGTTATTAGGTGTTGATACAACGCAAAAAAATAGATAGGATCATTGTTCTGGTACTGCAGACGCTTGAGTGATAGCTGAACTGAGCGTGTCATTAATTTCGTCAAGCTCGTGCTCGTCGTCCTCGTCTTCCTCCTCCAAGGCGGCTTCGGCTTCGGCTTGTGCCTGCGCAGCTGATGCGGCGTTGGCAATTGCCTGCTCGAGCAGCTTTGTCTGCTCTTCCGACAAACCGTATAGAGACAACTGAGGTGCGGAGACGACACCATCAAGCGCACCGTTGTCCACGGACCGAGCGGAATCAAGCGAAGGAGGTGGTTTGTCAGCAAGATTGGATAAAGACCCTGCAGGGTACACCGTTTCGCAGCTATCACCGGTAGGGTCCATACCCTGAATAGGAGCCAAGTTCTGCATCTGCGCACGAGCAATAACGCTCGCCAATGTCGCTTGCCCGCCTGTCGGGTCGAGATGCAATGGAGGTGCCGCATGATCGGTACCAAGCGCGGATGACACGTGTCTCTGCAACGTTGCATGGAGGCTGAGCACGGCGGCCTGTGTCTGCCTGATGACATCACTGTTGACCTCCCCTTCCTCCATATGTCCGTCGTCTCCGTGGCCGTAATATGCCATAGATGTCGCACTGCCCGCGACGATATCCGCCCACATCCTCGTGCGCCGACCCTCCCGCACCGCGTCCTCACCTCCTTCTTTATTCAACACCACCTCCCTAATCGCAGCATTGACGCAGATTTCTCCCTTGCCGCCGCGTACTGCGCTGCTATTTTTATGTCGTTTGATTGCATCCCGACGGGAAAACATCTTGTCGCAACCAGCACACTGCCAAGCTTTCTTTTCGTGCAGTTTTGCATGACGCTTGAGGTCATGGTTACGTGCAAACGACGCAGGGCAAACGACGCAACGGAATGGGCGGTGTACAGCGTGAATACGCTGGTGTGCTCGTAGACTGTAAAGCCTTGCGAATATCTTGCGGCAACCGGGCACGAGACAAGGGTAGACGGCTGTGCCGATATCGTTAAACGGAACGGACGAATTGGGATGAGTGCCATGCGGAATCCACGGGTGGGAGGGGTGCAGCGCGGAACCTGGAGGCTGCTGGGCAGCATGGTTTGGGGTTGCTGTAGGGCCAATCTGAATACCGCTAAGGACACCGAGGACTTGAATCAAGCATCCAATCTCTTGGAGTGCATTCATTTCCGGACCGCCTCCGGCAGATGATGTCATGGAAAAAAGGAACAACTGATGGAGATGTAGTTGGACGGAAGATATGACGGACGGATCAAGGGAGCCAGCGGTCGCAGAGTTGGCGCCGAGAGCGCTGGAGACAAATTTGACAGCTTCGGTTATTTGCTGCTGGAAACCATGATATACGACATTCGGTCGCTTGAAAGCGCGTGCGCCACTTTGTTGTTCCTCTTCGCTCTCGTCGCGTTTACGTTTCCCCTTGTCCAGTTGCATTGCAGGGGCATTTGAATGACGCATCGTTGCGAAGAGCGTGTCGGAGCGGGCCAACGATACTAGAATTGGCGTCAATGTTTTGGCAAGCTCCTTGGAGATTGATCCGGCCCGAACGACCTGGTTCAGGACGTCCAACACATTGTCGTTGTTGGTCCCCGGAACGAGAGTGGACGCGAGCGTAGCGTGGGCAAGTGTGTCGTTCGCCGTGATTGCAAGAATACGCATCATAGTTTGCAATGCTGCATCTTGCTTCTTTGACAGCGTGACTATGGGACCAGAGACAGCGTGCTCGCTTGGAAGGGCTACGATGCGGGCTGCAAGGGGTTGCACGCTTGGCGTGGCTTGCGCAGCTTGCGCCTTGCTGATGTCCGCCCAAAGTTGGTCCTTCAGACGACGTGCTATCTCCTCTGCTTCTTCTTCGTCCTCTTCGTCGTCTTCGCCATCGACCTCATACTCCTCATTCCCGACATTCGTGCCGTCCTCTGCAGCAGTTCCCACACTTCCGGTCACACGGGAACCCACGTCGTTCCCGAGAGCCTCGTCTGCGGCCACTTCCATCATCAGCCTCAAGAACTGTTAGCAAAAAGATTCCATGAATTGTGCTCGTTAATCGTCCGCTCAGGAGCAAGCTTACCAGTAGGGAAATGTCCGTGCTAAGTTACTTGGAAATCGAATGAACGAATCACAACCTCCCAAAACTGGCAAAGACGCCCGGTCACGTGCTTCCTGAAATGTAAATAAATATTACGTAACCAGAGAAAACGATTTTCAGTGTCCGCGATTATGCAACGACAAGCATGTTGGACCCGCGCTCAGACCCCGTCGCGCTCCGGACTAGACTTTTACGACTTGACCCTCACGCTCTCATCGGTCCCTCTAGGTCTCAGAATACCAGAACGACATGGCAAGCAATACCATCAAGGATCTGGCTGCTGGAACTGCGGGTGGAATCGCTCAGGCGAGTGGACACATGTTCCGCGGATGACTCGGATGCTGAAATCTCCTCGGCCGAGACAGGTGCTCGTCGGACAACCCTTTGACATCGTGAAAGTGGTGAGTGCACAAACATTCATTCAATAGAATACATGAGCTTTATATATTTACATCCTTGCAGCGCATGCAAACGTCACCCAAAGGGACCTACAAAGGCATGCTGCATTGTGCTGGTGGGATTCTGAAGAACGAGGGACCGTTGGCGTTCTATAAGGTCAGATCAGCCTCGATTTTTTTTTTTTTAAAAAAAAAAACGATCTCTGACACCCTCCCAGGGCACGCTCACACCTTTATTAGGTATCGGATTATGTGTGTCCATACAGTTTGGTGCATTAGAATACGCGAAGAGAGTATTTGCGGAACAAAATCTGGCTAATGGAAAGGGGGGTGAAGAAGGTAAAGCACTCGGAGCAGATCAACTGATGACAGCAGGCATTACTGCTGGTCTTGCGAATGGTTTCGTCTCCGGTCCAGTCGAACACATCAGGATCCGTGAGTATTATTTTCGGATGATCAAGTCGATTGACCATCTCACGGGATCTCGCAGGACTACAAACTCAATCTAATACAAATCCAATGTATAACGGTCCCTTTGATGCCATCAAGAAGATATACTCAGAACATGGGATTCCTGGCATATTCAAGGGTCAATGTGTAACCTTCCTCCGTGAGGCTACCGGATATGGAATCTATTTCATGGTGTACGAGAAACTAGTTCAACGCGAAATGTCGCAAAAAGGCATTCGTCGTGAACAGATAAACCCTCTCAATGCCGTCCTCTACGGCGCAACTGCTGGATATGCGGTACGCCGCCTGTCGATGGATCATATGTTTGAACTCATTGGTTTGTTTGTAGCTGTGGGCGGTGATATACCCAATAGACATGATTAAATCTCGAATGCAGACTGATGGTTTCACTCCCTCAACCGGTCAAAAGTATGTCTCTGCCAGGGATTGCGTACGGAAAGTCTGGCGGACAGAAGGTATCGCTGCCTTTACGCGCGGACTTGGTCCCACCCTTATCCGGTCAGTGGAATCTCTGTACAATAGCGTCAACCGGCTGATGTTGGGGGTGGTGTAGTTCACCGTTTGCGAATGGAGCTACGTTCCTTGGTTTTGAGCTGGCAAGCCGGGTTCTTTACTCATGATTAATCGCTGGGATGCTTCCGTTCCCCTTCTAGATATACCGTTGAGTGCTGGGAACCACATAGATGCCATATTTGGTTTGCACGTATAGCATCACTGGTGATCTGTCCGGAAGAAATAATAGAGTTTGTCGTACCCTATTATATATGTCAAATAGATCCGGGTCCTTTGACCCTGCTGTATCTGGTCTGACAGCACACGCGGCGCTGGACAGGGGGTTGAGTCTAATATCGATGCAGCGCCGCACTACATTATGTATGCTTGACAGCGAAAATTAGCTCTGAGCCTGTCCACGTCAAACAATCATACCTGACACATCGGAGCGTTGTCCTCGACTAACGCAGAGTCCAATACAAATCGTCTCCTGTTTCATGTCATGAAGACTCAGGTGGTGGCGGTAGAGATTCCTACAGCTGGAGAGCCACGTTCAGTGATGAATCCATTAAAGGAACAATGAATGCCCCACGACCACTGTTGTGAGAACGACCTTGACTCGATGTTTCCGATGAAAGATGACATTTGGGGCAGTGATAGTGTCCTTGATGACAAGCTTTATGACGTGGGGGGGCATGAAGTCGTCGGCGGGGATGTCTGGGATGCGGTGCTGCGACCCGATGGACCATTTCCAGTTGATACTTGGGAAGCCTGCGACGTCACAAGGTCAAGAGCACCACCCATCACTGCGGCACCGTGGCCATGTAGGGAAACTGAAACCTAAAGACAAGAAGGACGCACGTGTGTTCAGCTGATCTATATTTGAGGTGAAATATGGATATGAAAACGCGTCCGCCACTGTCCTCTCCAAGTCGATTGCCTCATCTGAAGCAACCTCCAAGGAAATTATCCCTCTTCATAGTGGGACACGCTGACACATTTTGTAAGAAATTGTACGATGAGAACTGAGCTGTGGAAACATACCGCTGAAAGAGTGCACCTTTTTGCGAGGGATCGACACTGATGCGCGGTCCAACAATCCTGCCATCCATTCAGTGCTTCATCAACAGAGTCAACAACCGATATGTGGGGAAACTTTCGTCTCGGTGTACGAGCAACTTGGCTGCGTTGTAGGATATGATTCGGGCTTGGGAGTTTGCAAACTCTTTGAATGGATTCAGAGGTTTCAAGTTCTTCCCCTGCGTTAGTCTGTCGCAGACGAGTCAAGGGTGTAGACGCAAAGAAAGTGGTGCGCGAACTCGGCGTATCTGAAGTGCGTCGTCTTGGTAGAGTCTTTGCCACTCACCGAGGCTCGTATACACCGAAGCTATACTGAGCAATTCGTCAACAGCAGCTTCGAGAAAGGCTGCGCATCCCCTAGTGTGAGGGCTGCTGAACCGCTCATGACAGCGGTAAAATTGAACGGTCAAACCTGTCAGCAGAGCCGAGGTTTACTGGAATTACGACAGGGCGACGATGGGCCGTAGTACGTTCGTGAACAGGATAGATGTTGGGAGGAAGTATCGATTACAGGCCTAAATACACGGACAATCGCGTGTGCTCCAAAACGGTCATCTGGGCTCTCGGTGGGCATCCCTGGGATTTTACGGGATTGGGATTTGGCGGTCATTGTCATTCCCGAAGCTCGACACTCTGCAAGTAAAATGGTATTTTGTGGGAGACTTTCCCATTGGTGCAACCAAGTAGAGGAAACATTTTTTTGTTTGGAAACCATAGCTCCATGAGGCTGGAATTGTTTATGAGCACATGCGTACATGACGAAGAGTCAATCGTTACATACCTCGTTCTGAGTATTACTGCTTCTCGGGTTTCAGTAGCTGCTCTCTCGCTCACCAAAGGTACTCTGGGGAGAGCTCTGATTAGTCGACAACCATGTAACCAAGTGTAACAAAACAATAACCAGTTCCGCGGAAAATACTCACACTGGCAGACCGTCTACAACGTTCTTGCCAGCTGGGACTCGCTGATTAACCCGTCAAACCCCGCGGCCCTTGCCAACAGCCATGTTATTGTAGGGTCCTTATTTGTCCAGGTCCTTTCGAGAGGAAGGCTGCCAGGTTGGTATATTCAAGTTACACCGCTTTCTTCTGTCTAGTTCGTTCACATGGCGACTCAAACGTTTTTTTGGTGCATTCCATGACAGACACGATCGACCTACCCTGCTCGCCAAGAGGAAGATCGCAACGTGTTGCCAAGAGCTCCTCGCTTTCGGAAGCGACCTGCAACCCCTCCTGAGGAAGTGGACAGTAGAGAAATTTGGTGGTACGATCGCTATGAACAGCTGAAGGTTCGAGGATAGATCCTACGCGGGAAAAACGCCAGATTGAAATTTGGGCCGAATGCAAAGATGGCGAGCGAACGACAACACGTTGACTTCGCACCTAATGGTGCATCCATTTCATAACGAGGATTCAAGTGGCCATCGATGGCCTCTCCAGATCCTGTACGGTTACGCGCTCTCGCTATCGCATGAGTAACATCGATGATTGTTTGCTTTTCAATGGGTAGGCCGTCAGGGCCTCTGTTGACAAAATGTTGGGACGAGGTAACCACGATTCGAGCTTTGTTTGAAGTGTTCCATCCCCCGGTCTTAGACATGATCCAGGTTGAGTCATTGATCACCGTCTGGTATTCGGACACCCAATTACGGATGGAGATTACGACGAGGTACGTGCGCAATGTCCAAACTCGACACAGGGTTGAATACAACAACTTCGCCGACCAGAAATAGCCAAGGGGACCCAAGGAAACGATCCACCAATCAAAAGTCCTGTCGATATCTGGTGCGCGCCGCAAATTTCGTACTTATTTACTGCCTCTTATCATTCCTGATTGAGATTCCAGAATATTTTCATGGCCCATCAGGCAAGTGCAGGCGGTAGCCTAGTAGGTACTCGTGTTACTGACCTTGAGGAAGAAGCCATGACTCATTTCATGTTAAGTTTATGATGTATTTTTGTTTTCCGTTGCGATGGCCGAATGGGAAAAAATATATTCGAGAGGGGGTAAATATACGACGAGAGGGATCCAAAGCCACAGCTTTTTGTTGATAGATATGACCCCAGTCACCCATCGCATCTCCGGATCCCTATAAATACAATGCTTGCGCCATGACCAGAAATACAGCGTCTGTTTCACGTCACGATCAGAAGAGGTTAGATGCCAATGTATTCAGGAGAATTAGTTCAATGCAATTAAATAAATATTACTATATTTTTTTCGCACCCAGAAACCACTACCGTGATGCAGGGTATCCCATGGTGGCCCACTCTGCGGACGTAGTATGATATATCTCACGTCAGTAACGCATGGTCCTCAACGTTCATTCAATGTGCTATGCGGCCATGCACATCTTAGCGCTGGGTTTCAAATGTAGGACATTCGCTGCCTGTTCTCTGATATGGAAATACAATGTCACAAGCGTTGTCGAGTTGAATAGTTTCCCGTGACGGTAGAGATTAGTCCAATCACTCATTTGTTTTGTAGGTAATGATTCTACACTGGCTGGATGTTGCGTTTCTCATTACCGAGCATGCACGAAAGCTAGAGAACCTGAAAACGAGCAACATCAATTATTGTATATTATTTCGGCTCGTCTGGTGCCGTGGCACCGTCGAATTGAAGGACATTGGTCACAACTAGATGAATAACTTGCCTTGTCTGCTACACAGAAAGAATGTTTCACCTTGGGATTGGGCCATTTCTCGCATGGTCTACCATTCGAAACAGGCACGCTACCGAGAAAACACACCAGCATCATGCATGACATGGGTAATAAAAAGTATGTCATGGAAATGGATGTGGCATGGCGTTGCAAGGTTCATGCGGGAGTAGGTACAGCTGGGATACCACGCGTGATGAACCCGATTCGTCGTATCCAATGAAAAGTTCCACGGGTCACACTCTGATACACCCTTTCTCCTTTACTGACGATACGAGAGCGCAACTTCCACGTGCTGAGTCCAGCTCTGATGGCAGCAAATCGCTGGACAACTTCATCCATAGTGGGACGTTTGGAAGGATCCTTCTGAACCATGTCAGTTAGCAGAGGTCGCATGAAGTCAAACCCGAGCTTCGACTGGGCTCATGTTTAGCCACAGGTATACAACGTACAGTTAAAGGCATACCTCAACAAAATCCTTCTTGATGGCATTGCCGATGTAGAAGACATCAGTAGGGAAAGGATCGCAAGGAGCGTTGGAATTTTGAAACTCCGGGACTTCCTTGTCGGCTCCCCATATTGGGTCTTCCATAGGCGTGGCAACAGAAGGATCATAACGACGTGACAGACCAAAATCAATGAAGAAATATTTTGGAGGTCGTTCAGTACGAGTCTTGTAGCGCGCATATCCAGAGAAATCCCGCTTCATCAAAGGACTGACAGGGTGAAATGCGTCAAGGTAGAGCTTGGTTGGATCCATCATTATGTTTCTGGATGAACAGTCGCTGCAAGAAACTAAATTGAAGGATAGACACTCAAGCGCTCACGCCAGGACTTACCGATGGACAACACGGTGCTTGTGCATAAATTGAAGGCCCTACTCGAAGTTAGCAACTACATAAGGGAACGGTACGAAGGCCTACCTCAAATAATTGCCGAAAACATTCCACCGCCTCTCCAATAGTATGAAATGGAGGTCGTAAATAATCTTGTAGCAGCGGCATAACAATGATTACCCTATCCTCTTCATCAGGAACAGGCAGGACATCATAAACCGGAACGCAATGGTTAGCACTCATAGCTAGCGGTTGAGAAGAAAAATATCGTGCGATATCAATCTCATGAGGATGATAGGTCTTGTTGACGAGCTTGAGCGTAACAAATGTGCTATCCGAAACACGTGTACCATCAAGGATCCTGGTAGCGTACTATGAGTTTCTATTAGATGAGCGACGCGAGACTGCGTCTAACATGCTTAGTACCTACCTGAGCTACACAACTATCTTCACACAAAACCCAATTCTCCTTTGTTCCCTGCCAAGAAGGTGTCCAATCCGGGGTATAACGAGGTCGCAGTAGGTATCCACTATCCCTCAACCAATGATAGTGCTGGGACCACCATAGCTCGGGTTCGGTAAGCTGGCCGTCTTTGTTGTTTGTGGGCAAATCACCGAAAACTGCACGTTCGACTTGAGCAAGCAGTGCCTGGTCTCGACTAACTTCAGTTTCCTTGGCTGGCAGCTTTCCTGTGGACATGGCTCGCGGCGCGGAGGTGTTAGCACCAACAAATCTTTAATATTGGTTTTTTATAAACATACACAAATATGAACCCAAAATCGGACCCCATGCACCCAAAGGATCGCGGAGTTGTTAGTATTTGAGTGCTAAGAGAGATTGTCCAGACGGAGGAGGGGGGTGCTGGAGGATGCTTTTTCCACACGGTCCCCCCATTAAAGAACCAAGATGACTTACCCAAGGTGATTTATCCATCATGCAATCAGACACTGCCCAGACGGTCCTTCTCATCGCGGCAGACCTTGGGTCGGTCGAGAACTACGATCCAACAGTCCCACTCGGGAGGATCACTACCAAGGGTTCCTTGGATGCAGGTGGTCTATATCTCCGAGCTACGCTGAACGAAATGCTCCAGATTCTCCGCTTGTGCGAGGGTTTGGAAGAAAACCATCGTGAGCTTCTTCGAGAAACGAAGGCCCAGTACGACAAGTGGGTAAATTGACGAAGTTCATTCCAAATAGTAACGCTTGCTTCATTAGCTTGAGCCGACGGAAGAAAGAGCTTGAATCACTTGACAAGAGTCAATCAATATTCAAGCCCTTAAAGCTTATAGCAATCAAGCGTGCCAAACGAGCATTCCTTGACAATGCTCAGGAGCTCTGGAATTCGACAAGGGTACCTCTCTAACAAATTATTGGGATAATCAGAGCTCATGAAGAAGGCAGACAACCTCTGAGAGGTTGAAAAGAGCTCTACTATCGACACCTTCGGTGAACCTCGTTCCAGTCGAAAGTATGACTTGTTTATGCTGGATCATGGACTTCCTCAAACAAAAAACGTAGGTGAATCTGTCACAGATGGCGAACGGCTTTCGGGTCTCGCAGTGTCATTGCCACCCCCGCCTCCAGGGGAGATGAATCCTCCTGGTATGGAGGAAGTGCTAGCCGCCGCCCAAAAGATGGCCTCCATTCTGGCCTCCTCTGGAAATCCCTTCGCCGATCCAACCCCTTCAAACAGTCTAGATGGACAAACCTCGAGTAAGGCAATGATGCTCCGTCTCACCATCCGCTTACCATATGATGTTGCTGCATCGAACCTTAGCTGCGAGGGCGGTACTCGACCCTGAGGTATCATCATCTGCCCGAAATAGTGTCACTACCACGCCCAGTAGCCCTGGCTCAGCCTCCAATTTCAGTTGGTTCAATGTCAACCTCAACATCGTCAACAACGCAGATTCCAACGCTCACGGACTTACCATCAATAACAATGGCGTTGAAAATAGTGGATCAGGTAGGTTCTATCCAGCGAGGGAATTCAACCTGAGCCCCACGTTGACCTTGCCGGCATAGACGTTACCGACCATCGTTCGTCTGTGAATAGCCCGCCATCCTAGATCCTAGCCTCCGTCTCAGTGAAATCTCTCTTGTAGTTCTACCTTACATTACAGCAATGATATTACTTCCAGAACCAAAGTTGCTTTGGTAGGATGGGAAAAAATCGTGCGGTTGATTTGTTCATGCCTATTGTGAGGTTATACAGTACATAAATTGACACGTCCCACCGAAGCGTTCGCACGGCGAGGGGGATAATTCGGGAATCGATTTTCCCCTCGTCTTTCTCACCTCTGGAATCCATATTGCTACATAAAATTCACCGCTATACCGTTCCTTTCATAACCAATTTGAGCCGTTCTCGATCGATCAGCGGATGGTTAGCCCCTTCTCAGGAGCGAGGCTGCCTGCAATACCCAAATGTTCAGGCTGCCTGCTGTGACTTGTCGCCCAGCGGCCCAGGTTCCGTCCTCAGTTCCCCCCTACTTCGCTTCGACAAACACAGATGACCGGGGGCACCATGATACCATCCGTTGTCGTGTAATATGAGCCCTGGGTGGTTGGTGCGCCGGTCCCGCCCTCTCAATCCGACAAGTCGCACCAACCGTGAGTAGTCGTCTCTTCGAAGCGCCTTGTTCGACGACTAATTCTCTGTCATTCATTAGGTCCCTTCGAATACTACGTTCGCTATTTGGCAGACCTAGTGAAAGTTCAATTTTACGAACACAGTGGATACGGAATATGCAGCAAACCTACGCTCTCGACGATGGATCGACCAACTTCCAACGATACGTTCCAGTCGTCTTGCATTGACTTGATTTTTACGTTCAAGGCACTTGCATTGCGGTCGCCGTCATGATTACTCGGGTCAATAGTGCCCAGGCGAACGTGAAGACGGGGCTCTGAATTGGCTGTGGCGTTCCTCCCATGTTCGGGGGTCTGCCGAAGTACATCGGTCCCATTTTATGCCCTAGTATTGGTCTGAACGTTAACAGGCAGTGTCAAGCTGGATGCCTCCTTGGTTGGGCGTCACGTACCTGTAGCGACAACTAACCGCACCATCCCAGAGTGGTGTGAGGTAAGGAACCATCGCATCATTCTACTTGGTATCCATCCAACCTCCCCACATTGGAATTTCCAGACGGAAACCGAGAAGATCGAGTGTTACCCTACAGAAGAAGTGAGAAGCATGGAGTTCTTCTAATTTATGCCTTCGACTGATTGGTTTCTCAGCTTTCAATCTATAACGCAACTCGGATATGCAAGGTCCAAGTGGTTGCTTTGATGTAGATTGAACGAAATTCTGGTCTCCTCACGACATAAACATCGGATTGTATGTCCCTTCCCAATCAGTCCCTTGGCAATGTGCGACTTATTGCATCGCTATCCACGGTTCTTCAACTAGGTCTTGCCTCCGATCATTGGAGAACGGGTGGCGTGCCTTTGTGGTTACACAAACTCGAAGTCATGAAGGTTCACGGTCTTGAATCCGCACGACTATAACCCTTCCGTGGTTCGAATTCATACATAAGCATCATGTAACCGATCGGTGTGGCTCATGGATCAATGCCTTTACACGAATTCGTTGGACTGAAACCACATACCTCTGCACCGGCCATTCCCAAGAGTCGTTCTACACCATCAAGGTCAACTCGAAGAAGGGCATCCTATTTCGTCGTTTTCGAGCTTCTTCGTTGAGAAGATCATTCAAATGCCAATCCCGGAGAAGTAACGACAAGGTCGCTGAGTTTCGCAACTCCGATAAGCTTCGCAAACCATTCAGCACGGAGATCATATGGGTCAATCATGTAGTCAGGACCTGATTTCTTTTGGTCAGTAGTTTCCAAGAGTATCTTACTTGATGTACTTATTCCTTCGGATCATCGATGGAAACGGGACCATTGGGGACACATTATGATACACACCATGCCGCTTCTCGGAGTTTCAACATATGTTCTCTGTGATTCGTACTTACTTCGGCAGTTCTGGTGAGGCGGTAACGGTTTCCGTCAATTATTCGAGGTATCCCCCATCCGTGCGCCTTTGACCTCATGAAGACCATCAAAAGAGACTACAGTGCTTTGGTGAACCATTCCAGTGCACTCGAGGTCCTTCAAAGTACCTATTTCATCGAAGTTGGGCTCTCCCATAGATACGATTCATCAGAAACGAACCCAATGGAAATTCCGATTCAGAGGAAGGCTCAGATTTTCCAACCTTCGAGACTTGAAACTCATTTCCGACAGACGCTTTGTTTTACCTTGGAAATGCGCTCAAGGACTTCATACAGGTTGGTTGGCCCAATCTTTCAGACTGAGAATTGATCAACTCGTCGAGAGTGTACAGACGAAACGAGACTAGACTCTGAATTCAGAAAATTTAGCATGAGACGTGGTCCAGGCCGATCCTACGAAGCGATCCGAGATGGAGGAATACGACAGAGCTTGGGTGGCTCGAAATCACGCTCACTGATCGTGTATAACAAGAATGATACGTTTGAACAGCTCACTCGTGTACATGTCGTTGCACACTGGACGTGGCATATCGCATTTGCAGTTCCGAATAATTCAATCTGACAGCGTTACGAGCATCGATATATTGATATCCAACGTGGCACAGGCAGTTATGCACGCCAATAGAAATTCGAATCTCCCACACAGTGCGGCCACGTCGAATCGAGCTAGTCTGGTCTCCAGGCCAACTTATCAGGCACCGTGTGGGCACGTCCTCTTCTAGGATACTAGATGGCATTGTACATAAATACCTTTAATTGGTGAAGTTGACATGCAAGTGCCATGTCGACAGTTTGATGACGGTGGCCACAACTACAAGATAAATCCAGACATACTGGATTAGCCTGCCACAGCCTCGGCAGCTGAACAGAGCAGGATTCCTTGTATTATGTATTACTTTGTGCTTTTCATCAGTGCCCTGCGGCAGCATGACAACAAATCTTTTTATGGGTCCGAACAGCGGGCATCCAAGTTTGGTCCATTGGAGAGGCGTTCAGGCTATCGTTGCTTGTACGATGTAAATGCTTTGACGCAACTGGCGCGGGTGGAAAACGCGATAGCATGAATAATACATTTACTACGACTACAAGGTGTTACACAGATTGATGGGAGAATGTAAATGTCATTATGGTGAAAACTGCTGAGTAACCGACGCTACTGAGGTGTCAATATCATACTTTTGAAAGAGATCGAAACTAACCTCCTCTGTTATGCGAGCCACTATTAATCGCGGGTGCAATAACATTAGAATTTTCTCCCGCTAGTATGGAGTTATGGTAGACTCGGATATCGATGTGATTGATGGGTCGGGGACTTGTCGGATGGGACCGCTGTAGATCGGTGGAGGCAGCAGGAGTCCCATTGCCTTCATCAGCATCCGATTCATGCACATCTTGGGTGAGTATACTTTCGGTATTTGCGAGAGAGATTGCATGCTCATCTATTTGGATCCTGTCAGTCATTATCACGCCTGATTACCCCAACTTCCTCACCATCGCCCAGTTGTGGAATGAGGGAGTTGTCTTGGAATGGGTCACTAGTAGCTATCGTCTCCGTTGCATCATTGATCGTTTGTTCAGCATTGGCGTCCCATCCATTGGGCAACTCAACTATGACCCCGTCAATCATTGTGCCCGGTGGTATTTCGCCTGAGGTATGACCAAATGTGAATATTGAAACTGCAATCAGGTAACCTGTTCAGAGCTTACCATTCACCACTCGTATCCGTGTAGGTGGAACCACTCGCACATGCTCTATACGCTCCACACGCTTCACGCGCTCCTCCTGTTCCTCTCTGTGGATCATCTCGGACGTGCGCTAAACGGGTGGTTTATTTCAGTAGACGTTGCATGCCAGTAATTGAGCAACCCAACCCGGGTCTGAATCAAGAGAGCTTTCGATGCTGCATGAAATAGCCGGGCTGCTCGGTAGTTTAGAAATGCTTTGAACGGGTTGAGAGTTTTGCGATTATCTTGTAAGGTGTCCCTTTTCGCTTTCAGACTACTAGAGCATGAGCAGACGTGTGTGTGCCGTGGATGAGCACTGACGCTTCAAGATCGAGCCTCGTATTAAAAATGAAGTCCTCGTTCTTATTGTAATCGATGCCTAGTTCCTTGATCTTTTTCATTTCCTTCAGTGTTGCATGGATCAGAATCTTGCCCTTGGTGAGATTGTCATCGGCTTCATAATACGCAAGGGGGAAAATACGCTGGTCAAACGCGGAAGCGGCGCCAAGGTCGATTGGGATGATCGCAGCGGCGGGGTCCGTGGAAGCCATCGATTGAAGGTGTTCTGGGGAGTAATGGGTGGAAACGGTTTCGTGTGGGGATTATATGGGGAATTGGGACTACAGGATAATTTGGAATTCCATCCAAGGAATGAATAATTTCCATCTTCGAATACCCTCCCAGGATTACTTTGGCGGGTACTTTTTGAGGTTACGCGATTCCAGAGTCTGTGGAACGGATAAATATCTAAGAGATACTAGGTGAGCAGACAAGCGCCGTCAACTGAGAAATAAATGGTCCAAACCGAGGTCCCCGCTGAAAATCAGTGAAGAGCGAGGGACTTTGACGTCTTTGATATTCCACAAGTTATTTGGATTTGCGCTGAAGTATGTCAGATATTTCGCCGTATCTACCCAGCGCATGCCTCCGATTCAAGTTCCGCGACGATCAATTAACTTACTGACGACACGTGGACCGTTGTGGGTGCGTGTTTGTGTGTATTTTAGCACGAGGTTTGCATGCCTACTATGGCACAGCGACTGGCAGTCTGGTGTACACTACTGTTCGCGCATTTCAGTGGTATCAACGATGTCGCGAACAGTGGAGGTGGACGCCCAGATTTCCCAGGAAATGCTTGAAATGTGGGGAACAACCGACCGCATCCCACCAGAAGAACTAGATCCTAGGGAGGCTTGGTGGCGTGATCGCTACAAGAAACTGAACAACCATGGGTATTTGCTACGTCCTCGCTATTCCCCCCAGTGGGTCCCTTCTTGGAAAACATCGAACAGGGACTGGACTGACACTGAAGATGGTACAAGGTTAAAGGTACGCAAGTTTTCCTTCCTACCGTTGGTATTTGCCGCATGTCGTCCTAGTTTGGCCAAGTCATGGATGCGACTCGAGTCTCGGACGGGAAAGTGGTCACCTTAAAGCGTATAAAACGAGGAGACCATCCATATGAAGCAGATATCGCCTTGTATTTTTCCTCACAAGCTCTCGCCTCGCAGCCTGTAAACCATTGCGTCCCTGTCTACGAGGTCTTCACACTGGACGCTGAAGACAACACAATGATCATGGTTATGCCCCTACTTCGTCCTTACAATGATCCTCGTTTCGATACCATCGGAGAAGTGGTGGAGTGCTTTCGCCAGCTGTTTGAGGTAATGTGAATTTGTGGCTAGGGACGACTATGCCTTGAAATTCTTTCAGGGGCTCCAGTTCATGCATAGGCACCGAGTTACCCATCGGTGTGTTGAGTAGACAATATTTTGCTCTTACATTGACTTTTCGACAGGGATTGCATGAATCGAAACATCATGCTAGATCCTACTCATCTTTATCCTGAGTCATTTCATCCCGTGGCTATCAATCTAAGCAAGGATTGTACTGGTGATGCCAAGCACTTTACGCGTACTCAACGACCCGCGAAATACTATTTCATCGATTTCGGGATTTCTCGGCGATACGATCATTCAGATACTAATCCTAGGGAAATACCGATCTGGGGTGGTGACAAAGAGGTTCCCGAGTTCCAGAACTCCAATGAGCCTCGCGATCCATTCGCTACTGATGTTTTCTATATCGGTAACGCTATCAAAATGGACTTTATCCTGGTCAGTTGCTTGCTCTACCACATGGTGGTCAAACTCTGCGGTCGCTGATCCAGAATCCACAGGAAAAACGAGGCTTTGAGTTCATGAAACCCTTAGTTGCTAGTATGATCCAGGCAGACCCAGATAAGCGCCCGAAAATGGATGAGGTGGTTGCTCGATTTGATACCATCCGGCATGGGCTCAGCCGGCGCAAGCTACGCTCACGCGTTGTGGATGTCGACGAGGACTTTTTCGAACGGGTTGCTCGCACTACTTTTCACTGGACACGCCGAATTGGATTTGTTGCTAGAGGAGTTCCATCCATACCTAGTCCATCATCCTAGGCGGTAGTTGTCTATTGTTCCTGATAATTCGTGTCGAGTATGATCACGTTGCGTTGTGTGTCTTAGTCGTGGAAGGCGATTGCGAGGCGATTGTCTTAGGAGGGGGGAATCAAACAAACTGCGTATACCCTTGTTAGCTTGCCAAGCCCATCTACAGATAGGAGATCCCAACGCTCAGGCTATGTGCACGTGGGATGTCCGTTCAGTTCAGGAGATGAATCGAACGACTCCAGCGTTTGCAATGATAAGCTGTTTTCAAAGTAGTTTATAGATGGTACCTGTTCGCGCGACGAGTAGAACAATTCGAGAGTTGGACCCCTTCCCTTTCTGCCCATGAAATAAAGAAATCACCACCTCACTTTCGTATGGAGGTACTTGCGTAACCATCTGGTGCATTGTGGGTTTGGTACCTTTGTGGATTCGACGTGTTGCTTGGCTACCAAACTGTTGTGGGTCAACACAGTTTCCCTTCCACTATCTTCCCGGTTCATTCCAGCAAATGTAGATTTCCGTCGCTCCTATCGTCGTGAAGTCTGGGTCGTTGATGCTGCTGTGCGCGCAGGCTCACCGACGGAATTCCGTGCCGCGTACCATAAGTAGTAATCATTTCCTTGTTCTATTCGAAGCCTATCCCCTGGGCATTCATTAGGTCGGACCGAGTATCAGATCCACCATTTGGTTGTTGTGAAATAGTTTGGTGACCGACCGCGTTTAAGTATGAGGCTGCCGTCGATCCCGATGACGTCTATCGACGGCTTGCCTCATAGAAAGGTCTGGTCACCAGACTAGTTGTGAAACCCAGAGCGCTTCTACGGACAGTGGAGATGTCGAATATAAAGCAAGCCAACGCTCTCGACGGAGGTTTGACTGTTCTTCAAAGATTCGCTCCAATTCGCTTGGTTTCCCGTGTGAACAGTGCCCAAGCGGGAATGAGGACGGGTTCTAAATTGACTGATGCTATCAATGTCAGGGTGCCCTCTGGTCTTGCCTCTAACCAATGGATAAACGGTGGTGTACCTGTACAAACCGTGCATGTTACACACATTTGGGGTCGCGGGGCCCGGGATGACGATTTTGTATCCGTATGACCATAACCCTTCAGTGTGGCTCGAATTCATGCGCAATTGAGCTTCACGTAACAGTGACTGGTGACCGATCGGTGTGTGCAACGACACTGCTCAGCTGCTCCAAGTCTCGTGTTAGTGCCTTTCCCAAAACCAAATGCATTAAAACCACAACCATTTCATTGAGTCAGGAGGCAATCCGAACAAACCCAACGTTCTATTTAATCCTTGTTGAGCCCCGCTGAAATGATCTTTTAGTACCTTTGAAACATTGAGTAGCACGATCTATCAGGACATGTTTCCCTTCGGTTAGTGAAGCTTTGAAGAGTTCTCTAAGCTAAGAGGTGATTCGATTCACAGCCACTGACTCTGACTCGGAGCGCCCGGGAATGTTGGGCCGATTGCATCAAGTAAATGTGGCAGTGCAATAACGTACGATTTGCAAGCCTGGCATTTCCGCAGTCTCATCGCTTGGGCGACATAGAGTCCCATGAATGAACTCACAAAGGACAGGTGGGTCGAATGCTTGCATATTACTGCCTTACTCTCCGACGCTCACCGAGATCCTGTAGACCTTGGACATTCACTGGTATGCAAGACCTTAAGTTCCCTGGCCGTGGGTGATGTTTATTGACCGGGGGACCGCTCCTAGTGGTGCGCGCTCGTGGGCTGCAACACTTGCGAGCAGAAAAGTCCTGGCGTCCAATAGTAACGGTGACTGTCGGTGACCATCAAGGTCATGAATTAAGCCTAGGTTGTGATGGACAAAACCCCAACTCGAAAGAGTGCTTTCAATTGTGAGTGGCAGTGTACCACGTATCAGGGCCCAGACTTCTCTGATCAAGAACCCAGTCACAACGTGGATGCATCTTCACGGATAGATATATGTATATACCACCGAGCGCAAAGCAAGAAGAAGCATAAAAAGAGGAATCTTGTCGCGAGCGCATGCTGTACATTGCAAGAATTGGCACATCTTCGAGCTCAGCAGCAGTGCAAGCAAAACAGTCAGTTCGAATTGGTGTTTAGTTTGTCCTATCTAACGTCATAAGGTGTCGAGATAAAATTGAACTGTGCCTCATCACTGCACAAACGCGGGGCGAAGAAAGCTAAATCCGCCGTGATTCTTCTTGTTGCAAAACTCGATTTCCCTGAGGTATGCAAGGCACGACTAACGCGTGTTGAAGAGGATGTGATATCGGATATTCTTACTGAAGATCCCGAGGAAGGTAAGCTATCACTCTGGCGTGCCAGCTGGTAGCTAAATTGTATCACGCCAGAATACCCTAATTCAACGACCTCCCCCTCTGATGACGATTCGAGCTTTATGTGGCCGGAAGCACATCTTCCGGGGCCAAAAGTGTATACTGGTTACTGGTCCGATTCCGATCATGCGCGGTCTGCGGATGAACGGGATCCGTTACTCAAGCATCGGGACAACGACCCTGTCCTTGAGTCTCAACTCTCAGAGAGTGAAGACAGCAATCGTGTCCAAAATACAAAACATGAACTTTGGTTTGCAGCATCGATGCTACCAACGGCCTACACGGAAACGATGTCTATTGATTCCCAAATTTCAACCGTTGACTCTATCGTGGACTCTTTCTCGCCTTATCGCGAGCTCCGAGAAGCCCGAGTAGATTCCGAGTACGAACGTGTGTTGGCCGACTTGTGTGCAGAATGGAGGTTTGCTGGTGGATCGGTAAGGAAAATATATCTCAAACATGGCGCTCGGCTGACCTTTGAGTAGCTCGTAGCTTTGTCAGGGTATGAGACCGACTCCAGGATTGGCCATTCACTGACTTGAATTGTTCCAGTCTCGAGGCTGGCGTGTTCGGATTCTCGTCAGCTTCTGTGTTTACCATCAGCAAATTCGCCCGGAGAGCCATTGCTGTCGGTAGTGTTGCCTCTGGTATTGGTCTCACGATAGATGCCTGGTTCTTACTGGCCTATTGCAACGCAACCTCGACGAAATTCCAAGTGAGCACCTCCCCTCTTTGCCCTTCGTCATGCGACGTCAAGTGGTCTTACCTGCCGTGGCCAGAAAATGGCCCTCGACGTCTACGGCAAATACCTGTTTTTCTGTATATCAGCACGGATACCGGCGCTTTGCATGTTTACATCTGCCTTCGCACTGATGACTTTCCTGCTGTCGGTGGCGTGGACGGCATGGCCCACCGCAGTGCTAGTCATGTCGTTCATAGCTGGCGTGCTCGTCAGCCTTCAGTTCATCGTGTATGGCGTGCACTGTGCCGTGGTGTTCATTGCGGAAGTAACACGAACCATTCGAAGAAGCATATGGCGATGCCTTGCGTGGGTACGTCCGCCGCCCCCTGAAGTGCGGGAGAAGTATACCACAGAAAGATAGTGTTGGAACGACCCACGTATGGTATCATCAACACATTCCTTGTTCTTAGACACGTCACGCCATCATCTCGTACATTGTATACATAATACCATATAGACGTTTGTTGTTTCTGTTTTTGTCGGTGGAGTCTCAAGCTTCAAGGTTGGTGTTTATATGGCTAGGGTGACTCTTAGGGCCAGTTTACATAATTTACAAAGGACGCCAGACAACCAGCCTTGCGTGAAGGGCTGTGTCTCCCGCCCTGGCCAATCCAAAAGTCGACAAGATTTAGACGTGCCGGCGTCAGCGCGTACCAGAGCCCTCGTCCTGTTGTCAAAATTTGACCTCCGACCTCCTCAAAATACCAGCTTCGATGGCCTTGATTTCTGCAATGCCTCTCAGTGGTGAGATAGGTATCCAGGTCATCCATCACTTACGCAACGCAAGATGTCGACTGTGGAAACGCGAGGAACCCAAGTTGCCTTTTTTTTAAAAAAAATTCCCACCAGGAACATGTCAGAATGTGTACAGTGCAACAAAGAGTGTTGTGAGACGACGCACCGACACCGAACCACAGGCCGTCATGCCCACAGTCCCTCCAGATGCTATTCACTTCCCCTTCGTCCGTGAAGCCCCACACTTGATTCACCTTGTCGGCCACTTGCGGACCACAGACGTCGCGCATGCTGTCGCGTGGGTCACCGTATCTTTTTTCAAAGAGCGCGAAAGAGAGATAAGAGTACGCCTCAGACTCGGCATCGGAGTGACGCGCGGACGAGCGTGATTTGCTTACCCGGTCGAGAAGACGACGACGTCTGCTTCGAGCTCCGTCCCGTCCTCAAACTTGAGTCCTTTCTCGGTGAAACGTTCGATGGCGCTCCCGTTCTTGATCTTGATATCGCCTTCGACGATGTGTTTGCTCGTGCCCGTGTCTATCCAAAGGATAGGACTGACGTGTGGGATATCGACCGTCATCGATCATCTTCGAGAGACTTACCCAGGTAGTACCCCCCCGCGCGTGCGTACAAAAGCTGCATGATGCCTGCACCGTCTAGTCCGAGATTTGTCTTGAATCCCACTTTAGCGAGACCGTCCAGAATCTCTCTGTAATTGGGAGCAAAAGCATGCTTGTCAAGACACACCGGGGTCTTGGGGATCTGTACTTACTTATCCATGGTCTGCGCGGTGTGGGGCACGGTGCGTTGATGAATACGTCTCACCACGGCATTGGGTAGACAAGAGTTATAGACATCCGCAAGATCGGTTGGGACAGATTCGTTGTAAATTGCTTTTAAATTGAGGGTGTGAACGAGCGCAGTTACAGAACTGGACAAAGGGACACACCACCAAGCATCTCTACGATCGCTTCAACTGAAATGACGTACGTAGACGAGCGTTGATATCTAGAAAGACGAAACCTCAGTGCTAGAATACGCTCTGGAGCGCAGTTTTCCACGGTTTACATTGTGATATCAACTTTGTTGTTGAAGAAGTCTTGGGCGATGTCGTGACCTTTGATCTGTATTAGACAAGATACACCCTGGTTCCGTGCTATCGTGACATACTAGAGGTGCAAGCACCGACGATGACCGCCTTCTTGCCAATGTAATTTGACGCGGAGCTAAATTCCGAGGAATGAACTGCTTCGCCCTTGAAATCCTCCTAGGCAGGAATATGAACAAGATGACCTCGGAAGCAACAGTACCAAGATTTCTTTTACCTTGCCTGGGATATCTGGCAATTTCGGACGACCTCCAAAGCCGGTCGCGAAGACGAGATGTTTCACCTCGAGTACTCGAGTTCCCTTTCCACCTCTGTTGATTTCGACAGTCCATGTTTTCAGGTTGTCGTTCCACTCTGTCTTGGTGATGACGGACGAAGTCCACACGTTGAGCTCGAGATAATTGGCATAACCCTCCAGCCAATCGGCAAGCTAAATCCAATGGCATCAGCGATTTGACGCAAAACAACAACCCTGAGATCGCTTTTTCATACCTTTCCAGCTGGACTGAAGACAGGCCATGTTTGTGGGAACCTGGAAACGTGTCTGAAAAGAGCGCTTCAATCTACATCTCACCGAGACTCACGGTAGGTATGGAGTTTGATTATACCAGACGGGATCGTGTAAGCATAGCGCTTTGTAACGATCTCTCCACTGATTTCTTGTGAACGGGACAATGCATGAAAAAAAGAGCGGCGACTTACGCTATCGCCAACCCGAGCCTTCTTATCGATCACTAGGTGGGAAGTACCGAGATATTTCAGCCTCGCAGCGATTTCGAGGCCAGTATGGCCCGCGCCAATCACGATCACAGTGGGATCGCCATCGACGAATTCCACTTCTCGACGACGTCTCTCTTCCCAAGTGCCATGTTCGGCGGGTTGTTGACGAAGCGGACCGATCTGCATTCGGGATTAGTATGATAACATTGGCGCTAGTATCTGCATCGCACCAGCTCGGGGAAATCGTTGAGGGATTGCAAGCAGGTGTAGAGAGTGTACGCCTTCCACGTTGGACCAGGCGCGGGGGCTAGGTAACAAACTCCGTTGCCTTTCCCGACCTTGGTTTCAAACTCAAAGGTGAGACGCAATAGGACTAGATCTGGGAATAATTTCTGAAGCTCTGGGGCACGGAAAAGCTCGTGGCTGAGACGTAGATCTACGAAACCTGTAGGAACGAGACGATGGTCGAGAAGGTTCTTGATTGCATTCCTGCCCTCGATAGATCTAAAGTCCCAAGTCAATGCCAAGACGTCCTTCCAAAAACCATCATCAAGAAAGAGATCGAGGATCCCGGTGATATCAGATGATGCTACAGCACGCGAGAATGGATCAAACCAAGCTGTTGCAACCTCGGTGGCTGAGGTCACGGCGGGCTCGTCTACGCCCAACCGCTGAAGAGTAGGAAGTTGCTGAGGGAAGGGGTCGGCGCTCATGCTCTACTGTGCGGGGCTGTGGGGAAATGATCGGTGCGAAAGCACTCCCTCCAAATACTACCCGTAGTTAAGTACAGTGAATAGAGTTCGGGAAATAGGTATCATCTGATCAACTTTTCGCGGATTGGCCGTATCCGAATCCGCGATTATATAGGTTGCGCCGACAACGACCTTTTATCGCCGTGGGATTTAAGGACGATGGCCTACTTGAGGCGTACACGAGGCCGATGTCGTGAATATTTGGACATTGGAAATAGACTGACGAAACGGGTTGAGGCTCTGAGAGCTTTGTCGGCGCAAGTCACCGTGTAAACGGAAAATCTGAAACCACATCTGTACTGTCTCCGCAGGCCCGTCTGCGTATCCTATCGTTGGCGGGAGATGACCGGTAAATCCAGGCGGCATGACGGGTGGTCCGTACGACCCGGAATAACCTACTAAGCGAAGAGACCTACAGAGTGGGTGAAGAGGCAAAATAAAGGTTAACACGTACTGGGAAAAGTGCGGAAACTGGGGTAAGAAGCCCACTATCCAATTAGTATAGTATTAACGCGATGGATAGACGTCTTCAAGAATGACCATTCTGGGGCAAGGAAGACGACCTCTGAGAATTCTTCCCACACGTTGTTTAGGCCTTGAGGCGTTACGTAGAAAACCTGTGTCATTTATTAATGATATTGGTCCTTGTGGGTCCCATTGATACGCTGGCAACACCTCGCGCCCTGCCACCTCCCTATTGTTTTTTTGGGGGGTTCCTTATCCTTGGTTGCGAGGATACCACAGCAAGTGGCACGACGGTACACACAAATCCCAGCCTATCAGCAAACTATGTGGCGCATGGAAGAACAAATAAATTGCCTGCAGCTGAGGACCCACCGGTAGTTTCCATCGTTTTCTCCTCTTTTTCTTTTCTACAGTACTGCGCAAACATGTCTTTGTCCTCCATCATCCAGCAAACAGAGGAAGTCTTGGATGAGGTTCTCCGAATCATCCGGCAGGAGTGCGAAAAGCCCACTTCTGTGCTGTGCGAAACGGATCGGAGAGACTTCGTGGAGGACGAAGAGAGGTGTGACGAGATATTTTATATGATCATGAACCACGACGCTGATGAGGATCTGTTCATAGTCTCAGAAAGCGTCTCAGAGAGACGGAAGAGTCAAACTGGCGGAGGTTGCTTTGCATGCCTTCACCGCAGGCGGTGAAGTACCTTGGGGATGCTAGAGCGCTGCGCCATCGTGTCAAAGTGAGTTGATTGGGTTTCCAATTTTTGCTATCATGGTTCTGACACCTTTTTTCAGGAAGATATTCGCACAAAAGAGAGAACCCTGATCTTCGGAATGGGTGATCCACCATCTTCATTGGACCACGGACAAGGGCCAGTTATTAACTCGATGGACGCAAGGACGCCCGAAGCAAATCCAGGACGTCTACTTGCGGACGCTAATTCTGAGCCAGCAAGTTCGATAATAACGTCCCCAGTCAATATGCGCTGTTCAGTCACAGAGGCCTCCGAATCGGAGCTGATTGTTTACCCTGTAGCCCGAAATGATAACGACTATACGTCCGATTTGCATGAGGCAATCAATACTCCACTCGGTAAGTGATTCTTGCTGTCCTCCTCGCATCGTACTTATGGTTTGCCAGGTACGTCTAGTGACCGAATCCGCGACTCTTCTAGTGGAGGTCAGAGGAGGTCTCCGCCACCGCCGCCACCATCTCGACGAATGGGGCAGTCGACTAATTCACGCCAGACTACGAGTATTAGTGGTTCTTCTCGTGGTTCTCGTCCCATCAGGAGGCCTGCTGCTCCACCTCCGCCGTCAACCGGGCAATTCAGCCCTAGTTCGCTATTCAACGATTCTTTCCCATCACTTGACCCATCTGCCAACCTTGCCATGATGTCTTCGATGTCTGACCTCACTCAGCAGGTGGGTAAATTTGTATCTTTAACAGTCAAAGAATACTTATCTAGGCAGGTACAACGGCTGCAGAAACTGAAGCGTAGTGAAGATTATGTCACCAAGATTAATTGCGTGGACATGAATGGTTCAAATGCCGATGGAGTGACTATGAACATTGGTGGATCCAAAAATTCCGGTTCTGGTGCGTCTTTATTACTTTTCCTTGACCCTTTCTGACCGTTGAGCTCCACTACAATGCAGTCATTCACAAGACGGTGTGGCCCCAACCTATCCCTGCCTAACAATCTTCAGCTTGCCCATCCTCCCCGTGTATTATGACGGCCCGCTAGAGAGCAGCATCTCGCTGTATCGTAATAACTGTTCAATATGTTTAAATGCTGTACGAACACACTGTCGTTTCCATTCCTGACTCGAGTGAGCAGACATTCTGTGGGGGACGATCGAACGTCCTCACCGGAGTTGAGGCTGCGAAGTCGTGCGCGCCACTCGAAACGCGTGGATTTGAAACGCATCCTTCAATTGACAACTGACACCCTACTTATCTTAGCATGTACAGCAATTCCGGGACGCTCACGATCATTTACTTGTAATTACCTCGCAGTGCCGACGGCGCAACGCGCTTCAACTTGAAACCCCCGCGGCCTCGTCAAAAAAAAAAAAAAATACAAAAGGACTGACTGGCTTTTTGTTTTCGATTCCAACCTCGTGCATCACGCATGTACAGAAAAAAAAAAAGTTATTATTTGGACCCCTTATTTTGCAACTTGGGTCGAGAGCCTTCAAGGACGCGTTCTCTGATGCGTAACAGTATCCATATCAACGAACGGGTCGAGTCATCAAACTATGCTGTACGATGGTTCACGTTTCCGGGCACGTCGCATCATCGGGAAGAGGGAAAGGCAGTCCATAGAACGTGGCATCGCATAGCCTTCCAACTTGGCGCTCATTCGTGCGCGCATCACTCGGCATTCCGAACCGGTCGATGAAGAGACGTATCGACCCTATGATACAAATGTAGGTCCACACATCATCTCAGATCGAGAGAGCGATCCCTATATCCCGAGGGCGTGCAAGCAAGGTGGAGCGAATCTCACGTCTCAGCATCATACACGAGAGACCCAAGAAAGAAAAAGCAAAAAGAAGAATTGTACACGCGCGTGCTATAGGAATGTACATGATGCGGACGTAGGGGACAGGGACAACACAAGAGAGAATATATACGAGAGTGGGGGAGGAGGTTCCGAATCAACCAAAAGGGGGGAAAGCAGGTACGAGTGACTAGGAACAAAAGAGGATTCAGATGGCAACATCAGTACCACGCAACGAGGAAACCCAAACAAAAGTAGAAAAATCAAAAACAAAGACTTGACCTTGGAGGGAGACGAATTGAGAGAAATACAACAAGGCTTGATTTCAAAACAAACACACATGTATGTATTGTGTATGTAACACATTCCCCCCCTCAAATGCACAAAAGCCAACATTGTACTGGTCAAAGAAATATTTAAAAGAAACAGGGATAAATGAAGGGAAAGAGAAACCGGGAGTGAATATGTGGCGGGTAAGTAAAAACCAAAGAAAAGAAAAACGCCGCAATACCCCTTTGGACAAACCCCGATGATCAGTGTGCACCGTTGGGCGATGGGAATAGGGATGATGGTCGTGGTACAATGTCTCGAGGATGTTTCACCCGGAACTCGCTCACCAGGCAGACATGGCTGAAAAAGGAAAAAGGTCAATAATGGGAAGCCCATCAAATCTCAATGTATCAAGACTGACTCTGAAGGGAAGTGGGCATTTGGAAACCCGACTGCCTTGTCGAGATAGCCCTTATCGACCCCACCGAGAACGGCATTGACTGCTAGGTTGCCTGTGCCGTACCAGATATAGTCAATCACGCCTCGGAAGCTGGGGGTGAAATTCGTCAAGGGGGGATCACCCGCTGCGGCATACGCGCTCTTGAGGCTAAACTTATGCCGTAACCCTTCGGTAGTGTACCTCCCATAAAGGTGCGACATGAAATCAGGATGATCTGGTGGAACAGACCCATTGGACAAGAACTCGCACACGCCACTAGCGGGCACAGAGTTGAAATCACCACAGATAATCAGGGGTATCTTCGTCCCGTCACCATATGCGGGTGGTGGTCGTGTTTGTGGCGCGGACTTGTCTTCTGAATTGTTTGGCGGTCGCGGAGGCAGCTTGCAAAAGTATGCCGCAGTCTTCTCTATCTCGTCCACCAAGAGAGCCACCTGAACGAGCTTGACGTCCCGAAAGTTTGGATCCCAGTGTATGTGAGCGTTCGCCACAACGACACGCGTGCCTGTCTCCTTGTTCTCGAAGCAACATACGACAGCGATGTGATCCTTGCCGAGAACCCGGTTGAACATGTCGTCCGTTTTCTTGAAATCCGGGCGCTGCATGGCGACGGTACTAAACTCGATTAGCTGTTTTTCTACTAATTGGTACCTGGAGAGATATAAACATGAGTTCCAGACAAACAAAAATCAACGACAAACTTGTTGGCCTTGTAGAAAGTTGCACAACCGTCGACTTGCCGCCGATCCGCATCGCTCATAGTCTTATACCGCGACTTGGGATAGTATACGCCTTCATAGTCCTGCCCCTGGAGATGCTTGATGAAGTACTCCTCGTACTGAGTGGTGTCCACTTCTTGCAAACACAGAAAGTCGGCATCGTAGTTCATCACTTCCGTCAGTATCAGTTCCTTCCGGTAGTCCCACGACAGTGCCCAAGATGGTGTGTAACCGTAGAGGCGCTCGGTAGCATACTTCTCGCAAAGAATGTTGTAACACAGAACACTAATTATCTCTGTATGAGGGTCGTTGTTCATCGCTTCGCGTTCGGCTGCAGTAACGACGTTCCTCCACAACCGTTCGGGTGGAGGGGCAGGCACAGGACATGAGTCGCGCAAGAAGGAAATGAGTGCTGGAGTACCATCTTTCTGCACGATGGTTTTCAGCGCGGCATCCAGAGGATTGCCTTCGACACCAAGGGTCTGCAGTTGGTGTAAACTGCCAAGTTCCGGTGGCAGCGTAACTAGATGGTTGTCAAACAGGTACAGCTCCTTCAATTGCGTGAGCATCCCAAGTTCCGGTGGGACTATGCTCAAACTATTTCCCGACAAATCGAGAAGTTCCAAATGACGGAGTTTGGCAATTTCCGGAGGTACGGATGAAAGCGCGTTGTGGTTGAGGTATAGATTGATGAGGAAGGTGAAAGTGAACAACCCAGACGTTGGGGGAAGCGTCTTGATGTTTACGCCACCCATGTCAAGCGAGTTCCACGTATTCTGCGGGGGCTTGGCAGTCAGCCGCGGCGCCTCGGCTATCGGAGCGACGGTTGACGAGGGATGATTGACCATGGAACCTGCAAGACTGGGCGAGCTTTCTGACGCACTGGTAGGAACAGGTGTGGAGGAGGTTACTGGGGCCTCAGACTCTTTGGGTGGCGCATCGGTACCGACGGTGGGTTTGACGAGATTAGGATTTGTGATTGGGATAGCGGATTTAGTGACAGTCCGGGAGGCCATGGCGCTTGCTCGTGCACGGTGATGAGGCGAACGGGACGACCTGATCATCTTTATGAATTAAAACCGTCGATCAGATCGACATATGTCCATGACGTGTATCGGTTACGCACCTCACACTTGAGAAGCTGTTGCTGCCAGTGTGGGCTGATAATCTGGCTTGCAGCACTGCCTGGTGATCCTGAGCCCATGTGCTGTGTGTGTATATGTCCATTCGGGGGAGAGGGATAGTGGGAAAGGGAATTTTGGTGCTGGTGGTGTGCGATAGGCGGATGTGAAAGAGCGTGCGGATGGGCGGGGTGATGTTGCATCGGGTTGACCGATCCATTGGTGTAGAGGGGAAAACCTGGTGAGGCTGGGGGAGGGCCAATATTCTGCGAGGTTGGGGGTCCTAGGACGGGATGATGTGTCCGAGACCACGGGGACTGGTCGTGGTGATTTGGATGTTTGTGAGCGATAGCCGGGGATTGTTGGGGATAAAACATGGCATTTGACAAAGATGATGGACCAAAACCAACCACCTGCTGTGTACGGAGAGCCCTGACAGACAAAGGGACTCTCGTGCGGGTGCTTGGCCTTATAGAGGACAAGGCCTTTGAGGAATGTTAGGCAAATATATAGATGGCGAGCGGGAAGATATACGAGAACAAACAAGAAGATATGTTCTAACAGATTTTTACGTTTCGCCGTGGTCGTCGTTGCTGTCGTCGTCGCCGTCGAGCTCAATGCGAGTGTAAACCAAGTCAGCGCCCGAAAATGGACGAAGATGGCGTCGGGGCCACACGTGACTAATCCATTGTGATTCTACTATATCGAGTATAATTTCGGCCCGAATTATCACCCGATACTTACATCCTAAAAAGGGAATTTCTGGGATCATGTCAGCATAGCCACATCGACTCGAAGTACCAGCGAGAAAAGATAACGCGAACGTCTTGCGCTGAAAAATTTGCGGTCAAGTCAACGTTCCTTTCGACCATCACCATGCCCAAGATTTTCCAGGCAACAGCATCTGCCCCGGTCAATATCGCATGTATCAAGTCAGTCTGATTGAAACTGTCCGATATACGTCGTCCTGACTTTCCGTCCAGGTACTGGGGTAAGCGAGACACCAAGCTCATTTTGCCGACAAACTCTTCGCTCTCCGTCACCCTCAACCAAGATCACCTTCGCTCCACCACCACCTCTCGCGCAGACCCTTCCTTCACCGAAGACACCCTATGGCTCAACGGCCAGCTCGATGAGATCAAACCAGGCGGCCGTCTCGCTACGTGCATCAGCGAAATGAAGCGCCTCCGAAAAGAGCTCGAAGACGCAAATCCCGATGCAGAAAAGGTGCGTTCGCCTTCCATCTCGAGAAAAATACGCGTACTAATTCTCATTCCCAATGGAGTTCTCATACTGCAAGGTACACATCTGTTCGCACAACAACTTCCCCACTGCCGCCGGTCTCGCTTCGTCCGCGTCCGGCTTTGCAGCCCTCGTTTACTCCCTCGCAAAACTATACCAGCTCCCCGCATCTCCACAGGAACTCTCCCTCATTGCGCGTCAGGGATCCGGCTCTGCCTGCCGTTCCCTCTTTGGCGGCTTCGTCGCGTGGCGAGAAGGCATCGCCGCTGACGGCTCCGACTCCTTCGCTGAACAAATCGCATCAGAGGTCGACTGGCCCGACATGCACGCCCTCATCTGCGTCGTCTCCGACGACAAAAAGGGCACCTCCTCCACCGCCGGCATGCAACGCACCGTCGAAACCTCTGCCCTCTTCTCACACCGCCTCACCGTCGTCCCCGATCGGATGCGCGGCATCACGGAAGCCATCCGAAACCACGACTTTGATACGTTCGCAGCCATCACGATGAAAGACTCGAACCAGTTCCACGCCGTCGCGCTCGACACCGACCCGCCCATCTTTTACATGAACGACGTCAGTCGCGCGATCATCACCGTCGTCACAGAGTACAACCGCGTCGCGCTCGAAAAGGGCGGCAAGCGCAAGGCGGCGTACACGTTTGACGCCGGTCCGAACGCGGTCATTTACGCACCTCGGGAGAACATGAGAGAGATCATCGCGTTGATCGTCTCGTACTTTCCTCAGGAATCTTTCAACGATGCTTTCCAGCTTTTTGGAGGTGCCGCGGTGCAAGGTCGGCTCGTGGACGGATTTAACGCCGACGTAGCCAAGCGCTTCGGCACGGGGGCCGTCAAGACGCTTATCCACACTTGCGTCGGAGACGGACCCCGTGTCAGAGGCGACGAAGAGTCCCTGTTGGGCAGCGACGGTCTGCCCAAGACGTTGACCTAGGCGCGCGCGTCACGCAATGTTACTGTTTGTAAATCTTGGTTCTATTAGTGCTCCATTCTAGTGATGTCGTAAACAGGAAAGGTGTATCACCAGTCTCTATAGATGCACAGGTTGTGCTTTGACGAGCACGTTCGCTTGGTTATTCGGCTGCCAACCAGTCGTCAGTTTGACACTCCACACGATCTACCACTGGAACCCTGCCAAACGGGTAAGGTGTAAGTGAAAATGAAACTCGTAAGTAGAGGCATGCGGAATTCATCGATGTCGGCCCGCACAGACCGACGGGCATGTCGACAACTCAGCCAGCCCGGGGACTACATGACGATGGGCCGCTGGGGATTTGACCGAGCCTCTCCAAAGTCGGCGACCAGAATCACCCAAATACCTCACTTGCAACGCGAGCGCAAGCAGCTCAATACAACTGTCATATCATCAGATAATCTAAAAAAAGGCATCCTGATGGTAAGACATACAACCAATGACCGTCTACAAGTGTGCCCCCCCAAAAAAAAAAAACAAGAGTCTGACAGAGGGTTATATCCAAAACAAAACAAAACGAATGAACACGAGCGCAGAGAGGGTGAAAACGAGTCGTAAAGGCGTTCCAGTACATAAACAACAGACTCACAGCATACGGAAAAGGAAGGGAAGGGAGCATCGGTGATCACTCATGTACAACGCACAGATAATATACCATGGGGTTAGCCCAGCCCACCATGATTGAAATCATCCATCCAGGATCGCGTTCGTCATGCCCGCTCCCGCCCACACGAAGCCCTCCGAATCGTCAACCGCCCATCGTCCCCGCCGCTGCCCCTGTTCGCACTCCTCTCCGCCTCCTCATACGAAGGCAGACCGCGCATACTCGTCAGCGGCGTCACTCCTCCAATAAAACCGCGGGAGGCAACGTCGTAATCAGGTACCTCCGTAAACGCGCGGTGCCACAACAAGCTCTCAGGCACGCTCTCGATCGTCGCAGGCGTTGTATGTGACGCTTGCACCGACACCGGCACTGGTGGGGTCACCGTACAAGTGGGCTGTCGCGACGCATAATGACTCTGCGCCGACCCGCGATACGCATGACTCATATCCACCAACGACGCGAGGTTCGAGTGCGAGTTTGGTCGTGAGGAAAGCCAGCCTGCGGAAGTGAGCGACGTATGTGGTTTCATTTGGATACTGAACAACGCAGGGAGCGTCCGGCTCGCATGGCTATCGTGCACAAAGGTTTCGTGGAAAGTCGTTATGGAAGATACGGGAATTGGGGGGATGGTCGTCATCGTGAGGTGGTGATCTGGGCTTGGCGCGCGGCTGCCACGTCGACTAACAAGTCTGCTCTCCGGTCTGCTAATAGGATCAGATGGGGAATGCAATTGCGGACTGGTGTTGACGCGAGCTCGGGAAGCGGCGGTGTTAGAGAGGGAAAGGAGAAGCTCGGAGTTGACCCAGTCGAGAGGGGTGCTGGTCTCCGATTGAGGTACATGAGGAAGGTGGGACGAAACAAGGTGAGGGATCAAGGGAGATGCGGCACCCGATAAAGTTTGGTGCTCAGACATGGACCTCGGGCTGACGTTGCTGTGGATCCATGGATTTAGCACGCGCGCCAGGGCTGAATCAGGAAGATACATGTTTGCCACACGATCGCGGACATGTGCGGAATAACTCGGAAGCTCAGCATCCTGTTCATCATCGATGGATACTTCAGGACCCCCTAGAAGAAGTCGGCGGGTGGCTGCAGAATTTACCCTAGCTTCATCGAGCAGCCGGGAATCAAGGATGTGCAAAGGAAGAGAACACCGCAACTCTGAGGTATGTCCATCCAGATTGGACATGAGAATGGACCATCGTATTCGATGGCTGACCGTGATCGGTTCGAGGTGGTGTGAGGGGGTGACGTATTTGGGTATGAACAAAGTAAGCTGAGTGACGATGTCATCCTGACTTATTGGGACCTCTGCTTCTGCAGTCGATGTCGACGTCGATGCGACAGGTTCGGCCGAAGATGACCAAGGTTCGCTGGATGGTAATTGCGGTGCAGGTATCGAGTGAGATTCATGTGATGACGACGACGACGCTCTACTTGGCACCTGCCGGAGCGTGAGGTCTTGGTTTGCAAGGGCGACCAGGGATCCAAAACTGTGCGAACGATCCTCACTTGCCAGTCCCGGCGTCGGGGGAAACGACGTCGACATCCACGGTGGCCCGCGAATAGCGGCGTGGCACTCCACTATGGGTATTGCATTCCCATTCGGGATATTATGGTTTGCGATGACAACACCACGGGTATGTTCCTGTACCCCACCTTTGTAATGAAATTTGATTGTTTCGTTAATGGTGGTCGCCACTGTCATGACCCTGACACCTTTGGAGAGAGGTGAGAACTTGACCATGGCGATCAACTTATCGCCAGCGGCCCATGCCTTGTGTGGAATCATGATGGAGTACATGAGCTTCTCTGGCCATGTGTTCTCGATTTCGAGGGACTGCTGGTATTCGAGCGCTTCGGGGGCGAGAGTGCGGACGATGAATATCGGCATGACAGCTTGTATATTGTGCGCGAGACCAGGGCGCACGGCGACAGCCCTGAGCTTGTAGTTCACATGAGCACCACCGCCATGTACGCTGGTCGCGATGCTCGATGGTAAAGAACCACCCAGCTGGAGTTGGAAAGGAAATTGATGGAAGCCAGCCTTGAGCGTATGGCTATGGCGTTTCTCCCCCTCAAGGAATGACCACTCGTGGTTGCAGATGGTGTACCACTGCGGTGAGCTGCCCAGGGGCAAGCTGTGAGGGAACGAGATGAGAGAGGGAGGAATGAAGGGAGCAAGTAGCACTCACGTGTCAACTGACGGTGCTGGCAGTCTCACTTTGCCTCTAAACTGGAGCGTGATCTCCTTGATCGACGTGGGCTCTCTGAGGTGCAGTACGATGTTGCCTTTGAGCAACGCAGGCTCGACATCGACGCCGGTGCCTTTGAGGGGGAGACAATCTGAATCGACGACGATGTCGATCGTTACTCTTTCTTTCTCCTTGATCATATCGTGGTGGTGATCTGAATGTGTTGAAGGGCCAGGGATGGAGCTGGAGAGGGTAGCATGGAGCGCGGAAGATAGATGGTCATCGTCGTGACCCTGAATTGATATATGTCCCTCACGAATCGGGGAGGGTGGTCTCGTCAGGGAGAAAGCCATGGAAGGATAAGCGGTGACAGCGAGCGGTCTTAGGGCGTATTCTAGATTAGGTAGGGAGAATAAGACGTTGGAGTCTCGAGATGACAGATGAATAGAAAAGGGACAGGGATGGGATGAGGACAACTCGCCTGGAATGGTGCTTGCGAATCAGACTAGCGCTGTGCTCCGCAATTTAGACTCTGAGACCGCGTTACAGTTACGGGGATAGCGCAATAAGGGAAGCCTGGTTGCAAGCAACAACAGGAGGCGTTCGTGAGCGAACAAAGGAGGCCGTCTTTCTTCTTATTCTTGACGGGAAACCGCATTTTAGTTCGGAAGAGAATTGGAATAGCCTCCCGGAACGAGCCTGATTCAGAAATGGGCAGCAACGGTAAGTAAAGTCACACGCACAGCGTCAGTGACAGCGGAACGCCAGGCAAACTCTTCCGGACCCTCGATTCTCCTCAACCCGGCGTTTAATAGAAATGTTGTCATATCCAGGTGTGGTCAAACTAATTCTCGCCGCACTGCATGCATCCTAGAGATAGATGAGATATTATATTCTGTTCCATCAAATATCTGATATCATTTCCAGATAATCACGCACATCCACCCGGTCACCATGTCAAGACAACGTGGCACGAGTCAACTCGTAATTATTCGCAAGATAGCGTCAGGTTTCAACGTGGAAAAGATTTTTTAAAAAGCCAATGAGCCAACATTAATATTCACGATGACGCCCTGTCAGGACTCTGGTGGGAAGACCGCATGAGACCGATGGATGTGGCAGGCTTCCATTGCCATCATCAAATTCTGACCATCATTTACAGGTTCCCACAAAATAACCTTGTGGCAGTCCTGTGTCTTGTGCGGCGACCAGTAAAATGCCAGTTACAATCCAATCGGAACGATCTCGATTTCACCAATTCCATGTAGTCAGTGTTTGCAAAATCCTGACAGCGGCTTGTTGGGCGCTCGCACGCATAGCGCCCCCTGGTTTTGAAGCACCCATTCTTGTCTGTGTAGGTAGATCCACTTGATATATCCCCTCGGTTACTTTCTGGAGCGATACATCGGTACCCTACATTCCGAGTGTATTGTCTTGGTCTAGAATTCGAGGACTGGTTCACACCGACACATCTAAAACGAAGGTCCATACCTCCAACGGCCACAGCTAATCATTTTTTTTATCTCTCTCGATCGAGTGCTGACAATCCGCCACAATGGCGCCAGATGCCATATAAATTTGGCTTATCATCTACAGACCAAAAGATATGTCGGATCTACAACTTAGATGACATGACACCCTGGTTACCTTGCTCTCGGCTCTCTCTTCCATTGTTACGTGTCTGCTGGTTGTGAGGCGCCAATGAGGTGAGTAACATGATCTACGATGCATGACGTTGCACAATACGCCGATAGATAAGAACGATATGTTCTTCCCCGAGCCCCCTTTTTTGCGGATTCAAGATTGGAACCTTTTTCAATTCGTGATATTTGCAAAACAGGTGTGTAACGTTATTGCTGGCTCTGGTACCACATCCCATGGAGAGCTATGTCTTGAGAGGACGGCTGGCAAGAAAGGCAATCAAGGGTCGGTCGCTCTGAGGTTTACACCTGGAAGAGCTGTCCAAAACCTCAGCAACGCTGGCAGCTGAAGGGGTGCATATTTAGGTTTCCAGAACGGCGTCCCTTGCCCATATGCGCAGACAGTACGATTAGACGACGGCGTTTCCATTCTACAGGAAGCGATGTTCCTTTTCTGCAATGCGGTTCGAGACCCTGCTGTACTTTGATCAGCAAGTTCGCCGCCGCGACTTATCTCTACCATGCGTGCCGTGCCTGCCGCAGTACGGTACAAGATATCGGCACGCATGAAACGAGATTGGATGACAAGGACGTCGGATTCCGTTCCTATAGCTTATCAGAGTTCCATGATCATCAGTTGCAACTGGTGCAACGTGCCCTCGTATTTGCGTTCACAATGCTACGCAGGGATCGTGCTGAGCATCCAGACCCATCCCATCTCGATCTTTTTGACTGGTTCTGTCGCAAACAATGGCACGAACGTTTTCGCCCACTCGCGAATCAGTGACACGGATCAGTTGAATATATTTAGTTTTATACCGGCTCCGACGTCCATCCATCCGACTTTACCCTTCTCCCACGCATTATTACAACGTTGACGCCGTCTCCGTTCCGAGTCTGAGAAATCCAGTGGCGTGACCATGTCATGTTCATATCGCAGGGAATCCTCGGACCGGACCGCCGTTAACGTTCCTTTGTGCGGCCGTCCTCCTTGTCTCATCCCGACCACCGTGGAACACATGAAACATGAACGTCCGCTCGCCGAATGACATGTCAACGGACATGGACCACCCCAATACCACGGTGGACCACTTTATCCCCCACTGCACCGTACGCACGACGACGGCGCTCACAATGAAAGAGAACACGCACCGGCGTATCTAGAACGCGTCGTGTTCCGATCCCTCTCTATCCTCGCCAGATAATCTAGATGCCATCTGCTCCGCGTCTCCGAGGTTCCACCACCTGACTCGAGCCGAGTCGCATTGGCTAATCTATGTACAATTCAATGTTCAATCCGTCATATAACAGGGGTCCGAGGGAGCGCGTGTATACACGACTTGCTGTTGTCCCAAGTTAGATGCCGGAGATCAAGAAAATGACTTACTGTGTACCACCTTTACTTTTCAGAAGCCCGACGGTGGACTGAAAAGGAGCGTTTATTTTCCATGCAGAGCCGCCAGTAGTCTGAGTTGAACTCGGACAAGCGACAGTGACAGCGATCGTGAGACGCCAGCTTGAAAGAGCGAGTACTGTAGTAGCAAGAGTTCGTAATCGGCGCCTTTTTCGTGTCATCGGTCGCTTTCGCTTCAAATCTTCATGTCCTCCTCTCCGTGGGTCCCTGTTTCCTGTTTCCCGTTAATCGACAATCCATCCTCTCGTACCTCTTCACCGTCCCTTATGCCAGTGGTGCCACACGCACGTCATGGCAATAAAGGGATCCCAATACAGCACCACCACGCGGATCACTTCGGCTGGTTAAAAAATACCTCGGCGTCTAGACCGTCGGAAACGGAAGGACAAGGAATGAATGACCGTAATTATACTGAATCCTGAAACGTTGCTCCGAGGTGGCAAGTGGAAGCGTCCATGAGTCGTGAACTAAAATTTTGAGCGTGTGGCGTAGAGGTCGACCAAGCCCCTCCCCCCCTCCCGTCCACGCGTACGAACATACTGGCCGTTACTGCTCGACGTCTGGGATCGGGGTGGCGAAAAGTAAAAAGTTGGGAGCGAGGGGGAACTTGGCGAGATGATCAAGGACAACCTCGAGCTTTTTTCTTTTTGCGACTGTCGGTTCTCACGATATCTTAGGCTATATACACAGCCTTGTCCTGAGGGAAACGGCGAGGCTAAAATAAAAATTGCAGTGGTTACATGTCCAATTTTTACATCGCAATACATACGGCAAGGCCATCCGTGCAGTGCAAGCAAGCCAAATAAATATACCGTCGTACTTTTGATCTATCACAGAATGAAGAAACACGATAAAGAACACAACACTATACCACGGTACGCTGACATACGTCTCTTTCATGCCTTGTACAGCGTATCTAAAAAGATGCTGGCCACCTCTTCGACGATCGTCGGTCCGACAGCGCTCGAACTCCCAAGACCTGTACAAACGACCGACGACGACAAGTCAGCAGTCACGCGTGGACGCAAAGAAAAAACAAAAATATTGATGTCACCCACCCATCACGAGCACAGAGTACGTCGTATCTCATCCGCAATGGGATCGCAGAGCGTCGGATGTACGCTCGGCGCTCAGGAGCACAGCGCATCGTATGGGGGTGCCCAAGCAAGGCAAAAACGTCAACACGTACCATACAATGCCACCATCGTCCCCTTGCCCTCTGGCATCCGCTTCGCCTCCGCCACAGATGCCTTAAGATCGGAAATGAATGTCTCCACGACTTGCAACGTCAGACGCTATCCACCCAGATCAAAATCATCGGCACAACGTACAGAGAGGACATGGGTACGGGGGAAAAGGGACGAAAAACGCCAACGTACCGTACATGCAATATGCACCGCAGCAGGCCCGCTCAACGCATTCAAATGCCATCCCCTCTTGGACATCTTATCCCCAACTTCGTACACATTCACCGACTTGTCTTTCGATCCAAAAGCGACGACCGAGGCTGGGGGGGAGCCGAGGACATAGAGTTCAGGGAAGGAGGCGGTGATGGTGTTGGCAATGTATCTGGCGCAGGTGACGATGTCACGGCAAGATTGGAGGTAGCCGCTGTAAGAGGGATGGTGGGGTCAAGTTGGGAGTAGATGCGAGGAGGGCGTGGGCGTACTCGGATCCCATGTATTGCAACGCAGCCCATGTTCCAGCAATCAAGGCGCCCGGTCTATAAAAAAAACATATGCATAAGTTCCCCGATATCGCGCGATCAACAATACATCTGACCTTGATCCAGACAAACTCGGACTCCCATATACACCACCTGTTCCGTCATAGAATACATTCACTAACCCGCGAGGATGGGACAAAAAACGGACCTGTCCAGTATGGAGTGACATAGTATTGGTATCTTCGGAGCGCAGCGTCACGGTACATAATCACGGATGATCCCTAAACGTCCCCACAACGTGAGCATCAAAATCAGCCCTTTTAAAAACAAACGTCCGACTCACCTTGGGTGCAAATCCATACTATCACGCGAACCTTTCAGCAAGCCCCTCGCACGCATGGGAAAAGGACTAAAAGAAGGAGAGACTGACCTTGTGGGTATCACAACTGATGCTCGTCACGCCACGGACGCGGAAATCGAATGGGGTCAGTTTGTATCGACCGTTTTCACCACCTGCGAGACCGGCTTGTTCGAGGAAGGGGACGATGAAGGACCCGAGACAACAGTCGACGTGGAGACCAATGTTGTATTTCGCGGCGAGCGCACCGAGCGTGACGATATCGTCTTGATTACCGTCGGGAAAATTGACCGCGGAACCTACGAGCTGAGAGAGGACAGACATGTGAAATGAGGAACAATATCTCATGCAAGGCAAGATGAACCCACCATGATAGTATTGCCGTTTCTGATGGAAAGACGAAGAGTCACGATAGCAGGGAAAGGAAGCTGAAGATACGAACATGGCTCTACGCACGCGCTTCAAGTTCACCTGGCGCGTCACGGGATCGACGGGAACTTCATGGACCTTGACACCCATATAAGCTGCACCTTTGTCAAACGCAGCATGCGCAGTCACCGGGACGATCCTGCATGACGCTGTTAGCCTTGACTGGTCATCAAGGAGACACTGCGCAAAACACTCACATCTCCGGCGCCGTGATACCCTTGACGTCTCTTGCCCAGTCCCTGTAGGTCTTGACGGCCATGACAATCGACTCGGTGCCACCGGACGTCATCGTGCCAGCACCACCAGGATTATTGTACATCCTCAGACACATTGACACGATTTCAGCCTCCATCTTCCGAACCGATGGGAAGACGTCCGGATGGAGTGGATTGGAGACAGCGTAGCGCTCAAACGCAGCGACAATTACCTTGGAGAGATCGTCTCCCCCATCTACCCCCTCCCAATGAGTCACCCGCACACAACGAACAACGAGGCGCCGAAAGTAAACGCGAAAGAAGACCACGTACGATAAACGGCACCCGAGATCTTTCCTTGCCGCCAATCCGTGTGCGCACCAAGTTCCTTGTCCATCCTGGCCATTTCCTCGAGAATCCATTCGGCGGACTTGCCTTGCGCGGGGAGGGCGAGGTGTCGAGTGATCTCGGTGCCTTTGGGGATGAGCTTGTCTTCGATGTCGGTTTTGACTTTGCTCAGTTCTTCTTGTAGTTTCCTCTGAGCCGTAGGAACCTTCATAGCCAGGAGCAATGCGTTCTGGAATAGAGTGGATCAATCATGTCCGCACATAGAAAGTGAGAGTGATTCGTGTAGGCCCACCTTGGAGGTCCACACATAACCGTCCGCCACGCTCCGCCTGAGCCCTCGCGCACGCAGGTGTCGAGAGAGCCGGACGGTCTGCGTCAGCAACACGTATACGAACAAGGCGGTCTTGACCGTTTCGAGCGGAGATCGCGTGCTTTCGTTCCACCAGTCCCAGAGAAGCTCTGAAGCCGGAAGCGCCTGTTCCAGCGACGAGAGAACGTCCTGTATCTTGTCCATCGTGAATGCTAGTTACGTAGCGCCTGGACGTCGCGTTTTTGGGGGGTAATTTTTTTGGAGAGCGTTACTCAAATACTGCTCTGCGCACCGCCTTGAACGTCGACTGTCAGTTCCAAGCGACGTCCTTTCAGGTTTCAGGCCTCTTACTGTGGATTGAAACGAGGTGCGAAAAAAGCGAAAGCTGTTCCACGAATGGCCCGCTGAGCTATGCTTATAATACCTTGGCAAAACGTACGCGCGTGGTTGTGTCAAGTTCGGAATTATCCGCATCACTGTCAATGGGCCGGTGCCGCACTCTGTAAAATCATACGCCAATTCGAAACGACCAGAACATGAACAACCTGCGCATGGTCGGTACAGTGTGATCCCTCCGTATCCAAGAGAACCAACTTATGCGCGCACACATTCTAGTTGGCAGAGGAAGAGGAGAGCGACGATGCTGCCGAGGTTACCTGGGGTACGTAGTACGTTCCTCCGAATCCTGCGTTCCATTCGTCCCGGTGATCAACACACCCACCCATGGAATTGGACAGAGGACCAACAACGTATCAACACGTTTCTCGAAGCTGAATACCCGTCTACGAGGGATCGAGGACAGACTCGAGGCGCTCAAGGTGGGGAGGAACAGCCCTCACGCATCCTGATCCACCGACTCACACATCGACAGCAAGAAAAAGAAACGCTGGATGATCTTGCGACAGAACTCGAGCTCACGGACGAAGATCAGATTGTACTGTGCGTTTTCTGCGTCCATCGTCCCGTTTTGCATCTGAATCATCACCCATGTCCATCTCGCGCGCAGATATAAAATCGGCGAATCCTTCCACCATCTACCCCAGCACCGAGCCCTAAAACGACTCGAAAAGGATCAAGCCGATATAATGACCCAGCTCTCCGCCTTGGCCGCCACGGCAGAAGAGTGTGAGAAGGGGATGAAAGAACTCAAGGTCGTGCTGTATGCCAAGTTTGGCCGCGCGATCAACCTCGACGAGTAGGCCCGTCAGACGTGTACATGTACGATCACGCTGAACAATAGCCATCCTTGCGATCATCTTGTGAAAAGTGATTTCGAGGTCATCGAGTGCCAACAAACACATTTTCAAGGGTCCCGGCCTCCCATCCTACAACCCGTTCTCCGCATCGACCAAATCCAACAACGACCCCTTGGGCTGCTTTACCTCCGCCGCCACAAACGCCAACAAACTCTCAAACATTTCCGTCCGCTGATTGAACCGTTCCGTAGACACTGGCTTTCTCCCCTCCTCGCGCAACCTCGTCTCCTCAGGATCTTCGTCCATCTGCAACACGGCACGATTCCGTTTTGCGGGCGTCGAAGAACGGGGGATAGACTCGGAAGAGGGATGTGAGGTATGCTGTGCATCGTCGTCCTCCCCGTCAATCACGTTCGTCCACACCTCGTCTGGCGTATCCGGTCTCGAACGCTTCTTTGGGGGTTCCTCCCGTTCGACAACGTCTCGTGCCGGTACAGACGGATCCCCAACGGATATCAACACACTAGGACACAACAAGTGCCCGAGAAGAGATCGAAACATGCTGGTCTCTTCTGGGTTGGTATGATCGACGACGTCAGAGACCTCGGTTTGCAGGTAACGCAGCGCCTTCACCGCAGGTTGCTCTTCGCACATTTCGCGAAACCTATATGTCGACATTGAGCGCATGAGTGAAAACCCCTCCAAGCGTTAGGAGAATCCGTTACCGTTGCCTCCGAATGAGATACTTGGCTTGTCGTACGACCTCTTCCGGTGCAGCCCTACACACCCGCATTCAAAAACCTATCCCTTGATCGAGGTTCGCAAAGGTCAAGTACTCGCCTCACGAGATCCATCACCCAGAAATCATCGAGCCTCGTCTCCCTCAATCCCGGCTTCGGTCTCTCCTCTCCATCCGCCCCCCCTCCTATCCATTCTCCGTTCCCGTTCCCATTCCCGCCGCCGCCCTCTGTATCCCCTCCTCTAGCACTCACCGTCCCACCCCCCACCCTCGCCTCCTCATTCTCCTTCTCCTCACCACCATGCACCCTTCCCTCACCCGCGTTCCCACCATGCATATACACCTTCTTCGTCCGCTCATCATACACCACCTGATGTGCATACCTGGGTAACGGCACCAACGGCTCACTCTGTCCTCCCACATCGCCCCGTCCAAGTCCGAGTCCAAGCCTGCCCTTGCCGTGTTCGACGCCATGCACACCACCGCTAAGCGTTTCAGAAAATACCTCGGGCAAAATCCGCGTCCATTTTCCCGACTGAGAGGGGTGCGTATATTGGTATACCCAGTTCGGCGCATCTGAGCGGAGCACGGTGAGCGCAGAAGACTGCTGTGCCCGCGTAAGTCCACAAAACCTACAACACGCACGCGTCAGCATTCACCGCTCAATGGGCACGCGCATTCGCGACGCATCACGCAAAGGGAAGCACGAGGAACGACTCAACGTACACATACACCTCCCTAAACTTTGGATCCACCACCGCCCTTTGCGTAAAACATGCATCGGGCCCCCCGCTCGTACTAAAGTTGTTAAACAACTCCGACACGGTGTTATTCGCGATATCGTATGCGTACATGTCCGACAGGTATTTGTCGTCGCGCTGACCTGCAAAGATAAAGAGCGTATGCGTGAGTGGGTCGAGTACCATCGAGTGTCCGAAGCGGGGTAGGAGAGTTGGTTGGGGAGTTGGAGCGGACAGGGATTGGACGGGCCTGGGGGATGGGGAAAGGATGAGATGAGTGTTGAGATCGATTGATTTGGTGGGTTACGACTCACTGAAGTAACTTCCATTTACTCGTCCGAACGCTATAACTATACAACCCAGAGTATTTCGGAGAGTCCCAATCTCCATCGACAACACGACCCCCAGAGACGTACAACACCTGCGCGTCGCAATCCATCACCATCTGATGGTCGAATATCAGCGGTGGACCTCCCGAGACCTAGTCATGGCGACCATCGCTGCCGTGAGTGTCGATGGAGATGGCTAAGCGCAAGACATGCTCACCGCCGTATCAAACGACAACAAATCCCACTTTCCCGCATCCAACCCCCTCGTATGATACCTATAAAACTCGGAACAATACGCCGTCGAACCCCTCGACCCCACCCGTTCCCCAGCTCGTCTCAACGCCTCCTCGTCCTCGGGCCTCACAGGCATCACATCTCCATCCCCTAACCTCCCCAACAGATAAATACACCCCGACTTGGTATCAAACACCATCTTGTGGCAACTCCGCGCGATCGGCCCGTTCTTTTCGAGCGAGGTGTTGTGACCGATGACACGCCACCGTTCGCTCTGGATATCGTACATCCAAAAGTCGTCGAGGGACTTATACCCGTCCCAGCCTCCAAAAAGGTAGATATGTCCGTTATCGGGATCGATACACATGGCGTGTCCACCACGTTTGGAGGGTGCGTCGCCATCAGCGTCGACACCGTGTAGACGCCGCCACTTGGCGTGTGGTTGGCAGGATTGAAGGTAGGATTGAAAGAGACCCGCGGACGAGGCTTGCGTGAGGAGTGCCTCGGCATCGTCCCAGTTTCCTTGGAGAACGAGGGCGGTATGCAAAGACGTCACGATGGGATGCTCGAATTGGATTTGAGAACGGGAAAGAATGGTTTGGTAAGGAGTCAAGAGCCGTCGTTCGCGGAGATGCTTGAGAATTTGTCGAAGGATGACCGTTTCGCGATGCTACACGTCCCAAACATGTAATGGTGTACGTCCATGAGAAGAATGTCCAAAAGCCACAACATGGCGAGATACGAAACATAGAACACAGCGCATGAACAATCAGGGACCCACCTCGTCATAACGTACTCGTATGCGCTCCACATATGAGGGTTCCGTAATACCCGAGACAGAAACGTACCATATGGAAATGTGAAAGCTCTGCCCGTGTGCACTGTACCCACGCCAGGAAGATCCAGTCAAGACGACGACCAAAACAAAACATTCCCACTCACGAGAGTGGAACGATCTTGATGAACCGCGCAGGAAATGGTACACCGCCCCTGTTCACATGCGTGATGGAAAACGTCTCTGGGACAGCGTCGTCTCGGAGACCCGCGTGTAGGACTTGAATCATGTGGTCTGGATTGAGACCCACGTAGAGTTTAAACTCCTTCATGTTACAAGGGTGTTCTGGGGGAAAAACGCGCATGCGTCATTCGAAGGGGGGTTTACAGACACGGACATCGACGTACTTCTCTGAAACTGTAGAAATGTGAAAAGGACGCTCGAGTAAGCGCGATCTGGTCGTCGTACAACATCATCGCCAACGCGTACCTTGCCAAACGTGATGCTTTCTAAAGCCATATCGCAATCCCCAAGCGTCAGCGAACACCATTCCCATACCGCCGCAGCGATTACCCCCACAAAGCAAAGGGCGTGCGTGCGTGCGAGATAAACCGACACTCAACTGACGATACCCAACGTTTCCAGACGGAGCAATATCCACTGCTTCATACTCGGCGGCTGTTGCGCACCACTCCATCGACTCGATGGGTCTTGCGGTCGGTCGACCAAGATGTTTTCGGCTACATAGTGCCCGCTGTGTTCCGAACAACCAGCTATTGAATATGGAATGGGTGCTACACCGGGTAGTAGCGTCGGGGTGGTGGTTGTGGAAAAGGGCATGGAGTGATGCTGTGATAAGCCGAATCGTTGAGCCTGAACTTGTCATAATAATTGTCATCCGTTTCGGGCCGTTTCGAGTCTCACGGCGGCTTCACCTTTGGCGTGAACTCGGCCGTATGTGTGCAACGTCCCCGCTGCGTTTCTCGAACCAACTTGAGTCCTATGCCAGCCTTGTCTTTTTTTTTGGCGCCTGCGATACATTTTCGCAGATCAAGTCGAACGCCCCAATTCTTCGAACCTTTGAAGGATGCTGCAGTACCCGTGGACGCCATTTTCATTCGTCAATTTACTTCTCTGGATCAATCACACCACACCGAATGTCGATCGCGAACAACCAACGACGAGAGTGCTAACAACGTCTACAACGAGGCGAGATGGCTGAACCTTGCTCAGCCGACACCGTGACGATCATCAGATTGCGGAGACGTACGTATGTTTCTTAGGGTGCATTCTCTATCAGCTCCATCAACGACACCTCCTTCCGGGCCCAACGAACCAACCCTCCAGCTGGTCGAGAAATCCTCGATCTGCGGGCTACCGGAGACTCTCGCGAACTGCAAGCTACAAAGGTTCTGCGAACTGGTGCGCTCTTTTTGTTTCCACTGGGCTTGGAGCGACACTTGTTGTGTGAACCAACTCGACAAGGTGGTCCAGCAAGAAACATTGGTTGCGATGTTTAGGTGGTATCGTGGCTCGTCTCTCACGATCGTCCACCTTCTTGGTGTGTTTTCGTGCTCACAGCAGTTTGGTTCTCTCTGGAAGAGCATCTGGAATACTCGTGGGTGGACATACCAACGATACGTTGCTTCCGACATGGCCCGGTTCTACACGAAGGACTGGAAGCCATACCTTGGCTTGGACACCTTCAACCACAAAGAATCACCTACAATCCTTTTTGAGATGGAACGAGCAATGAACTTTGCCAGACAGGAGTTGGCTACCCTTCGTCCGGGCTTAGGCAGGGCATGGGAGAAACTCTATCCAGCTTCCCTGCGCCAAACGACACGTGAAGAAGACATCGCATACTCACTATTTGACATCTCTTCAATATTGCGATTCCGGTAATTTATGGCGAGGGAAAGCAGGCGGTCGGTCGACTGCTGGAGCACATGCTGACAGGATCTGGAGATGTCACAACTCTCGCCTGGACCGGGACTTTTGGCAGTTACAATAGCTGTCTTCCCACGGACCTCACCGTCTACGACCAACTTGTACCGCCACATGTCCCCCAATCTATCGAGGCAACTGAGGTGGACCACATGGTGATGAAATTACCTTCGTCCTCGCCCGTCCTCGCCCCCGTCCTGACGTTATGCAGTCGGTTTCGCGAACTTCCCTTACCATTTCTTGCTGCTAATCGACTGAGACTTGCTGGAGTCGTTTTCCCGCTCACTGACCTTGTCCTCGTGGTGGAAGGGAGCTCCGAGTCTGGTCTCAACGTATATCGTGGGTCGACATCGACACTGGGTGATGTAGAGATCCAGACAACGGACAAATTGGAGACGCGGGATCTCGTGCTGATGTATCCCTGGATCAGTCCCCTCCTCGGCCAGGAGTTCGCCTCGCACAGCGCGACTGGGCTCGATGATACCGCGCGCGCTGCGGCTCGTCGTTCGCCTCAGGCAACCATTCGGTGCGCTGTTGCTCGCACCACTGTCGCGCGTGCAATACCGGCGTGTTGCGGCGGATCGTCCAAGTTCGCGGGGAGGCATCGTTAACTGAATTGATAGACGGCATGCGTACGATCGACACACAATAGTTGGTGACGTGCAAGTCATCTCATTTTTCATTCTGTTGCGATTCCGTTATCGACGTTGATTCGTCACGCTGTTGCCAGCGTTCAAGACACCCACTGACCAGATCCATCCAAACGCGCGTTTCGAGGTTTCATTCTGCTGGCAGGACCTGCTCGTTCGGTCTACGTATCATCGGCTTCAACACGTATAATCTTGATCCATTAAGACGTTACGGTCGGTATCACGCCATGCTTACGCTGACATTCAACCTGCATCAACGACTTGCGGTGACGGCGTCGAGAAACCCGAACTCCGAACTGCTGTGAAGAAGACGAATTCGAGTCTGCCTTTAGACTGGCTCTTCGATATGCACCCTCAGCGTATCTGTGCCGCTGAAGTTCATGCTATAGTAAGTAATCCTGGTATGGCGGGCAAAGTTGTCGTGCCATCTGTGCTCGTCCTTTGATAAGATCTCTTCTTATCATAGTGTCTGAGTGGATACAAGGAAACGTTGACTTCTACGCACCATGGCTATGCACCCGGATCAGTTGGTGATTTGTTGATTTAATTTCTATAATGAAAGCGGTGGCTTGACGTCGCGGGGGGCTTCACAAAGTGATAGATTTGCCCATTGCCGATGCGGCAGATCCGTTGAACTTTGAACACCACTGTCAGACTCCCACTATACAGTGATAGAATTTGATTTCAACGGCCCATCAAACGACAAAAGGTAATATTCCTTACCGAATTATTTGTACTAAACTGAAGTCTTCGTCTATGCAGGGCCCAAAAATGGTCTGATTTTTTAATTTGATGAACTCCGTGTGCCGTCATGTGCTGTAGTGTTACCTGTACGTGAGGCTCATTCTTAGGTGGTGAATGACGGTCACCGTATCTCATTATCGTTATCACACGCCCGTAAGGGGAGGCCAGCGCCAAGCAGGTAAGCGACTCGGACAAAAGAACGTCTTCAACGCTCGGCCCTTCCCTTCCAGGTTTGAACGATACTATCAGTGTGACTAGTTCTTCGCCACACCCCCCAGGCATCAAGGACACCACTGGCCCCCCAGACGGTACTTCTCAATCATGTCTAACAACCTAGTAACATCAGCACGGGCACCGGGACTGATTGGTAAATGATTTTTCTTCTGATTCTCATCGCAGAAAGCGACAACATCGTGCAGGACTAGGTATTGCAGGGTTGTGTGTACAGTCGCCTTGATCCCCTCCTCAAATTGATGGCCATATCATAGAATGTATGGAGTGTCTCTGGCGCAATCTGCACACTACGCGCGGCGCTTTCCAAATGACCCCATCTTCATCAAGTTGTTGGTGCGCTGCATTCGAGTACTTTTTACCGGTTCGAAACTAATGATATCATAGGTTTTCCTGCTCTTGTCAGTCTCTCGAGTCGACGTCATGGTTTCCATACAGGAATGACATCGTTTTCTAGCATTGCAGATGCCGTTCATTTGATTGGAACTACTGAGTTCTACTGGGCAATGCTGGTGCTCCATCGAAGTCATGCGGTGACGTGCGAAACATATCTACCATGGTGAGTGGGTCTCTAACGAATCCCATTGAATCACGTTTTCATGGATTTATAGGGGCGCGTATGTGAGCATTCAGCGTTTGTATTTCACGTGAACTCCCATCGACGAGATTTATCCCTAGGCCGCCATCCCTATGAATGTGAGGTTCCACTGATGTGCGGATCTTGGGACTCATTACAAAATCTTCAGTATATAATTACTTTCGCTGTACAAAGGTTCGTGTGAGCATTGATTTCATCTATTGATTATACTTACAATAATCTTCTCAGTTTTTACTGCAATCGAATTTGGATAAGTATGTCTTTTTTTTCTTCGTTGCGGCGGTCATGTTTCAATGCTCAATAGTTACCGGGAAGAGACGAAGCATTACTGTGACTGTCGTAAGTCACTCACTATCCTCGGACGGCATTCTTCTTAAAATATATAGCTCCTCATAGTAGCTATACAACTTGGTGAGTGAATTCAGTCCACACATTAACTCTTATGATGGTTTTTTAGCACTTGGTACATGTTGGTATCCACATTTCTTCTATCGCGCTGGTGCTGACTCGTTAACTCGCCTTAGGGGCCTTCATTGAGACGTTTGTATATTTAATCATTTGTTTCCGACAAATTCTAACTGTTTTTCTGTGCAAGTTTGAAGGACGGGACCTTGAGCTTTCTTTACACGACTCCGGTACGAGGTCCATGCAGTGATTTGAGTCAGGTAACTTGATAGTCCTATGCTGCTAGCTTATACCCCTCGCAGCAGGCGTCAGCACTGTGTGCGATATCATCATCACGAGCACCATTTTCAAGTATTTGTGGAGGTCGGAACACCGGGGCCGAACCAACGTCATCCGTGATCTGGTAGTCGTTTTTATCAACATGGGTGCCCTGACTTGGTAAATGGGTCCAATCCGCGCTGAAATATTTGTTCATCGCCTGTTTTCTAGCCTGATATCTCTCACCGTTTGTGTGGTAGTAAGTCGTGTTTTTTTTTTTTTTTGCTCATAGCCGTTGGCGTGACTGGTATCGCAGTACCTTGTCCAAGGCGACCACTATTGGATCGGCGCACCCGCCGTCGTCCTGAGTCGATGTGAATTGCTTTCGTCATTTATATCAATATCGAAGCTAATTGTCATTTCTTGTGTCTAGGTTACGTGAACTCGCTCCTCGCTGTGTAAGACTCCACGTCCTACCAGAGCTCAGCCACATCTTGATACTTTTCTCAGGCTGAACGCGAGACAAAGGATCCGTGAACGTGAGCTGAGACGGCACCGCTACCCCATCGAAGTACCTACATTATCGACGGTACTTTGATCTCTTATATAATAAATCTTGTATTCTTTGGACATTGCCTCCTTCGGTTGTATTATATGTATATGCCGTCGCACAATCGTCCGACAGGCCAACTCTTTCAAATCAGGTTCAAGTTAGCGCTGTGAAACGACATTGACAACACCGTGTTCTTTTGGGGACCGCTCCCACGCCAGAGCAAAACCAGTATTTCTCATCAGGCACTGCCACTTGTCGCCATCCATCCCCACAGCGCCTGAAGCCAACGAAAACTTCACACTTCCTAGTCTCGACACTATCCTTCCTCTCCCGCTGGGCCAGCCCACTTCGTCGATCCGGGCGGCGTGTCAAGAGTCTCACGTACGATGGCAATCCCGGACGTCAGACCGAGGCGTGTAACATCATAGGTTAGTCCACAAGTAGCCGAGTCATCGTCCCTGGAGCAACCATCCTGGAAAACATGCGTCTCATCGGCACTCAAGTTCTTGCAACACCGTCTGAGTCGGCCATCCCGTCCTCCAGCAATTCCAAGGTTTGCTGAGGGTTTGTAACCAGTGGCAAAAGGATATGCACCTTGTTCCGTCGCCGATGTTACTGCTGATCACAGGTATCCACTACCTTGCAGTCAGATGTATACCAGCTTCCGTCACCCTTCTCCAGTATTACCCCGAACCCTACGGTCCATTTTCGCATGTCGACGCAGGTGCACTTAGTGGACCAAAGATTAAAGCGAAAAGCCCTCCCTGATGAGTTGACAGTGGGGTGCCGACTCTCCACAAGCGCCGAGCATGACACCTAAAATTCGCATCTCTTCAAAAAGGAAGATAGAAACAAGATCTAGCATTCAAATCTACTTCCGCTTCATGAAGCAGAACGCGTCGTGGTATACAGCGATACCCGTGTGACCAAAGGAACGGTTTCACGGGCGAGTGTTCCGGTCTACGCACAGCCACGACATTGCATTGCCTCCTACGCATCACCCATAGTCCAAGGCTCCGAGGACTGGAACTGGCTGGGAGGTACACCAAGCTCGAGAAGTTTGGCGAACGCAGCGGAGAAACTAGAGCAGGTGCGTGAGTCTCTGCGATACAAGAGAAATGGATCAGGGATTTGGCAACGTACTCCTTGAACCAAAGCTCTTCGTCATCAGCGTACGCCTTTGCCCACTTTTTAAAACTCTTGTCTTGGGTGAGAATGTAGTCCGTTCTGGAGGATGCATTAGTCAGACCCGTATGAGCCTGTAATGGACACATACGGCAACATCATGAGAGACCGAGTCTTCTTGTCCTCAAGTTGCTTTGGACCATTCCATTTCTTCCAGACCCACCTACAGACCTCTATCAGCGATATTCAGAGGGACGATAGTTGGTAAGACGTACGTCTCATTGAACAGCAGCTTGAAATACTCATTGGAGAACGTAACCGGAGAGAATGTCCAGGGGCCCTCAAACCCAGATCTAACGAATGCACGTCACACATGCATGGTACGTGGTCTCAATGGCATTCTTACCTGTCAGAGTGGCAACGACCGACAGCATGAGCGCCGGAAAGCGCTACAATCTCCCGGTCGTCAAAGCCCATGCGGTAGAAAATCTATTTAAATGACACGGTCAGATTCGGCTTGGAAACAGGAACAAGAATTAAGACTCACGTCCCGAAGGTGGGATGAACCCTGGGATGCATCCGGAAGACGCCCGTCCGGCGTTGCGTCCTTTTCGAATCCATCGACACGACCGGGTCTCCAAGGAATCTTGGGGCCACCCATCTCCTGGACTGCACAAACCCCGGCAAGGGTCCACAAGTCACCGTAAGAAATCCAATCAAATTCTTTCTTGAGTTTCTCCATGATGGTACGGGCTACATGAAGCCCTGCATTGGCATTGTGCAATGACTCGGGCTCGAAGCGCATGGTAGCATAGTTGCTGGCAATAAGTATAAGAAGCACGACTACGGTAGGAAGGGAAGCAAAACATGCCTTCCACCGCTGCTGGAATTCTTGTCATACGTCCCAGAAGAGTGCCACGAGAGACGGAGTATAACCGGAGCAAAAGAGCCGTCTGCCGAGGTTCGATGAGCGATTACGAAGGTAGTGGATGGTGCAGATATAGATATATACCATCATAATCATCGGCCTCGTCAATAACCTCGCTGACGCGTTTGTACACCTGGGATAATTGGGTCAGGGAATCAAACTAGCAAACAGAGGTCGAATAAGCACACCTTTTCGTAGTCCGCCTTGACAGGCACGAACTTGGTAATCTGCGTAGCAGTAGATTTGGCTGCGGTAGGCTTGAAAGAGTCGGACGTGCTCCAAAGGTAGTAAGCAACACCTCCAAACGCGACCGCTCCTAGACCGGCGTAAAGGCCAAAATTTCGCTTTGGAGGGGGAGGGGGTGCCTCAGTAGAGAAGGCCCTGAAAGAGGACGCCCGAGCATGTGCGCCAACCCTTCTGGTGGAAGCAGACCAAACCGGCCTGTGCACAGGCATACGAAGAACGGAAGCGAAAGACATGGGTGGTGGAAGTAGAGAAGAGGGTTTATTCGGGGGGGTTTATCTGTAACACGCCCGTTCCATGAAGGCACAGTCGTTATGTAATCCAGTTTCGCCCGAAAATAATAAGCCGATTGTGGCTGGTATCAATCCAAATTGCGGGATGGACGAGTACTGCCATGACTTCACGTTACCACCTCCACAGATTTCGACACGGTCTCCAAAGTGAGACCCTGCCACAGTTGATGAGCATTGACGGGCAGATAAGACCTTTTTTGTAGCCGTGGTTTGAGATGTTCAGTCACGGTGGCCCTAGTACGACGTTAGTAGCTCGTGCCACTTCCGCTGAATTAACAGGAGATGGCAGGATAAATTAGGGACAAATTTAGTCAACCAATGAAAATTATTTTTGTAATTATAATACCTCAACGGCATCTCGGCTTGCTGACTTTCGACGATGTTAGAACTCCGCTTCCGTTTTGACACGTTCCGTGCACTTCCGAGTTATTGCTATGACCCGATTTCCGAAAGTCAGCGCTCCGAGCCCTTGTCTTTCCACATGGTTGAGACCTTACAGCTTGGGATTTCCACGAATCCTACTCTTACCCACCATCGATACGTCGCTGTTGCCTACAACGCATTCCAAACCACCCTCCCATGTGGCCCCGCACCAGACAAGCCGCAAAGTGCTACAATATATTGACAGTGGTACTTATCAGTTCGGTGTTACCGTTTCGGTCATGACTCTGACTCGTATCACTTTGACTGCAAAAAGTGTTTCGCTGACTTTCAGACACTACCGTATATAATTCCCTGGTTCGCGTTACCAAGTCGGCACATGAGTCAGTGGCAATCCGCGATAAGCTCGGCGCGCTAGCATCTGAAAGGTGGTATGTAACATTATCGCTAGACGACTCTACCACAGGCCTTCGAGAATTATCATTGGAGGACAGCTGGTAAAAAAAGGAAATTTACAGCATGGACCTGAGCTATGCTGAATACGGTCGCCTGTAAAAGGTGTCATTTTGGCTCGCTAAACCCGGTCCCAGATTGTAGATGCCTAGCGTGATTGCGGAGTCTGACTGATTTAGCTTTTCGCCGCATCACTGATCAATTTCTCGTCCCTAAGCGCCAAAGACGCCTTTAAAGCGCAACTTTTCAGGTTTCATCTTCTCATCAATTACCACCCTTTCTCATTCCACTCGCACCGTCACACAAGTACATGGATCCCTACAGAAATCATTATCCCTGGTACCAGACACCATACAATCCTCATGTCTATGTCCCACCTCAGTACAATGATCCCTATCGTCAGAAACCACCCGGATGGCATTTCTGTAAGTTCCCGTTTCCCCCCCTTTTCACACACTCATACGTACGAATACAGCTGATCGCACGCAATCGCAACCACAACATCCTCACTTGAACCCCACGCTGGCAGCAGGCACGACGAACATTCGTTATGATCTTCGCAAAGCCACACGGGACGGAATTCTTCTCTCCACCTACCAACAAATCTCATCCCAGCCTGCGTTCGCACAGCCCACGTACGATGTTCGCATCATTTCCAAAGCCTTTCCCTGGTCAGTCGACATCCGTGCACCTACTGGGTCAGTGGTCACATGCAGCGCCATCTTCGAAGGCCTCTACGCAATGCTCCAGGAACCGATCGTAGATTCGGAGTGGGGTATCGTCGTGCACGACAAGTCGAAGAAGGAGACGGTCGAGAAAGCGGCAAAGGCAAGGTCCGAAAAGGACAGGGATGCGTGCCTAAAGAGGATCGATTGGCTGGGTGAGACGACAGCGTTCAAAGGGCTTGAGAGGGACGAGGAGTTCGAGAAGAAGCGGCTGCTACCTGGGACTCAACCATGCAAGGAGACGTGGATGATCAAGTTTGGGAGACCGTAAGGGATGGGGTGATGTACGTGCTTTTTTTACGTTTCTTGGGAGGACCTACCTACGTAATGGGAGGGCAGGTTGATGATCTTTTTTCAGTACAATAGACATCCTCATAATGCGTAAGTGTTGATGCATTACCATGGTCGGTTTTTTCTTTCTTTCCTATAATGACTTCATACTAGGGTGACAAGATTGTGATGAACTAGATATCGCTAACTACAGTGGAATTACGAGTTTTTAAATGAAGTGGACAATGTTGGTGCATACGAGCGGCCTTAGCCATTACTAGTTACTCTGCGTGCAGTCCAATTGTACCTACGTCCCGACGGTCATCATGGGTAGAATTATGGACTACAGTATGGTATGACGGAGTTGACGAGAATGTCGGTGCTCTACGGACCTAGAAGAAAATCAATACCACCTACGTGGTACCTCGTGCAGGAAGAAATTTCCAGGCGAATTACAGAAATACCAGGACAATGTGAGAATGTGAAAACAGAGCACGATACAATAGATGGATGGTTCATATTATAAATATACATAAATGCCGGTTCCGAGTCGATGTCACCTTTTCATGCACGTTCTCATCCCTCCCTGGAAACACCCAGTACCTAGGCGTCCCCCACTTCCCAAGCAGCTTCCAAGATCTCCATCTGCTCGACCCAATTACTGTGGTCCATTTGCACCGCATACATCTGCGCGTGGTTCAACCCCTTCAACGCCTCCACCACCCAAATCTGGGAGGTCCAATCCGGCCCCCCTTGCTGGATCGGAACCAGCGAGAAATGCGTCTTCAGAGTCTCCAGATAACTCGGCGCCACATATCCGACCAGATGCGTGCCCTTCTCGTCCTTGTCCCACTTGACGTGACGACTGTGGACGTGTTGGGTAAAGTACCCGTCCTGTAGGCTACCGCCGATCTCGTAATAGTTGCCCATCCCGCGCGTGGTCGACGTGGGGATGAAGATGGCCCAGTGGTAAGGCTTCTTCTCGCCGGTGGACTGATTGCCTCTGTAGAATTGTGCGATTCTAATCGGGAGGTAGCCTGGCGGCACCTGGATCCAAGGGTGCCAGTGGTGTAAAATGTTATATTCGGGTTCTGGTGTAGGTCCAAGGCTCGCGGCATAGGCTGTGGGGCGGGGATACAAGGAAAAGGTGAACGGGGTGGAATGGCGAGAGAGAGGTCGGGAACTTACCCCTGAAGATGGCCATCAACTCGGGCGGGTAACTGCTGATAGGCATCGCGAATATTGAATCTGAGGATGTAGAACTGATGCTTTTTTTTTTTTCACCGACCTAGGCAGAACGCCTTTTATATTGAAGGATTGTCCATCTTGCGAGCTCCTGGTGGACAAGCGCTTGGGTTGTGGATGTATACTCTTTTGTTACCACAGGTGCTTCTGTTGTCCGCTGCTGTGACAATAAATGATGGATGGTGGACTCTCGACGCTTTGGCGCCTTCGAACGCGACGAGTCGCTTGCCAGGCTCAGATTTTCTGTGAGGTGCGTCATATTCATCGAGCTGTGGACATCATCGATGATGTACCTTGACCACACGCAGCGGAGGAGAGTGCCGTGTGAGAGAACTGAAGAAACGCACTAGTTTAACTTATCCTTTGGTTTTCCTATCTTCAGCGTGGAGGTCATTGTCGAGAGGGCACGTGTTTGTAGTGATGATCGCCTGGGCCACTATTGGGACGCTGGGGGACAATCAAGTTAAGCAAGAGACAAGAGACGCTTTCCACGTCGTGTGTGAGACTCTATATCTTCCGAGTCGATAACAAAACCTGAGACAGAGTCGTAGATGTGACCCGAAAGTTCCAACTTCCTGCCAGTGTATAGAGGGGTGATACTACTCGTTGCACCTTTCCAGCCTTTGTCACAGGCGTCGGGACTACCTTCGTGCTAGCAGCGATCGGTGCAAACGAGAGGGTTTGCGGAGACATGGCCAGGAGAGATGCTAGCAAGCCTGTGCTGGGATTATGTTTCTGTCGATGTTTAGTCGACATGTTGAAGATGACATTGCAATGTGATATCTAGGTTAAACACACACTCAGCTTCTGTGTTCATATGTGCGAGTCACTGAGGATGTAGCGCGAGGCGCTCGTATTGAACGACGCTTGAATCTAATTTCTGAATCCATTATCTCAGCTTGCTTTGGTTTTCGGAATGTTCTGGGTGACCGAGGTCCTTCTTTGCACCTCCCGCGTATGCCAGCTGTCAGCGCCATTTGTCCCCCTTGAGGAGAACCATCATGCAGGAAGAACCAGTCTGAATATGGTCTGGCCGCTTCCAAGTGCGCAGCCAGAGAGGTCGGCTGAGGGTCCCACCTCAGTCACTTCACCCCCCTTTTCATATGTCCCTAGTTCCCTATCGTCCACTTCGTCGAGAGGTAAAAGTCCTGAACATCTCCAACGCGAGGCTTTTGATGCCAACATCATACAAGCATACCAGATAAAGGTTAGTCTAGTACTTCCTCCACATTGCTAATACACGATGCAGTTTACTCTGCCAAGCGCTCGCCAGAAGAAGGTCCGAACATGGCACAAAGCCATCCTGAGAAAGCGTGAACTTGTTCTCCAACTTCTGGAGGCGCAGAAAGCCATCGAGGAGGTAGAGAATGAAGCCGCTCAGTACTTGACGAGGGACACAATCATGCGCATGCATCAGAAATACTTCAATCTCAACGGTGATGCATTGATGATGCAGCTGATACCCGTGATGGGATGTTTATATCTGCGATTTCCCGTTCAAGGGTGATGGGTTGAGGAATCCTACAGTGAGTTCCGACAGTCTTTTTGGGTGATATGATTTCAAGAATCATGTGTAGGTATATATCTGTACTGGACTTTTAAAATTCTGTAACCACGACGCAAGATGTTTGTGCTATCATGATGTATGCTTTCTTTCTTGCTTTCTCGAATAGGATTCTTCGTACCTCCCTTTGTGATCTTAGAACTTACTTTGGGTGTGATCTCCATGTACGTTAATGGCAACCACAGCGCGCTCACGACACGCAGCGCAGTCCCGCTCATCTCTCTTCCTAAATACTGGCCGCAGTGGGCAAAAGTGCCGTTGCACGTGACCCTCACACCAATCGGGAGCCTTGAGGTGAAGTTTGTGTTCAAGAACAACTCCACACTCACTGAGCGGTAAGTGCTCGGGGGAGGCGAGCGCGTATGTGATACTGATGGGGAACGATTTTCCAAGCTGAGTCGCATCGAATGACTTCGTCTTCAAGTCTTAAGATCAAACTCGAGCGTTCAAACCTCACGATAGTCGCCTTCCTCGCGGATGGCAGGCACATTGTGGGAGGTGGTCGGGATGAAGAAACTCGATGGTGGCGAGCGCGAGATGGCCGGGAGGTGGGCACGCCAATGAATGCAGGAGGCGTCGATCTCAGTCTGGCGGCATCACGAGACGGAAAGTGGATCGTGAGTGGAACGGATGAGTGGTCGGGTGATGGTATGGGATGCGGTGACCCACTCAAAAGCAATCGAGTTTCATGCGCATCCAGACTTTTCGGTGGAGACGGTGGATGTCTCTCCAGACGTGACGAGAATCGCAACCGGATCGGATGACTCGACTGTCTGCGCTTGGGGCTCTCACCGCCGGCACCACTGGCGAGCGACTTCTCGGCCCATTGAAGCACGACGACATCTTGGCGGCGGTCAAATACTCGCCTGACGGACGCCTCCTCGCCACTGTCACGCTCGGAACTCTTTCCATTCGGATCTACGACAGCCAGGACGGCCGCCCCCTTGTTGTTGTCCCCAGTGGAAGTAGACTCATTTGAACAATCGCTTGCCTGGTCCAGCAATAGCAAACATTTGTTTGCCTTATCACATGGTAATATCAAGTGCCTTGATGTGCTAACCGGGACGATGCTCTCGGAATGGCCCATCCAAAGTAGCAACGACGCACTGTGGGATATCACCCTAGCAGGCAATGGAAGATTCATTGCAGCCGCTGCAAATTTATCATTTTCCTTCTGGGACACCCTTTCTATGGCCATCTCACCAGACTATTGCCTCTTTACCGGCGGAATTAAATCTGCCATCCTTTGGAGTCTCCGTGATATCCTCCCCTCACCCTACTGCGTAAGTGCATCTACAGCAAAATATCAATGGCTCCCAATTAATAGACAGGTTGATCGACTGACGCAGGTCCCCTGTGAGTCGGAGATCTCACGGGAAAACGCCAATCCCGAGGAGACCATTAAAATGCTTCTCACCGAGATTCGCAATCTTCGTGAGCAGCAAGAGAGTTCAGGTGCGTTTATTGGCATGCTTTCTGACTTCCTTGTCCACTAGAGAAAAGAATCGCGAAGCTCGAAAAAACGGTCCAAGAGCTCCGTACAAAGCTCACCAAATATCAGCGCAATGCCGGTCAGGGGAAGGGCAGGCTCGACATGGCCATCGAGTCCCTTGGTGCCGCACTTCGCGCACGGGACGAGAGTCAGGTGCGTTCACCGTCACTGTCATTTTTGTTTCGTTGACGTTTGCGTCCATTAGACATGACAATTGCACATCTTGGAGCCATCGTTCAAGAACTTCACATGTAACTCCCGTCACACCGCCCGTCGAGAGTACAACTCAACATGACTATCACGTCCCTTTGTACCATCCTTTGTACACTCGAACAGAGATACGAATGTAGCTAAAAGACGCATTATTGACAAACAATGCAAGCCGGGGGTTTCGATGTCAAGCTGAACATAATCTGGATGCCCAATACTTATATAGGTGTCATGGATCAGTTAATGCCGTCTGGTTCAGATGATAGTGCCCGAGCCGCTACACAGTCACGTTTTTATGTTCGGTTCTAATTATGTCATCACCCCCTTGCCCTAGGATATCGTCACACGGCCTGGACAACAACCGTACCTTGGAATAAGGGCAGGCGCCCAAGGGTCATGGTGTGTGAACCGATCACAGAGACACGTCAGCAAGTAGACGACCGCGCGCTCTGATACCTAGCCTAGTATGTCGTCGAGGTTAAGTAGTCGATCGAGGGATGGTGAGTGCCTTAGCGGAACATTTGAACGTGTGATACTGATGGGGACCGAAGGGTTGACTGAGAACCGCCCCTCCTCCAGTAATGTCCACGAGAAGGAAACAAAACGGATTGAAATAGATGGTCGAGATAACATATGGTCAGTTGTGTTCCTCGTTGATGGGAAGCACGTCGTGAGCAGTGGCAAGACGTTGGCAAGTGGAAGATGGCAAGGAGGTGGGAACCCCAATGGATGTAGGAAGGATCGTTTGCGACATCGCAGTCTCACGAGATGGAAAGTGGGATCGTCAGTGGGTCGAAAAGTGGCTGGGTGACGGTGTGGAATGCGGAGAACCACAAAAAGGAGACCGAATTCCGAGGACACAACAGTTGGGCGCGTGCAGTCGATGTCTCTCCAGATGCAGCAAGAATAGTGACCGGATCAGAGGACGAGACCGCCTATGTCTGGTCGCTCTCCACTGGTGAGCGACTGCTCGGTCCGTGGCAGCACGACTACTGGGTAGCTGTGGTCAAGTTTTCACCTGACGGACGGCTCATCGCCACTGCCACCTTCGGCCGCGTATCCATCCGAATCTACGACGGTCAGAGCGGCCACCTCCTGGTCGACATTCCGGTTGAAGTCGGCCCGTCGTTGAACAAATCCCTCGTCTGGGCCGACAACAGCAAACAACTCTTTACCTTATCTCGCGATGGGAAAATCAAATGTCTCGACGTCTTCAACGGGTCAACAGTCTCTCGATGGCGTATTCACAGCGACGACAAGTCCGAATACATCGCCCTGACAAGCAACGGTACATTCATTGTAGCATCCACCAGTTCATCTGTCTCATTCTGGGACCCTACGACGCATAAGCAAATCGGGCCTGTCATCGAGCATACAGCTCTCGTCGTATCGATGGCTATCTCAGCAAACAATGATATTGTGACTGGTGCGGGCAAGATAATTACCCTTCGCACCCTCTATGACATCCTTCCATTATCATATTCTGACAATGTAAGTGCACTTGCATCAAAACCTCGTTGTGGGAGATGGCTTCCTAATTATACGCTGCGTCGTTCACTGCTGCAGATGTTCCGTGCGCAAATCCACCGCATGAGTGTTGAGAAGGATGATCTTGAAGCGACAATCAAGTCCCTTCGTGTACAGGACGAGCGTTCAAGTGTGTCCATCTGCACCGTGACTTCTGTTTTCTGATATGATGTCCTTATCCATTAGACGAGAAAATAGTAACTCTCGAAAAAACCGTCCAACAGCTCTGCACCGAGCTCGCCGACTCACAACACAGAGCGAATAGCCTCATCCAAATCCTTCGTGCCCACGAACAGAAAAATCAATGTGAAGCCCTGTATGCGCAAGGTCGCATATATGATGCTGCAAGGTCACTTCTCGAGATCGCGAGTACCGTAAGCGAGGTCGTGAGAGCCAACAAGTTAATCATGGATTGGCTTGTCGGTGAGTTCTGGTGTCGTGTATTTGGGGAGAGTCACGAATTCTTATCATCAGAGTTTACGCACCGATGCGTATCGACGCTGGAATTAATTGGGGACGAGGCATCCAACGTCGAGAAACATGGGGAAGCACTTGCTGCCTACTCTACTGCGTTGTCGCTCAGTCCCTCGACTACAGACACCTTATTAATCAAGTGGGCGAACATGATATTAATTCATGGCACAGTGAACGAAGCGTTGAGCAGTGCTGCCCAGGTATGCTTTACACGAGAGTGTCAACCTGGATATAGACTCCCTTGCGGTTTAGTTCAAACTTCCAAGGTTTTTAATCTACCGGGAAATTTGCGATGTGCTTGAAGGTATTGGTCGTGTGACAGAGTCGATCCAATGTTTCCGACAGATGCAGAACGAACTAGGAGAGGATACGTGTATGCACGATGAGCGAGCGCAGTGGGAACTCAGTGAGTGGTCTCGTGAGCAAGACTGTCAAAGCTCATCTGAGTTTTCCACACAGGTTTTCAACGGAGATGCACAGAGAGGCTAGAGAAGCTCGCTGGCGTCGCAATGGATTCTCGGAGCTACAGTGAGGCCACTGAATATTTCTCGACCTTACTTTTGCTCGACCCGGTGGACCGCATGGATATCCTTGTCAAGCGGAGCACGGCACAAGCATTGCTGAGCTCGTGGGAGGAAGCGCTGAATGATGCTGATGAGGTACATTCCGTGCCTCACAGTTCTTCGCACGATATTGATGACAGAGCGCACAGGCCATAAAGCTCGACCCATCATCATATCGAGGTTACGAGCGGATGCATGCGGCATTACATGGGGCAAGACGCCATGCTGAGGCGGTTGAAGCATTCCATACGATGCTTTCAAAACTGGAACACTCGTCCGACGAACGTATTCGCGGTCAGTCGTTTCTTCTATCACTTAGGTCACCATGTCTCGATTGACATCGATGATAGCACTTCGTGACCAGTATGTTGATGCGACGCCTATAATTCGACGCATTGTCGAGCAAACCATTCGCCACATGCCACGGGTACTCATTGACACCACCACTGGTCGTCTACATGACAAGAAACAACTAGCAGAAGTATTTGAGGCTCTCCCGATATGCAACGAGCTAGTGTCGACGATGACAACACAGCCAGACCATGCACATATTTGGAAAGTGGTGAAGGAGTTTTATCGATACGTGATGCTCTCACACAGGTGGGAGCACGACGAACCTCTGCTTCAGAAAGTCGAGAACATCTCGATATACAAACTAGAAGTGTTTCCCGCAACCATGAAGCTACAGAATTTCTGCTCACTTGTGCGTTCTCTTGGCTTCCGGTGGGCGTGGAGTGACACATGCTGTGTCGATAAACTCAACCACGTTATATTGCAAGAGTCGTTGGTCGCGATGTTCACGTGGTTTCGCGGCTCGTCCCTCACGATCGTGTACCTTCGTGGCGTCTCGTCTGTGTCTCAGCTGCCCGGTGGTCTCCAGCGGAGCATCTGGAACACTCGAGCATGGACATACCAAGAATACGTTGCTGCCGAGATTGTCCAGTTCTACACTGAAGACTGGAAGCCATACCTTGACTTGACGTTGTTCAACCACAAGGAGTCGCCTATCATCGTTTCGGAGATGCAACAGGTGACAGGAGTTTCCCCGCAGGAATTGGCTGTACTTCGTCCTGGCCTTAACAGGGTGCGCGAGAAGCTTTATTTAGCTTCGACGCGCCAAACGACGCTCGTGGAAGATATTGCGTACTCATTGTTCGGGATCTTCAATGTTGCCATCCCAGTCATATATGGCGAGGGCAATCGTGCTGTGGGTCGTCTCCTGGAGCATATCCTGACAGGATCAGGAGACGTCACAATTCTCGCTTGGACCGGGCGCGCGGGTAGTCACAATAGCTGCCTGCCCACGGACCTCTCTGTTTACAGCCATATCGTGCCGCCACACATTCCACGACTCATCAAGACAACCGAGATGGACCGCACGGTGATGGAATTGCGTTCGTCTCTACCCGACCTTTCCTTCGTTGTGATGCTTTATAATCAGCTCAACAAACTTCCTTCGCCATCGCTTGCTGCCACTCGACTGCGACTTCCCAGCATCGCTTTTCGCCTTACCGAACTCGTCCACACCTCAGGCCCAGATCCCGTAACGAGCCTGCGGTTGTACCATGCGACGACGTCCATGCTTGGGGATGTGGAGATCAAGACAGCAGACAACTTGACAGGAATGGAGGATCTCTGTCTCGTCCATCCATGGATCCGCCCACTGCTCGACCAAGAGTTCTCAGATGGTGCTGCTGCGCTTGACAGAACTACACAAGCACTCCGGTTCGTCGCTTGTCTCCGGCAGCCCTTTGGCGGGCTCTTGTTTGAGCCGCTCTCGCGTGTAGAGTATAGGCGAGTCGCTGCGGACAATTTCATCATGGTTCAGATTCGGGAGGACGTATCGTTGACTGAGTTGATAGACAGCATCCGTACGATCGAAGTACAGTAGTAGTCTAAACTTTTGAATTTTGGTACTGTGGACTGTTACTGTAATATGATACAAGTTTACCTTAGTTTTCTCAGCAGTGACAGTTTTTGCGATGCATGGATGGTATAGTTGACGTTCTCATGATGCATGCATGAGGAGCTGCATTCGAGCCCTCCATCAGCCAAAATGCACTCTAATAATGGATAACACTGGAAGTGCATTCACATGTGTTGTTCCCTACGCTATGCGTGGTGATGAGGCGTCACGTCGGGGTGAGAAGTTAGGACTTCAAGTTGGCGGCGACCACGTCGGCGTGGTGTTTCAAGGGGACCGAGTAGTCGCCGGCCAGTCGAGAGTGAACAAGACGCAGGCAGTCGAGTCACCCGATCTGGTCACGATTTGACTCCATTGTGTCCTCTCCGCTGGCACCCGTCCAACCTCCTTGTCGCTCTCTGCATCCCACACCACATCAGCAAACCACACTCCGTCCCACTTAGTATGAACCACTTCCCGTCTCGTGCCACCGCGATCTCATCGCTCGCATCGATTGGGGTCTCCACCTGCAGGCCCACCCCCTCGAGCAACGTCGCAATTGCTTCGTGAATGATAAATCGAACAAGTTTGAACCGAAACTATAGTATCGGTGTGCAGGTTCCGAGTATGATGCACAGATAGTATGTATACTTTGGAGGCTTTCTTCCGCCAAAGCATGTGGTCCCGCATGTCAGTGTGACTTTTGGATTTACCTGTGCAGACTCATCTGGCCTCGACCGTGCATTCGACTAATTTTTTTTTCCCGCGCCATACCCGACCGTACTACACCTTCGACGCCGCTGGGACGGTCCCTTTTAACCCTCTCTACAGCGGCTGCTGCCTTCTCGACGATCGACCACTGCAACCTGAACTTGCGTGAACCAGCAGGCTTGGCGTCATCTCGCCGGAACAGGTCGTCGACCGACTCGAGCGTCAGTCCTGCCGTCTCGGGATAGAACGTCCACACGATACATGCATTGACAAAGTTGAAGACCGCGAAGATGATGTACGTCTTGTATCCAATGTTGCGTAACGCCGGCGGTGTGATTTGGACGACCTGCGAGTGCACGCGCTTGGATCAGCACCCGTTGTTGTCGTTCAAAAAACCGGATGATGTGACACTAATGACAAAGTTTCCCAAAAAATCGGCTGCTGTTGCAAGTGCGGAGCCCTTTGCACGAAGCTTGAGAGGTAGGATCTCTGGTGGGTAAATCCAGACGGTCGCCATCCAACCTACGTGAACGCGTCGGAAATGAACACGAAAGCAAAAGGTATAATGACCGACCCCAAGTAAAGCATGATTCGTAGACAAAGATCAAGAAGACAGCGCCAATACTTGCCTGGGATGTGTTCATCTTCACGCATATAGCTTATAAGACGAGCACGAGACACTGTCCACATGCCATCGATATCCAGAGCTTTCGACGTCCGACACGATCGATAGTGTACCACTATATGCAGTACACCGCAGTTAGATGCCGAAGAACTATGGATGCACATACGCTTACAGTAACAAAGGAGGCTATAACGTACCACACTTGCAGGAAACAACCAAGGAAAAGAGACAGTTCTTGTGACATCCCTAGGCTCTGCTGGAACAACGTTGGCGCATAGTACGTGACAATGTTAATGCCTAAGGGGACGACTTTGAACACGTACGACTGCATATTGTTACAGACGTACCTGAAAACTCTTGCAAAAACTGGATGCTGATAGCAAGGTAGAACCGCTTGTTTCCCTGAATGCCATGGGCTTTGAAAAGGTCCGACCAAGAACCTTTCTCCTTCGCTTCGAGGGAAATTGCGTCCAGGATTTCTGCGCGCTCATGCTGAACTGCGGGATGATCGGACGAAACACCTCGCAACTTTGCAAGGACGGTGGTGCCCCGATCGGGCGTAGGGTCATGCTGCATGAGCCAACGCGGTGTTTCGGGAAGCCAGAGCGTGACGGCGATGACATAGATGGCGAAGATACACTGGAAAAGAAGGGGGAAACGCCACTGCGCTGAGCTGCTGTGGAAGTAGAATCCATAATTTATCCAGTATCCAAGCATGAGCCCGCCAAGCATACCCGTTGATTGGCAGCAAACTAGCCAACCACGATGCTCTGGCAGCGTTATCTCGCTCTGGTAGACAGGGGCCACTGATAAGGCAAATAGGATGAGTGATCATGTCTAGACACGAAAACTGAGGTTGAAACTTGCCTGATGTAATGTAACCAATACCTGGAGAAAGAGACGTTGAGTCGATCCTCTCTGAATGCAAAAAGAGAACCTTACCAATACCAGCGATGACACGCGCCACCATCATCTGGATCCGTTCGAATGCTGAGCCCATGAGGACCGAGCCTATGATGAGGATGATTGCCCCGAGAATAAGTGTTCGTTTTCAACCCAGACGCTCGGAATTGCTTGCAGCTGCGACAGCGCCAACGATGGCACCGATATCATAAAGAGACGTGATCGTACCAATCATCACGGTGCTTGGATTGCCCATCTGCGTGAGCCACGGCCGAGAGACGACAACGCCAGACATAACACCTTGCTCGTAGCCAAAGAGCCAGAATCCAAAGCTACAAACGGAGGTGATCGTGGAAACGAGGGCAGTACCCTTTAGACGGGGATGTCCTACCTTATTCATAGTGAACGTAGTCGGGAATGTTGGGTATGTGGGCGAGTAAGGGAGCGATGATAAGCTCGTATTTGGTGCGAATCAAAGCATGGTCTATCGGCGCACTTTTTTTTTCTCACCGGAAAGGGTAGCCGTGGTGCTAACATGACACCTGGGGCGGGGGCCCATTAATGAGCCTTTGAGTATCCGAGGATCACATGAACCCCACGTGCGTGCTGCAGTGAGATTGGCTGAGCGACTTGCCTAAAAGTGTCTGCGCCGCTGTAAGGCCTCCACCGCACACACAACCTGGGGTAACCGCCAGGAAGTAGTGATGCCTGCTGATGTTAGCTAGGAGCACTTTGGACCCCCCGCCGCTACGAATGCCAGCGTAAACATGTATTGAGCGTGCTCCTCTTCGAGTCTTTCGAGCGGACCACTAGCGGTTAGAATACACACATGCGTATTGATCAAGATTATCACTTGCAGTACTTTTGCTTATCGATGGGAGCGTGCCCTTTTTCAACAGGATACGTCGCGGAGCGATGATCGGGAGCAAAATTAAAACCGAAAGATCAACCGTTCACAGCGCACCGCCTGCAAGATGACTGGCTCTTATAATCGTCGGTTCATCTCCAACGGATCGTCCGTCCAGGTGATCGGGAGAGCTGTACGGATGCTTTTCTTTCTTTCCTTTCCGGGCGCAGCAGTGCCATCTGTTCCACCAGTTCAATCGGAAGGTTGGCCTATACATGAATTGACCGTCGAAGGCGTCGTGTATATGGAGTGCACATGCACCACAGCCCATTTCGTGGTTTATTTGATTCAACTCCGCTGAGCAGGGTGCTTCTCTGATGCCCACCAATTTCAAGAGTGAGTTCCCCGTCCGCAAGTCGGAGGTCACAATCACGACGGCGAAAACAAGCTGGGTGTGTCTATCGGATTGAGGGCAGGCTGCCAGATATAATTATGGGTATATCAACTGATGAGAAGATGATCGCACCCCCTTTTTCTCCATCGCCCTTATATCTGGCCGAGAGTATCTCTTTAACCATGAGCCGGCAATCAAGGAATGGTGGGTCCATGAGCTCGACATTTGAGAGTACAAAGCTGACGTAGCCAAAACCGTCCCTCGTCTGTTACTGCTCGCCAAGGGGTGGGAAAACCAGTCGAAATCCATCATCAGGACGACATATATTCAGTCGCAGTCCTCGCGGATGGGCAGCATGTCGTGAGCGGTGGCAAGGAACAAAAGGTTCGATGTTGGCGAGAAGATGGCAAGGAGGTGGGGCTGCCAATGGATGCGGGAGGTATCGTCTGGAACATCGCGGTATCACAGGATGGAAAGTGGGTCGTCAGCGGGACAGATAGTGGCCAGGTGACGGTTTGGGATGCGAAGAGCCACAAAAAGGTGTCCGAATTCAAAGCACACCGGACTTGGATGCGTGCGATGGACGTCTCACCGGATGGGACGACAATCGTGACTGGGTCGGATGACAAGACTGTCTGTGTCTGGTGGCTGGAGACTTACTGGCGAGTGCTCGGTCCCTGGCAACACCGCTTTTTCGTGGCTGCAGTTAAATTCTCACCAAACGGGAACCTCATCGCCACTGCCACCTGGTTCAGAAATTCTCTTCGAATCTACTCCATCAGTAGCTTCAGTACCAGAAGCCATCTCGACGCCGACGTCCCAATCAGAGTCACCTTGTCTGAAAACCAGTCACTCGCTTGGACCAGCGATAGCACGCAACTATTCGCCTTATCTTACGATCGGCATCGTCCATTGTCTCAACGTGTCCGACGGGACGACACTCTTTCAATGGCCTATTCACGGTAGCAGCAATCCCATGTGCATTACCCTAGCAAGCAATGAAACATTCATCGCAGTCTCAGCCGAGTCATCGATCTCGTTCTGGGACACTACATCGCACAAGCAAATCGGGTCCGTCATCAAGCATCCAGCTCACGTTGGGGCTATCGCCATCTCAGCAAACTACGACATTGTGGTCAGTGGAGGCGAGACAGTCACCCTTTCGGAGTCTTTGTGATAGCCTCCCTTTGCCCTATTCTGACCATGTAAGTGCAACTACATCAAATGGGTGTGAGGTGGCTGTCTAATCACAAACCGCTTTCCTGACTGCTGTAGACTTTTCCGAAGTGGGCCACGAGGCGCGTGAGGGTAGACAAGGCTGATATCGAGGAGACTATTGAATTATCTCTGGCTTGTATTCCTGAATAGAACGAGAGCTTGTGTACGTTCATTGGTACGCTCACATATTCTGACTCCCTTGTCCACTAGACAAAAGAATAACCTGGACGTGAACATCTAGTCCTTTCATGCCAGGCTTGGTGCATGGACTAGAGTTCACGCGCACGTGCGTTCATCCTCATGCTCTCTCGCGTTTCGTTTACATTCACGTTCATTAGACATGAAAATTGCATGACCATCGGGTTTCTTTGTGCCATCTGTCATACACATAAGGAAAAATTATTGATGTGACGTCCTGCAGTTCAAAGATGTACAGTATTATCTTTATTGACCTGAACACAGCAAGCCAAAGTGGCTTATACAGTACATGAATTGACCATCAAAGTGTTGTATATATTGGGTGCATATGCGCCACTGCCCATCCCGTGGTTTATTTGATCCAACCGATGAGCTTGAATAGGGTGCTCCTCTGATGCCCACCAACTTCAAGGGTGAGTTACCCATCGGCAAGTAAGGATGTTACTACCGCAGCCACGAAAACAGAAAAGGTGTATCTATCAGATTGAGGGCACGCTCCCAGATATGATTCTGGGTATATGATCATGATAAGAAGACGACCACATCCTCCTTTTCTCCGTTGCCCTTATACCTGGCCGAAAGTGTGTCTTTGACCATAAGCTGGCAATCAAGGAATGATGGGTCCCTAAGCTTGACATTTGAGAGTGCAGGGTTGATGTGGCCAAAGAGTCCAGCACTGTTTGCCAAGGGGAGGGAAAATGGGTTGAAATCCATCATCAAGACGACATATATTCAGTCACCTTCCTTAGGGATGGGAAGCATGTCATGAGTGGTGAAAAGGAAAAAAAGATATGGTGCTGGCAAGTGGAGGATGGCAAGGAGGTGGGGACACCAATGGATGTGGGAGGTATCATCCGGCACATCATGGTGTCATGGGATGGAAAGTGGATTGTAAGTGGGACAGATAGTGCCAAGTGACAGTGTGGGATGTGAAGAGCCATGGAAAAGTATCTGAATTCAAAGTACACACAACTTGGATATGTGCAATGGATGTCTCATCAGATGGGATGAAAGTCATGACTGGCATCAGTAAATATAGGATTTCATCATAGTGCTCATAGTGCCATAGTAGTTTCATAGATAACTCATAGTGTTCATAGTGTTCATAGTGTCATAGTATTAAAAGTGTATTCATAGTATCCATAGTATATTCATAGTGTTCATAGTATTATAGTATCATAGTACCACAGTATTTCATAGCATTCATAGTACATTCATAGTAGTCATAGTCATAGTAGTAATTTTAAGCTAATCCTAATCCTAATCCTAATCCTAATCCTAATCCTATGTAAATCAAAAGTATACAAAAAGTGTAGTCATAGGTGTAGTCAAATGTTGTACAAAAAGTGTAGGAAAGAGTGTAATACAGTGTAGCAAAAATGCACACCAAATGTAGCAAAAGTGTAGCAAACAAAGTATAGTAAAAAAAAGCAAACAAAAGTGTAGCAGAGTATAGTACAGTGTAGCAAACAAAGTATACCAAAAATGTACCAAAAATGCGCACCAAAGTGTAGACTTACACTCAAAAAATATCCAAGTCCATTTTCCCACACTCAGTGTTAAAAAAGCGGACATTGTTTGCCAGTGTTTGTGCCACCATTCTTATATACTGTAGCTGTCTGTATGGAAGCAACCGTAACATGTAACACTAGGTGGTTGTGTCGCTAAAAATAATGCATAATGGTGTGCTGGTTGCTAAAATTTTCTAGCATCATGCAACTTGGCCAGCTTGGTTGCTAACAATAGCAATGTAATGCATAACAGTGGGTAAAAGTAGTTACAAGCATTCATTGAAGTTAATAAAAGCCCAGATGTCCTCATACTCCCCTGCAGCCTCCAATGAATTGTTAGGACCTTTTACTGTGCTTTGAACACAAAGTGGGGCACTGTCCACCTCAGCAGGAATCTGAGCCACATCTAAGCCAAGGGCATCGTGAATCACCACACTTGATGGGACATCGGTGTCATCATCATCATCATTACAGTCCACAGAGTCGTTGAGTCCATGGACAACACCCATCTGATCTTCAATCTCTTTGTGGAGTGTGGAGTGAGTGCGAAGGTAATCAATGAGAGCCATCTGTGCTCGTCTACTTATAAGACACTCTGTAGATAAATCCCATCCCTTGACCTGGCACTGTGCCCAAGACTATAAAAATTTATTAGAACAGTGCTAAAAACAGAAAAATGACAACCTTTTGGACTAGTTCATGCCTGAATGGTCCAGTCATGAACTCGTATACACTTAAGGTGCCAGCAACCGATGCATCCCATAAGACAGGAAGTGATGTTGTGAACTTAACCTGGTCAGCAGTCAGCCCACTCTTCATCTGCTCCTGGTGTGAATCAACAAGGTATTGGGTCTGGTGTTGTTTGAGGCAGTGTTTGATGACTTGATTCAAACCTATGTTGGTGGGCTGAAATATGCCTGTGTCTGATTGAAACATGAAAGCAAGGTGAAATTGATGAATAGTGTGAGTATGAGCAGCCACCGCAGCACTTACAACCAGCTGGAACAAAACATAGGATGACACATGCAAATTCCTGGATAATATAAGAATGGAACTCTTGACCAGTATGAACGGAATAGCAGTCAAGATAAATGATGGCATATTGGTCATTACTGAGATCTGGATCGGACTCGATGACTTGATGGTGGTAAGGCTCGAAGATATGCTCAACCCACTGTAGATTGTTGTCAGTACCTCAATCTGATATGTAAAAATTAAAAATACTTCTTTCATTGTCTTGAGCATGCTGAAATGGCTCCCCTTTTTATCGCTCTTTGCAAATGTAAAGTCAAATCCATTCGCGTGTGCTTCAGCCATGCTGCATGCATTTGCTGAGGGAAGGGACTGTACAGATGCACTGGCCCAAATCTATTGGAAAGGTAAAAAAGTACCATCGGGGGTACTTGCAACAAGTAATATAAATGCCTGCTTTTCATCTTTGGTGACAATATCCACTTGTCACGATCCACATTCCACAAACGTTGTGCCATTGCTTGGAAGGACGTAGGTGCCGATTTGGTCAAATCCAACAACGAGCTATCATTTAAAAAAATCATTAACAATGTAATATATAATTGTGCATGTACAGTGGCTCAAAAAACTGTCCGCATGTTTGGTCATTTTTCACTAAACGTGTTATTCCCCAATAACCCCTAACCCTTACCCTAACATATAGGTGTATGAAATGAAGCACTGACCCTTGGCATTCTATCCACCAAGGTTTTAAGACATATGAATAAGAATTGATGAACTGGCAGCCATTTCAAAACAATGACTCATTCGGACAGTTTTTTGACTCTAAATTTATCTAGGTATCTAGTACTTGGTATGAGCTCCTTTGGCCTTGATAACTGCTTCAATCCTTCTAGGCATACTTTCTATCCATTTCTGACACTGTTCCTCATCAATCTTTCCCCACTGCTCCACTACTCTTTCCCACAATTGATGAACACCTGTAGGAGCATTTTCATAACCTGAGAGGCATCTCTTGAGGTGATTCCAAGTATGTTCAATGGGATTAAGGTCTGGAGATTGTGCAGGCCAGTCCAGAAGCTTGATTCCTTGCTCTTCAAACCATCTTTGGGCTCTTTTAGAGGTATGCTTGGGATCATTATCTTGTTGAAAGATAATGTCATGTTCTGGAATTCCAGATTCCTCCATGCTTTGCAGCAACCCCTGCTCCAATATGGCCACATACTGTTCAGCATCCATTCTCCCCTCCACCTCACTCAAAATCCCCACTCCATTCCACCCTATGCAGCCCCATACCATCAGTGAACGACCTCCAAACTTGACTGTGCCTTGGACCTCTCTAGCAATTAGCCCCTCTCCTTTCTTTTTCCACACATACTCTTGCCCATCTGACCCAATCCTATTGATCTTGGTCTCATCTGACCATATAACTCTCTTCCAGTCCTCCACAGTCCAATGCTGGTACTTGAGAGCAAAGGCTAATCTTCTTTTCTTGTGACCACTAGAAAGCAGTGGCTTTTTCTTCTTTACCACAGCCTTTAAGGAGGCTTCCTTGAGAGTATTTCTAACAGTCTGAGGACAGGCAGGGGTATCAATAATGGTATTGATGTATTGGGCAGCATGAACAGCATCTCCTGGCCTTGCCAGTAATAATTTGCGGGACAATAGCTCTTTTGTTGGTAGAGGTAAGCTTGGAAGGACAGCCACCAAGAAGCCTAGTCTTCTCTGGCTGGAGATCCTGGAGCACTTGGCATACTGTAGACTTCCCTAGGCCAGTTTGGGCAGAGATTTTCCTAGAGGAAAGCCCATGAGAGGAGAGAGAGATGGTATTGTTTCTTTGAGAGATGGAAATGGGTTTCATGGCGATGGTGGGAAAATAAACATGGAATGATGGGGTTTATATATGTTGTCTGACACTCAGTTACATAATGGTGACATAATAGAAGCCTTACCAAATGTATGTAATCATATTACAGCATGCTAGGGTCCAATATATGTAATCAAAACTTAGAGTCAAAAAACTGTCTGAATGAGTCATTGTTTTGAAATGGCTGCCAGTTCATCAATTCTTATTCATATGTCTTAAAGCCTTAATGGATAGAAAGCCAAGGGTCAGTGCTTTATTTCATACGCCTATATGTTAGGGTAAGGGTTAGGAGTTATTGGGGAATAATGCGTTTAGTGAAAAATGACCAAACATGCGGACAGTTTTTTGAGCCACTGTATATACCTTTGGTGGCATGGAATGCCACTTCATTATGTAGACAAGCCTAAAGAAGGCTTCCTCACACTTGTCATCTGCATTTGTAGGGAGCTTTGCAGCCATGCATGTCCCTTTGCGGGAAGACCAGTTGAGAGTGCTATTGGAAAAGGATTGAACAAATTTCTATTTTAATGTTAGTAGAGTATGAATGAACAAATTTGAACTGACCTCAGAACATTTGAATGTTGCCAGCAAATTGGGGGCATGGTTCTGAATTACCACTAGCATGATAGATCTTGCTATGCCAACATTGATCAGGATGCTGGATGTACACAGGGACTTGAGCTTTTCAACAATTTCTTCTTTAATTTGGGAATATTGGCAAAGAATGCCAGACTGTCCAGATCCAGCGAGGGTGTGTCCATTCTGAATATTGACAAGTGTTGCTGCTGACCACTGCTGCTTGGTCTTGTCGATCCATTTGAAAATGGTTCCCTTGTGCAGACAAGAAAACAACTTCGGTTGTTCTTTTTGAAGTGCATTAATCATTGCCTGTGGTGACCAGTCATGGACTTTGGCTGCTCGATCAATGTGCACCCAGAGAAATGGGTGGTACCAATTTGTCCATTTGTGGTGCTGCTGTTTGGTACCGCCATGTTTCCCACTCTGCTGCTCCTTCCAATCCAAGTGGCCTGAGCATGATACTGCGACCATGTCAAGCTCACTTGAATCTGCAGGTAAGTCCTTTAAAATCTGTAATAGTGACTCCATTGGATTTCATCCATTGTCAAGTCCAAGCTACTTACATTATTGATAGATTGACGACAATCCTTGACTTTATCAGTAGCCAGTGCATGCAGACAATCGTGCAATCATTGTTGTTGTCTGGTGGCAAGCTCATGTTGGTGGTTCTTCTGTTGAGCCTTTTTCTTTGCCTCCTTGAAATCCACTTCTCACCACATCTCCTTGTCTAATTTCATCAATCTCTTCCACTGGAGTGCCTTATCCTTGTCAGTCTTGAGCAGTTTCCACTTCAAATCATGAAAGGTGAGCTGTTGCTGTGGCTGGATGCTGTCCCACCCTTTCAGAGCAGTGTGTATGCTGTCCCTAATGTGAATATTAACATATTTCTCTCGAGATTGGGCCTGTGATCTTGCTTCCAACAGCTCGACCTCTGACTCAGAGTCTGAGTTGGCATTCATCCCAGACCCTAACTCAGGCTTGGTGTGCAACCCACTGGAGGTGCACATTCGCTTGTCCAACCTGGTCTTGTCCTCATTCTCAGCAGCAGCTGCTCATCTATTGCATGCAGCACCCACCCAAGTGAGTAATTGATCTCATGTCTAATGATAGTGATGTGAACTCACTTTAAAACCTTGGTGCTCTGTAGTTCTGCTGCCTTTATCAGGCGCTTGAGCCATACCTCATGGAAAAAGGTATGTTCTTTTGTTGGAAGCGCTTTTACAGTTGTCTTCATCATCTTGATCAGGGCATTGTACTGGTCACCACGCTCTTGGAAGACAATGGTTTCCCCACCATGAAGCTTATGTGTTTCGAAGCAGGCTTCAAGATTCCTATTGAAGGCATACCACATCCCCTCATCATCAATAAAGTCTGTGTCCAGGCCAAAATGGTAATTGGACTCCTTGGAATTGAGAAGCAGAGTATTCGGAAGGTGTTCAAGCAAACTCTGTAGATGATGGATCCGTGAGATGAGTTCTGAGGATGGGCCTTTGTGAGTTGGAGAGGTCATAGTTGAGCTACAAGTCCATAGTAGCACAAAGTGCTGGTACTAATTTTCTGAAAACTTCACTCATGGCTGTACTATTATTCTGTTTGCAATGATGACATAGAATGTCCATTCCTATATAATCATATATTGTTACTCCGAGTCCAAGTCTGAGTCTGGTTGCTAAAGGTTCCCCCATAACGCCAGCACTGGCCACCAGGTTGCTAACAATGGCAACATAACGCATAATGGGGGTCTGGTTGCTAAGCATGGAGTCAGGGGTAAGCATAACGCACTCCCACATGGTTGCTTCCATACAGACAGCTACAGTAAACAAGCCAGACTTCAAAAACATTCCCACACCCTCTTGTTTCTTAATTTTATCCTTCTCTACTCATTACATGAAGTCAACACTTCACTTTGTAAATCATTAGGATTAGGATTAGGATTAGGATTAGGATTGGGACTGGGATTGGGACTGGGATTAGAATTAGAATTAGAATTAGAATTAGAATTAATAGAATTAATATTTGATTGAATTTGAAATTAGAATTGGCTTGAAATTGGATTACAGTAGGATTAGGATTAGGATTAGGATTGCTAAGCCACTATGGAAGCACTATGTATACTATGGCATCACTATGACCACTATGAAAGTACTATGAGAATACTATGAGACACTATGAGAATACTATGACAGACTATGGCCATACTATGAACAGAGTATGAGACACTGTCATAGTACTGTCAAACCACTATCCAGTTGGACCCTCACTACATATGAGCACTATGTTACTGTCCAGTACTGTCCAGCACTGGACAGTTAGTCCTGTTTTTACTAATGGGATTGGATGGCAAGACTGTTTGTGTATACTGGTCATTTGGCCAGTGACTGTTACGGTTACCGAAGGGGGTACCTCTTTTCCCCTTCCCTCTCCTCCTGTAGGACTATGGGACGACCTCTTCTTTGACTCTGACCAGGGATTCCCCCGCGACACCCACTCAGGCATCGCCCCATTCGGAACTACCTTTCTAGGAAGTTATTCATAACTTCCTCTTCAGGAACCTACCCGTTTGGTATGGACACTGCCTCTCTATTTCACTAATACATGACTGCCTCCTTCTTGACCCGATCACAGACATTGCCTCCTCGGCTACGCTCTCTCATGCATAGCCTAGTATTCCTACCTTCCCATTTCGATTCATGCCTAGATCCACTTATAGTAATCTCATGTCTGCGACTAGATATTACTATATTCGTCACGAAGCCTGCCCTAGAGGGGTAAGGCCTATAAATAGGGACGCGGGCCCTTCATGTAACTCTAACCTAGATCTACACATCTTCCCGTGTAATCTACAGCTTCTCCCGCCAAGGTTCCACTTCACCTCAGAAGCCTTCTCCCGCGCTCTGGAGGTGCTCGCCCTAGTGCTTGTGATCATCTTCCTCATCACTTCGCACCTGTGCGCCGTCGTTGCTGTAACAGGCTCCTAAAGCTTTGGCAACTCCAACGACCAACAGGTGTTGGTCGTCGTTGGTCAGGACTCCGCCACTGACTCAGTAAGACCGGGACTCCGCCACCGGCACAGTAGACCGGGAAACCCAGACACCGGCATCACAAACCCGAGACTCCGCCATCGGTTGCAGAGATAACATAGCGCTCTGTATAAAGCTAGCAGTGGTCCCCAGTCAGAGGATATTTGGGCCTCTGGAGGTTAAGTAATCTCTTCCTCAAGCCTGCTAGTCCGGTAATCCAACAGGTGTTGGGATTATACGGGAACGTGTCACCATTGTTACCCGGCGTAACAGTGACTGCTTGGCCCCTTACAACACCACTTTTTTGTGGCTGCAGTCAAACTCTCACCAAGTGGATACTACTGTAAGTGAGAGGAACCTTTATTTGCAGTTCTGTTAATGTACTGTATATTATGTCTTTTGAGCAGTTCTGATAAGGCTTCCTTGAACTTGACTTCATTATCAGTAAATATTCTTCCTATGCATCTGCAGTAGAGGATTATATCTTTCAATATAAACTTACTGTAGCCACTACACTGGCTGTGGATCTTTGTAATGCTCTGCCTTCAACATGGTACTTGGATAAGTCATCTAGGGCTAGTACTATATAGTGATTTCCTTTAGCTAGGGGCATAAGAATCATGTCTATATGGATTTTCATGAAAATAGTGGAAAAAGATGGTGTAGTTGTTACAACCCTTCCCTTTTTCCTCTTCTTATCCCTTATGCATCTTAGTCTTTGTCACACAGTGGGACTCCATGTGACTATATTTACCTTCCATGTCATATACTTTTAGTGCTGCTTACATAAGAACCCCTTTGCCTTCCTCTTCCTTTCATAGGGTTCATTGTGCACATGGCTTCCTCATCCTCATTCCACATTCAATACATATATCAACCCCATGTTGTCTATTGTTTCCACAATTCACACCTACTTGGTGAACTCCCATCATTGTCCTTTCAGATTTCTATAAGTCATTGTTCCACTTACAAGTGAACACTTCTTCAGTGTTGTGATCTTGCCTTACTAGACAAGCTCACAACTACAACAAGGAAGACTCTTTGTCATCAAATCCTTGATCCTATCTAGGGAGTCCTTCATCTTGTAGCTTGGTTGCTACTCAACCCATCCAAGTTGATGCCTACCCCTACCCAAGGTAGTCATAACAAAAGGTGTGAATTCTCCTCAACAAGGCTATTATTGTCATAGTCCTCCATCACCATTGCTTGCCAACATCTAACTCTGAACTCTGACTGGTGGATCTCTTGTGCACATGCCAAGATACCTTCCACTGACGAAGGGAACACTAAGAATGAAGAGAGTTCTTCAGACATCAACCTTGACCTACCATCCTAATAACAGCAGGACACAGCTCTTGACTTGTCTTGTCAGCTCTCTGATACACTATGCTTACCTTGGACTCCAACCCCACCAACCTCTACATCATTAACAATAGTACCTATTATGGTTGAGGAAGAGGGTATACCTTTTTCCCTACCAACACCCTTCCTAGGGCTCTGAGATGACCTCCACTTTGATTCCTTCAACTCAGGATTCCCCTGGGATTTCCCACACATGCCTACACAAGCATTGCCTTACCCTACCCACTTCTAGGTGATGCAACACCACTTCCATGGCTATGGTATAGCCCTTTATTTCACCTTCTCTATTTCATCTTCAGATCCAATTTTAGACATTACCTCCTTAGCTGAGTTCTATTGCACACAGCCCAGTATTTCCAACTCTCTATTTATCTTCCAAGTTCTCCTTATGGTAATATTAGATCTTTGATCTCATATTACTTTATACGATAGGAAGCCTACCCTAGATTGGATAGGTCTATTTATATGGGTGTTCACCCTTTATATATTTCCCTAACCTTGATCTACACTAATTAACCTGAGTGTACATTATCTCCACCTCCCCATCAGCTTCTGTTTATAGAAGCTAAAGCTAGAAGCATTGCTTCTTCTCGCACTAGTGATTGCCATAATTACCAGCTTCTTCATTTGCTTTGCAATCCATTGAGGTTAGGGTGAAGCTGTACTTCTTGTTATTGGACCAAGATTATAAGAGGTGTCTGCTTTATAGAGGTAGAGTAGGGAGTAGAAACCTTGCAGAGCATACATTGCAGACAGTTGTTGCTCTAAGATACATTGGGAGCTGGGGACATCTTTGTCACTTGCATATCAGTGTTAGGTGGTGATAATAACACATTCAAAGCCTCACTACAGTACCCACCAATTGACTGGACCTTTGCCTATCTAAAGAAAGGGAGAGTAGCAGGTCCTAGTGGAACTCAGATTGCCTTTGGTTCACTCAGGTCATGTGTCCCATTGTTACAAGGCTGTAATAGTACCTTCATCCATGCTTCCACTACTGCCACCATCATCCAGCATGTCCTCAATCAAACCCACCAAACTTCATATTGATACCCCTGAAGCCTATGATGGCTCTTTCAACACCTTCATATCATGGCTGAACACTATTCAGTTTTATCTCCATGTCAACAAGAAAGTCTATGATAATGATAACAAACAAATTGCCTTCACCTTGTCATACATGACCAAAGGGTCTGCCCTTACCTGGGCCACCACCTATCACCAGAATACCATTAACAGTGTCACCATCACCCTTGGCACCTTTGCAGACTTTCTCAAGGCCTTTGAGAAAGCTTTTAAACATTGTGACACCACTGACACCGCCATTACTTGTCTATCTACCAAACATATGGTTAAGAAATGAGACAACTTGTACTCCCCCTTCCTCATTCAGTATATGTCTGAGTTCCAGAACTTTGCCTCCCTTGCCAAGATCATCAATCCAAATGTCCTTATCAGATATTACTTAGTGGGTATCTCCTCTGGTCTCATATGACAAGTTACTATATGTCCATGGACACTATACCAACCACCATTGAGGACTGGTACTCGAAGGTGATCCACTTCCAGACACAATGGGAGAGAGCTGATGAGATCACTAAGCAATACAATAAACCCTCCACCCAGACCTACCACTTGTTCTCCAACCTGACTCCTATGAAACCCATGAGCCTGACATGATAGATGTTGATGTCATCACCATCCCAAAGCTCACTCCTGAGGAATGGAAGTGCTGCTTTGACCAGAAGCTCTGTTTCTACTGCCAGCAATCTGGTCACACCATGAATACTTGCACCACCTTCCCCTTTACCAATAGGAAGATGAAAATGTCCACCACTAAGAAAGAGTGGTTGAGAAAGAAGAAGAAGAATCCAATGGAGAAGTGGTTGGATAGGTTTCTTTGGGTTTTTGAATCAGAGAACACCCTCAACACATGTTCTTCCTTCTTCTAGTTGTGCTGTTGTAACTGTAGAATTGAAATTGAAAGGCATTTACATTCCTGTTCAACTCCTCATCCCTGAGCATGCCAAACAAGCCATTGACACCCAAACCCTAGTTGATAGCAGTGTAGAAATCTCCTGCATTAACTACCAGTTTGTGTAAAAGCACAGGCTTTCCACCACTCATTTTCCTACCTCCATCCATGTATGAAACACTGACATATCATGAAATAAAAATGGAGATATCAAATTCACTTGTGATCTCTTTGTTAGCATCAAAGGCATCCTCCTTTGAACCATGCTCCACATTATCTCTTGCAGACAAGAGAACATAATCCTCAGCCAACTGTGGCTGTGACTCAACAACTCCACCATTGACTGGAAGGCCAATACCCTTACCCTCAATGAAACCCTTGACCAATCAGCTGACCTCTATCACATACAAATGAAACCCCCTCTGTCCCTGATTGATGAATCTTTGTTCAGTCCAGGTCATGTTGACATCAACCTTACCATGTGCCACCACCTCCACGATTTTCTGCAAAAGGAGACCAACGAAAAGGAGTACCTCCAAAATGTGAATAGGAACTGAGTCCTACACTAAATCATCAGGGGGAAGTACAAATATATCATCTCATCTATGGTGGCAAAGATTACTATAGCCACTGAACTCATCAAAGCTGGTGAAAAAGATCACAACTGATGCCTCTAAGCATGCCACCAGCACCATCCTACTGCAAACAGATGCCAATGGTAACTTGCATTCTTGTTTCTACCTCTTTCAATTCTTTTCTCCTGTGGAATGTAACTATGATATTTACAACCATTAACTCCTTGCTGTTATCCACGACCTAAAGTCATGGCACCACTACCTCCACAGTTCCTCCTTTCCAGTTCAGATCTTCATAGATCATAAGAATCTCCTGTTATGGTTATGGAAGGGGGTACACCTTTTTCTCATCCTTCACCACCTCTTGGACTCTAGAATGACCTCTTCTTTGATGCCTCTGACTACCCGGAATTCCCCAGGGATTCCCCCACAACACCCACACAAGCATTGCCCCATCCGGGATCTCCCTTCTAAGTGATGCATTACTATGGCTGTAACACAGCCTCTCTTATTTCACTTCATATATGCATTTCACCTCTGATCTAATCATGGACATTACCTCCTTGGCTGTGTTCTCTTGCACACAGCCCAGTATTCCACTCTCTTCATTTGACTGATGATATGATCTCTTATGATAATATTCCAGTATTATCATATATGATACAAAGCCTGCCCTGAATAGGGAAGGTCTATTTATATGGGCATCTGCCCTTCATGTAAACCTAACCTACATAGATCTACACAACTTCCTGTGTAATCTACCAAACCCCCAGTTCTATAGTGGCTCAAAAAAGTGTCCCAATGTTTGGCTATTTTGCAAAGACTTGACATTTGCAAAAGAACCAAAAGGTATTAGCCCTAATCCTTTCCCTGAAGATGAGTCCTTAGTCATAGAATTTGGTTGTCATGGCACTGAGATATAGCCATATTAAAGTGACATGTCATTGGGACACTTTTTTGAGCAACATTTCTATTCTTCAATTTAGTACTTTGTATGCCCTCCCTTTGCTTTTATCACTGCCTCTAGTCTTCTAGGCATACTCTCTATCAATCCTTGACACTTCTCAACCTCTATCTTCCCCCACTCCACTTCAATTCTCTCCCAAAGCTCCCATACTCCTTTTGGTGGTGTTGTATAGCTATTGAGTTTTTTTTTGAGGATTTGCCAGAGATGTTCAATGGGATTAAGGTCTGGAGATTGTGCTGGCCAGTCAAGAAGCTTGATCCCTTGAGATTCCAGCCACTCCTTGGCTCTTTTAGAGGTGTGCTTGGGGTCATTATCTTGTTGAAAGATAATGCTCTCTTCAGGAATTCCAGAATTTTCCATGGAAGGAAGTAGATTATCCTCCAAAATGGAGACATACAGCACAGCATTCATCCTCCCTTCAACCTCTGCAAGAATCCCCACTCCACTCCAACTCATGCATCCCCAAACCATCAAGGAACCTCCTCCAAACTTTACTGTTCCCTGAACTTCCTTGTCTTGCAAAGACTTTCCTGCCAATTTCCATACATACTTCCTTTCATCTGACCCAATCCTGTTGATCTTGGTTTCATCTGACCATATAACCCTAGTCCAGTCCTCCACAGTCCGATGTTGGTGCTTGAGAGCAAAGGCTAGCCTATGTTGCCTATGCTTCACAGACAAAAGTGGCTTCTTTTTCTTGACTACAGCCTTGAGAGATGCAGACTTGAGAACATTCCTAACAGTTTGAGCAGAGACAGGAGAAGAGAGAGCAGAATTGATGAGATGGGTAGCCTGGACAGCATTTTCAACTTTGCCAGAGGTAATACTAGAGACAATTCTCCTTTTATCAGTAGGAGAAAGTTTAGAAGGACATCCTAATTTGATGTTTTCCTTGCCTGGGTGGATCTCCTTGATAACCCTGGCCACAGTAGACTTCCCCAGACCAGTTTGGAATGATATTTGCCTAGTAGAAAGGCCAGATTCAGAGAGAAAAAGAATATTGGCTCTAGCAGAGGAGTGAGTGGATTTCATAATGAAGTAGGGTTGGCTGAATGGTATCTCTGCTCTTTATACCATTTGAAGTTATGTAAGTGACATAATCAGACAGGGTTGAAGCACAGCATCCATCAGAACCTTATGTTATTTACTAAATGATAGTTGATAATATCAGGGTCAAATAAGTGTCCCAATGACATATCCTTTTAATATGACTATAACTCAGTACTATGACGACCAACTCACATGACTAAGGGCTCATCTTCAGGGCAAGGATTAGGGCTATCAATGGCCCAGCAAGGGTTAAGGCTAATACCTTTTGGTTCTTTTGCAAATGTCAAGTCTTTGCAAAATAGTCAAACATTGGGACACTTTTTTGAGCCACTGTATCAGCATGAGATGGGAGGGGGGTGGTCCTTGTGAGGTATAATTCATGGGACTGGTCCACTGCGCAGTCTAGAGTAAGAGTTTTCTTAGCCCAATCGATGGCAGGGTTGCTAGACCAAAGCCAGGGTTGTCCAAGAATGATGTTATGCTTTTTGCACAAGATGACATGGAGGGTGGTTTTGGTGAAGACCCCTTTGACATCAAGGAACAGGTTGCAGGCAAATTTGATATCACTGTTCTTGTTGGGAGAGGAGTCAGCATTGCAGGCTCAGATTGGGTTTGCCAATCATCTGGTCAGAAGGTGGTGTCAATGGGTGAATTGGTAGTCAATACAGGAGATTTCAGCTCCACTGTCAATGAGGGCAGTGGTGTCAATGGCTTTTTCAGAATGCGCGGGGATGTAGACATAAACAGAGATTGTAATTCCTTTGGTCATGGACTGTACAGTCACATGCACAGACTGAGATTTAGGGAAAACTTGCATTGATGGAGCTTTCCCTTTTAAAAAATCTGAGGAGATATTTCCAATCATTCTGTCATCAGACTCCTCTTTCTCCTCTTTGATAACCCTGACTTTCTTTTCCTGGGGGTGTTTGTTGGAGAACATGATGCAAGTGGTAGTTGTGTGACCAGGTTGGCAACACTGGAAACATAACTTTTATTCAAAACACCTTTTTTGCTCAGCTGGGGTTAATTTCAGGATGGATACTGTGTCCACATTCATGGCGTCGGGGTCTCAGAGTTTGGTGGTGGTGGTGGTGGTGAAAGAATGGTACATATGGGCCAAGGGTTTGTTAGAGTGTTTGGCAATTTCATCTGCTCGTTCCCACTGGGTTTGAAAGTGAATAGCCTTGGCGTACCACTCTTCCACTGTGGTGGGTATAGTGTCCATGGACATGATACGATGCATGAGGCCAGTAGGGATTCCAGCAGAGAAGTACCCAATGAGGACATTTAGGTCAGTGATTTTGGCTAGGGCAGCATTGTTTTGGAATTCCAAGGTATATTCGGTCAATGTAGGTGAATAGGTGTTGTTATTCTTCCTGTTCATCCTCTTGGTCGAGAGCTAGGCAATGGCATTCCCTGTGATATCTCAGTGTTTGAATGCTTTGTTGAACACAACGACAAATTCTTCCCAGATCCCTAAGTGGATGCCAGTTGTGGTGATGCCCTCTTGTCAATAAGTGTGTGCCCAAGCAAGAGTGGATCCTTTGGTCATGTAGGACAAAGTGAAGACGATTTATTTGTCATCATTGTCGTAGACTTTCTTGTTGACATAGAGCTAGAGAGTGACTGTGTGGAGGTATTGAAGGAGCCATCAAAGGCTTTGGGAATGGCAATACACAACTCAGTAGGTTCGACAGTTGTCATTTCTGTGGTAGGTGGTGGTGGTAAGGAAAAAGAGGGGGTAGCGGTGACTGGGGTCAGTGATGGAGATGTAGGGTTCCTAGAGAGATTTAATCCTGTTGCAAGGCATTGCGATAGGTCAAGAGCGATGTCCTATTGTTGTTGGGATGGTAGTTCAAGGTCGCTGAGAGATTCCTCCTCTTCAGCATCAGAGTTTTCTGTGTTAGGTGGGGTTAGTGAGATAGCATGCCACCTCCTAGGATAGATGGTTTGTTGGTAAGCTATGGTGGAGGACTATGTAGAAATAGCCTTGCTAGAGCAAGTAGTTCCTTTTGTTACAACTGACTCAGGTAGAGGTGGTCATAGCCCAAAGGAAGTCACCGACAACTAGTCAACAACATTGAAGTCAAGTAATCAAGGGAATGCAGGGACTTCCTACATTAAGGTGGCAACTAGATAGTACCTACTAAGGTCAAGGGTATGAAGGGAGCATCCACTTCAAGAGCAGGACAAGGTCTCACAGAGGTCCAGAGGTCAAGGTAGTTAATTGGAAAGAACTACTTAGTGGACCTCAGAAATTACATGGAGGTTTAAATAGTCTAGCCTAGATCTTGAAATGGCAATGGACAGAGATGAAAAGAAGATCAGGAGCGGAGACCTGTTGGAGTGGGAAATGGAAGAGAAGGGGTTCCACATATGTATTGGTACATGAGGAAGAGAATTGAGGAACTGGTAGATGGTCACACAGGGCTAGAACAGTTTGATGAGAAGGACAAAGAAAGAGAGATGCGACAGAAAGAGAAAAGAATAGAGAGTCTGCATAGGAAATGTAACATACATGGAAATTGTATGGCCATCACATAGGAATTCAATTATCAATGTGATGTCCTGAAAGTTAAAAGGTGTACAGTATCATCTTATTGACTTGAACACAGCAAGCCAGGAGCATAAACTGGGCCAATGGGTAGTAGGGTACAAGTATTGTGGATTAAAATAGTGCATTCAGCCACTCCCGAGTTCAAGAACCGAGTGTGCTGGAGCCTGGAAGGATGCGGTGATGAGGTGTCGAATATTCAGTGACATGACGAGGCTATCATAGCTTGTGCTACACTACTGCAATGTCCGGCAGCATCAGCAAGCAGATATTGCTACTCACATCAAGGTGGGATTGGGGCATTCAGCCTCTGGCGAGCTCACAATTGCCTGAGGAAGCAGAATACATTGTTCAGGAGCGTCGTTTTTGAGATGTTTTCCTGGACCTTTCAACCTCCTAGCTGGGCATGGTTGCAATGCCACCTCGTGACGAAGATATCTCAAGTAGTACCGTCCCCTTCAAAACGCGGACATCGACTTTATCTTGTTTCACTGAGAGACTGTCGTTCCCCATGTTACTTGCACGCTCCGATGTAGGAATTGCTCACAGACCGGGGGTGGATGTAGATTCTATCCGAGGGTATTTACGAGCCTACGCTGGCGGTGGGAAAGGGGGATGGACATCGGGGTGAGTTGTCGGTACCGTTGCTTGATCGGATGATATGGGAACCCCTGGGTGATTTGCTCTACCACTTCTTGGATCGCAGCTGGATCATGCATCTACCTTCCATTTCAATGTCCGGCGCGGCCGCTGTGGCCAGAACGAGTTGTCATTTCCTTCGCACTCAAGTGGTTTGTAACAGGACTGTTCAACACGCTTCAGAGTCTCGCTACTTCTGTGCTTTGCTCGGGGCGTTACAGAAGCTTTAAGAGTGATTGTTCGCCCTGCAGTCTCGTAGTGACGACGACGAGCACAGTGCCTTCCTAGCAACAGTATAACTGACGTACAGTGAGTGACATGCACTGATGGGAAGCGAGCAATTTAATTCAGCACGGCGTTTGACGCGTCCCGTGCATGAAATTCACCATCGTTGATGCCGAGTGCTGGGATTCTGATAAATTAAGCATCACCGAGATTGAAAACTCACCAATCCAATCAGAAGGTCGGCTCATACATGAATCGACCATCGGCGGCGAATAGGCGTCTGTCTATTGGATTGAGGGCAGGCTCCCAGGTATGATTATGGGTATATCGACTGATGGATCGTGATAAGAAGACGACCACATCCTCCTTTTCTACATCGCTCTTATACCTGGCCGAAAGGATGTCTTTGACCATAAGCCGGCAATCAAGGAATGGTGGGTCCCTAAGCTCGACATTTGAGAGTGCAGGGCTGACGTGGCCAAAGAGTCCAGCACTGTTCGCCAAGGGGAGGGAAAACGGGTCGAAATCCATCATCAAGACGACATATATTCAGTCGCCTTCTTCGCGGATGGGAAGCAGGTAGTGAGCGGTGGCAAGGAACAAAAGATACGATGCTGGCGAGTGGAGGATGGCAAGGAGGTGGGGACGCCAATGGATGCGGGAGGTATCGTCTGGCACATTGTGGTGTCACGGGATGGAAAGTGGATTGTGGGTGGGACAGATAGTGGCCTAGTGACGGTGTGGAATGCACAGAGCCACGGAAAGGTGAAGCAATTCAAAGCACACACGACTTGGATGCGTGCAATGGACGTCTCACCGGATGGGACGAAAATCGCGACTGGGTCGGACGACAAGACTGTCTTTGTCTGGTGGCTGGAGACTGGCCAACGACTGTTCGGCCCCTTGCAACACGACTTTTTCGTGGCTGCAGTCAAATTCTCACCAAACGGATACTACATCGCCGCTGCCACCTGGTTCAGAAATTCCCTTCGGATCTACTACACAACAAGTTCGGGCGGTCTCCACTCCATCATCCCATTCAGAGTCACCTTGTCTGAAAACCAATCACTCGCTTGGACCAGCGATAGCACGCAAATCTTCGCCTTATCCTACGATGGCATCATCCATTGTCTCAACATGTCCGACGGGACGACACTCTTTCAATGGCCTATTCACGGTAGCAGCAATCCCATGTGCATTGCCCTGGCAGGCAATAAAACATTCATCGCAGTCTCAGCCGAGTCATCGGTCTCGTTCTGGGACACTATATCGCACAAGCAAATCGGGTCTGTCATCAAGCATTCAGCTCACGTTGGCGCTATGGCCATCTCAGGAAACTTTGACATTGTGGTCGGTGGAGGCAAGATAATCACCCTTCATAATCTTTGTGATAGCCTTCCTTCGCCCTATTCTAACCATGTAAGTGCAACTCCATCAAAAAAATTGGTGTGAGATGCGGCTGTCTAATCACAAACCGCGTTCCTGACCACTGTAGACTTTCCCGAAGTTGGCCACGGGGCACATGAAAGTGGACACGGTTGATATGGAGGAGACTATTGAATTGCTTCTCACTGACATTCACGATCTCCGTGCACAGAACGAGAGCTCACGTGCGTTCATCGGGTGCGTTCACTTGTGCGTTCTGACTTGTCCACTAGACAAAAAAATTGCGAAACTCGAAACTACCGTCCAAGAGCTCCGTAGCGAGCTCACCAAATATCAGCACTGATCAGGAGAAATTTAACCTGAACGTGGACATTTAGTCCCTTTAGGCCGATCTTCATGCATGGGACGAGAGTTCACGCTCTCTCGCGTTTCGTTTCCATTCACGTCGATTAGACAGGGAATTGTATGACGATCGTATTTCTTTGTGCCATCTGTCATACAGATGGGGAACCTATCGATGTGATAACCTGTAGTTAAAAGATATATTACATTGTTCACCTTACAACAGCAAACCGGGGCTCATGGGAAGTAACAAACCGAACGTGAACTGGATCGCCGATGGGTACGAGTGTCGTGGATCAGACTCTTAGTGCATGCAATGACAGATGGAGAGAATCTGCGATGAGACGTCAAAATATTCGGCGACATCACGAGGAAACCTGCGACGCCTGTGCAAGACGAGCAAATGGCTGGGATCGGTGCATTCAGCCGCTGGCGAGCTCACAATCGCGTTAGGAAGTAGAATATTTTGTTTTGTGATACTTGCTAGATGATGATATCTCGGGCCGCGTACCAGTCCCCTCCAAAACGCGGACGCCAAGTCTATCTTGTTTCACGGCGCTGCGAGAAGTACGGGGACCCCACGGAATTGCAAGCATGGACTCATCAGTGGAACAAAAAAGAATACATCCTCACTTAATAAAGCCGGCTTGAGCAGAGGACGTGTTTCGGACGACCTCCGCCAAACCCTACCGGACAGAATCGTCTCGAGGTACCGATGTGTCTGCACTCCACCCCAGCGCTCCAACGTTCTGCCTCACCTACAATGCAATCGACAGTGATCCGATGTGGATCCAACTTCGAGACTCCCTGTGTGATGGTGTGAGAACCGATCATGGGTGAGACGTTATTGTACGAGACAAGCGGAAAGGGGAAGCAGTCATTCTGGAAAGCTTTACGGTTGAAGAGAATCTGATAGCTAGGTGAGACGACGGCATTCAAGGGGATCGAACGGAAAGTGTTCGAGAGGAAGCTGCTGTTTGCGGCGAGTGTACATAGTGACCACTGACTACATGTTATCCTGTTCGGTCTTTGGGGGTTGCGAGTTCTATGAGTGTCAATGGTTCATCTTGTCGCTGCTGCCTGTTCCCAACAGCTTCGAGTGTGACTTTTCCCATCGGTCGCCACCACGAAGGAGAAGGCCTAAGCATGAGTGTGTGAAATGATGAATAATGAGGCAGTGTACATGTGTGCCTGTCCACAAAGGCATCATATGATACAGCAAATAAACGAAGTGCCACCAAGGCTTCTCTCCATCGCTCTTGTACCTGGCAGAGTATGATTCTGAGCAAAAGCGGGCCGTCAAGGATCAGTGAGTACCCTGGCAAGACATTTGAAGGTGCGATACTGACAGGGGCCGAAGCGTCGAGTGAGAACTCTCCCTCTTCCTCCAGTGACGCACACGAAAGGGGAGCAAAACCGATCAAGATCCAAGGTCAAGGTCACATATTTTCGGTCTCTTTCCTCGTCGATGGGAAACACATTGTGAGCAGTGGCAAGGAAGGGAAGATTTGGCGTTGGGCAGTGGAACCTGGCAATCGGGTGCAGCCGCCAATGGATGTGGGGTATAGTGTTTACAACATCGCGGTGTCACGAGATGGAAAGTGGGTCGTGAGTGGCACGGGTGGTGGCAAGGTGATGGTGTGGAATGCAGCGAGCCACGAGAAGGTCACCGAGTTCAAAGGACACAACACTGCGGTGCGCGCAGTTGATGTCTCCCCGGACGGGACGAGAATCGTGACCGGATCAGATGATTCGACTGCTTGCGTCTGGTCGCTCTCGACTGGCCAGCGACTGCTCGGCCCCTTGCAACACAGCGACTGGCTGGTCGCGGCCAAGTTTTCACCCGATGGGCGTCGGATTGCTACTGCCACGTGCGGGGGTGGGTTCATTCGGATCTACGGCAGTCAAAATGGCGACCTCCTCGTCGACGTCCCAATCAGAGTCCGTTCGTGGTTGAACCAATCCCTCGCCTGGGCTAGCGATAGCAAGCGACTCTTTGCCCTTTCTCAGTACGGCAACATCAACTGTCTCGACGCGTCTACAGGGACGACGCTCGCTGCATGGCCCATTCACGGCACCAACGATCCCAAGTGCATTGCTCTGACAAGCAATGGGACATTCATCGCAGCGTCTGACGGATCATCGGTCTCGTTCTGGGACACTACAACGCACAGGCAAATCGGGTCTATCATCAAGCATACAGCTGACATCGAGTCTATGGCTATCTCAGCAAACTACGATATCGTGGTCGGTGGAGACAAGACAATTACCCTTTGGAGAATCCGTGATATGCTTCCCTCGCCCTATCTTGACCATGTAAGTGTAACTGCATCAAAAGAAAAAAACTCGTGCGATGTGGCTTTAATCACGAACCATCCACAGGAGCGCAGTCCAAGTGCGCTCATTTGTTCCCTGTTTCGCGTTTCATTGACATTTACCTCCATTAGACAGCAGAGTCACGCATCTCGAAAAGACCATCCAGGAACTCCGCGACGAACTTGCCAGATCGCGACGCGTAACCGACCAGGAGAGAGATGGCTTGAACGACATCATCAGGCTACTGCGTGCGGACCTTCATAGACAGCAAACGAGTTCAGGTGCGTTCATTTTCACCATGTTTCACGCTTCCTTAACATGTTTTCTGTTATCCATGTCCATTAAACGAAATAGTGAATCTCGAGAAAACCATCCAAGAACTCCGTGATCAGCTTGCCACATCCCATCCCGCAACCAATCAGGAAAAGGATACTCTCAAGGTAACAACCGAGTCCTCTCATGTACAGGAGGAAAGCTCAAGTGTGTCCATCGCCACTCTGATCTACGCTTATTGACATCTGCGTTCCTTAGCCAACAAAATCACACATCTCGTACAAACCGTTGAGGAGCTCCGCGTCCAACTGGCCGACTCTCAACACAAAGCTGAAAGTCTTATCCGGATTATCCGCGCACACGAGCAGAAGCGTCAGTGTGAATCCCTGTATGCTCAAGGTCGCATATATGATACCGCAGAATCTCTCCTCGAGATTGCGAATACCACAAAGGAGGATCTGAGAGCGAACAAGTTAGTCATCGACTGGCTTGATGGTGAGTCTCGGCGTCGTGCATTAGGATAGAGCACTCAATCCTTGCCATCAGGGATGACGCACCAATGCGTCACGACGCTAGAAAGAGGTGGAGAGGAGGCATCGAACGCTGAGAAGCAAGACGACGACTACTGCATTATTGCTCACTCCCCCACCTAAGCACCGTCTTGCGTTTCGTTTCGGTGCAGGTTCATATGCACATGTTGGAGAAATTTACCAAAAAGGTTGGCCCACGGTTCGGAGACTCGCATCATATTGTCGATCAAGAAAAGGACTGCGTACAATCCCTCTGTATCACCATTGTTCACTCTAAGAAAGTATCAAATGTGATGTACTACTACTATAGCTGAATTATCATTGTCATTGTAGAGTATCGAATCATGAACACGTAAGGTGTCAATGGCGAGTTCAGAAATGACAAGCTCACCAATGCGGTAGAGCTGTCGTGTGTATTCGTTTACTACTCCCAGAGTTTGATCGATGTATAACGACCTGGAAAGAGTAAATGAGGCGTCTAATGTCGAGAAACATGACGAGGTAACCGAGGATCATGCCACTGCAATCCTCGACATCGAATATTGTACTATTGGTGTACTTTACTGCCTTCCATGATACCTTCAATCTGAACGCCAATCAGTTGGCTGGGTGAGGCGCCGCCGTCGGTGTAAGTTCGAGATTAAATTACTGCCTAGGACGGTCGACTTTGGTGTACAATATTGTGGTTTGCACGATCAATATTGGGAGTCCGACTCTGACTCCGAAAGACACACACGGAACAATTATTCATACTCCGATTCATGCATTTCCCCTTGCCGAGCTTCGGCAAGCATGCGGCGAGCATCTGCCCAAGCCTCCTGAGATTGATGGGAAAGTGTCCACTGGCGTACCGCAAGTGACGACCAGGTACTTATCCTTCTCCTTATCGCTAATACCATGGCAAGCGCAATCCGGAAAATGCTGCTAAGCAGAGGTGAATAATTGATACACTTGAGACTGCGATGATTATTAACGACGACTCAAGCGCCTTTGAATGAAAACAGTTCCTCCCTCAATAACGTCCACCAACCGCAAGCAAAACGGATCAAAATTGATGCTGGACATAACATACAATCAATTGCATTCCTCGATGGGAAGCACGTCGTGAGCGCCGCCAGCGACAAACAGAAGATTCGATGTTGGCGAGTGGAAGACGGCAAGGAGGCAGCGGGCGCCTCAATGGATGCAGGAAGTATTGTTTCCTCTATCGTGGTGTCACAAGATGGAAAGTTAGTCGTCAGTGGGATGATTGGTGGCGAGGTGATGGTGTGGAATGCGGAGAGCCACAAAAAGGTGACCGGGTTCAAAGGACACAGCAAACAGGTGTTCGCGGTGGACGTTTCGCCAGATGCGACGAAAGTTGTGACCGGATCGGAGGACAAGACCGCCTGCGTCTGGTCGCTCTCGACAGGGCATCGACTGCTCGGTCCTTTGAAACACGACAACACCGTGGTTGCGACCAAGTTCTCACCCAATGGATGTTTCATAGCCACTGCTACGTGGAATTGTGATTCCATCCGGATCTACGATAGTCAGAACGACCAACACCTCGTCGACTTCTCAATCCGAGTCAACTCAGCTTCCAACCAATCCCTCGCCTGGGCCAGCGATAGTAAACTACTCTTCGCCCTATCTTCTGACGCCATTATCAACTGTCTCGACGTGTCGACTGAGAACCCGGTCTTCCAATGGTACATTCACAGTAGCAACTATCCCACGTGCATCGCCTTGGCAAGCAACGGCATGTTCATTGCAGCCTCCGGCGGCTCCTCGGTGTCATTCTGGGACACTACGACGCACCAGCAAATTGGGAAAGTCGTTCAAGACGATCGTTTGGTGCAGTCCATGACGATTTCACCAAACGGCCTTGCAACCGGTGGAGACAAGACGATCACGCTTCATAGTCTCTGTGATATCCTTCCGTCATCCCACTGCGGCGATATAAATGCATCGAATCAACAGCTCCATGAGCAGGGGACCAACCAAACGAGTAAAATTGTTGATCATGAGGACTGGGGTGTGTTCATTACTACCTTGACTCCAATTTTATAACATTAGTGTCCACCAGACGAAAGAATAGCGGATCCTGGGGGAGCCACACAAAAACCCCGCCTCGAGGTTAAAATACCCCAACGCGCAGCCAATGATGAACTGAATAGCCTCAGCGAAACAATCAAGTCCCTTCGTACACAAAACAAAAACTTGAGTGCGTCCATCGTTATTCTAACTCACATTCCATTGACGTCCGCGTTCATCAGACGACGAAAACGCGCATCTCAAAGAAACCCTCCGGAAGTTAGAAGCCGACTCCCAACACAAAATTGATGCCCTCGGCCAGCTCCTTCATGCGCACGAGTGGAAACATCAATGCGAAGTCCTGTATAACGAAGGTCACGTAGTCGACGCTGCGAAGTCTTTTCTCGGAACGGCGAATACCATGAGTGAGGGCGTGAGAACCAACAAGTTATTCGTGGACTGGCTTCCTGGTGAGTTTTGTTGTCGCACATTAAGATAGAGTATCCAATGCCTACCACCAGGGTTTACTCGCCGATGCATATCAATGCTGGAAAAAAATGGAGATGACGAATCGAGTGCTAATCATGATGATGCACTTGCAGCCTACTCCACCGCATTGTTGCTCAGTCCATCGACCCCTAACACCTTACTGACCAAGTGGGCGAGGACGGTGTTGAGTCGTAACCCAGCGGACGAAGCATTGAGTGCCGCTGCCGAGGTACGCTATATACATAGTCCGAAGCCGGATATTGACACTGTTTTCCGATCAGTTCAATCTTCCGAGGTTTCTTACCTACCGGGTGATCTGTGATGTCCTGGAACGGGGTGGTCGTATTCCGGAAGCAATCGAGTGTTTCCAAAGGTTACCGCGTGGCGATGCAATGGATTCTTCCCACACAACGATGAACGTCCCACAGAAGGAAATGACTTCTATGGATGAAACCAAGTGGGTCGCAAGTGAGTTTCTCTACTTGATTCATGGCCCCTGATGCCTCTGACATTGAACATCAGACTTCAAAGTGCGTTGTCTCAGGAAGTTAGAGCAAAGTGGAGATGTCGCCATGTCCTCTGCTTCATACGCAGATGCTATTGTCGATTACACCACAGCATTGACTCTCGATCCTGTATCAACAGACCTCCTGATCAAGCGAAGTAAAGCACGAGCTAAGATCAGATCATGGGAAGATTCGCTGGAGGATGCCGATGCGGTAGGTGTATCCTGACTTTATGCCGGAGTAAATAACCAATGTGATCCCAGGCAATCAAACTCAGCCCGTCATCTCCACGTGGCTACGAAAGAAAGCATGCCGCACTCGTTGGCGCTCGCCGTTACGATGAAGCAATCGATGCCTACAACGATATGCTCCAGAAGATTGAACAATCTCCTGATGCTGACACTCGCAGTAAGTATTTTCTGATCCAACATGAAAGCATTGTCTGAGGGTCCTGCCTCTTGCAGAATCTCGTGAACGCTATGTGAGCCCGTCACGGACGATGGCAAGGATTCGCGATTGTGTCAAGCAGGTTCAGCAGAACACTCCGCTCGTCCTCATCAACACAGAGACTGGTCGTCTTTGCGACAAGCACCAGTGCCTGGGTGAATTCGAGGCTGATCCAAAATTCAAGGAACTCGTTTCGTCCATGACGACAAGGCTCGACGACTCTCGCATCATCCAGACCGTTCAAGAATACTTCCGATACGCCACATTCTCCCATACATGGGAAGATGTTAAATCGCTGTTCCACGATGTCCTTCATGAATCAGTACACACACTGGCAGAATCACCCACAGTCTTGAAGTTGACAATGTTTTGTACGACGGTGCGGGAGGCAGGGTTGCGCTGGGCATGGTGCGACACATGCTGTATCAACGCGGCAGATGGTTTAGTGGTTCAAGAATCTCTGACCTCGATGTTTCGATGGTATCACGAATCATTCCTCACCATCGTTCACCTCAAGGGTGTACGATCTGACTCGGAATTGGGTGCTCTCGAGAAGAGTGTTTGGAACACTCGCGCATGGACATTGCAAGAATTCTTTGCATCCAAGGTCATTCGTTTTTACACCGAAGATTGGAAGCCTTATCTTCCTCACGAGGATGTATACAACCACAAGGATTCATCTGCCATCATGCGCGAGATGGCGGCTGCAAATGGGGTTGATGAGCAAGTCCTTCTCTCTCTCCGACCTGGATCGGAAAATATAAGGCAGAAACTCTGTCTTGCCGCGACACGCACCGCCACGAGAGACGAAGATAAAGCGTACTCACTCTTCGGTATATTCGATGTCTCTATCCCAGCCGCGTATGGCGAGAAACAACAATACGCTCTGGGTCGGCTTTTACAAGAGGTTTTGACTCGGTCAGGGGATGTGACCCTTCTAGCCTGGACAGGAAAGGCATCCGACTATCACAGCTGTCTTCCTGCGGATATTTCTGTGTATCGCATGTCAGCGTCACCTCATGTTCCACGGCCAATTGAAGATGGCAAGATGGACAAATTGGTCGCAGAACTACGGACATCCTCGCAATTTACCGACTCGGCTGTGAAACTATATGATCAAGTCGTGGCTCTCTCATCGCCGCGTCTCGTCAGCCGTCGCTTGAGCTTATCTTGCATGATGTTTCCACTCAAAGGTCCACTGGTCCAGAGCAGCGATTGTCGGCATACTTATCGCGCAGTGACATCCGCGCTTGGGAATGTCGATATCGAGACGACGGAGGATTTAACTGGCCTTAACAATCTGGTCCTCGTACATCCGTGGCTTCAGTGCCTTCTTGATCCTGCCCTTCCTATTCAGGGCTTGAATGTAGATGATCCCTCCGATCGGCTCTCCTCACTCGATGGAGATGACCGGGATGACGAGCCCGATACTCGGTTCACCGATACACTCTTTCCCCCGTCATCACACACCGTGTCCCCTTCACAGAATTCCTCACAGCCCGACAAGCTTACCAAAGCATTACGACTCTTCGCGCGCCTAAGAGAACCTTTCGGCGCGCTGTTGCTCGTTCCTACATCCCACAAAGAATATAAACGTGTTGCATCTGATCATCCTATCGTCGTGCAGCTACACAAGGACGTCGCGCCACGCTATCTCCTACAGAAGATACGGACGCCAGATATCTTGTAATTGGCATGCAGTCTTGGGAATTCGTCTTGTCTTCTTGCCTCGCTTTTACCATCTTAAACGAAAAATTATCCATGTTCTTGTATCTCACATTATTTTCTGTAACATACATCATCCTATTGTACCTTGCTTCATCGCGTACCCCGGCGAGACGTTGGAAAGTACGATACTGAGAAGCCGCGGAGAGTCGTGTGAAAACCAAAAGGTTTGTAGGGTAGGCTTACATAATCACATCGTCTACCCCGCATGTATTTCTCTTCCCTACGTGTTTGACAGAGACACGAAATCTTTCGTCATTATTCTCATTGCGTGGTCCCGCACCCGAAAGGTCACCAGCACAATGACGACGACCAGAACGGTGGATAGGGTGTGTATTGGGGTGGTAGCAAGCGCCTAGAGATCATTATAGGTGTGCGAACTGACGGTACAGTGACACTGGTGAGAAGGCACGTGGATGTCAGTGGTCACTGGGGAACAATATTAGGCGCACGGCGAGTAGACGAGCGCGCATTCTTCCTATCATCTCTCTCACTGCCTGGTCAAGTATGTATTCGAGAATGAGCGAGAAATCAACGAATAGTAAGTCTGTAGGTGAAATATTGGAAAGTGCGATACTGATTGTGACTCGGACCTAAGAGCCGAGTGAAAAAGGTTCTTCTTCCAGTAATGACCACCAACGCAAAGCAAAATCAATCGAAATCGATGGCCAAGGTCACATTTATTCAGTTGCCTTCCTCATCGATGGGAAATACATGATGAGCAGTAGCAAGGAAGGGAAGCTTCGGCATTGGCGAGCGGACGATGGCAGGGAGGTGGGAGCGCCAATGGATGCGGGATACGTTGTTGGGAACATCGCAGTGTCACGAGATGGGAAGTGGGTCGTGAATGGGACGGAAAGTGGCTGGGTGATCGTGTGGAATGCGGAGAGCCACAAAAAAGTGAGCGACTTCCAGGGACACAACGGACGGGTGCGTGCAGTGGATATCTCTTCGGATGGGACGCGAATCGCGACCGGATCCAACGATGTGACTGCTTGTGTCTGGTCGCTGTCGACTGGCGAGCGACTGCTCGGTCCGTTGCGACACGAGTATACGTTGGCTGCAGTCCAGTTTTCACCCGACGGACGACTCATCGCTACTGCCACCTGGGAACGCGAATCTGTTCGGATATACAATAGCCAGGACGGCCGCCTCTTGTTTGACATCCCAATCAGAGTCAACTCGCCATACAACCAGTCCCTCGCCTGGGCTAGTGATAGCAAGCGAATCTTTGCCTTATCTCTGTACGGCCACATCAAGTGTCTCGACGCGTTCACAGGGACGACATGCTCTCAATGGCCCATTCACCGGACCATCCACAGCGGAGCGTATCCAACGCGCATCGCCCTGGCAGCCAATGACACATTCATCGCAGCCTCCGGCGATTCCTTGGTGTCATTCTGGGACACTACAACGCACGAGCAAATCGGGACTGTCATCAAGCATACAGCTAACATCATGTCTGTGGCCATCTCAGCCAATCACGACCTTGCGATGGGTGGAGACCAGACCATCACCCTCAGCAGTCTCTGTGACATCCTTCCCTCATTCTACTTTGACGATGTAAGTGCACTTGCATCAAAAGCACGTTGTGTGAGGCGGTTTCCTGATCACAGATCGCTTTTTCGACTGTAGCAGATGCACCCTGAGCAACAAGTTCGGCACAGCAAGGCCGAAGACGCTGATTTCGAAGAGACCATCCGGTCTGTTCGTGTGCAGGAAATCTCAAGTACGTTTATTAGCACCCTGAACTCTTGTACCGCTGACATGCACGTCCACCAGACGGCAAAATTGCGCGTCTCGAAGAAACTGTCCAGCAACTCCGTAATCAGCTCTACGACTCGCAATTCGCGACTCAGAAGGAGGATAGCCTTAACGAAACTATCAAGTCCCTTCGTGCACAGGAGATGAAGTCGAGTGTGTGAAGTCGAGTGTGTTAATCCCCACGCCACTCCGATTGGCGTTTCGCTGACATCTACTCAGACAGAAAAATCACGAGTCTCGAAGAAACTGTTCAGCGACTTCGTGACCAACTCTCCGACTCGCAACGCGCAGCTGCTGAGGAGAAGAGTAGCCTCAATGAAATCATCGAGTTTCTTCGTGAGTGTGTCGATCACCTGACTTGTGTTTCGTTGACATCCACATTTATTAGACAGCAAAACTGCGCATCTCGAAAAGACCGTCCAGCAAGTCTACACTCAACATGCCGATTCCCAACGCGAAGCCGATGGCCTCGCCCAGATCCTTCGTGCATACGAGCAGAAACAACAATGCGAAGTCCTGTATTCCGAGGGTCGCGTAATCGACGCTGCGGTCTCTCTTCTCGAGATCACCAATACCATGAGCGAGAACGCGAGTGGTAACAAGTTAGTCGTGGAATGGCTTGCTGGTGAGTCTTGGCATCGCGCATTAAGATAAAGTATCCAATTCCAATCATCAGATTTTACCAACCAATGCATATCGGCACTGGAAAGAATGGGAGATGAGGCATCGAGCGCCGATAAACATGATGATGCACTTGCAGCCTACTCCACTGCATTGTTGCTCAGTCCCTTGACCCCGAACAGTTTACTAACCAAGTGGGCGAATACGGTGTTGAGTCGTAACCCAGCGAACAAAGCATTGAGTGCCGCTGCCAAGGTATGATACATACACGATAGTCTGAAGCTAGATGTTGACATTGTTTTCCGGTCAGTTCAATCTTCCTAGATTTCTTGTCTACCAAGCGATCTGTGACGTTCTAGAAGAGAACGGTCGTATTTCGGAGGCAATCGAGTGTTTCCAAAAGTTGCAGAGCGAGCTAGGACAGGACATAAGCAACGGCCGTGGCGATGTAATAGATTCTTTCCACACGACGGTGAACGTCCCACAGAAGGAAACGATTTCTATGGACGAAACCGAGTGGGTTGCCAGTAAGTTTCTCTACTTGATTCGTGGTCCTCGATACCTTCTGACATTGAACATCAGACTTCAAAGAGCGTTGCCTCAGGAAGTTAGAGCAAAGTGGAGATGTCGCCATGCCCTCTGCTTCATACGCAGATGCTATTGTCGATTACACCACAGCATTGACTCTCGATCCTGTATCAACAGACCTCCTGACCAAGCGAAGTAAAGCACGAGCTAAGATCAGATCATGGGAAGATTCGCTGGAGGATGCCGATGCGGTAGGTGTATCCTGACTTTATGCCGGAGTAAATAACCAATGTGATCCCAGGCAATCAAACTCAGCCCGTCATCTCCACGTGGCTACGAAAGAAAGCATGCCGCACTCGTTGGCGCTCGCCGTTACGATGAAGCAATCGATGCCTACAACGATGTGCTCCAGAAGATTGAACAACCTCCTGATGCTGACACTCGCAGTAAGTATTTTCTGATCCAACATGAAAGCATTGTCTGAGGGTCCTGCCTCTTGCAGAATCTCGTGAACGCTATGTGAGCCCGTCACGGACGATGGCAAGGATTCGCGATTGTGTCAAGCAGGTTCAGCAGAACACTCCGCTCGTCCTCATCAACACAGAGACTGGTCGTCTTTTTGACAAGCACGAGCGCTTGGGTGAATTCGAGGCTGATCCAAAATTCAAGGAACTCGTTTCGTCCATGACGACAAGGCTCGACGACTCTCGCATCATCCAGACCGTTCAAGAATACTTCCGATATGCTACATTCTCCCATACATGGGAAGGCGCCGAACTACTGTTCCACGATGTCCTTCATGAATCACTACACACACTGGCAGAATCACCCACAGTCTTGAAGTTGGCCATGTTTTGTACGACGGTGCGGGAGGCAGGGTTGCGCTGGGCATGGTGCGACACATGCTGTATCAACAAGAAAGATGGTTCGGTGCTTCAAGAATCTCTGACCTCGATGTTTCGATGGTATCATGAATCATTCCTCACCATCATTCACCTCCAGGGCATACGATCTGACTCGGAATTGGGTGCTCTCAAGAAGAGTGTTTGGAACACTCGCGCATGGACATTGCAAGAATTCTTTGCATCCAAGGTCATTCGTTTTTACACCGAAGATTGGAAGCCTTATCTTCCTCATGAGGATGTATACAACCACAAGGATTCATCTGCCATCATGCACGAGATGGCGGTTGCAAATGGGGTCGATGAGCAAGTCCTTCTCTCTCTCCGACCTGGATCAGAAAATGTACGGCAGAAACTTTGTCTTGCCGCGAGACGCACTGCTACTAAAGAAGAAGATAAAGCGTACTCACTCTTCGGTATATTTGATGTCAATATCCCAGTTGTGTATGGGGAGGGGCAACAATACGCTCTGGGTCGGCTTTTACAAGAGGTTTTGACTCGGTCAGGGGATGTGACCCTTCTAGCCTGGACAGGAAAGGCATCCGACTATCACAGCTGTCTTCCTGCGGATATTTCTGTGTATCGCATGTCAGCGTCACCTCATGTTCCATGGCCAATTGAAGATGGCAAGATGGACAAATTGGTCGCAGAACTACGGGCATCCTCGCAATATACCGACTCGGCTGTGAAACTATATGATCAAGTCGTGCATTTCCCATCGCCGCGTCTCGTCAGCCGCCGCTTGTCCTTGTCTTGCATCATATTTCCACTCAAAGGCCAGCTGGTCCAGAGCAGTGATCATTGGCATATTTACCGCGCAGTGACATCCGCGCTTGGGAATGTCGATATCAAGACGACGGAGGACTTATCTAGCCTGAACAACCTGGTCCTCATACATCCATGGCCTCGGTGCCTTCTAGAATTTGCACTTTCTACTCAGGACTTGACTGTGGATGACCCCACCGAACTGCTCTCCCCACTCGATGGGGATGGCCAGGATGGCGACTCCGACAATTTGTTCACTGATGCAATGTCTCCCTCGTCATCACACACCATCTCCCCTTCACAGCTCTCCTCGCAATTCGATAAGCTTACCAAAGCGTTACGATTCTTCGCGCGTCTTAGACAGCCTTTTGGCGCGCTATTGCTCGTTCCTACATCCCACAATGAATACAAACGTGTTGCATCTGATCATCCTATCGTCGTGCAGCTACACAAGGACGTCACGCCACGCTATCTCCTCCAGAAGATACAGGCACTAGATATCTTGTAGTCGGTATGACATCTTTAGGAATGCGTCGTGTCTTTGAGTTATCCGTTGCTTTTGCTATCTCGGACGAAGACCATCCATTGTTGCATTACTTTGTACAACCTTGCTTCGTTGCAGTCTTTGTTGACCCCACCTCGACCACGTTGATCTCGCATGATATAATTCCGCGACGCACCCTCGGTAATCAAACGGATCATGTGATCAAGATCGGTACGTTCTGTCTAAATGTAGCGGTGCTCCTTTAGCCACCTTGTACTCCAACGACCATGTCCTCGCTGTATCGTTCTGCCATCAGTGCGCGGATAGCTAAGTTGCCAGGGCTACCACCGTCAGATGGAGATGAAGGTTACGATGAGGCAGATGAAATCGCAGATTCGCTTGGCTCGCTGGCACCTCTGGGCCAGATGAGGCCACCATCCTCGTAAGCTCTATGCACGGCCATCTGACCCTACGTTAATCATCCTCTCCCTACGCAAGGGTACCTGCGACTCGTGCGGCGAGAATCCCCAATCCGGAGCATGCACCGATTCGTCCGGACGCGTACGGGCAGTACTTTGCCCAGGCTCTTCAGGTCGAACTCCCAACGCGCGGACTCGTCGTCCGTGCGTATCATACCTCTTTTCAAGGAAGTGGCGCTATGATCATGCATCATGGCGCCGGGTACTCGGCATTGAGTTTTGCGTGTCTTGCCAAGCAATTAGATGAGTTGATTGGGAAGGATGTAGGAGTGTTGGCATATGATGCACGGAGCCACGGTGAGCATTTCGCTCTACCTTGTTCATTTTGATTGAGTTTGCGTGCACTACAGGAAAGACAGTTCCGATGGAAGGCCAGCAGGATGAAAATTTATCAATGGACGTTTTGGTGGATGATTTGGTTGCACTCGTACAGACAATTTTCAAGGATGTGGACGCCGCCCCTGTCATTATGGTGATCCCTTTCCTCCCACTTTTTTTTTAACAAGCGTGTTCATATGTTCTTGTTCTCAATAGCTCGTAGGACATAGCATGGGCGGTTCGGTTGTCGTCCGCGCCTGTCCAAAACTCCAAGAACTCGGATACGTCGTATCTGGCGTTGCTGTCCTCGATGTGGTCGAGGGTGGGTAGATTATTTGTTCGACGTCTTATCTGTCTCATTCATCAATACCACGGCAAGGCACCGCGATTGATGCGCTGCCCCACATGCATGCACTTTTGGATACCCGTCCAGAGGGCTTTCATAGTGAAGAAGACGCTATCGAATGGCAGTGAGTGTCTTGGAAACTGAAGTTTTCACTCTACTCCAAATGTCCATGATCGCGTTGAACGCACACCCCGAGTTAGCCTCATTACGCATGCGATCAACAATCTTGCCTCGGCGCGAATATCCGTGCCCTCCATCCTGATCCCACAAGAGTCCGATCTCACACCCATCACGCGGGCGAACCAAGGCTATGCGTTCCGATGGCGCACGCCGCTGAAAACGACGGCGCCATTTTGGCACTGTACGTTGTACTGTTTGCTATTCGCTGACCACGTTTCGTGCTCGGCTGATGCGCACACGCGACGCATGCAGCATGGTTCGATTCCCTTTCGACGCTCTTCTTATCTGTTCGCACGGGGAGGCTTCTGATCCTGGCCGGTCGTGAACGCCTCGACACGACGCTCGAGATTGGGCACATGCAAGGCAAGTTTCAGCTCAAGGTGATGAGCGGCAGGGGTGGGGCATATGTGGGACATCTAGTGCATGAGGTGTGTGGCCCCTCCTGGCCGTGACGCCGATGGCATAGCCACGGACAAGCGCGGTGATGCTGACTGTGAGATGGTACAGGATGACCCTGTGGAGCTGGCGGAGCATCTGCGAGAATTTTGGGAGAGGAATCAGAGGATCGTTGTAAGGGGGAAAGTGATCAAGCGGATCGGGGAGGCGTGAAGTTAGTTTCTACCCCTCCATATTATGCTACTGGTTTAGTACGTGACTGACATGCCGCTCTATCGACGCCTGATAGCTTCGCCATCAAAGCATTGCGCTCCTTCTCATGGCGCCAGCATCTGGGTGATGAGTACTAGTTGATACAATGTTGAGTTCTGTTTGATGTTGTTTTGTTTTACATGCTCGTGGGCTCTCGTCACATTGACGCTTCAACCTCCCCCGCTCAGCAGGCTATTTTGTGTTTCACGCAGGAAACCGCGTCAAGACCTTTTCGTTCCTCTATCCGTTCGGAAAGCGTCTTGAGTAGCGTAACCCAAAGGATGCCGGAACCCTTGGCACCTCCTCGCCTCCGGTTCGCTGAATTTGAAGGCTCTGTGGGTGCCGCTTTTCGAAGAGAGATGGAGCATGGCCTGTCTGGTCATAGTGACCATGAGGGTAACTCCCTGGAGGACTCCATTGGCGTGGCGGCCGAATTACCCTCCCGGCCAGAGCAGAGAAATGACCCGCGTCCATCGACCAAGAAGGCTCGAGATTCCGCACGGAGGCGAGCAAAGTGAGCTAAAGAGAAAACGAAGCAGCCAGGGATTCCCAAGTCTTCTTGGTCTAAGCACTCTAAGCCACAGGATGTGCCCGTACATTTCAATGCCAAAAACCCGCGAGCGGCTAAAGGGGCTTTTGTCAGCCAATGGCAGACTTGCGAGCAGTCGAAAGAATACTTGCTGGAGGAGCTGTTCGCGGAAGGGTTTAGGGTGATTGAATGGGATGGACGGTAAGACGATTTGATCAATTATGAACCCTCTGTTGTTTGAACCCTTTCCAGAACACCCATTGCGATCACTGATGAAGAGGATCGGATCATCTCCATGCTGGCTGGTCGCCCACAGGCTGAGGATTGGGGCAATGTACAACAGCGAATGAGCGATCTACTACGTGCTGCACCCTGTCATCTAGAAGTGATTTCTCGTGAACGGAGGGGCGATTTTGTCTCCATTTCTACCGGAGTTTCCTATGGAGAAGGGCAAATGGTATATGTCTCTGAAAAACAAATATAGCCCTTTGCTCACATACATAGGCGCCTGGTAATCTAGCACATGGTGCATCCGAAAAATCCATGGTCGAGACACTCATTACTGATAAGGCCTTCATTCGAGCTGCTGGATTCATGTGTAGTGGGTACCATTGCCATGTCTCCTGCCTAGCTCTCACTGTAACCTCAGATGTGTTTGCCATTTATGCACCGAAGCTTTATAAGGAATACACAGACCATCTCGACCCCCTGTTCGAGAGCTATCCCCATTTGAGAAAGCCATTCCAGAACAGCATCTTCCCCACCTGCACATTTAACTGTGGTTCCCGTGTCGTTGCGGTGGAACACGTCAACAGCACTAATGTTCTATTTGGGTTTTGTGCCATCTTCGCATGCGGCTCGTATGACCCCAGGAAAGGAGGTCACTTGATTCTCTTTGATCTAGGTCTTGTGATCGAATTCCCCCCTGGATCCACGATTCTTGTACCCCCTGGCACACTGCGTCACGGAAGCGTCACTATTCAGGCCAACGAAACAAGGCAGTCGTTTACACAGTACTGTCCAAACGATCTTTTCGTTGGGTGGCTCACAGCTTCAAGTAAAGAATGCAGAAAGCATGGTCTTTGAACACACCCTTGAGGAGTGTCGCGAGCGCACGGTTCGTTTGTTTTCCAAGCTAGGCGAATTGGAGAGTGACAGAAAGTGCGTATTTAATCTTTGATGGTGTTAAGTAGAGCCGCGCATAGCATATGACCTGAGTTATCTAAGCTGAAAGGTTTGATTGACGGCTTGAGCGTTCATGCTGGACAGGCGTATGTGATTGAATGGTATGACTGACGGCTTTGTGGACAGCAGAGCTGGGTATTCTGTGGTGTCATTACCTTTGAAATGAGCCCATAATATTTCTGGTTCCCATCGTTCGTAAGGCCTGATGGCGTAGTTGGTTATCGCATCTGTCTAACACACAGAAGGTCTCCTGTTCGAGCCAGGATCAGGTCATCACTTTTTTGTTCCCTCCATCGACGACGTTCCTGCTAACAAGCTCACGTACCATACTATACAATAATACCCGAGGTGACAAACAACAACACTAAGCGTAAATTGCAGGAAGATAAGGGTACATATGACTCTACACTCTATGGTACACACAACGCAGAATCGGACGGTGTATGTACCGCATCTCGTTCGATCCAGATGAAAGGAGCAGCGCTGAATTGAAAACAGAAACAATGGGTAAGGGGTAAAGGGTATTGCACGATGGAGAACAAGTTCAAAAAATCCCGACTCAAAACGCCGTCGTCGAATCGACCTCGATGGTGGGCACGATCGAGGCGATGAACTTGAGGAAGACGACGAGATAAAAGTCCACACGCATGCCTTCGACCTCGTCATCCTCAACTCCTCCCGCACCGGCGCTCTTATCGTCCTTGTTCGACTTGCGCCCAAACCCCCACTTCTTCTTCCCTTCCTTGCTATCCTTTCCGTCCTTCTTGCGTGCCGCGAGTTGTTCTTCGACGACGCCTGCGTTCATCCGTTCGATCACTTTCTTCATCACGCTTGCGTGTTTGCATGGGTGGACGGAGGCTGCTTGGAGAGTGGCGGAGTGGGGGAATGCCTCGATGGTGACTGTCTTGAGCGCGTGATCGGCTGAGACGTCCTGGAAGATCTGAGACGGCGTGAGAGGGGTACGATTCTACGATGCCATAATATGTCAGTCAGCGACTTCTTTCCGAGACGAGGGGGATGTAATGTACCTCATCGTAGCCGATCAACCAGATTCGCGGGGTCTGGTAGTACTTGTCGTACGTGATCATCACATCGTATGTTCGTACTTGGAGTAGATTTCCTTTTGCAACCTCGATCTGGCTGAGAGGGGGTCAGGATGGGGATAGGGCGGCGGGAGAGCGGAGGTCGCGCGATGAAACGTTGAAAAGTGATACTTGCCTCGCGTCGATGACACCTCCGGACGCAACCGCCTTGGGCGCCGCAGTCGCCTCATCCTCACCCTCTTCCAAACCCTCCTCTTCCATGTCTGGGATATCGTCCAGATCAGGCGTTTCGCTGACCGTCGCACCCGTCGTCGAACTGATGGACACGTTCCCTATCGCGGTCGCAAGTTCCTGCTCCCCATCCGCATCTAAATCCGGGATATCATCGATCTCGCCCGGATTCGCCGCGGAATCAACGGTTGGTTTCCGGCCGGCGTGTGTCTCGACCCACTCGTCCGCTGCACTGCCGGACGCGTCCCCAAAGTTGAGCAGACGTTCGGCGTCTTCGTCAGCGTCGGTGTAGGCGAGCGAGGTGGCTCTTCGGAGGCAGGCTACACCACGGGTGACGAGGTATTGCTTGTCGGTGGGGAGGTAATCACGGGCTTTGGACGCGTCGCCGCATTCCCTGATCGCGCGTTCAGTTCAATGATATATCCTTCTCGTGAATCGGGGGGGGGAGCGAGAACGAAGGAAGCACTTGCCATGTCCAGACGGGGAACTTGTAAGAAAGGAAATCGCCTGCAGCGACAAACTCCTCTGGTTGCGATGTCTAGTTCGAGAGGAATGGCGTACGCGTGAAACAGGGAGACGTACCTGGTGTTATCCTACCGTGTTCCTTGAACTTGCTTTCCTTGAGCACCTGTGAGATATGGATATGGTCAGCTGTGGGCATAGATCTAAAGATACGGGGGCAACGGACGGGGCTGAGGTAGTCGCGCACAGCCCAATATTGTTGCTGAAGAGGTGGTGAGTAGAGTTCGGCAGAGATTTGGCAAAGAACTTGCCTGGATTGCGTGCATTTTGTGTGGGCGAAGAGGAAGAGAGCTAGAGTTGAAGGAAGAGCCTCTCGAAAACGTCGCCACAATCAGACCCTACAACAATCGATCTCTCCTAATCAGGAAACCACGTCGTGGCAACCTCTTATAAGCGGACCTGTCGACTGAAACCCTCAACATTGAAAAAAGGGTCCCCGCATCTGCGAGAGGTATGTGTATTATCATTGCTTTCTCTTCTCTCTCTTGCATGAGGTGAGTCGTAGAGTTTCCATTCCCCCCTTTCCAGGACCGAGGGAGTCACCCACGCTCGCGCGGGGATCAGAAAAGACCATCTTGGTCCAGCATAGTTGCAGCCTTCTGTTCATAGCGAGCCTGGATTGTCTTTTTCATCGGGCATCCTACAGCAGTCGTAAGTGTGTGATCTATTGTGCATACATTCAGCTTCAGGTTTCAGTGCTTCGGTCTGAGGTCAGACTAGACTGGAGTGTTCTACTACATACTGTAGTATCCCGCGCCTATGTAGAGAGCATCGTCCTAGATAGTCTAGGGTATATAGATCGCATTGTTGGATATCCCTACTCTTTGGCACCCTTCGGTGCCTCCTTTTTGTGCTTCCGCTTTTTCTTCTCCTTTCCACCCTCTGGAATCGGCGTATCGGTAACATTTTTAGTAGCGACGTTTTCTTCCCTCTTGCGCTTCTTTCCACCCGACGGCTTCGTCGAAGTGGAGTCCTTTCCCTCAATGGCTGTGGGAGTAGTGTCTGCGCCAGGTGAGTCCTTGGAGCTCTTTCGTGTCTTTTTGCGGTCACCGTTTGTGATCGTAACAGCACCTTCTTCCGTACCTTCGCCCTCCCTCTTCCGCTTCCTCGACTTCTTCTCCAAATCTTTGTTTTGTAATGGTGCACGCACGGATTCTGCCAGCGGTGCAGAAGGCTCGTCCAATTCCTTCTCGGATTTACGCTTTTTCTCCTTCTTCCTGCCCTCCTTCGATTCCTTGTTCTCACCCCGTGTCTCCGAGTCTGCCTTGGGAGCAGCTGCATCAGGAACCTTATCCTTCGACTTTTTCTTCTTCCTTTCCTTCGAGTCGACGGCCTTTTCCTGCTCATTAGCCTCCACCTCCCCTTCAATTGGTACGTCGTCCTCGCGTTTTTTCTTTCTCTCTTTCTTTGAACCTCTGCCGTCTGTCTGCATGTTCAGGTCCGTCTTTGGGTCACCCACAGAATAATTATTCTTGTGCCTTTTCTTCTTCTTGTCCTTCGAGTCATCGCTCCTTCCCTGCTCGTCAATATCTGCTTTCGACTGTTCTACCACAGGGGTTCGTTCGCCCTCCGCCTTCTTTCTTTTTTTCTTCTCCTTCTTCTCGACGGTACCTGTGGCCTTGTCGGAGGATGGCGGAGGTAGAGGGGACGCGTGCTCCACCGCACTGGGTTCGTTCGTCTGTAACGAGAACACATACTCAGTAAAACCACGACTTCACATATATATACGCGATTTACCTTGACCTCTCTGCTCGACTCTTTCGATTTCGATTTCGACTTTTTATCCTTGTGCTTCTTCTCCTTTTTGGGTTGTTCAGAGGGCGGACCAAGTCCGCTCTCTTCGTTTTTCGCGAGCGACGATGCTGGCGCGGCGGCCAGACTCGGTAAGGGTGCGGGTGCGGATACATTTGCGGGTTTGATTTCAGTTTTGGATTTTGAGGGTGTGTCATCTGCAGGCGTGGTCACGGGAGACATTCGTTGAGGGGTACCGAGGGGTGTGCCGTTGGCGCCTGTCGCCTCGTTGCGCGGTCGTCCTCCGCCGTACCCACCACGACCTTGTAGGCCACCCCTCCCGTTCCCTCTTCCCCTTCCCTGGAAGCCACCTCGGCCACCCTGACCTCCATATGTGTAGCCGTTACCGTCCCCATTGATATTACCGTGATCATTTTCTCTGCCCTAGTTGATCAAACGTCAGACATCGGACCGTCGCTCAAAAAGGTGAGGAAAAAAAAAGACGGAAAACGAAGCGTATCATTAATGATGGTGGGGACGTACAGTCTTTGCCCCCTTGTATGATCCCTTTTGGTACTTTTCCGCCTCGGAAATGCACGACGTATGGGACTTGTAGTCGTCGGGGGTGTGGAATGTGACAGAGCAGTCAATACAATCAAAACCCGCGTGGCAGCGACCGTGATGTTGGTCCAGCTTGGGTTTTTTGACGACGTCGTTACAAGCTGGAGATCACGATGAGAGGTGCGGTGTGAGGTGTGAGGTGTGAGGGTGAAAGAAAGTAGGGCCTACTGACCGTGACATCTGGATGGGACATGATAGGGAGATATTCAAGATCACCGTGGATATGTCTTGTAGGCGTGAATAGAGTACGTACTGGAATGAAACCATTTGAACACGCGTTTCGATGATGAGTAACGTATGTAGGGGTTAGAAAGGATCTGCTCGCGGGACCTGGATGCAGTCCGAAAGTTGACCTTCAACCGATCAAGCGATGGGAAGGCTTGGATGCGGGCAAGCCGACGACGAGCAAAACGGAGAACGTGTTGGACGATGAAAGCTAACAAAATTATCGAGTCACGTGACCTATCTGTCTGATTCTGCGGTGGCAGTGACAAGTTGCAACGACAATCACAGACAGTGATCTCAAAGGTATTGACTATCACTCATGGGGTCGATGTTTTCTCTATGGGATCAACTGACCCGAAAGTGACCTCCCGTAGGCGTAGACACGCTACCTTGTTCGCCTGCCGAGAAGCGTACCCACTGCGTTATTAGTAGTCTCACCGACATCAATTCCCGACGTTGAAGTGTGTTTCCGCACTCCACACCACGGTCACCCGACCGTTTTGCGCGTCACGGACCCGACTCCTGCATCATCAACGTACCCACATCCAGGCTATCTTCCTGTCGCCAACGTCGAACCTTGCCTTTGTATGTACCTGTGACTACATATCGCCAATGAAGGCGACCGAACACACAAGGTTTGGACCATCAATTTTAACCGTCATTAATGTTGTTTCCGATTCGTGAACGTTGATGGAAGATGATGGACTTCATTTGAGTCGACTCAGCGCCCGCGTTGGCAGCATCACATATATGCTCGTCTCCCCTCGTCGTTCAGTAATTGCAGATTTGTTCTGAAAAACAGACTTTGGCACCTCGAGCAGTTCGAAAACTCAACTTTCAATGAAACCCTATCAGAGGAAAGCAGGCAGGAAGGAACTTCTCAACGAGTTAATGATGCATGCGCGTGAAATTAGCAAAGGTATACAGTACGAATATTAGATTACAGCTGGAGCTATTGAGACACTAGGGCGAGATGTATCATAAGTTACCAAGGGGCCAATAGAACTTAGGTGAAGACTACTGTACTTCGATCGGGTGGACGTTGCCTATCAAATCGGTCAATGGAAACCCCTCGCGAATCTGAACCATGATCAAACTGTCAGCGGCGACTCGCTTATACTCTACACGCGACACCGGCTGAAACAAGAGTGCGCCAAATGGCTGCCTGAGACGAGCAGCAAACCGGAGTGCTTGCGTGGTTTTGTCAAGCGTAGCTGCCCCATGCAAGAACTCCTGGTCGAGAAGTGGGCGGATCCATGGGTGGACGAGATGGAGATCCTTCATCCCAGTCAAGTCATCTGCTGTCTTGATCTCTATGTCCCCAAACGTGGTCGTCGTCGCGTGATATACGCGAAGGTTCGTCACGGGATCTAGGTCTGGGGCGTGGACGAGTTCAGTGAGCCGAAAAACAATACCAGGTAATCGCAGTCGACTGGCAGCAAGAGAAGGTGACGGAAGGTCGTTGAGACGGTTATACATCTTCACGGCTAGGGAGAGGTTGGGCAAGGATGAACGCAGTGCCGTGATCATGCTGTCCATCTCGTCCACATTCATGGGCTGTGGGATGTGTAGCGGCATAAGTTGGTCGTAGACTGTGAGGTCGATGGGCAGGCAGCTATTGTAGTTACCCGCGCGACCGGTCCAAGCGAGAATTGTGACATCGCCCGAGCCTGTCAGAATGTGTTCCAGGAGTCGACCCACCGCACGATCGCCCTCGCCATATATGACTGGAATGGCAACATTGAAGATGCCAAGCAGCGAGTACGCGATGTCTTCCGGGAGCGTCGTTTGGCGCAAAGAAGCCAAATAGAGCTTCTCGCGTACACTGTCAAGACCGGGGTGAAATACGGCCAATTGTTGGGCCGAAACTCCTGTTGCCTGTTGCATCTCCGAAATGATGGAAGGTGACTCTTTGTGGTTAGACAAAGTTAAGCCAAGGTAAGGCTTCCAGTCCTCTGTGTAGAACTGGATGGTCTCAGCAGCCACGTATTCTTGGTACGTCCATGCTCGAGTGTTCCAGATGCTCCCCTGGAGACCACCGGGCACCTGAGACTCCGATGAGACGCCACGAAGGTACACAACCGTTAGGGACGAGCTGCGATACCACGTAAACATTGCAACTAACGACTCTTGCAATACCACGTTGTTGACTTTATCAACACAGCATGTGTCGCTCCATGCCCACAGGAAGCCAAGAGAACGCACAAGCAAGCAGAACGTCTGCAGCTTGGTGTTCACAGGGGACGATTCTAGTTCGTAGACCGTGAGATGTTCAACCTGCTGGAGGAGAGGTTCATCGTTCTCCCATGTGTGTGAGAGCATCACGTATCGGTAGAATTCCTTCACCGTTCTCGAAATACGTGGAAAATCCGGCTCTGTCGTCATCGATGACACAAGTTCGTCGTAGTTTGGGTGTGCCTCGAATGCTGCTGCTTGCTGTTTCTTGTCATGCAGACGACCGGTGGCGGTATCGATCAACACACGCGGCATGTAGCGAATGGTCTGCTCGACAACACGCCGAATCGTGGGTTTGGCATCGAAATACCGACCACGACATTCTGTAGAGTCAATTAACATGTGGTAATTTTGGGTGACATTGAGTATATGACTCACCCCGAATGTCTTCGTAAGGAGACTGCTCTATTTTTTCGAGCATCGTACGGAATGCTTCAACAGCCTCCGCATGGCGTCTCGCGCCATGTAATGCCGCATGCCTCACCTCGTAACCTCGAAAAGATGATTCGTCGAGGTTAATGATCTGCGTGCTCTGTTATTGCCACTATCTGAAGCACTGTGAGGTACGAAGTATACCTCGTCGGCATCACTGAGCGCCTCCTCACACGAGCCCATCAACATTCGTGCTTTGCTCCGCTTGATGAGGACATCCATTCGGTTAACTGGGTTGAGCGACAGTAAGGTTGAGAAGTGTTTAGTGGCTTCGTTGTAGCTCCGACACTCCACCGCGATGTCACCGAGTTTCTCTAGCCTCTCTGTGCATCGTCGCCGAAAATCTGTGTGGTAACAGTCAGATGGTAATTGAAGGTATTACCCACGTAACCACTCACTGAGTTCCCACTTCTCGCACTCATCGTGGATACTCAGGTCCTCTTCCAGCCCGCTCTGCATCTGCCGGAAATACTCGACTGCCTCCATGACGCGACCGTCCCTTTCTAAATTGTCGCAAATCGTCTGGTAGATGACGATGCTTGGAATCTTGAACTAGACGGAAATCGTGTTAACGTCCAGCTTCAAATCTGTCATGTGAAGTATACCTTGACAGCGGCACCCAATGTTTCATTCGCTGAGCTACGAATCAACTTCACGCTTGCCCACTTCACTAGCACAGCATTAGGAATTGGGGGCCCAAGGAACAACGCAACAGAGTAGGCCTCAAGTGCTTCATCATGTTTCTTTGTGCTCGACGCCTTATCTCCGAGTATTTCCAGCATCGATATGCATCGGCTCGTAAACTCTGATGGTAAGGATTGGACACTACCTTTATGTGCGACAACAAAACTCACCAGGAAGCCAGTCCATGAATAACTTGTTGGTTCTCACGTCCTCGCTCAAGGTATTCACAATGTCAAGAAGAAACTTCGCAGCGTCGATTATGCGACCTGCATTGTACAGGACTTCGCATTGATGTTTCCGCTCGTGTGCATGAAGGAGCTGGCCGAGACTATCAGCTTTGTGTTGGGTGTCGGCAAAATCCGTTCGTAATTCCTGGAAGGATTCTTTGAGCTGTGCGATTTCGTCGTCTAATGGATGCGGATGTCAATGAAATGTGAGCCAGAGTAACGATGAACCCACTCAAGTTTTTGTTTTGCGTATGGAGGGACTTGATTATTTCATTGAGGCTATCCTTCTCACAATTGGCTGCGAGTTGTGATGTATCAAGTTCTTGGCGGAGTTTCCGTATGGCTTCCTCGAGATCCGGTATGCTTTCGCCTGTGGACATTGATGTCATGAAACTGGAGTCAGGGATACCAATGAACACACCTCGGTCCTCATTATCAACATCTTCACTCGTTCGCTTGGTCCCCTGCTCACCGGACTGTTGCGGTCAAAAAGGTAGATTGTGATCAGAGAGCCATTCCACGCGTTGAGCTTTTGATGTAATACGCTTACATCGCCGAAGTACGATCTCGGAAGGATATCACAGAGACTATGAAGCGTGATCGTCTTGTCTCCACCGGTTGCAAGGCCGTTTGGTGAAATCGTCATGGACTGCACGAAACGATCGTCCTGAATGACTTGCCCGATTTGCTTGTGCGTCGTAGTGTCCCAGAATGACACCGAGGAGCCGCCGGAGGCTGCGACGAATGTGCCGTTGCTTGCCAGGGCGATGCACGTGGGATATTTGTTGCTGTGAATGGGCCATTGGAAGACCGCGGTCCCAGTTGACACGTCGAGACGGTTGATAGCGCCATCATAAGATAAGGCGAAGAGTTGTTTGTTATCGCTGGCCCAGGCGAGGGATTGGTTGAAAGCTGAGTTGACTCGGATTGGGAAGTCGACGAGGTGTTGGTCGTTCTGACTGTCGTAGATCCGGATGGAATAACGGTCCCACGTAGCAGTGGCTACGAGATGTCCATTGGGTGAAAACTTGGTTGCAACCACGGTGTTGTCGTGTTTCAGAGGACCGAGCAGTCGATGCCCTGTCGAGAGCGACCAGACGCAGGCGGTCTTGTCCTCCGATCCGGTCACAACTTTCGTCGCATCTGGCGAAACGTCCACCGCGAACACCTGTTTGCTGTGTCCTTTGAACCCGATCACCTTTTCGTGGCTCTCCGCATTCCACACCATCACCTCGCCACCAATCATCCCACTGACGACTAACTTTCCATCTCGTGACACCGCGATGGTGAAAACAGTACTTCCTGCATCCATTGAGGTGCCCACTACCTCCTTGCCGTCTTCCACTCGCCAACGTCGAATCTTCCGTTCGTCGCAGCCGCTCACGACGTGATTCTCATCAACGAGGAATGCAACTGACCGTATACTATGTCGAACATCGAATTTGATATGTTTTAGTACTTGCTGTTGGTGAACGATACTTGAGGAGGAACTGTTTTCATTAGAAGGTTCTTAGGTTGTCGTCAATAAGTACCGCACTCCCATTGACAAGTGTCTCGCCCAGATACTCACCACGCCTTGACCACCGGTTCAAATTTATTTTCGAAAGCATACTTGGGCAGGTATCAGAGCGACGGAATGAGTGATGGATGTGGAGTCTACTTGCGGTACTCGAGTATACGTAGTTGGGACGCCTATTCGCACTCCGCTTCATACAAGGTACATTCCCTGGGTGGTATGCCGAGGCGTCCATGAGGGTGAGTGAGCTCTAGTAGTAGGCCAGAGCCCTCGTGGACACTTTCCCATCAATCTTGGGCTCCTTATAATTCATCAGGGGTTGGCTCGCCGCAGGCGAGCCGAAGCTCGGCAAGCTAGTCCAGAGATTGCCGCCTCGGCATACCACCCAGGGAATGTACCTTGTATGAAGCGGAGTGCGAATAGGCGTCCCAACTACGTATACATCTGCAAACCGACTGAAATGAAACAAGCGTTCGGTAGAACCTTGATGGCTTACGAAGGCTTACGTGCACTGGGAACAAGCATGCCGATTGGTGGAGATGCCAGCGATTAGGTCTCTCAGCTAGATTGGGTGTAATTGTGGTAGGTTAGATAGCAGATTAAGATATCAAGACGCGATAACAAGACTGGCCGCTCTCACGATAGTTAAAGTCAGCTTTGTTACAAGCCCACAGGATGTACAATAGTAATTCTACAAATATTCCTGAGAGATTGTGTGGTACCACTCCTTATCCGAGAAGTTATTGAGATAAAACTCGTTGTATTTCTCTAAAGAAACATTCGCAGTAGCCTGACAATTGTGTCTAATACCGTAAATTGGTATCAGTTCAACAGCATGCATCACAACCATGATAGGAATGACCATTGGGCCCAAGACTGACTTTGCGTCACAGCTTGTACATCTTCGTGACATCGTCAGGACCACTGAATACCTCAAAGAGTTTGACATAGAGTAAAGGTACCCTAAATATTTCAGGGAGAGGATTCTTCTTGATATTGTGGAAAGCAAAAACAACATGGACTTGCCCTACAAGAGGAAGAGCTGAGGAAGAATTCAATTGACCAATGGAGACACCATCAAAAAGGTAAACTTACATTCATTATTGGGGTTATGGAGTAGAACTGTGTTGCATTTGCCCAATGGAAACTCCCGAGATGGTGGCAAAGCCTGTAGCAGTTGACTTGGCATAACCTTGGTTCCATCAAACCTTGACAATAGCTGTAGCTGAAATGCATTCCAAACATTGAGCATGTTGGCAGGAAAGGATGAGAAACTGAGGCATGAAATGAAATGACCAAGTGCTGATTCCAAGAGGGGTAGCTGATATGTCAAGGAGACCCATCTCAATGGTTTATTTCTGTGGTTTGGGTTGATGGTGATGTGTGCCACAACATATGCATCATCTGAGATGATGCCCTTCAGGAAATGGTTGCAGATAGGCCAATCTTGCAAGGAGAAAGTTGAATGATCTGCAGGGGAAGCATGTAGGATCCATGCAAGCGTTGAGTCAATGTTGGTCATTTCATTGAATTCATCATTGGCAATATTCTTGAGTGAGGCGCCACATTCAGTAAGTAGGCTAAAGAGGTGGAATTGGTGCATTCATTCTTCCTGATCCAAAAGGCAGACAATCTGCTGGGCAAATGAATTTCGCTGGTGACTTGTGTGTTTGAAGGGATTTTTGCAGTGTGTGATGAGAAGGCACTCGGAAACATCTGCTGTGAATTGAATGGGAGCCCCCACATTACGAGCTGTGGGGGCAAAGTTATAAAACAGTTTGAGCTTTGGAATCTTGAAATGGTTGATAGGGCCTAATGTACCATGACGTAACCCAGTGTCGACAGCTGATTGCTCGAACTGATGAAACTCTGCTAGTGACCTGACCATGGAATTGATAGACGAATCAGTAAATGCAGGCACCTGAGCCTTGTAGATAAAATTGATTATGGCTCAAATAGTGTGGATGAAATCTGGTGGGACTGTGCCTGCAATGGATGCAACAATCGTTTGCTGGAGGTCCTGGTGCTCCCAACCAGTCATTTGTTTGATATGTGAAACTCCATTAGAAAAGTGTTATGTACCAACCCGCTTATGTTGACTTTGATAACGGGAATTTAACTTGTCTGAACCCAGCCCTTCTTTACACCACTTTAGGATGTGATCAAAGAAGAACTTATGTAGGGTGTGCAAGATTTCGGGGGTGAGGAATATCACGGGGTCAGAAAAGCGCCAGTCCCTCCAAAATGGGAGATGCATGCCACTGAGGCCAAGTTCTTTTGCAGCCTCCAGGAACTCGCGAACCTTCCATGGGTTGATGCACAGAGAAAGGTGATGTATTTGTTGGAGAGTATGCAGGCCAGAGTGGGGCAAGCAGGGGATAGTGGCGGAGAATTGGGTTTTGGTGGCAAGTGATACAGGCGATGCATTCTGTGCAACACATGCAATCATGAGCTGTTCTGGCAGATTGGCTACATATCCGATGAGGGGTGTAAGCAATAGTGCTTGAATCCGGCAGGATCAGCCATGTATTCACCATGAGCAGCGACCAATTTCAGGGAGCCACATACAATGTCCATGCAACAGTGCCAGAGCCTGGCTTGGAGGACTGCTGTGTAGTCACTGTGCACAACAAATTGGGCTATGGGCATGTATGCAATACAAGACCACGTGTGGGCTGTCACTTTCATTCATAGATCTGAGTGAATATTTCCTATTGTTAAGAACAGAGGATGCATTTCAAGGTTTCTGGTTTGTTGCGTAACAGGAGTCTTGTCAGAAGCAAGTATGATTGGGATGATCATGGCACCAATGGGAAGGCGGTTCTGATGATGCGATGAGCACTGAGATAAATTGAAGGACAGGTATGGGATTGGCTTACCTGTATCCTGAATGCCTTTTCTGAGGACATCCACTCGCTATGTTCATGCTTGTTGTCTGTGGTGTATACTTCATGGGGGTCTAGACACATGTGCTGATGGAATATTGGATTATCAAAAATCATCTGTGTGACATCAAGCACATCTCGCCAAAGTAGATAGACCGGATGGACTGTAATGTATTCATCCATCTCTATTTTCGTGCAGTGCCACTGTGGACCTTGAGGCAAGGAGTCCATCCATGAAAAGAGCTTGTTCACAGACTTGAAAAATGGTTTAACCCACTTCTGAAACTGAATTTATTAGGACAATTGATTGTTAATAACAATGTGAGGGCTTCAAAAATGTGCTCACCCATTCCAGCTTTAAGAATCAGGTAATCTACCCTCAATTCAGGTTCTCGCACAAGAATTTCCCTAGCTCCCATTCACCTCTGTCTAAAAAGGGATAATAGCTGTTCTTCTGATGTGCTTGTCCAATGTCTTCATCATGTCGGGTGGATTCTGTGGCTAGACACTCAAGAGTGTTCTGTGCTTTACCATAGATGTATGCTGAGTTTGAGTGATATCGGCCTTGGTGAGATGTGGATTGCCGAGTGGATAAAGCTGGAGGAGCAGGAAATTGACTTTCATCTGGGGTGTGGTCATTATTGAGGTGCAAACAAACAGAGTTGATTGAAGTCAGGGGCACTGAGCAGAGTGGGCAGACAAATCTGTGAGAGGTGAGTACTAGCGAAAGTTGAATCCAATCAACAGTACCCACTCTTCATTGGATGTCAAGTCACATGTACCATCAAGTTCATTTCATTGCTCATTGAGTTGTTCCATTATTGTCATAGGCACTGCTTGCTGGCTTCAAATCTGAAAAACTACCAAGTTTTTCAAACTTCACACAGGTCAACATTTCTATATCATCATTGATATGTCTTGTGTTGCAACTGTGCAATCCCAACCACCCAGCCCTACTAGCTCCCTAACATATTTCGACAACTGGAGTGATCTCATGGAATGCAAGCCTTTCACATCCCCAGTGAAAGACTCTATGGCCAACTTTCAGTTTTCCCCATATCCAAAGCGCCATGCTCTTCACCCCGCCCACAAGCACCCTTATGCGATATTAGTCCAAAGTCAAGGCCCTTGTAGCAACCTTGCAGGCCACAGGCTGAGCCCATCTGAGGTAAGATTCCATATACTTATTTTTTACATTATTAATATCCTTTTCTTAGGCTATGGAGATTTTCTTATGTGGCATTGAGGCACTGCCCAATGACATTCTTTTGATCTGCCATGCTTAAGAAGTATGCATCAGCAGAAAGGAGTCGCCATCAACTGCTCCTCGCTACTTGGGATCTTGAAGGAATGAAATGCAAGGTTTACATGCTGGAGCAAATGCAACACCACCTTGAAACCACACATTCTCTCATAGAATCAGAATACCAACTTTGGCTTGACATGTACACGGATTGAGGGCTCCCTGATCTCAGGGAGGATGAGCTATTTTACGGCAGTCAGACCCCCTCCATGGCTCAGGAAGCTGATTGGGATGCTACTGAGCTCTTGGTTATGATAGAGCATGCCAAAGAACGTGGTTTGAATGTCAATTCCACCGTTGATAAGTATGAGGCTGAATCTGATGAAGAAGCAGTGGCCCTCAATAAAGGTCTGGAACCCAGGAAGGGTGCGGTCAATGATAAATGAGGGTTGCTGCATGGTCTTGGCGAGGGACTTCACAAATTGACTGATCTTGACTCATGTACGTGATCGTTTCTGCTGTGAACTTCACTGACTCAATTGTAATAGAGCTTGTACATACTTGGGCTCCTTGTGCCATTGTTGTTTTGACATGTACATATATCCATATGTAATATTCCCCCTTGTATGTATCTCCATTTTGGTCCTTTTGTGTGATTGTAATCCAGATGACAGATATAGGTAATACCCTCCAACCATCCCTTCTTTCTCTAGTATTGTGTCTCTACTATGGCTGACTGCTGCAAATGTCATGCACCTTTAGTGAATCCCCATGTAAGCTCAGTGGATTCCCCTCACGACTCGCCTCATACCTATCCACAGAACATTTCAAGGCCCTGCAGCGACCTCAATCCATGCTTAAGGCCGGACACTAGCCAAGTTGATTGCACCATTGAGCAAGCAGTCAATTCAAACACTCTCGAAGACCCATTGTCTCAGCACATCCTCCAAGATGAAATTGTCATGGATGATCCTCCTGTGTCTTCCAGTCAACACTATCAGATATTCATGCCACCAAACCCCCCTGAATTTTCATGCTCTCAATCCTCAGGCTTGGCTTCATACAGTGATCCATACTTTCCACTGAATACGTAGTCAATGAAAACCCCCATGGGCCAACCATCCTATTTCAGTCCTCTGGAATCTTCAAGCTCTCAGCTCTCACTGGCAGGCTCAGCATCATATGGCAATCAGCACTTCCCACTGAATGCACAGTCAATGGAAAACCCCCAACCATCCTATTTCAATGCCCTGCATGCATCAGGATCAGACTCACAACAGTCGTATTCTGATCCCTTGCATGTATCGCCATCCACATATACTATGGGCTATGCTGGATGATCTGCTACACATCAAATTGTACCTTCCCACTTCGAGCACCCCCACCCCTCCAGTACAAATATCATGCAGCAGCTGAGTGGCTGAGTGCCATTGGCTGTGACAAATAGCCATGCTCGTGCTTCACCGTATGTGTTGCCAGGCATGTGCTTCATACCAGCTTATGCACCATTACGGCCAAATGAAGAAGTCCGTGGTGGTGTTATCACTGCTGGTGTATTCCGGGTAGGTAACATTCATGGCAGATGATTCGCCTGAACTACATTTTAGCTCACATTCATCTTTTCTATAGGCCGGTGTGGAAACATCCATTACCAATGCTACTCCTTCCATTCACCGCTTACCACGCCCACCTAAACCCCCTCAGCCCACTGGGTCGATTACTGTGGCCACCACCATTCCAACATCCATTCCAACTATTAGTACTGGTGTAACATCAGAACAGACACACAAGATTCTCGTGCAGGCAAGGGACATCATGCGATACAGGACTCTATCTCTCAATGCAATGCCATTGAGAGAAACATGTCAAACAGTGTTCCAGATGGCCACCTCGGAAATTCTAGGTATATTGATGTCAGATTCACCACAGAGTACTTGCTCACAATTTTTTTAGAGTATTTGCCACAGCCATTTGCACCACCAGATGAAAAGGTGCTCACGAGTATTCAATCTATTGTGATCACCACACAAAAAGCCTTCAAAGAATCTGCACAGGGGTCTTATTCATGAGTCCTATGGCCTCCGACCCCACCTCCAAGATGAACCTGATGCTGAGGTTGTTATAAAGCAATCAAACATACCCTGGCTGCTTGAAAACAATAGATGGCTCCACCAACTAGACAAGGTAAGTCTTGTAGCACATTATAATTTTTGTAGTACTCAGAACTTCTACTTACTAGCACGGGACGGTCATTGCATTCTATAAACATCCTGCGCTGATCTCCGTTATTTTGAATACAGTCTGGCTCGGTGGCCTTCACAAGTTTCTTGACAATACTGACAATGGATTTGCTCACCTAATTTCTCTTGCTGTGATAGCAATCCATTCAGCACTGTCTGAACATATCCACAGAACACACAAAGTAACTGAATTCTCACCATCAAATGCCAAGAGTGTTTATAAATGAGTAGTCTCTTCCCTTTTGCAGAATTCCTTTTCTAGCCACCTTTCTATGTTGAGGGATCTCATCACTCAACGAGGTAACTCATTGCTACATAGTGAGGATTAATTTTAAACTAGACTGTCTGCTCCATAGTTTATCAATACAGTCTAATATGGCGGTCTTACTAGTATGATATCTGATCATCTATATATCTAATCAATCTAATCAGAGATGAAAAAAAGATCAGAGTTGGAGATCCCTAAGGTTACCTATGCATCAAGCCTTATATAGTATGTTCATAACCCAAACCTGAGCTAACCCAGAACAGCGTGCTAATTCAGCACTGAATCAGTGCTTAAGGATGTAGATGTACTCGAATATCATCAAGGTATAATAGGTTGCCAAAGGTCCAAATTCATCAACCTACAACTATCCGTAGCGGTGCAAGCGCCAGTCCCTGACTCCTGATAGTCTTTGATTTGGGACTTGATTCATATCAAGAAGAAACACATTATAATTGGTGGTACAAAACAATCATTTGACTGCAAGGCGATACAAATACGGATTTTGAATGTGAAAGCTGTTATGCCCACTTCACAAGAAAGAACAGACATGACAAATCATCACCTTCCATGGAATGAAATCGCTAGATAATGGCACATTTCTAGACCTCATACATACACACACCCACTTTTCCCCTGTTAGCCAAGCAGCATCTCAGATGAGGCTCCTACTTCCCACTGATGCCTGGAGGAAGTTTGGGGTGGGATTTGATTTGCTTTCAACCCCTGCCTGTTATCTGTGTGACACCTGTGCCAGACACCTGCCTCCTGAAACCCATATCATACCTCCCCTGGAAATCTGCCTGATGACACCTGCTGCATGCTGTCATGCAGACAACTTCACCACATCCGGTGAACCCATTTCCACCCCTGAGCTGGTTGGAGGTGATGGGAATGAGAGCTCCTTGGCTCCTGCTTTTTCTCTTGAAACCAAAGCCTACTGAGCGTGTGACCTCTTCTGCGTTCCTCGCTGTCTGTGTCTAGTGGTCATCATCACAAATGTCGGGTGGGATGTTTGAAGTTAGAAAGCCTGCAAGGGGTGTAGGCATGAACCATAATACTCACCACAAGATACAAGTTGCATGAGACCCCATGATGACAAGGACAACTTGAAATCATTATAGATGACAACACATTGTATGCCTTCTCATCGAGTGATCAAGTGCAATGACATGGAGACTTTACAATGAACCTAACACAACAATAATCAATATCCAAACCCATAGCACACGATGGTCTTTGTTGAGCTTAAGTAAGCTGTATACCAAATATGGGATACAAGCTACATCTGTCGAGCATACAGTATGGTGGCAAGGGGCACAACACCAGAATATCAAGGGCATGTCCCCTCATATTGCAGACGAGTAAATAGCTTAGAAAATCAATAGAGTACACTAGTATAAGTACGAAGGCTACCAGAGGGGACTAATAAGAGTTCTGTGCCTTTTGTTCCCTCACATCCCACTTGTGCGAACTTCATCCTAATCATGGGAATCATTATATCCTATTCATATCTACCGCTACTACTACAGGTTATGAGCCCTGCGCTCTAGGCCTATCTGAACCCTTCACTTATCCCACCATATGTGGCAAGACATATCATGCCACCACGCCCAATCAGGTCAGTCCCCAACAATGCTGTGGGCTATGCAAGGTCCATCATCTACATCACAATCACAGCCACCTGCTACTAATGTGGCACCTGCTGCAAGGGCCACCACTCCCAATTCGGGAAATCAATCAAGTATTGGATCAGCTACCTCCACCCCTACACATAATACTATGGTAGCTAGTGGGGGCGATACTGGCAACTTCAACTCATCTTCGTCCTTTCTGAAGATACAGTGGCTCAAAAAACTGTCCATATGTTTGGTCATTTTTCACTAAACGTGTTATTCCCCAATAACCCCTAACTCTTACCCTAACATATAGGTGTATGCAATAAAGCACTGACCCTTGGCTTTCTATCCATCAAGGTTTTAAGACATATGAATAAGGATTGATGAACTGGCAGCCATTTCAAAACAATGGCTTATTTGGACAGTTTTTTGACTCTAAGTTTTGATTACATATATTGGATCCTAGCATGCTGTAATATGATTACATACATTTGGTAAGGCTTCTATTATGTCACCATTATGTAACTGAGTGTTAGACAACATATATAAACCCCATCATTCCATGTTTATTTTCCATGTTTATTTTCCCACCATCACCATGAAACCCATTTCCATCTCTTAAAGAAACAATATCATCTCTCTCTCCTCTCATGGGCTTTCCTCCAGGAAAATCTCTGCCAAAACCGGCCTAGGGAAGTCTACAGTATGCCAAGTGCTTCAGGAACTCCAGCCAGAGAAGACTAGGCTTCTTGGTGGCTGTCCTTCCAAGCTTATCTCTACCAACAAAAGAGCTATTGTCCAGCAAATTATTACTGGCAAGGCCAGGAATGCTGTTCATGCTGCCCAATACATCAATACCATTATTGATGCCCCTGTCTGTCCTCAGACTGTTAGAAATACTCTCAAGGAAGCCTTGGGATAAAGAAGAAAAAGCCACTGCTTTCTAATGGTCACAAGAAAAGAAGATCAGCCTTTGCTCTCAAGTACCAGCATTGGACTGTGGAGGACTGGAAGCGAGTTATATGGTCAGATGAGACCGAGATCAAAAGGATTGGATCAGATGGGCAAGAGTATGTGTGGAAAAGGAAAGAAGAGGGGCTAATTGCTAGAGAGGTCCAAGGCACAGTCAAGTTTGGAGGAGGTTCACTGATGGTATGGGGCTGCATAGAGTGGGGATTTTGAGTGAGGTGGAGGGGAGAATGGATGCTGAACAGTATGTGGCCATATTGGAGCAGGGGTTGCTGCAAAGCATGGAGGAATCTGGAATTCCAGAAGATGACATTATCTTTCAACAAGATGATCCCAAGCATACCTCTAAAAGAGCCCAAAGATGGTTTGAAGAGCAAGGAATCAAGCTTCTGGACTGGCCTGCACAATCTCCAGACCTTAATCCCATTGAACATACTTGAAATCACCTCAAGAGATGCCTCTCAGGTTATGAAAATGCTCCTACAGGTGTTTATCAATTGTGGAAAAGAATAGTGGAGCAGTGGGGAAAGATTAAGGAGGAACAGTGTCAGAAATGGATAGAAAGTATGCCTAGAAAGATTGAAGCAGTTATCAAGGCCAAAGGAGCTCATACCAAGTACTAGATACCTAGATAAATTTAGAGTCAAAAAACTGTCTGAATGAGTCATTGTTTTGGAATGGCTGCCAGTTCATCAATCCTTACTCATATGTCTTAAAACCTTGATGGATAGAAAGCCAAGGGTCAGTGCTTTATTTCATACACCTATATGTTAGAGTAAGGGTTAGGGGTTATTGGGGAATAATGCATTTAGTGAAAAATGACCAAATATATGGACAGTTTTTTGAGCCACTGTAGAGAAGCTTTCCAACGACAATTATAAGTTGTGGAAATGCCAGGTAGCAATCATCCTCCAAAAGAAGGACATGTGGGAAGTCGTGACTGGTGAAGTTCCCACACCCATGGATCCTGCCATGCTCAAAGATTGGAAGCACAAGGACATACACAGTCAGGAAGTCATTACGACTACTATTAAAAATGACCAGATGGACAATCTTACTGATTGTTCCACTTCTGCTGAGATGTGGAAGGCATTGAGGGATATACACGAACCTCAAGGATACGAATCTGTCAGGCAGAGAGGCACAAGTACTATACTCAGTTAGCTGACAAAGATATGGATCTGCTGATGCATCTCAACACATTACACGAGTTACACAAGCTGTTAGCCAATGCCAGACATCCGATCAAGGAGAAAGATTTCAAGTATTTGATGATCTGCTCGCTCCCCAACAGCTGGAGCTCATTCATCAGTTCCTATCTAGGTGCTAGGAGTGGCTCTAGGGATAATGAGCGACTCATGTCCATAACGGTCAATAACCTCGTCTCTATGATCCATGAGGAAGACTGCCACCGTCGCCAAGCGAGCCAATCAGATGATGTCATCCACACTGCCAAAAATGGCAAGCCACACAAATGTGCCATATGTGGACGTGACAACCATGTCACCGCCAATTGCCACTTCAAGGGGAAACCCAAATGCGGCATATGTGACAGGTTCAGTCACAAAGATGCTGAATGCTGGAAGAACCCTGCGAATAAGGGCAAGGGCAAGACGGGTAATGGGTGGGATAGAAAGAAGTCCACCCAAAAGGGGAAAGAGCGTGCTAAAATTGTCAATAAGAATGATAGCTACGATAGTGATAGCAAACTTGGCAAGAGTTTTAACGCTCATGTAACCATAGATAGCAATGCAAGTGAGGCCGATGAGGCCGAATTTTCTGCTTATTCGTGGATCGTGGATTCTGGTGCTATGACACACATATGCGCCCAATGAAAAGCATTTGTCAACTATCAGACATTAACGGCTAAGACAGTTACTGGATTGGGTAACAAGCCAGTTACCGTATATGGTAAAGGCACCATCATTCTCCTCACACGAATCGAAGAACAACTCGTTCAAACTTGATTAAATAATATGCTACATGTACCCAATGCACAGGAGAACCTACTATCACTTGGATGAATCGATGCCAAGGGCGGACGATCAGTGTGTGCATGAGGAACATTAGAGATCTATGATGACAAGGAACGACTAATTATAGTCGGCCACCTAAAAAGGAAGCTATACTATCTCGATATAGTAAGTGACACATGTGATGTCACACATGTGGCAATAAAGATTAAGAATGCATATACCTGGTCTGAATGGCATCATCGTCTCAGACACATAGGTATTAGTGGATTGAGAAAACTACATGGTAAACATCTAGTTGACAGACTATCTATCAGTGAGAGTCCGCAAGACTTCAATTGTACTGTGTGCATCCAATCCAAGATCACACAACAGCCAATACCCAAAACCAGAAGCCGGTGGCAATCCTTATTGGGTGAATTAATTCACACAGATGTGTGGGGACCAGCACGGGTTCCATCACTCAAGGGATATAGGTACTACATATCGTTTATTGACAATACAACACAATACGTTACGATCTCGTTCATGACAACTAAGGACGAGACTGCTAGCAAGGTAAAACAATATCTAAATTATCTTGAATGACATAAGCAGGTACTATCAAAGGTGATACGCGCTGATAACGGATGTGAATACGTCAACCATGATCTAATCACATGGTGTCTCGATAAGGGAATTGAGATACAAACGACTGCACCTTACATGCCAGAGCAAAATGGCGTTGCGGAACAATGGAATAGAACCGTCATAGAGTTAGGACATGCCATGATCTCAGGTCAAAATATGCCACAGGAGCTCTGGCCCGAAGCAATGAGACATGCAACGTATATTAGGAATCGCACGTTTACCTGATCAGTACCTGATATGATGCCCTATCAAAAATGGCACGGTAGCTGACCAGATATTTCCCACATTCAGGAATTCAGTTGGAAGGTGTGGATTCTTGATGAATCACTCAACTTATCTAAGTTGGCACCCCATGCCAAAGAATATAATTTTGTGGGCCATGAGGATGGCCCAAAGGGCATCAAATATTATGATGCGGAACATCACACACCGATGGTCACATGGAATTATAGATTCCTGATGACAAATCTTCCTGTGCCAGTAACAGACCCACGGTCCGAGGGGGAGGATACCAAGCGCAAATGTGTAGATAACGAGGCATTACAGAATGCTAATAAGAAACAGAAATTAGACGACTCTGAAATATCAGAACCATTGTCAGAGAGTCCAGATGATCGCACAGACAAGTCTAGGATTGCTATGGCAGAAACTATCTACATGGCATTTAGCGAAACGGCACTTGGGAATAAAGACCTGAAGAATCTAGCCGAAGCCAAACAATCACCCAAATGGCCAAAATGGGAAAAGGCCATCGAGACAGAGTTGGAAACATTACATAAAATGGGTACCTGGGAATTAACCGAGGCACCCGAAAATAGAAAACTCATATCCAACAAATGGGTATTTGTCAGAAAATATGACAAATATGATAATCTACAGAAATATAAGGCACGACTCATTGCCAGAGGATATAGCCAAATCCCAGGCATGGATTATAATGAGATGTTCTCACCAGTTGTGCGTCTAGAAACTATAAGATCTATTCTAGCACTAGCAGCAACAGAGGACTGGGAAATACAACAAATGGACGTCAAAGGAGCATATCTAAACGGACATCTAAAAGAGGAAATATATATGAGTCAGCCCGATGGTTACCATGATGGCATGTCGTGACTATGCCAACTAATAAAAACCATATATGGACTAAAGCAGTCCAGTCAAGAATGGAACAAAGAGTTCAATACAAAAATGAAAACCATATAATTCAGACGATTGTACTCTGATCCATGCATCTACATAAGATGAGAGGGAGACATGGTCGAAATCATCACAGTAAGGGTCAACGACCTACTACTATTTATGAATGATAAGAATTGTATGAATAATCTCAAAAGGGAACTAAACGAACTATTTGAGATCACTGATTTAGGCAAGCTGAATAAACTCGTCGGACTCAAAATCACATGAGATTGAGTGAAGGGGACAATCTGCATAAAACAGACAAAGTACATTGAAGAACTACTCGAGAAGTACAATATGCAGGACATTAACCCAGTATTTACACTGCTCGATCCAAATGTGAAGTTGCAACTGTGAGCGGAAACAAATGATGCACCTACCCAAAATGGGAATTACGTATCACTAACCAGATCTTTGATGTATGCCGCAATCGGTACTCATTCCAATATAGCATATGCAGTAAATAAGCTGTGCTCGTTCAATAGCAATCCGGATATGGAACATTGGACTGCAGCAAAGAGAGTACTACAGTACCTACAAGGAACCAAAGATCTGAGTCTTACATATGCACGAAACACAGAAATCAATGGGTTTCACAGTTACACAGATGCAAGCTTTGCTAGTAACTCTGACCATAGTTCCACAAACAGTAACATCTTCATCCTAAGCAGAGGTGCCATTATGTAGCATTCCAAAAAGGGAAATGCACCAATCTTATTGACTGCCGAAGCCAAATTCACATCAATGGCTAATGCAGGACGAGAGGTGATATAGCTACACAATCTATATACAGAACTTGGATTCATACCGTGTGAACCTACTTTATTATATGGAGACAATAAATCCACACTCGTGATAGGCACTAATGCCCAATTTCACAAGTGATCTAAACATCTTGATCTCAAAAATCTACACCTCCAAGATAAAATCTGAGAAGGGTGGATAAAATTAGACTATTGTCCCATAGACATAATGATAGCAGATATATTAACAAAGGCTCTACCGAGAGCCAGACATTGTCAACTCGTTCTCAGACTCAGCCTACATTAGGCTTGAGGGGGAGTGTTGAGCTTAAGTAAGCTGTATACCAAATATGGGGTACAAGCTACATCTGGCCGAGCATACAGTATGGCAGCAAGGGGCACAACACCAGAATATCGAGGGCATGTCCCCTCATATTGCAGACGAGTAAATAGCTTAGAAAATCAATAGAGTACACTAGTATAAGTACGAAGGCTACCAGAGGGGACTAATAAGAGTTCTGTGCCTTTCATTCCCTCACATCCCACTTGTGCGAACTTCATCCTAATCATGGGAATCATTATATCCTATTCGTATCTACCACTACTACTACAGTCTTACATCTTCAAAACGATTCAGTGGCATTACAGCTGTTTTCATTTCTTTGTGGAAAGCAAAATTCGAAAAGTCACGCCTTGGAGATGACTGGGAAAGGACCCCAGGTGCAGCTGAGTAGTGTAGTTCTAGTAGCTGATACATTGCTTTCAATTTTGCATACTGGCATATCGAACAAGTCAATCAAGCCTAAGCAGTATGCTTTTACTGTAGCCCTCACCATTTACACAGCACTCAAGCAGTCAACCAAGGGCAAGAGCACTGTCAAGCAACAAGAGAAGTCCGTAAAAACCAAGGAATTACTTTTTCCATTGAATGAGAACAACTATGTTGAATTCATGAAAAGCATTCTTAAGAAGCACGGATAGACTCAATACAAGCTCTTGAAGAAGCAGCAGTTCTTGTTCAAGTTTACCATGGTGAAGATGAAGGAGTGTGGTTTTCTGAGTTGTTTGTAGTTGCCTGACTGCACAAACTTTCTTAGCCAGCGTGTGAGTGAGGCGATGGATGTCAACAACGAGCTAGACTACAAAAAGATGGTCCAAAAAATCTGTGATGCTACAGGTGACCTCATGGTAACAAAGATTTTGGTCGATATGAAACACATCAAAAAGCTCCCATTGCATCATGCGAATGCTCAATCTGGCAATGAAGAATCCAGTGGAACAGACAATATTCAAGTATTCAATTATTTTACTGTAGCTCAAGCTTGTTCTAACATGATATGCCAGCCACCCTGATCTGCTTCAGAACATCTGGACACACATCTCACCTAGTGACATACAATGCTTGCAAAAAGGTACAAAAATAATCAGAACGAAGGCCTCATATATGTTACACCATCTGGTCATGCTCTTCTGCTTACTCCTGTGATGGTGCTCAACTGGGCCTGTGCTATGGTATGTGTTTCGTATAATCTGAATATGATACTGAAAAGTCTCATTATATTGCAGAAGGAAGGACAGGCAACATTGGATATGCCACTGAACATTCCGTCCTTTGATCCTGTGAACAAAATGTCATTTTTACATCTGATGTGCAAGGTACAGGCTCTGAACACCAATTCTCAATCCTCAGCAGTACCAATTCAAAATCCTATGCCTGACATTAACTTGCTCACATTGGTCATGCTTCTCCAGATGCTCACCAATCTATCTCAGTCTGCTGAGCCAGCTCATAGCTCTGATATCACTACTTCAAATATTTCTGCCATTCTGGTGGTGTCCAGCCCTCCAAAGACACCTGTTTGTCGCACCTCAGAGAGATCTACTATACCTCATCTCCAGTTCCATCACCTTCCCAGCTCCTCCGGTTTCTCAAATTTGTGGAGATGGAGCTTCATGTTGTGAACACCACTGCATATGAGCAAAGACTTGCAGCACAGCATATCAGCCCAGACATCCTCTCAGACATTGATGATAAGATGCTTAGTGCTAAAATAGGAATCCCAACTGGAGATATAGTCCATCTGAAAAGGGGATCTACTATCTGGTGGAATGGACCTGATGCAAAACGAAAGCACCGCTCAATAAGTCCATCAAAGTCACCTACTTGTCAACCACCATAGAAGAAGGTTATCTACGAGAAGAAATACCATGGTGGTGGTGGTTGCCATTTCACTGGACCGCCAATGATTGCTGATGATGGTGATGATGATGTGTCTAAAGATTATGATCTTTGGTATTAATCAATGGATCACAGCACCTGGCTTCTTGTTCCAAGAGGGTTTATCATTTGCGAGGACAAGGATGAGGATAGCTTGTTCATTTGATAGATGATTCTCTTGTCATTTTCATAGTTGTAATGCATTGCCATGCTGTTGTTGTGAACAGTTACAAAGTAGTCATTGCAGGAGAAATACAACACTAATTCTACTACACAATATAACCTAAGACACAAAAATACCCCTCTGCTTTGTCAGGGGTAATATTCTGACAAATGTGTACAATCATAGTTATTGAGAAATCATTTGGATGGCGCCAAAAAAATGCCTTGATTAATGAAAAAGCTTGCTTGATTGGGTTGTAATTGGGAGAGTAGGGAGGGAGAAAGATGAGTTTGCAAACTAGAAACAGTTAGTATATGAAAAACAATGCTTTTGACGATGTACGGTGCATGTCTTTAATAAGCACATGGATTGCCTCACTCTTGTGAATGCGGCAGTTGTCCATGATGATGACACTGTAGGGACCAGGATATGGGTTCATGAGGGGCATCTGTATCAAAGAAATGTCAATATAATGCATGGAAAATGATCAAAACTTACCACATGTTCCTCCAGAAATTTCAAGAAACGTTGACCATCAACTGGTCCCTTGATGATGTTGTATACAATGATACCATCCAGGATGATGGCAGAAATGATAAAATACCTTGTTCCACAAACAAAGTACTTCTGGACAAGACAGTGAACACCTCTCATTGATTACCCACATAGATGGGCAGACATCCATTTATCTTTGGTAGCCTCATCAATGAAAATGAGCATATTTGGATCTGGTACATCTGCCGTGATGCAATTCATGTAGATTGTCCATATGTTACAGTTAGGGAAGGAGGTACATCTTTTTCTCTTCCTTCACCCCCTCCAGGACTATGGGACGACCTCTTCCTTGACTCTGACCAGGGATTCCCCCGCAACACTGACACAGGCATCACCTCATCCAGAACTTCCTTTCTAGGCGATACCTATTCTGACCATGACACTGCCCCTTTTCTCTTTCATTGATATATGCATTTCACCTCTGATTTGATCAATAGACATTGCCTTCTCGGCTATGTTCTCTCATACACAGCCTAGTATTCCAATTACCTCATTTAACTAATATGTTGATCTCTTATGGTAATATTCTGTCTGCGACTTAATATTACCATATATGATAGGAAGCCTGCCCTAGATTGGGAAGGCCTATATATATGGGCATTTGCCCTCTATGTAACTCTAACCTAGATCTATACAACTTTCTGTGTAATCTACCCCACTCTCAGTTCCACTTCACCTCAGAAGTCTGTGCCTGCTCTGGAGGTGATCACCACAGTGCTTGTAATTGTCTCCTCATCACTTCACATCTGTGTGGCCTTGTTGCCATCCGTCCGCACCTCTAGCCAATGGCAACACCAACACAGATAGAGGTCTGCCTATCTAAGCCCAGGACTCCGCCACTGGCAGCACAGTAAATCCAGGACTCCACCACTGGTATCAGCTCAGGCCCAGGACTCTGCCACCAGCCCTCATATACGATTGGTCTGCACCTCTATCAAGACTGCACCATCCTCATCAAAGTCTGAGACTCCACCATCAATCATAGAGTAGGCTCCAACCCCAAGGGAGGCTCTACGTGAAAGCTAGCTGTCAGTCCCCAGTCCAAGGAATATTGAGCCTTAGGAGGTATTTTCCCCTCAAATCCAGCTAGTCCAGTAATCAAACAGGTTGATTACTCAGGAACGTGCCACTTGTTACCCAGCATAACACCATGTCTCTTCATTTCACTCCATAGCTGGAACAGAGACAACCTTCCAGGTGATACAAAGATGTTGGAGAGTCTGCAAAAGGGTTGGAAGAGTAACAAACTTTTGGTGCTTTACCCAAATTTCATGCTGGATCTCGTCAAGGTAGATAGTACTGTGATGTTGAACAATGGCAGAAATGAAACTAACATCTGTTGAGCTGAGGACTCAACAGCACCCAAGCAAGCAAGAGTATTTGTGCAGGTCAGTAATGGTGCCATATTTTGCATGGAAAGAGAGTATTTTGTATGCAAGCAACTTCTTGATGCCTAATGTGCAACAGATATCATTGATGCTGTAGTCATCTTGGTATAAAAGTGGTACTTGAGCCTTGATGCTGAGAGATACAGAGCAGGGCATTGATGGTAGTGACCGCAAGTGGCGACACAGTGGAAAACAAACTACACTTACTCAGGTGCAGCTCACTCAACTGCACCCGGGGTCCTTTCCCGGCCGTCTCCGAGGCGCGACTTTTCGAATTTTGCTTTCCACGGAGAAATGAAAACAGCTGTAACTTCAAAGCGAGCGAGAGAAAAGCTGCCAACGGCGAAAGGTACAATCATAAGCGTTATATAAGCCTGTCGGACAACCGTGGGATGTGCCTGCAAGCCTCCTTGTAGGGTGCCTGGACGTTTGCTCCCCACAAAACCCTCTCCACTTCGTGAGAGTCGGGGACTGTATATCGACCATACGGATCGCGTGCATTAATTCAGTCAAGGATGCCTCCTCGCGGACCTGGACCATAATTAAACAGTCTGCTGCGATGCGTCTATACTGCATGCGTGACAGTGGTACAAGTAACAGTGCACCAAACGGCTGCCTGAGACGAGCGAGGAATCGCAATGCACGCATGGTTTTGTCAAGCATAGCTGCACCATACGAGAACTCTTGATCGAGCAAGGGACTGATCCAGGGATGGATGAGCATGAGATCCTTCTTGCAGCAGGTCATCCGTGGTCTTGATCTCGACGTCCCCAAGTACACCGGTCGTCGCACGATACACATTGAAGTCCGAATTAGAACCTAATTCCAAGGTACGGAGAAGTCCAACAAGGGGGAAAACCATGCCAGGGAGCCGCAGTCGACTTGCAGCAAAGAAAGCTCGTTGAGTCGACTATGTAACATCACGACCTGCGAAAGATCGGGCAAAGTTGCGTGCAGTTCCGTGACCATGCTGTCCATCTCAGCCGTCTCGATGGGTTGTGGGACATGCAGCGGTACAAGTTGGTCGTAGACCGTGAGGTCAGACGGTAGGCAAGTATTGTGGCTACCCGCGCGACCTGTGACCTCGCCTGAGCCTGTCAGAATGTGTTCCAGGAGTCGGCCCACCGCGCGATCGCCTTCGCCATATATGACTGGAATGGGGACAATGAAGATGCCAAGCAGCGAGTACGCAATATCTTCCACGAACGTCGTTTGACGCAGGGAAGCTAAATAAAGTTTCTCGCGCACTCTCTCTAACCCTGCCAACCCCGTGTAAGAACACCTGCGGCCTGTTGCATCTCCGAAATTATAGCAGGCGACTCTTTGTGGTTGAACATATCCACACCAAGGTACGGCTTCCAATCCTCAGTGTAGAACTGGACGGTCTCGGCAGCAATATATTCTTGCAACGTCCATGCGCGAGTGTTCCAGATATTTTTCCGAAGGTCACCAGGCTGCTGGAATTGTGACCAGACACCACGGGGGTGGACAATTGTCAGCGATGAGCCACGATACCATGTAAACATGGCAACCAATGACTCTTGTAACACCACGTTATCCTTTCTATCAATGCAGCAGGTGTCAGACCACACCCATTGGAATCAAGCGAGCGGATAAAAGTGCAAAACGTCTGGAGTTTAATGTTCGGGGAGGATGACTCTAGCTCGTAGACCGAGATGTTCTCAACCCTCTGAAACAGAGGTTCACCATGCTCCCACCTGTGGGAGAACATCACGTATCGGTAAAATTTCTTTACCTCTCTCCAAATACGTGCATGGTCGAGCCGAATAGTCATTGAAGATCGCAGCTCGTCGTAGATCGGGAGTTCCTCGAAGGCTGCTGCTTGTTGTGGTTTATCGTAAAGACGACCCGTAGTGGTGTTGATGAGTACACGTGGCATGTAGCGGATGGTCTGGTCGATCGCCCTTCGAATTGTTGATGTGGCATCGATATACTGTTGGAGAAGTTCTATGATTGAGATCAGGTCAACACATGTGCTTCATACAGACGAAATGGCTCAGTACGAATGTGTGGATCAGGAGATTGTTCGAGCTTTAAGAGCATCACCTTGAATGTCCCAAATGCTTCACTGTGGCGTCCCATGGCCTGTAATGTAGCATCCTTCCTCTCGTACCCTTTATAGGACGAAGAATCAAGTTCGGTAACCTGCTCGGTATATCACTGGGGTCCATTTGATGCGATGGAAAATACAGTCCATACCTGCTCTGCATCGCTCAATGCCTCCTCCCAGGAACCCAATGACCACTCTCGCTTTGCTCCGCTTGAGAAGAATATCACATTGATTCGTCGGATCGAGTGCCAATGCGTCAGAGTACTGTCCGATAGCTGCGTCGTAGTTCTGAGAGTTCATGGCCGTGTCGCCCAGCTTCTCCAACTTCTCAACACAACGTCCTCGAAAATCTGAATGAAATGTTTATATTAGCCCAAGCTACGTCGTAGTGACAACCCACCGAGTTCCCATTGCGCTCGCTCATCGTGGGTACTCCTGTCCTCTAGCTCGCTCTGCATCTGTCGGAAACACTCGACTGCCTCCGTGACGCGACTATCCCCTTCCAGAATGTCGCAAATGACACGATAAATGACAAACCTCGGTAGCTTGAACTGAACCCAATGACAGTCAATATCCAGATTCAATCCATCACGGAAAACATACCTTGGCAGCGGCAGTCAACGCTTCATTCGCTGAGCCATGAATCAGCACCATGCTCGCCCACTTACTGAGTAAGGTGTTCGGAGTTGTGAGACTGAGCAGCAACGCAGCAGAGTAGGCTGCAAGTGCTTCGTCATGATTCTCAGTACTCGATGCCTCATCTGCAGTCATTTCTAGTGTCAATATACATCGGTTCGTGAACTCTGACAGTAGGAATTGAGTGCTTTTGTCCCGATTCACAATGCCAAAACTTACTAGCAAGCTAGCCCATGATGAGCCTGAAGAAACACCGCAGCATCAATTAATTATGCGACCATCGGCATACAGGATTTCGCGTTTCTGTTCATGCATATGAAAGATCTGGACGAGGCTATCCCCTCTGTGTTGGGAATCGGCATGCTGGGTGCGGAGTTGCTGGACGGTTTTTTCAAGATGGGCGATTTTGTTGTCTAATGGACACCGTGGGATGTGAATGAAGCGCTGACCAGGGTGACGATGTACCCACTCGAGTTCACGCCCTGTACACTAAGCAACTTGATCGTTTCGTTGAGACTGTCTTCCTTCCGATTGGCCACGCGTTGTGAGTCGGAGAACTGGTTACGGAGTTGCTGGACGGTTTCTTCTAGACGTGCAATTTCGCTGCCTAATGGACGTGGATATCAACGACACGCAGTCAGGGTTCCGGTGGACGCACTTGAACGCTCGTCCTGTGCACGCAGGAACCTGATTGTCTCTTCAAGATTGGCTTTGTCGACCCTCATGTAGGAGATCTCCCGCTCACGAAATATCTGTTGCAGTCAACCAAGCAATTTATCATTAGGAAGGAATCTCGCGCAGCAGTGATGCAGGTGCACTGACATTGTCAGAGTAGGGTGAAGGAAGGATATCACAGAGTTCCCAAAGGGTGACTTTCTTCTTTTCACCAATGAGAAGGTCGTAGTTTGCCGAGATAACCATGGATTGGATGGCTTGAGTGTGCTCGATGACAGACCCGATTTGACTATGTGTCGTAGTGTCCCAGAATGAGACAGATGAGTTGGCAGAAGCTGCGAGGAATGTGCCGTTGTTTGCAAGGGCGATGCACCTGGGATTGTTGCTGCTGTGAATGCACCATTGAGAGAGCGTCGTCCCGGTGGACACGTCGAGACAGACGATATTACCACTACGAGACAAGACGAAGAGTTGCTTGCTATCACTGGCCCAGGCAAAGGACTGGTTTTTGCATGAATTGACTGGGATGAAGACGTCGACAAGGAGGTCGCCGTTCCGACTGTCGTAGATCCGAGTCACAGAGCTTGCCCACGTAGCAGTGGCAATGAGGCGTCCGTCGGGTGAGAACTTGACCGCAACCACCCAGTAGTCGTGTTTCAAGGGACCAAGCAGTCGTTGGCCAGTCGAGAGCGACCAGGCGCTGGCAGTGTAGTCATTCGATCCGGCCGCGAATCTCTCCCCGTCTGGTGAGACATCCACCGCACACACCCAACAGTCGCCGCCGAGTCTCCGTGTGCGCATGATTACCTTGCTGCAGCTTTCTAAATTCCACACCGTCACTTCGCCATCATTTGTCCCAACCACGACCCACTTTCCATCTGGTGACCCCGCGATGCTGAAAACAGATTTCTCCACATTTATTGGCATCCCTACCTCCTCTCCATCCTCCACTCGCCAACGGCGAATTTGCTTTCCATAGCCACCGCTCACGATGTGCTTCCCATCAGCGAGTGAGGCAACCGAGTATATGTTATCATGAACATCGATTTCGAGCAGATTTGCTTCCGTTTGGTGAACATTGCGAGAGGCGCAATTATTGTTTTCACTCGGCACTTCAAGGGACCCACGTCAGTATAAACATCTCGACTAGGTAGCCACCATTGCTTGGCCACCAACCTATCTCCGAAGACATCTTTGGTCAGGTATCCGAGCGATGGAAAGAGGGATGTATGGTTATTCGTGACTCGCGGTGCGCCATGGTCGCCTGGCATATACGTGTCTCCTTATAATCGTCTATCAGTTCACACGTATCTATTAGGTGCCATTTCATCTGTATCCTACAAAGTAATGCGTTGTGCAGAAAACCGTCGTGCCATTCATCAGAAATTGGACAAGCGATGTCCTGTGGCCTAAGACTGAGATTCTGAACGGAGAGTTTCAAAAGTAGGTGTGACAATCCTGTCAGCATTGGCTCAGACTGGTATGGATACGATTGCCATCTTTCTGGATGGATGGATCTTGAAGTTTGTCCCTGTCTCTAGACCACGGTGCGGCCGCCATTAAGGATCGCTTATCTGCATCTATCCGGGAAGCTCGTTGATGACGCGGATACACCAGCGTGGCGAGTCAAGACTCTAAACAAGGGTTAGTTGTGCCCGAGTTTCTTTGTGACGCAGCGAAGTGCTGAAGATTACATTAGCTGACTTGATCGATATGCTTGACAAGCTGATCGAAGCCGTCGATGAAGAAAGAGCTCTCTGAAGAAGGTCTCGTGTCGATTGATGACATGGTGCTGCCGCACATCCGGCACTGGGATCGCCTTGCTATACTAATCCGTGACAGAGCGATCGCCCCGGTGACGCTTCTACCTTTGGCGCTGGGTGTATCGACACTCACGATTGTCGCCGCCATCGTGGTGGTCACTCTAATCTACCTCTCTGTTGAAGCCTATAATGAGTGGGAGATCCTGGAGATGTTAGTGCGATGTGTCCTGCTTACTGAATTGCTGTCGTAGGTCCTTTAGACGGTTCGTAACACGCCATCAGAACTCCCACATCCTCAATACATTGCATGGGCGTGAGAGTCAGGCTCCTCAGGGCGGAGACGGACATGAAGGCGACAACGATGACAACTATGATGGTCGGGATGGTCAGGGGACTGAAGCAGTTCAGGATGGGCACAAAGATGAGGGTGTTCACGGAGGCGGTAACATTACTAACTGACGTTGAAGGGTCATTGTTGTTCTCCGTCAAGATGGCGTACTCATATTTATAACATTGTTTCTGGTTGCGATCGCCTGGCTGCGGAAATGTGTACACGGCATGCGTTTTGCCCTATATTCAAATGTTTTTACCAGTGTCCGAGTCCGACAGGAACGAAGTTCATACGTACAGCTAAGACGTGAGCTTCAGCTGCTGGGCACTGGTCCCAAGTTAGCTCATAAATCAGCCTCGCAAACTTGTTTCAGTGTGAATATTGATGACCTGTGATGAGGAATGGGGGGTGAGCCGGATTCCACATACTTGATAGCTGGCGTTTCTCGCAGCCGGCTTCGCTGCCATCAGACACAATTTTGGGGCTGCAAGGCACTGTTACATTGTTAGTTTCTTCATCAGCTCCATATATCACACCCTTGGGATTTGGGACTTAGGACCATACATTATGGATATGCACGATACTGCTGCACCGCGCTGATGGTTCGGAGTTGTGTCGCGAACCACCGGACTTGGTGACAAACACGTTACATTCCTTGAATGGCTCTGTGTCACATATGGGTCTATTTATTACGGTCGCAGTAGTGGAGAGTTGGTCACCGGTGCGGAGAGGTTCAAAGTTCAACCACTCAATTGGAAGTATTCTCTTCTTTTCATCTCCGGCGCCTTGCAATTGGCTGCTGGGATCATCGGTCGTGAGCGATTTGTGCGAAAAGAGGCTTAACCTGCCCTGGTTTCCAGGTCCAGTCAGTGACAGCCTAGTGATTCGGACGAGTTCAAACGCCTCTCCGGTTGAGGAGTTTTTCGGGGTATAATTTATCAAATTTGCATCTCCAACTGAAAACCGCCCAATTTGGCAGGTGATATGGTTCACTGCAACTACTCCTTGGTCCCGTCGAAATGGATCAGAAGACAAACAGTGTTCCATGAAATTGTACCGTAAGACGAGGAGCTCGAGGCTTACAGACAGTGCTAGTGTGACGAGACAAACCTGTCACCCGAGGGTTAGCCGGATTCAAATTCCGAATGACTCTAATCTCGGAGGCGATAAGTACAACGTTCCGGAAGACCGTGTGATGGAAGTGGTCGTGAGGTAGGTGGGTGGGTTGTGCGCTCCACAATGAGCACGGTGCCGGGTGGTCCATGGGCAGTTATCATGTCGGATTCAGTGAGTTTGTGAGAAGCTGGAAACTCGATCGGGCCGCAGTCCTCCAGGCTGTAGATTTGCGTGTTGGAAGCCTATCTTCAGGAGCCGGACCCGAACCTTGTGGTTAGGGCGAGTCGGTTTTCGTGTCAGATGCGGCAGAATCATATTGCATGCGACATTTACAACTTGATCAGGTACGATTTGGAACTGCGAGGAAAAGATGCCCACTTTGAACCCGGATAACTTGAGAGTAAGCTCTCAAATCTTCTGAGGCCCCTCATCCGAATATACCGACTGCGGTGAGTTAATTCGGAACCTTGTACTTAGACCGGACCAATCAGTTACGCCGGTAATTGGCGAAGGCTTTAATTGTGTTTCGTGAAGTTATCAATAGTGCAGCTCGTCACACGGCATTGCAACGAGTTCAATTTGCTGAAGGCAGACACGTTCCAGAGATACTTCGGCCTCCCTGAACAGTGAGGGCTTGAGCGCGCACCTCTGATCAACACGGCCTTTTCCAAAACAGTGGTTCTTCCATAGTCCAGACAGGTTTAGCCAACTTGAAATTTTGCACGCATGGTCTAGTCTGTCACTCAGAATCCTATCAATTTACCCTTCTTCGATTGATTGATGCGGCTGTAAATGAACAGTTTCCATTCAGTTTGTTTCGCAATGTGGCCATGCGGCAACTCGGCTAGCGTGTGAGTTATATATTGTCAGCATCTCTTGGACCAATGATTTCAACACCAAAGTAACCCAGCTAACAATTCGAAAGGCACCCTTCATTGAAGTAGAGCTATAAGTTATCTGCAGTTTTCATCAGGTGAGTTTCGATACCGAACTTGTCATGAAGTTCATCAGTATGATCCGTGGAGAGCTAACCGATCAGTGAGCAACGTTGCAGACCTCATGGATAACGAAACTATTGCACACCCTGACTGGCATACTTAGGTTCGCTGAGCCACACGTTCTAGCCGCACGGCTAGGCATGTTGCGAATCAAGGCCACAAGGCGTGTCGCTGTCGCAACCCTGATTCCTCGCGCTCTAGCGCTATTTTAGCGCACATACATGTAGTAACTTTACCCATTTTCGGGTCCCTGCTCCATACTTTGTCTTAACATTCACCATGACCACTGAGAGTCCTAGCACTTCTCCTCACATCGAGCACGCGGGCACGTCGACGATTAAGTCACCTTTCCGGGCTTCGTTCTCCAGATGCAGTCAGTGCAACGCCCGACATAGGGAGAGCACGAGGAACTTAGTCGTATGCATCGATGGGACTTCTAACCAATTTGGTCAGAATGTAATTGTTTCATATCTGTGTAGTGTCTTTCTCTCAGCTCACGACAATGGCCAGAATACCAATGTGGTGAAACTGTTCGCTAAAATCGATCTGGAGACGACCCATCCAGAACAATATGCATATTATTCCAGTGGAATTGGCACGCGGCCGAAGTCGTTGCATATATTTAATCGCATGGAAAGAGCAGTCTCTGATAAATTCGACATGGCGGTTGCATGGTTCGTACTCGTTATAATTATCTGCTTTTTGACGCACTGAAATACTTTATGGCAGGAATATGGAGGAAATTGTTAAGGATGCCTATGGCTGGCTAGCACGAACGTATCAAGAAGGAGACCAGATATACCTCTTTGGTGAGTTTGGTTCCTCATCATAGTTCTCGCAGCTGACGGTTACGGTACAGGTTTCTCTCGAGGTGCATATCAAGTACGGGTTCTCGCGGGGATGATACATGAAGTATGGGCCAATCAGTTTCGTTATTCATCATGTAGAGCTAAATACGTGCGTCAGGTCGGCTTGATAAGAACGCCAACGGAGAAACAGATTGGAACGTGGGTAATCACTGCGTAGTTTGTGTGAGCTTGACGAACCACCAGACAGGGCTTACGATCACTATGAAGCGATTCGTTCAGGAAAGCCGAAGACAAGGCAAATCGCTAGAGAATTCAAGAATACGTTTTCTTGGAAGGACCTAGGAGTGCACTTCGTCGGAGTATGGTAAGTTTAACATCTTCATTCCTCAATCGAAAATGCCTTAGCTGAGATCGGTCAGGGATACTGTCTCCTCTGTGGGGATGATAAGAGGGGACGTCTTCCTTTCGACTTCTTCGTCCGCAGCACATGCTTGCCATTTCCGACACGCGCTTGCTCTGGACGAGCTTCGGGTCAAGTTCATGCCAGAGTATTTCCATGAAATGAACTCTCAAACGAACGACGGGAGGTCCAAGTACATCGTTACCTCCCTTGATGCTGAGCATACTGCAACTCCCGCGAGCGACCGGCGTGAGTCAACTGTGAGCGACAATGGCACTAGTTTTTCTGGAGGAAGCAGGAACAAGACTACTGAAATCAAGGAAGTCTGGTTTGCCGGCAGTCACTCGGACGTGTGGGTATGCCTGCGAGACCCACTCTTATGATACTGACATACTTTGTACAGAGGTGGTAAGAACAGACCTGGAAAGTCTCATCAGGCTGGGAACGTCTCCCTACTGTGGATGCGTCGAGAAGCGGCTGCAAGTGGTCTCGTGTTGCAGCCGACAGATATAGTTTGGGTTCCGGACGATCTTGATTTTGGCATCAGTAACTCGATGACCCGTGCATGGCGAGCCATTGAATATATGCCCATCAAGCAACAAGTATCCTTTAGTGGTGCTGGAGATGATGCTCGACGGTGAGACTTCAAGTGGTCTTCCAAGTTCGTGTTGTTGATATCGCGCTCGGCAGCTTGCATCGGCTACAACCACGTCGTATCATACCCGGTCAAAAGGTCCATGCTTCCATTTTGTTTGCAAACGCGTATAGTCCACAGGCAACGCTAGGGGAGGGTTTCGACATTCCCACCATACACGGTGAACTCGAAGATGCAGAACTGGACAGCCAAATTTGGGAGACGGGCTTGTTCGACGATACCGCAGCACAAGAGTTGATGACCTACCTGGGTAGCCAGCAAGGAGTTGCTCCAATATACCTCGACAGGTTGTTGTTCATGCTGCGATTCAGTAAGGTTTCTTTACCTTCCCGGTCATCCACTTGATAATCACGCCACCTCCGACTTCAGAGGAGGGAAAGCAATGCGTCAGGAACGTGCCCCAATGGCAAGACCAGTTTATGAACCTCATCCACAACCGCGAGTGTGCACCGCTTGTGAGGCTTGTCACTATCGTCGCCTATTACGAAGCTGGTGAGTGTCCGATCTTTAACACGTACGTCGTGTCATATATAATCTTTCGTTACAGCTTGCGACTCTGAGGCGCACCCAAAGAGTCCTGCGCCGCCTCAGATCGAACTTTCGCAAGATATATTCGATGATGCGAAGAAATGTCTCAGAGCCATTCTGGCTGCACATAAGCATCGTGATGGTCCCAGAGTGGTTGCTCTCTTGAGACCCTTGACTAAACATGAGATTTTGCGACAGCGCATTCTCACCAAGGATGTCTTGGAAACTCTCGTGAAGCTACTCGATGTGATCGTTGAGCAACCGGGAGGGAATTTTGGACAGGCGATGGACGGCCTGACCTGCCTGTTGCGATGCGGTACGTTGGTGACCATCGTGCATCTAGCCATTCGTTTATGGTCCGTTAGAGGACACCCGGCAAATTATCACTGAGAAGCTCGGGGCCAATTGCTCAAACTCTAACGTACGCAGACTCTCCCGGATATTAGAAGTCAAAGGTAGGAACCACATCTATGGTCGGGACTACATGGAGATATATCATTCTTCGTAGAACCCCACCTTTTGACTGCCGCGCTGCGCACGGTATTGACCCTGGCACGAATTCCGGATGGTAAGCATCTCACCTTCGTTAGTGAGCTATAGTAACTCAGTAGCGGCGTGCAGAGAGAGCGAGATCTGTGTGCACCCTAGTGAAACCTAGGATAAGAGAGTTGGCGAGAGAAGATGAACGACTAGTTGGTCTTATCGCTGTTGAAATATTGCTTGCCCTGTACGATCCGGGTGACCAAGGTAAGCAATACGTTCTTGAACATGCGCTCTCGTCTAACATTCCGAGTTTTAGACCAACTAGACATTCATGATCCACGCATTCGAGCTAATCTCGCCAGTGCCTTGGTCGGCTTAAACCCCAGCAGACACAATGCAACTGATGGAGAAGGTCGCGACGTAGATCCTGGGCAACAAATATTGCGTCGTCTTTTCGGGCTGGGTGAGTGACCACTGATGTTCATCAGGGCATTACTAACTTGGTTCGACCTTGATATCCTTCGTATCAGACGCTGCGGCACTCAATGACCAACAGAGAAAACTCCTTGGAGAACTGAAGAAGGCTATTCAGAAGGGGAGTGCCCGGGAGCGTACCGCTGCGACAATGACCCTTCTGAAGCTGTGCGAGAGTGAGTCTACGTTTTGACGCACCGAAGACATGAGTTTACCGTTCATCAGCTGACATCATTCGCACTTATCTCCGCGAGGTCAACCTGTTGGGCGTCTTTGTCAAGCAGTTGCAACGGAGGGACTGCGCACTGCTTGCCGCATACGCGTTGGCCACCTGTTTGAAATTTGGTGAGTAGGATTGCGTGCGATAGGAGTTACGTAGCTCAGAATCGCACTAGGCGATATGAAGGAGTCCATCAAGGATAACGAACTCCTTCCGAAAAACATCGTTGGGATGCTGCGACTAGACTATTTCGACGATGCTGTTGGCCAAGTCGAAGGGTTCCAGATTTTCGGTGACTTTATGCAACACGGTAATGAACTACCCCGGTCATTCTTGATTACCGCATACTGATCCATGCGAGTTAGATGACCTGCGGGAGAAGATTAAGAAATACAACATCACGGAGGTCCTGAATACGAAGCTAGGAAAGGGCAAGGCGAAGGAGATTCGGACAAGCCTGATTTGTTTGGACATCTTCAGGTCCTTTGGTGCGTATTCGGAATGGCGGGGTTAGTTCATCATAGCTGAGGCACCTCCTAGAGCAGGACGGCCCGTGGACCCGCGAGCTTGTCGCCAAGAGTTTGGAACATCTACAGAACTCGGCATGGAAGGCTCAGAAAGCGGGTGTGACAATTCTCTCTGCGTTGGCTCAGACGGGTAAGCGTCATCGCCATCCTGAAGATGTTATCTGAGTTCTATGACTTTAGAGCACGGCGTGGCGGCCATTGTTTCTCAGATAGAAAAGATCATCGAGATGCTTCTCCCGGATGGTTATCTGCCCATACAGCCGCCTGTGCCAGGTGCAACGCCAGCGAACCCAACTTCCCCTAGCGAAGGTCAAACACAATCAGCTGCGATAACCACGGAGTCTGCAGACCCTCGGTCACCTACCTCACCGGATGCGCCGTCCAGGCCACCTTCGTGGATGTTGGGGCCCGCATGCGCGCTGCGTATTTTGGCGCAGAACAGCAAGTGTTACTTGCTGTCTTGCGGAGACGATGGAACTGATGCGATGATGTGTTATTTCAGAGGTACTGCGGGACCGTACGCGCGAGACGATGCAATACGGCAGTTTGAAACATTTGTACCTATCCGGAACGCTCGTCGAGGAGGCAGACACGTCACCGTGGCGCGTCAGGACCCCAAATCGAAGTGAGCCAACTTTTTCGTATCAGATGGGGTACTGAAATATGTTTCTTTTAAAAATCTCAGCTGACGTCATAGACATGCTCGACAAGATGATCAAAGCCGTCGACGAAGAGCTGTCGGAAGAGGGTCTCATGTCGATCGGGGATGCGGTGTTGCCCCACATTCAGCATTGGAACCGACTCGTGACGCTGCTCCGCGATCGGGCGGTAGCAGTGGTAACCATCCTCCCAGCCCTACTCGGCGTCTCAGCGCTGGCGATCCTCGCCGTGGTCGTACTCACGCCGATATACCTGTCTGTCCGGGTGTACGAGTGCGTATCGGAGAGCTTTTCTTCTTCTCGTCAATATGGTGAGACTGATGCGGACCAACTTATCTAGGTTCTTCAGACGGCTACTGTCGATCCATCAGAATACCCGTATCTTGGATAGTCTGCGTGAGGGATTTGGTATACACGGTGCCGAGGCTGCTCGTGGTGAGCACGGAGTTGAGGCTGTTGGGGTTGCCCATGAGGGCGAGGGTGCTCCGGCTGGACGTGACGGTGAACCTTCAGGTGACCATGACGGTGGAAGCCCTGTGGGTGTCGGGATCATGCATACCTAGGAATAACTAATGTGACAAGCCAGGAGTGAGAGGTTCTTGCTCGTGGCATATAGTACAATTGTGTAGTCAGGCATCAGGAAGCTTGAAATGAGTACTGAAATGTGGCCGCCAGGATGTGTCAGAATTCGTCAAGAGTGATCGGAGTGTGACTTAGTAGTCAGAACACCGATGTGCACCGAAGCTATCTGAAAATCCTGACAATACCTGTTAGGAGTCACTAGTCAGGGTTCAAAGAAAGTGGGGTTTCCTGATGACGTTGCAAAACAGAAGCCTGAAGCATCTGCATCTATTCGGGAACCTCGCTGATCATTAATCATTGACAAGGCGAATACATCAGTGTGGCGAGTGAGGACTCCAAACCGGGGTTGGTTGTGCCCCAGTTTCTGTGTGATGGGGTGAAGTATAGATCGCATTAGCTGACGTGATCGGGATGCTTGGCAAGGTGACCAAAGCCGTCGACGAGGAGTTCTCGGATGGTCTTATGTCGATTGCTTTACCATCCAACAGGAACGAAGTTCATACGTACAGTAAGACGTGAATTTCAGCTGAATCAGCTCGGGCTGCTGGGCACTGGTCCGAAACCTGTGGACCACAGGGCGTAAACAAACACGTGATATTCCTTGAATAAGGTGTGTTGCCTCTTCCTGGGACGCACGTTTGATCATGACACAACACAAAAACTAATATTTATGATAGGTCTGAATGTTGTATGAAATGTGAAGATTGCAGTTAAAATTTAAGCTTGACATTTTCACAGCACCTAAACTTGAAGTTTTTGCCTAATCTATATCTAAACTTCAAGTTTAAGTGCCACAAAATGTCAAGACTAAATTTTAACTGCAATTTTCCCATTTCATACAACATTCAGACCTGTCCTAAATATTGATTTTTGCATTGTGCGAAATATCTGGCACAGAAAGGTTTCAGCAATTGGTTCTCTGTGATGAGGGTCTGTCTGCCAGTCACAGTACTGTTCAAACACTCCTATTAGAAGTGTTCTCTTCTTTTCATCTCCGACGCCGTGGCTTCTGGGATGGTCGTGCGTGATTTCTGCGAAAGGATTCTCAGCAGCGGCGTGTAGTAGTCATTCAGACGACTCTTTGAACGCCTATCGAGCGACGGAAAATATTGTTCGGCATGCGGGAGCGCTTATACTAAACATACATCTCCGACTGAAAACCACCCAAACGCCGGCTCAATAATGCGGGGAAATGGATCATGGCAGCGCTCAGCAAACAAACAGTGTTCCGTTAAATTGCAAGACGCCAACTTGAAGCTTGCAGACGGCGGCGTCCACGGAGCGCCCGTCATTTGATCAACACGTCCTCTTGCAACATCATAGCCCTTCTTCCATGGTCCAGACAAGTTGAACTAAATTGTACATGCATGGTCAAGTCAGTCGTCCTATCAAATTTACACTTTTTCAATCGATTGATAGTCGTATAGTCTCTAGTATAACATACCTTCAGGGCTATCGCGAAATTAAAGGGTATGTGTTATGAGGGAGTTGACAATATATTCAGCCATTTCCTTTGTTCCGCAAGGGGACCATGCCGGGGCAAGGCGCCTCAGCATCGCGGCCAGCATGCGAGTCATATGTTGTCACATCTCTTGGACGTCCATTTCGTCAACCCCAAAACAACCGAATCAACAATTTGCAAGTCACCATTCATGGAAGCTGAGTTACAAATTACTGGTGGGTGAGTTCGATACCGAACTTGTCGCGAATTCATCAGTATGATCTGTGGAGAGCTAACCCCGTTGCAGACCTCATGGATAACGGTTGCAAATTCATGGGTGACGAAGCCATAAATGATGTATTACACACCCTGACTATCGGTTCCGCGCCCAGAGCCACATTCTAGCTATACGGGTAGGCATCGTCGCCACGAATCCACGCCACAAGGCGTGTTGCTTGCTGCCTCAACCCTGCTTCCTCGCGCTCTAGCGCTCTTTTAACGCACATACCTACTGAGTTTGTCCGTTCCAGACCTATCCTTGTTCTCTATACTGTGTCTCAACATCCACCCTGGCCACTGAGAGTCCTGGGACTTCTCCTCACATCGAGCACGCACGCACGTCGATGATTGAGTCACCTTTCCAGCCTTCATTCCCTGGTTATACCAGATGTACTCAGTGCAACCCCCGACAGAGGGAGAACACGAGGAACCTAGTCGTATGCATCGATGGAACTTCTAACCAATTTGGTCAGAATGTAACTGTTCCGCATCTCTCTACTTAGTGTCTTTCTCTCAGCTCACGACTATGGTCAGAATACCAATGTGGTGAAACTGTTCGCCAAGATCGATCAGGAAACGACCTATCCAGAACAATATGCATGTTATGTCAGTGGAATTGGCACGCGTCCGAAGGCGCCACATATTTTTGATCGGATGAAGAGAGCAGTCTCTGATATAATCGACATTGCGTTTGCATCGTTCGTACTCGTTATAATTATCTGTTTTTTGTGACGCAATGAAATACGTCATGGCAGGAATATAGGAGATAATGTTAAGGATGCGTATGGCTGGCTAGCACGAAAGTACGAAAAGGGTGACCAGATATACCTCTTTGGTGAGTTTGATTCCTCATCATAGCTCTCGCAGCTAATGACTGCGGTACAGGTTTCTCTCGAGGTGCATATCAAGTGCGGGTTCTCGCGGGGATGATACATGAAGTATGGACCAATCGGTTTCGTTATTCATCATGTAGAGCTAAACACGTGCGTCAGGTCGGCTTGATAAAGACACCAATGGAGAAACAAATCGCAACGTGGGTAACTGTTGTGTGGTGTGTGTGGGATTGACGAACCACCAGACAGGGTTTACAATCAATATGAAGCGATTCGTTCAGGAAAGCCGAACGCAAGGCATATTGGTAGAGAGTTCAAGAATATGTTTTCCTGGCAGGACCTGAGAGTGCACTTCGTCGGAGTATGGTAATTTTACGCTTTCATTCTTCAAATTCGAACATGCCCCAACTGATCTCGGTCAGGGATACTGTCTCCTCTGTGGGGCTTATAAGAGGGGACGTCTTCCTTCCGTCAGGAGCAGATGGATGCTATTTCCGTCACGCGCTTGCTCTCGACGAACTTCGGGTGAAGTTCATGCCAGAGTATGCCCACGAAATGAACTCTGGGGAACACAACAAGACTGCTAACATCAAAGAAGTCTGGTTTGCCGGCACTCACTCAGACATGTAGGTTCCCCTTCGAGACCCATTCGTATGAGACTGTTATACTTCGTACAGAGGTGGTATGAACAGATCCGGAGGGTGTCATCACGCCGGGCACGTCTCCCTGCTGTGGATGTGTCGAGAAGCGGCTGCAAGTGGTCTCGTGTTGCTGCCGACAGATATGGTTTGGGTTCCAGACGATCTTGATTCTGGCATCAATAACTCGATGACCCCTGCATGGCGAGCCATTGAATATATGCCCATCAAGCATCAAGTATCATTTAGTGGTAGATGCAATGATGCTCGACGGTGAGACTTGCGTCTTGCAGGTTCGCCTTGTTGATCTCGCGCTTGGTAGCTTGCATCGACTGCAACCACGTCGTGTCATACCCGGTCAAAAGGTCCATGCTTCCATTTTGTTTGCAAACGCGTATCGTCCACAGGCAACGCTAGAGAAGGGTTTCGACATTCCCACCATACACGGTGAACTCGAAGATGCAGAACTGGACAGCCAAATTTGGGAGACGGGCTTGTTCGACGATACCGCAGCACGAGAGCTGGTGGCCTACCTGGTTCGTCAGCAAGGGGATGCTTTTATATACCTCGGCAGGTTATTGTTCATGCTGCGATTCAGTAAGGTTTCTTTACATTTTTCATCCACTCGATAATCACCCCACCTCCGCCTTCAGAGGAGGGAAAGCAATGCATCAGGAACGTGCCTCGTTGGCAAGACCAGTTTATGAACCTCATCCGCAGTCATGAGTGTGCACCGCTTGTTAGGCTTCTCAGTATGATCGCCTATTACGAAGCTGGTGAGTGTCCTATCTCGAACACGTACGCCGTGTCATTTAGAATTTTTCATTGCAGCTTATGATCCCGAGGCGCACCCTCAGAGTCCTGCACCGCCTCAGACCGAACTTTCGCAAGATATATTCGATGATGCGAAGCAATGTTTCGGTGCCATTCTAGCTGTACATCACCATCGATATTGTCCCAGAGCGGTTACTCTCTTCAGACCCCTGACGAAACACAAGATTTTACGAGAGCGCATACTCACCCAGGATGTCTTGGAAATTCTCGTGGAGTTACTTGATGTGATGGTTGTACAACCGAAAGGGGGTTTTGTACAAGCAATGGACGGCCTGACCTGCCTGTTGCAATGCGGTGCGTTGGTGATCATCGTGCATCTCGTAATTCATTCATGGTCGATTAGAGGACACCCGACAAACTATGATTGAGAAACTCGGGGCCAATTGTTCGAATTTCAATGGTCCCAGACTTTCCCAAATATTGCAGGTCAAAGGTAGGGACCACACCTGTGATTGAGACCGCACGGAGATATATCCTTCTTTGTAGACCCCCGCCTTTTGACTGCCGCGCTGCGCATGGTACTGACCCTGGCACGAATCCCGGATGGTAAGCGTCTCGCCTTTGTTAGTGAGCTATAGTGACTCAGTAGCGGCGTGCAGAGAGAGCGAGATCTGTGTGCACCCTAGTGAAACCTAGGATAAGAGAGTTGGCGAGAGAAGATGAACGACTAGTTGGTCTTATCGCTGTTGAAATATTGCTTGCCCTGTACGATCCGGGTGACCAAGGTAAGCAATACGTTCTTGAACATGCGCTCTCGTCTAACATTCCGAGTTTTAGACCAACTAGACATTCATGATCCACGCATTCGAGCTAATCTCGCCAGTGCCTTGAGCCACTTGAACTGCAACAGACACAATGCAGCTGATGGACGAGATGATCCTGGAAAACAGATATTACATCGTCTTTTTGGGCTCTGTGAGTGATGTTCATCAGGGCATTTCTAACGAAGGTCGACCTTGACATCCTTCGTATCAGACGCTACGGCACTCAGTGACCAACAGAGAATACTCCTTGGAGAACTGAAGAAGGCTGTTCAGAAGGGAAGTGCTCGGGAGCGTACCGCTGCGACAATGACCCTTCTGAAGCTGTGCGAGAGTGAGTCTACGTTTTGACGCACCGAAGACATGAGTTTACCGTTCATCAGCTGACATCATTCGCACTTATCTCCGCGAGGTCAACCTGTTGGGCGTCTTTGTCAAGCAGTTGCAACGGAGGGACTGCGCACTGCTTGCCGCATACGCGTTGGCTACCTGTTTGAAATTCGGTGAGTAGGATTGCGTGCGATAGGAGTTACGTAGCTCAGAATCGCACTAGGCGATATGAAGGAGTCCATCAAGGACAACGAACTCCTTCCGAAAAACATTGTTGGGATGCTGCGACTAGACTATTTCGACGATGCTGTTGGCCAAGTCGAAGGGTTCCAGATTTTCGGTGACTTTATGCAACACGGTAATGAACTACCCCAGTCATTCTTGATTACCGCATACTGATCCATACGACTTAGATGACCTGCGGGAGAAGATCAAGAAATACAACATCACGGAGGTCCTGAATACGAAGCTAGGAAAGGGCAAGGCGAAGGAGATTCGGACAAGCCTGATTTGTTTGGACATCTTCCGGTCCTTTGGTGCGTACTTGGAATGGCGGGGTTAGTTCATCATAGCTGAGGCACCTCCTAGAGCAGGACAGTGATGGCCCGTGGACCCGCGAGCTTGTCGCCAAGAGTTTGGAACATCTACAGAACTCGGCATGGAAGACTCAGAAAGTGGGTGTGACGATTCTCTCTGCGTTGGCTCAGACGGGTATGTGTTATCGTCGTTCTTAAGATTTTATCTGAGTTCTATGACTTTAGAGCACGGCGTGGAGACCATTGTCCCCCATATAGAAAGGATTATCAAGATGCTTCTCCCGGGGAGTGATCTGCCAATACAGCCGACTGCGCCAGGTGCAACATCAGCGAGCCCAACTTTCCCTAGCGAAGATCAAACACAATCAACTGCGATGACCACGGAGTCTGCAGACCCTCGGTCACCTACCTCACCGGATGCGCCGTCCAGGCCACCTTCGTGGATGCTGGGACCCGCATGCGCGCTGCGTGTTTTGGCGCAGAAAAGCAAGTGTTACCCGCCGCCTTGCGGAGACGTTGGAACTGACATGATGACGTATTACTTCAGAGGTACTGCAGGAGCATATTCGCGAGACGATTCAATACGGCACGTTAAAACGATTGTATCTATCCGGAACGCTCGTCGAGGAGGCAGACACGTCACCGTTGCGCGTCAGGACTCCAAATCGAAGTGAGCCAACTTGTTTTTTTTGCATCGGGAGGGCACTGAAATATATATATATTCATTTTTTTCTATTCTATCCTGTCTTATACTCAGCTGACGTGATGGTCATGCTCAACAAGATGATCAAAGCCGTCGACGAAGAGCTGTCGGAAGAGGGTCTCATGTCGATCGGGGATGCGGTGTTGCCCCACATTCAGCATTGGGACCGACTTGTGACGCTACTCTGCGATCGGGCGGTAGCAGTTGTAACCATCCTCCCAGCCCTACTCGGCGTCTCAGCACTGGCGATCCTCGCAGTGGTTGTACTCACACCGATATACTTGTCTGTCCTGGTGTTACGAGTGCGTATCGAGAGCTTTTTTATTTTCGTCGATATGATGATACTGATGTAGATGGGCTATCTAGGTTCTTCAGAGGGCTACTGTCGATCCATCAGAATACCCGTATCTTGGATAGTCTGCGTGAAGGATTTGGTAGACACGGCACCGGGGCTGCTCGTGGTGAGCGTGGAGTTGAGACTGATCGGGTTGTCCGTGTGTGGGTGAGGGTGCTCCGGATGGACGCGACGGTCACTGTGGTCCTTCAGCGCCAGCTGAACATGACGGCGGAAGCCCTATGGCCGTCGGAATCAAATCATGCATACCTAGGATACTGTACATTGAGAATAACTAACACCATGAACTAGGAGTGAGAGGTTGCTGCACTGTGGCATACGGGATGAGTAGATAATCTATTCATGGACTCGATATATAGCCCACGCTTCCGCGTTTCAGTCACTCGACTGTCAAATGGTGCAGACAGTACTACATGCCTTGGCGTGCTCACTCTGACACGTGCTCACCGACAGGAGAGTCATGTAGTTCTACTATTTACAAGTAAGTGAACTGTCTGACATGAGCAGGTCGTCAATGTCAAACGACATTGCGGCATGCAGCAAGAATGAACCGATCGCGGCGGGTAGGAAATTACACGCAACCCAGAGACGACGACACTCGCAAAGAGGAAGGTAATCACACCTCCGAAGACCAGGTTAAGGACTGTGTAGTGTTGCCATCAGGTAACATTGTGGGGCAGCATGGTGTACGTACTAGCGAGGAAAAAACCACAGACCCTGCCAAGGACACCGAAAAGTATAAGCAAAGTACAGTACCATCAACCAGCGGCACGATTCGCACAACGAGTCAGCGCGATGACACCGTTGTTCTGAGCACACAGGTTAGTAAGCGTTCCTCCTGACTAATCACAACACAAAACTTACCTGCGCAAAAATAGACAACGGCATTACAGTAAATAGTGCAGAAATAAATACTCCATCACTCTAAACTAGTAGGATTAACGAAATCGTGGACAGAATGTAAATGTAACTTGTATTCACCAAAACAACGCCTTGGATGCGTGAGTCAAAGTCATCGCCAGTGACCTTGAGGCGAGACACTTCTGCAGAAGCTGTGATATCGCTTATAGCTTCCATTGTGGTGGACACTAAGGAGTCCTCACCTGTAACCACTGGTGGAAATATATGCTGCAGAGTGTGCGGGGGGATAAATGATAAGCCCATTTCAAGGAACGAACATATCAATGACATAGCTAGATAAAGCCGTGCAGAAAATCAATGCCCTTGCCAGAAGGAAGGTTTGTGATTGACTTACTGACCACCAAACTAGTACCATCAGTAATGGTAATGGAGGGACAGTTGCCGTTAGCATACAGGACATTGAAAATCTTGCAGGTGCACCTTCAGGCTGAATTCAAACCCCAGAGAAAGAAGAAGATACATAGAGCGAGTCAGTGCTGAGCATGGCGAAACTAGTTCCAAGGGCCACAGAGAGCAGCCATCACAAAAATTGCAAAATCGTGGTATGACAACATATACAATTGTCACACAGTATATGTGTCGCATGAGCCGCCCCAGCTGTCTTACTGGAGGGACGCTGTTTATTACAATGTGTAGGAACTGACAAGTTGGACAAAGTCGGCCAGTCCGTCAAAGTAGCTGAGCGACTCAAGCATGTATAATGCCATATATTCCTTCTGTCAAGGATTCAAGACACAATACAATATTTTGACCTGAGCATGTAGAACACCACATATCCTTTTGTCATGACACAATAGCATATAGTGTGACCCGAGCAGGATGTTCCTTCCATCAAAACATAACAGAATATATTGTGGCTGTACTACAGCTATGGACAATATATGCTATGTCACCATGGCGACAGTACATCATCACTACACTCATAGAGCTGATGACCACGAAGTAGGCAAACGAGCGAGTATCATGAGAACTTGGTGATTGGAACAATAGCAAGATAGGCAACGATACGAAACTTGAAGAGACGAGAGCCTGGAGCAATGCGAAAGCTTGAGGGAACTTGTGTGAGAAGACAACGAGCATTCCAATTGAAAAGCTGGACATGAGCGAACTTGTGGGAATTGACTAAACGAAAGGATACACTGTCTCGAAAGTCAGTAGCGCTATCAGAACTTCCGGTGAACCTCACGTACATTTACTTGCGACTCCGCTTGGACTTCTTGCTGCGACCACCAATGGCTATATCATCCAGTTCCTCATCCGGAAGAGCGCATCTCTTGCTGTTTGCTTTTGTGGACTTTGCTTGCTTTTCCTTGCGGTTCGTGACAGGTGTGAGTGGCATGGATCCATCTTCCTTCAAAAGTGGGCTCTCGGAAATTGTAGTTACTGGTACTGGTCGGGGTGGTGTTGCTGGTGGCACCGACTCAGATGGACATTGTAGGGACGAAGTGGAAGCAACAGTCTCGGGTGGTTGGGACTCAGAGAGTAGGAATGGATCAATTACAAACTCGGGTTCAGGGGGTGCAGTAAGGCGTGCCTCCATCTGAGCACGAAGTCTCTCCATTGTGCTCATACGTGGGACAGAGTTACCATCTTTATTCGCTGTCTTCTTCTCAGAACTGTCCCAACCATTCTCGTTCCCAAAGATTTCCCTTTAAGTTGTATATGAGATGATACTATCTCCAAGAAAGACGACACTTACTTATTCCACCACTGCAGTAGACCATCCCTCCATTCTGTGTCAATGGCATCTCGGATGAATCGAATGATGCCTCTGTACATTTCGAAGTAGCTGAGATTCCCATCCCTTTCATTCCACTGATCCTTTGATGAAATTCCAAAGTGAGCCTAAAAGATTCCCATAGTAAGCTATGGTGCAATGATCGAGAGAAGAGTGAGAACATACTTGAATGCATACATACGCAATGTGTTCCGGTTTGATAGTAGTCACATTATTCAAAATGGCATTGCATGAGTGGTTCTTTCTATCGGGAGGTGCTACTGCGAAGGATGGGCCTAAAAAAATATGTTGTGCAACCTGAGATGATTCAGTTAGTAGTCCAATTAGACCAAAAATATCAAAAGACTTACTTGGATGAGAAAATAGCTTTTGAAAAGTCCATGCAGCATATTCCTTGGGTTGAAGTCCTGTCCAGGTATCGCTCCACTCCAGAAGAACGAGGGAAAGTCCTCAGCTTCCATGGGAATCACACCTGAGGCAAGATCTTTTCATGCCCTATTAAGATAATATAGATGGGTTAATTGCAAAGTTCCATGTTCATACTTTTCTGGGTCTTCGTCAAATACTTTGAGCTGATCGGCTGGACAAAGCCAGTGAGCAAGGATGGGATGGTTCAATCCCATTTCGGCTCTCCCCTTTGTATTGGAGATCAGGGGGTTGAGGGATGTGGGATCAGACAGGTTTGGCAAACAGTACCGAGGGATGGATGCCTTGAGGTGAGTTGCGTCACTCGAACGTGTACTCTTGATATCCGAATTCATCTAGAAAATGAAAAAAATGTGGATGTATGCACACATATCTGAGTCGAATGAACAACTTATACCTTGGAACAGATATTCACAAGCTCTACACTTCTACTTTGATCATCGATGATTTCCTTCAGGCCAGGTACAATGTGAATGATCTTGTAGTAAGTTCGAGTGGCGTACTCCCGTGATTCAGGTGAGCTGCAGAGCTATCAGAATTACTGATAGATAGGTAGTTTACCAAAGAAACACACATTTGGTGCAAGAATTCCTTGCGAACTTCCCTTGCCGTGTTGTCTTCATCAAGATCACCATATTTACTTGCTTCATCTTGTTGAAGAAGACGCATAGTCTTGATTACCTTATCGATGTCACACCATAAGTCGATGCAACGTGCGATAGTATGTGCAGCCAAGACATAAATGTCTTCACCCTTCTTTTTGGACCTCCCAGACCTTTGAAAACAGAATTTACATTAGTATCTGCTCATAATTGGACCCACTTGATTGACTTTTTTGAGTCATCTGAATTGCCATTGACCAAAATAGTAGCAGAAGGAGCCATACCGCCACGGTGGCGCTTGGTGGCAGTAGTAGATGAAGGAGCAAAATTAGGTAAGTGAAGATAACAGTGGAGATTATATGGCTGTGGCGCTGTATCCTCTTTTCATCACCACCACTCCAAGTCCAAGCACTGCTGGTCTGCCGCAAGAAACTTTTTGTAGAACTTTGTAAGCATCAATTCTCTTTGTTCTTGCATTTTGCCTACCAACTGTCATTTCTAGATTGTAGATTACACTTTTAGATACCTTGTACCACCTCTGTACCCCAATAAAAGCTGCTCAGCACCGATAAACTTCTCTGTAATATTATTGCTCCTCAGCGCCCTCAAATTCCATGGACAACAGCCATTCTTGCTTTGGCTGTCAGAAATCTTTCACAACTCAGAAAAGGCTTCATGCTCACGAGGCCAGATGTCAAGCTCATACACGATGGAAATCCAACATAGCTCAGTCCCATAAGCACCTGAAAATGACCCAAGACAACATGGAGAATACTCGTTACCAGCTCCAAGGTGCCATTACAGACAAAATGGATGCTAACCAGCCTGAATCGTTTCATCAAGCCACACCAACATTCCATCACCTGGATACCAATCACCCTGAAGATAACTTGGTGTGTATATTTGGATTTCTCGCTTTTTCTACAAGTACTCCAATATCTACAGGTTGAAAGCGAAGCAGGGCCATCCGAACCTGCTCTTGAGCAAGATATACTCATGCCCCAATCTCCAGAGCTACCTCCTGCAGTATCTGCTTGCTCTGGACGCTCTATCCAGTTACCGGCAAGATATACAGACTACCTACCCACTGGAAGTGGCCTATGACATATATCTTCACCACCTCCTTTGAGTCAAAGCTCTCATCAACCCTCACCTGCCAGCGATCCCTCTATCAATGACATCCTCCTTGAATACAAGACCCTACCTAACGATATGGGCTTGTCTCGAGTCTATCCAATCCAGCCATCTTTTATTCCCAAGGGAGATGGTGATATCCACACTGTTGTTGATGCACCCACATTGGAGGCTTCTGAAGCCTCTCAAGCACTAGATAACACAGCCATTCGCTGTATCACTGAGCCTCAAATCACGTGTGACAATCTTTACTCTGCATTTAGCAGCCCGAGTGCTGGGCTTTTGATGTGCTGGCACTACTCTGGGACAAATGAAAAATCTGGCACTGAGTTGAATTGCTTGTGGTCATTCGTTACTGACCCCCAGTTCCAACCATCACCTCAGGGTACTTTTAATCATGAACGCGAGAAGAAACTAGTCGAAAAGTATCTACGCAATGAGTCTAACCCTTTCCACATTGACCATGGTTGGAAGACATCTTCCATTTCGATTTTACTACCTCACGAAGGATCAAAATGGTCATTGGGGGAGCGCAATCGCTCTATTCCCACCCTTACAGTCAATAGTGTGCATCACCGTGATATCACTGACATCGTCATTACCACACTCCAAGATGAAATTGCATTAACCTTTCACCTTACCCCCTTCGAGGAGTATTGGCAACCAGATCCAACCACCAACCTCATCAGAGTATTTGGCGAAGCATACTCTTCTCCAATGTCCCTCAATCTGTATCGATCAGTTCATTCCCTTCCACGAGAGCCTGGTGATGATCTTGAACGTGTCATTATTCCCATCATGCTGTGGTCCAACGCCACACATCTCACAAATTTTGGTGACGCATCGCTCTGGCCAATCTATTTATATTTTGGGAACCAGTCCAAATATACCCGGGGAAAGCCTACAGCGGCAGCTTGCCATCATGTCGCATATATACCCAAAGTACGTGAGCTGTCATTTCAAAACTGAGATGCTAACTTTAAATATTCAGTTACCTGACGACTTCCAGAATGAATATACCTGATATTTCCTTAGAGGATCATCTGATGACGTGTACACTCACTGTAAGCAGGAGTTGATGCAAGAAATATGGAAACTTCTACTAGATGACAAGTTCATGCACGTGTACAAATTCGGTCTGGTGATCAAATTTGTTGATCAAATTGTACATCGTGCCTTTCCTCGGTTCTACACATATGATGTAGACTATCCTGAGAAGTAAGTGTCAACTATGTACAGTTTAGCTATCTAATTGAGTCCGGGGATCTAGAATCCTGCTAACATGCATTAAATTTCTCGGTTTGTGCCTTTACCCGCGCTGTTTGGTCAAGAAAGCAAATGTGTCAGAAATGGGTACACCAGCCGACATGGAGATGCGTAGGGACAACATCCGAATTGATGATCAATCATGCAGGAACAAGGTCTCAAAGGTGCACAGATATATATTCAAGCATGGCGCAAGTATCAATGGTGTTCATGTCAAGAATATCTTGGCAGATGAGTCCTTGGTTCCAACAATGGTTTGTCTTTTGAATGTTCTTGACTCCAAGTCAGCTGAAATTATGATTTAGAACACTTTTTCTGACTGAATTCAGGCTATTGACAAAGAATTTAATCTTTTCTTGATGTTTGTTGTGGATCTTTTGCATGAATTTGAGCTCGGAATATGGAAGGCTGTTTTTACACACTTGATGCGGATCTTCCATGCTGCTGGAGGAACAACAATACAACGTCTCAACTACAGGTGACCTATATTTATTTTATACTTCAATTTGTTCTAGTTAATCTCTACTCTAGATATCGCCGGGTCCCTACATTTGGACATGGAACAATCCGCTGATTCCACAAGAATGCGTCAGCAATGAAGCGCCTCGCAGCACGAGATTTTGAGGATCTCCTGCAGGTGGGTGATCACAACAATCATACTTTTCGTCCAACTAACATATCTAGTGTGTGCTCCCAACCTTTGAGGGTCTCTTACCACCTCAACATAACAATATTGTCCTCGACTTACTGTTTGACCTGGCAACATGGCATGCCTTTGCCAAACTTCATACCCATACTGAGCAAACACTTGACTTTTTTGACGCAGCCACTACCTATCTCAGGCAGTCAATACGCAAGTTTGAACGTATGACATGCAATCACTTCCACACAACAGAGCTCCCTCAGGAACATGCAGCTCGTGGCCGTCGCACAGCCACATTAGCAGCCAAACAAGGTCATGCAGTCCCCTCCACTTCACATCCGAAGGCAAAGAAGCTGAACCTCTTGACATACAAATTTCACGCGCTTGGAGACTATCCAGACACGATTCGTCGCTATGGAACAATAGACAGTTATACAACCCAGACTGTAAGTGATTTCTTGTGTTCTGACATCTGCATCTATTATTGACTGGTTACCAGGGCAAGCTTGAACACCGCCGTGTAAAGCGGCGCTTCCCACAATCCGGGAAAAAAAAAAGAATATATGGTCAAAAGCATTACCAACCAAGATGCTATTGAGCGATTCATTAGAAAGGTTGATGCAGCACGAAAGGCTCTTAGTCAACAAGATGATTTGCAGCCATGCCAGCGTGCTCGCACCCCCCCTTCGGATCATTATGCCATCACTCAGTCCTCCCATAAGAGTGAGGATCTTACTGCTTGGCTGGGAATACGACGAAATGACCCTGCATTCAAGGTAAATGAGAAACCTGATAATAGTAGCCTACTAACTTGAATGGAAACTACAGGATTTTCTCCCGTGACTCAAGGATCATCTGTTGGCTCGTGCTCGTGGTGTGGCTTACAAGGGTGATGAGCACAGTTTTTCTGACAATGATCGCTACTGTGTCAACATCAGGGACAACCAAGTATACCACCATTCACTCCTTCGCATCAACTACACTACTTACGACCTACGACGTGAGCAAAACACTATAAATCCTCTTACCCGACCCAACATCATGGTTTTGTCACATGAAGACGAGCGCAGCCACCCATATTGGTATGCACGCGTCATTCATATACTCCATGTCATGATACAGCATCGCAAAAATACCCTCTCACCATTTTCAGCTCCAGTGTGCATGGATGTCCTGTTCATGCGGTGGTTTTGTTGAGACATCAACTATCCATCAGGATGGAGTGAGAAGTGACTCCATAGGCTTCAATTTTTCAGTTGAGAGAACCTGTCAGATGCTTTTGGTTTTCTCGACCCAGATTCAGTTATCCGTGGAGTCCATCTCATCCCAGCATTTGCGTTCGGTCGCACTGATGAGCTACTTGGACCCTCACAAGCACATCAGATGAGATACGAAGACGACCCAAATGGAGATTGGAAGTACTATTATGTGAACATGTGAGTTGTTTAAGTAAATTACATTACAAGCAACTCAACTACAAGTATTCTAGGTTCGTTGACCGGGATATGTTCATGAGATTCTGAGGTGGTGGTATTGGCCATAAGGCTACTTGGGACTGGAACAAGGTTCTCTTCGAAGATGTTGGCAAGCCGGTTGATGACGAGGATGAGGACAGTGACTCTACAATGGAAGAGGCGACTGACGAGGGTCCTGAGAATGAAGGACAATTGCTTGAAGTCGAGGCCAGGGATGAAGAGAGAGTCATGGAGAAAGAGGAAATGGTTGGTCACAGAGATGGAGAGGACGATGAAGAGGAACCTGAGGATGGAGAGGAGGAATTCGAGACTTGGAGACGTACCATGAAAGAACAGGACATCGAGAATGGCGTTGACAGCAATGACAGTGACTCAGAGACTGACGAGGACGACGAAGATGATCCAGACTGCATTGTTCCTGATGAGAACGAGGAGTTAGATGTCGACATTTATGCTTGTGAGGGATATGGTGCACTGTAGATATAATCCCATATACACTCTTATGTCGCCTGGTGAGAGTATCATCACAACAATATATTGCAGTGCATTGTCGCAGACGACACAGTATTGGTCCGCTGTGAACTCCTCATCTGTTTGGTCTTATCACAGTGTAGATATAACCCTATATACACTCTTATGTTGCCCGACGAGTGAGTCATCACCACGATATATTGTGATGCGTCATCACAGATGACATACTATTGCTCCGCTGCAAACCCCCTTGTCTGTTTGGTCTTGTCACGATTTTGCAATTTTTGTGATGGCCCAGTACCGTTATCACTGCAGGGCCAGCTCAACTACACACTCTTTGGCTGCTTCAAAAAAAGAAATGGATCATCACCAAACAAACAGTGTATTAAACTGCAAGACGATGAGCAGTTGAGGCTTGGAGACCACGGCGCTAGTGTGACGAGAGAAGCCCATCCCAAGAATTACCCAGACTCAAAGTCCGAGCGAACGACTCTAATCTCGGAATGTTCCAGAACGATAGCTACTAGTAAAATCCTGACACTAGGGTCATGAGGCAGACGTGGTGGGTTGTGCGCTCCACAGTGCCCACAGTGCCAGTTGGTCCATGGCCAGTTATCAGGTCAGACTTAGTAAGTTTGCGAGAAGCTGGAAACTCATTTGATCTGGCTGAGCTTCTCCAGGCTGTCGATTTGTGCTTTGCAAAGCCAAAGTAGGAACTATCTCCAGAAGTCAGACCGAGCCTTGTGGTTAGGGCGAGTTGTTTATTCTATCAAACAGTGACAGAAGCATATTGAAATGATCACAGACTGTTTCACCTATTTATTAGCACTCCCACCTACACTTTCACACTACCCATAGACGATACACTCGCCTACTATCAACCAAACTCCATCCTAGCCTTACCCACGCATACACCTAGAGTAGTCACTCACCGTATCCACCCCCATACGATACACCATACAACCGTATATACCTACATATGCTTTCACTAGTCGTACCCTAGTCGTATCCATTACACTACGACACCAAGTAGCCCCACGGCTAAACCCCTGGCCTCACGGCCACAAGCAAGGCCCACACGCCTATAAACTACGCCACCCCCCGTGAATCTACCTGATGCAGCGCTCAGTAGCCACAACACATGACATAACACGCCGTATGATGACAGAAACCCCTCTGTCACATATACGCTCGTTACACACACGACCCCCGTAGACAGTATCTGACGCAGAGCTCGGTACCCTACACAAGTACTAATCAGGAGCTCGCCTCCAGATCCCCGACTCCCCGCTCATCCCGATCCCTGGCCCACGCCACAGATCACCCCCGACGCTATCCCACGATACCGCCACCAAGTACTAATCAAGCCCACGCTAGATTAACCCAAGTACTGATCAGGCCAACATCAGATCACAAGACCTAGACAAGACTCGATCTATCACCCGATACGATCCTGTCTCGATACCAGATCCAACGATCACCCTATGCGATGCCCTATGCATCATTCTTTCATTTCACTTCCCGCTCCCATTCTATCTATTAGTTCCCTTAGATATATCACACGTAGCCACACCTAGAGCGCTCCGGACTACCATTTCACTCACATGCGTATACCACGCGCATCTCATTCCACCATTTCTCTCTTTTGCCATTGGACACTGACATTTCCCCGTTCCTGTGATGTCATACCCAGTACCCTACGACGTCATAGCACAGCACGGTCCGTGCGCCACTATCGGTAGTATATAAGTAGCCGGTAGAGTACCCTGTTTTCCCCTAACCTTGAAATTGCTCTTCTCTCTGTCGCATATTGCTTTAGTTAGCAACGCTTCAGATATTGAGTTTAGGTTTCTTTCTCTCGTCCATTGAAGGTTCCTTTCACATATTGGGTGCGGCATTCCCACTCAATTGGACCGGACAATTCGAGACTGAGCGTATGAAGCAGATCTGAAGCTGCTCATCTAAGTGTACTGCCCACTGTGGACCGGCGGTGAGTTGCCAAGTTGGACCAGTCGAATATGCTGCTTTGCAGAGGCTTCTGTTCTCACCTTCTGCTCAACACATTCAAGATTTCAGCTCATGATTCACGCGGTGATCACAGGGGTTCATGGCGACACGTTTCGGAGATTCCTCGGCCTCCCCTGAAGTGAAGGTCCGTGGAGCGCCCGTCATTGATCAATGCGGCCTTTTCCAGAATGGCCTTCCATAGTCCAGACAACACAACGCAAAAATCAATATTTAGGATGGGTCTGCATGTTGTATGAAATGGGAAAATTGCAGTTAAAATTTAGTCTTGACATTTTGTGGCACTTAAACTTGAAGTTTAGACATAGATTAGGCAAAAGCTTGAAGTTTAGATATAGATTAGGCAAAATTTTCAAGTTTAAGTGCTGTGAAAATGTCAAGCTTAAATTTTAACTGCAATCTTCACATTTCATACAATATTCAGACCTATCATAAATATTGGTTTTTGTGTTGTGCAAGCCTGTTGTTCCACATTGTGCATGCAGGGTCAATTGGTCAGTCGCTCAGAATCCTATCGCTTTACTCTTTTTCAATTTATTGATAGTCGTACTGTCAATTCTCCCATAACACATACTTACTACATACCTTCTATCGCGAGGCAGTGACTGTATTCATTAAGAGTTCCATTGCAAGGTGACCATGCGGCGGCAACATGTCTCAGCGTTACGGCTAGTACGCGAGTCATACGCTGTTACATTTCTTGGATCCCGCCCATTTCGTCAACCCCAAAACAATCGAATTAACAATTTGCAAGTCACCATTCATGGAAGCAGAGTTACAAATTACTGGTAGGTGAGTTCGATACCGAACTTGTCATGAATTCATCAGTATGATCTGTGGAGAGCTAACCCCGTTGCAGACCTCATGGATAACGGTTGCAGATTCATAGGTGACGAAGCCATGAATGATGTATTACACACCTTGACTATCGGTTCCGCGCCCTGGGCCACGTCATTCTAGCCATACGGGTAGGCATCGTCGTCACGAATCCAGGCCACAAGGCGTGTTCCTTGCTGCCTGCACTCTTTTGACGCACATACTTGCTGAGTTTGTCCGTTCCAGATCCTTGCTCTCTATACTGTGTCTCAACATCCACCCTGGCCACTGAGAGTCCTGGGACTTCTCCTCACATCGAGCACGCACGCACGTCGATGATTGAGTCACCTTTCCAGCCTTCATTCCCTGGTCATACCAGATGTACTCAGTGCAACCCCCGACAGAGGGAGAACACGAGGAACCTAGTCGTATGCATCGATGGAACTTCTAACCAATTTGGTCAGAATGTAACTGTTCCGCATCTCTCTACTTAGTGTCTTTCTCTCAGCTCACGACTATGGTCAGAATACCAATGTGGTGAAACTGTTCGCCAAGATCGATCAGGAAACGACCTATCCAGAACAATATGCATGCTATTTCAGTGGAATTGGCACGCGTCCGAAGTCGTTACATGTTGTTGATCGTGTGAAGAGAGCAGTCTCCGACACATTCGACATGGCGGTTGCATCGTTCGTACTCGTTATGATATATTTTTTTCCGACGAATTGAAATACTTCATCGCAGGAATATAGGAGAGAATGTTAAGGATGCGTATGACTGGCTAGCACGAAAGTACGAAAAGGGTGACCAGATATACCTCTTTGGTGAGTTTGATTCCTCATCATAGCTCTCGCAGCTAATGACTGCGGTACAGGTTTCTCTCGAGGTGCATATCAAGTGCGGGTTCTCGCGGGGATGATACATGAGGTATGGGCCCACCCGAGTCGGTTGCTTTGATCATCATGTAGAACTAAACACGTGTGTCAGGTCGGCTTGATAAGGACGCCAATGGAGAAACAAATCGCAACGTGGGTAGCTGTGCGTGGCGTGTGTGGGGTTGACAAACCACCAGACAGGGTTTACAATCAATATGAAGCGATTCGTTCAGGAAAGCCGAACGCAAGGCATATTGGTAGAGAGTTCAAGAATATGTTTTCCTGGCAGGACCTGAGAGTGCACTTCGTCGGAGTATGGTGATTTTACACTTTCATTCTTCAAATTCGAACATGCCCCAACTGATCTCGGTCAGGGATACTGTCTCCTCTGTGGGGCTTATAAGAGGGGCCGTCTTCCTTCCGTCCGCGGCAGATGGATGCTATTTCCGTCACGCGCTTGCTCTCGACGAACTTCGGGTGAAGTTCATGCCAGAGTATGCCCACGAAATGAACTCTCAAACGAACAACGGGAAGTCCAAGTACATTGTTCCCTCCCCTGATGCCGAGCGTGCTGCAACTTCCGCGAGCGACGATGGCTCTAGTTTCTCTGCAGCAAAATACAACAGGACTGCTGACATCAAAGAAGTCTGGTTTGCTGGCACTCACTCAGACGTGTGGGTACACCTTCGAGACCTACTCATATGATACTGATATACTTCGTACAGAGGTGGTGTGAACAGATCCAGAAAGCCTCATCAGGCTGGGCACATCTCCCTGCTGTGGATGCGTCGAGAAGCGGCTGCATGTGGTCTCGTGTTGCTGTCGACAGATATGGTTTGGGTTCCGGACGATCTTGATTTTGGCATCAGTAACTCGATGACCCCTGCATGGCGAGCCATTGAATATATGCCCATCAAGCATCAAGTATCCTTTAGTGGTAGATGCAATGATGCTCGACGGTGAGACTTGCGTCTTGCAGGTTCGCCTTGTTGATCTCGCGCTTGGTAGCTTGCATCGACTGCAACCACGTCGTGTCATACCCGGTCAAAAGGTCCATGCTTCCATTTTGTTTGCAAACGCGTATCGTCCACAGGCAACGCTAGGGGAGGGTTTCGACATTCCCACCATACACGGTGAACTCGAAGATACAGAACTGCACAGCCAAATTTGGGAGACGGGCTTGTTCGACCAAACTGCAGCACAAGAGCTGGTGACCTACCTGGGTGATCAGCAAGGGGTTGCTCCTATATACCTCGGCAGGTTATTGTTCATGCTGCGATTCAGTAAGATTTTCAATCTCTTTACCTGTCCGATCATCCACTCGACCTCCGTCTTTAGAGGAGGGAAAGCATTGCATCAGAAATGTGCCTTATTGGCAAGACCAGTTTGTGAACCTCATCCACAGCCGCGCGTGTGCACCGCTTGTTAGGCTTCTCACTTTTGTCGCGTATTACGAAGCTGGTGAGTGTCATATCTCAGACATATACGTCGTGTCATATATAACCTTTCATTCCAGCTTGCGATCCCGAGGCGCACCCTCAGAGTCCTGCGCCGCCTCAGATCGAACTTTCGCAAGATATGTTCGATGATGCGAAGCAATGTCTCAGTGCCATTCTGGCCGCACATGATTATCACGATGGTCCCAGAGTGTTTGCTCTCTTCAGACCCCTGACGAGACACAAGATTTTACGAGAGCGCATACTCACCCCGGATGTCTTGGAAATTCTCGTGGAGTTACTCGATGCGATGGTTGTACAACCGAAAGGGGGTTTTGTACAAGCAATGGACGGCCTGACCTGCCTGTTGCATTGCGGTGCGTTGATGATGATCATGCATCTCGTAGTTCACCAACATTCATGGTCGGTTAGAGGACACCCAAGGTACTATCATTGAGAAACTCGGGACCAATTCCTCGAACATGGCCAGCCAGTCCAGACTTTCCCAAATATTGGAGGTCAAAGGTAGGGACCTATGGTTGAGACTACATGGAGATATATCATGCTTTGCAGAACCCCACCTTTTGGCTGCTGCGCTGCGCATGGCATTGACCCTGGCACGAATCACGGATGGTAAGCATCTCACCTTTGCTAGTAAGCTATAATAAATCAATAGTGACGCATAGAGAGAGCGCAATCTGTGTGCGCCCCAGTGAAAACTAGGTTAAGGCAGTTGGCGAGAGAAGATGAAGGACTAGTTGGTCTCCTCGCTATTGAATTATTGCTTGCCCTATACGATCCGGATGACCGGAGTGAGTAGCACGTTCTTGAACTTCTGCTATCGTCTGACATTCCACGTTTTAGACCAGCTAGATACTATTCACGATTCACGCATGCGAGCTAAGCTCGCCAGTGCCTTGATCCACTTAAACTCCGATGGACACAATGCAGCTGATGGACACGGTCGAAGTGTAGATCCTATACGACAGATGTTGCATCGTCTTTACGGGTTCCGTGAGTGATGTTCATCGGTCCTCTCTAACGGGCTTCGACAGTGACATCCTCCGTATCAGACGCTATGGCACTCAGTGACCAACAGAGAACACTCCTTGGAGAGCTGAAAAAGTCTGTTCAGAAGAGGAATACTCGGGAGCGTGCGGCTGCGACGATGACCCTTCTGAAGCTATGCGAGTGTGAGTCTAGTTTTGATGGACCGAATGCACGAGCTCACTGTTCATTAGCTGACACCATCCGCACTTATGTTCGCGGGATCAACCTGTTGAACATCTTTGTCAATCAGTTGCAACGTAAAGACAGAGCACTGCTTGCCGCATACGCGTTGGCTACCTGCTTGAAATACAGTGAGTTGGATTGCGTGAACCTATAGGACTCGTGTACTAGCTGAGAATCGCATTAGGCGACATGAAGGATTCCATCAAGGACAACGAACGCCTTCCGAAATGTATCGTTAAGATGCTACGACTGGACTATTTCGACGATGCCGTAGGCCATGTCGAAGGGTTCCAGATTTTCGGTGACCTTATGAAACACGGTATAAACTACCCCATCACTCTTGATGATCCGGCTCCGCATACTGATTCATCTGAGCCAGACGACCTGCGGGCAAAGATCGAGAGAGACAACATCACGGAGGTTCTGAACACGAAGCTAAGAAAGGGTAGGGCGAAGGAGACTCGGACAAGCCTGATCTGCTTGGACATCTTCCGGTCCTTTGGTATGTATTTGGAATGGTGGCATTGGTTTATCATAGCTGAGGCACGTCCTAGACCCGAACGGCCCGTGGGCTCGTGAGCTTGTCGACCAGAGTTTGAAATATCTACGGAACTCGGCATGGAAGGCTCAGAAAGTGGGTGTGACGATTCTCTCTGCGTTGGCTCAGACGGGTATGCGTCATCGCCATCCTGAGGGTTTTCTCTGAGTTCTGTGACTTTAGAGCACGGCGTGGAGGCCATTGCCCCTAGGATATATGAGATCATTGAGATGCTTCTCCCGAAGAGTTGTCTGCCCATACAGTCGATTCCACCAGGTGCAACATCAGCGAGCCCAACTTTCCCTAGCGAAGGTCAAACACAATCAGCTGCGATGACCACGGAGTCTGCAGACCCTCGGTCACGCACCTTACCGGATGTGCCCTCATCTTCGTGGATGCTAGGACCCGCATGCGCGCTGCGTATTTTGGCGCAGAAAAGCAAGTGTTACCCGCCACCTGGGAGACGCTGGAAATCATATAATGACGTGTTGCTTTAGAGGTACTGCGGGACCGTACTCGCGAGACGACGCAATACGGCAAGTTGAAACACTTGTATCTATCCGAGGCGCTCGTCGAGAAGGCAGACACGTCACCGTGGCGCGTCAAACGTCCAAACCGAAGTGAGCCGACTTTTTTGTATCGGAGTGGCGACTGAACTATGTGTTCTTTGGTATAAATAAAAAAACTCAGCTGATGTCATGGACATGCTCGCCAAGATGATCAAAGCCGTCGACGAAGAGCTGTCGGAAGAGGGTTTCATAGTGGATACGGTGCTGCCCAACATTTAGCGTTGTGACCGACTCTAAAGATTCTACGACTATGTCCCGACAACGACAACGACCCAATTCAACCTTGAAACCAGAGCCGTATCGGGCTCGGCTCGAGCTGCTCGGAAACTTTAGAAAGCTGAATCAGAATCATACCTCTAGTCGATTTCGCCATTCAGTTCATACATGTTCATGACGTGTCGTCGCCACTTTGCAGCTGAGCTGCTTTACTTCCATTTGTATTTACACTCGATATAGCCTACACTTACAAGTTTCAGTGTCAAATGATGCAGAAAGACATGCCTCTGACAGTGCTCAATGCTCTTAGTGTTTACTCTGAACACACGTGTCATACAGTCTATTACAAGTCTATGTATTCCTGCACAATTGCCCATTTAACCCTCTCCCCCTCGGCGATGTCTCCAAAAGCAATCCGCAGACCGGCGAGACAGGCATCCACCACACTCATCCCGCTTGCGACGCCCATCACCAAGCTGGCGGCGTAATAAAAGTTGGCGTTCCCTTCGGTCGAAGCGCTGCGTGCGTATGTACGAGGGAGGTCTACGGGTGTGCATGCATCAACACTAACCATCAATAATGAGAGTGCGCGGATTTCGTTTCCACGTCATGTTGAGCTGAGAGCAAAAAAAAACATACATGGGTATATTTCTGGGGAGAGCACCAACATGCTTAGGAAGAGTCCAGGGTCGGCGAGGGTGAGGTACGCTTTGAAGATTCCAAGGACGCCGACAAACAAAAAAAGATGCGTACAGCGCATTGCGCCTAAAAGCCGTTATAGGGATGAGCACAACAAGGCGAAGCAACAACTTACTCCAATTTAATGCAAATCGGTAAGGCGTAAATCACGAGGTGGGCCTTTGAAAAGCAACGCATCAGCGTCGAATAGGAAGATCCAACCTTGGGGTTTGAATGGGAACATACAGCGAAAACCATAAGGAAGAATGACCTGAAATTGTCGAACATTTCGGTGAAGAAATACCACCACAATCCAGGGTTAGGCGTCAAATCCGGGAGGGTCAAGCTATCGCCTCGTGTTTTTCAGTGCATCTAATTCAGTTTGTCGTGACAATACGAACCTAGCTCCCCACGTTTCACGCACCCATCCCCACTCTCCACCAACCGACAAACAAATAAGTGGCGAACTGACATGCGTAGTTGCAAGCGGTTCGGATATGATATCACTTCTGAATATTTGCGGAGCTGCGAGCTGCGATACTGGAGAATCGACGAGCAACGTCAGGACCGGGAGGAGTAGAAGCAGTGTGGATATGGAGAGATGAGTCGAGAATGTGAGAGCCAGGAGGACTGCGGATGGTTTTCCTACGGAATGTAACGGAGTGAACAAGTATCTTTTGACAACCGAGCCGACTCACCTTCGGACGCGAACATAAGTGTCAGAAGGATTGCCGTATTCTCGAATGTAGAGGTAGACAGTGCCAGAGACGGAAGAATGAGGTAGGGACTCAGGAGGGACACTGTGAGAACCAAGCCATCGCGACCACCTGAGCCCTTACCGACGCGCTGTTGGGCGTGCCATACTTATGCGGAGTAGTGCCCAGGCACCTACTATATCACTCAATGCACATATGATGGGTACTGGTGGCAATACAGTAGAAAATATGGAAAGCAGCAATGGGGACTAGAACGCAGGAACTTGAGAACCGTTTCGAATCTTAGAAAGGTACTTGACTCTCACATGGCAAGAAACTCCTCCAGCGTATGGATCGATATCATGGCTATAAAGCCAGAGACCCTCTTTCACTGCGCAATTAGCAAATCAGGACACGCATCGTCAATTTCAGCTCACATGAGACGTGAAAGCACACTAACAGCGGCCCGAATATGAAGTCGGCAGAGAGGACAATTGATGGTCACGTTGAAGTCCACATATCGAATGAATGCCAATAACAATCTCAGGAACGACACAGATACTGGGAAGAACGAAGAGTCATGATGAGAACTTGGGCCAGACCAGCCACTGGGAATCTCATATAGTAGTAAATCGGAAAACATAACCCTAACCAAACTTCGGTGTCGTAACTTGAGATCAAACTTCAACTGCGATGCGATTGCGACTATCAATGCCACGTCAAGACCTTGTCAACTTGCAAGGTAATGCCACGTCAGTACAAATGGACCCACCTCGCACAGGCCAGGAATTTCATCGATCAGGTCATGGCATCCTCAGAGTCGATTGCGAGACTCTGTGAGGTGTGTTCAAAACTCAACAAACAACGCTTCACACATCCTATCTATCCCTGCCGCGACCCGTTACCGTGTTCCACTCCCCCAATCAAGGGCGCACATGCAGCTTTCTTCCCTCTGGGATCCATAGATGAAATCAAGCGTAGGCGCTTCACTTGCGACTTTTGCAAACTCGTCGCCGAAGGCCTGGATAAAGAGCCCCACCTCAAAGGTGGATGTTCTGTGAAGGAAAGCGAAGAGTTTTGCAACTTCAAGTTGCCGAGAGGCGTCAAGGCTCGAGATCCCAGCATGACGCACTTCCATCTCCCACAGCTTGCCGTCCTCTTCGATCCGCCCGCAGAAAATCGATTCACTGGGCCGTCCCTTCCCTGGGAAGTCAAAGCGAAAGCGAGAGATCCCCAGTCAAGCCACTACATTCAGGTTTTCCAGGTTAGCCAAAACTAGGTTCCGAGCAAATTAATACTAAACAGTCGGATCAAGGTCAAGGCCAGATCCTGCGCCAAATCAGGAGATGGAACTGCAGCCTCCCCGCAAACGGAACAAGAATTCCTTGACACGATCGGCGGCAGATACGTTTCCACACAAGTGAATGCACAACTCTTACGTGCATGGCTTCACCAATGTGAAAGCGAGCATGGCGAGGCTTGCATGCCTTCATCGCGCCTTCGGGTGGAGCAAAACAGAGAAGCGGCCTTTCAGCCGACTTTCGTGATCGATGTGGTCCAGTGGTGTCTTGTGGTCACTCCCTCGAAATGCCGCTACGTTGCTTTAAGCTATGTCTGGGGCAAAGCTCCTGTGTTCAGGCATCTGCTAGAGAACACCGAAGATCTTCGAAAGAAGAATTCCTTACACTCCTTCCCTATTCCCGCCACTATCCGAGATGCCATCACCCTCGTTCGCGCCATCGGGGAGCGTTACATATGGGTAGACTCCCTCTGTATCGTCCAAAACGACTTGAAGATGCAGCAAACAGAGATTGCGCGGATGGGGTCAATTTATTCGAATGCTCTGTTTGCCGTAATCGCAGCCGCTGGGGATCATGCAAATAGAGGCCTTCCAGGTATCGAACGGGAATCCCGTGAGCAGGTACAGAAGTCCTTGAAGTTTGCCGACTGTGAGCTCCTGACGGTCATTGATGTCCGCCATACGGCAAGCGGAATCAACGACACGATATGGGCGGAACGGGCATGGACATTCCAGGAACGGGTGTTGTCCAACAGAGTATTGGTATTCTCGGAGAATCAAGCTTACTGGAGCTGTCGCGCAGCATCGCACTCAGAAGAACGAGCTCTCGAACAAGTCCGGGACATCAATCGGCGCGACTTACCATTCCCTCAGCAACCCGCCACTGATTCTCTGTCCTGGAAGCGTCTCCAGCCACTGCAGTACTGCAGTACCTACGACGACCTACTCGCCGGTTACCGACAGCGTCACTTGTCCTATCAGACAGATATGCTGAACGCATTTAATGGCGTCTCCGAGATTCTTGGAAAACTTCAAGACGATGCATTCCACTGGGGCCTTCCAGAATCACTCTTTTCATACGCGATAACATGGTTTTTCACCGGTCCTTCTTTGCGAAACAACGTCGAGATCCCTGTCTTCGATAGCAACGGCTCGAAACAAATGATTTCAATCCCTTCCTGGAGCTGGGCAGCGTGGTCAGGGGCAGATCCGGCCCGCCCACCCTTTCTCCATGCTGGGGATAGCACTGGTGTGCGACCTGTGATTGATTTCGACATAGTGGATGGGAATCACAAGTTGGTCCGGATTAAAGACCGGCCAATGCAGGGCCGTCCAAGTGACTCCGTTCCTACGTTATGGAAGAACGAGCAGCCTCACCCGCTTCAATCTCCTACACAACATCCCGTCACCCGAATTGGCCAGATACATTTCTGGACCAGTCTTGCGAACCTGAGGGTAATCCGACGCTGGAGCGACCTGGGACCAGGTCAGGTGCAATATATACTGTTTCCTTCCCCCGATTTTATACGAGACCCAAACTCTCACCATGAGACCGTAGACCAGGACTTCATCGTGATTGCAGCGCGCATCCCTGGGGAGTTGATCCTTTTGGCTATTGAGTGGAAAGACGGCGTGGCATACCGAGTGGGAATTGCAGATGTCAAAGAAGTGGAGTGGCTTCGGGTGAAGAACAGGGAGTGGCGATTGATCACGCTGGGATGATTCACAAATCGGTTTTGAAGGAGAAGCACCGAGTTCACCAATGTCTCGCATCTCAAATGTACAGTAATCCGGCTTGCTTTTCTCTTGTACAATGTACCTGCCAAGTTTGCGTTTGAATTTGAAGGCGTCATGATCAGACCGGCGCATTGGTGGCACCTTTGGATTAGGTGCCGCTTAGGGCCAATGCCTCACACTTACATCTGGTGGCCTAAATTCAATCTGGCCCTCTGAAATCGCCCCCATCTTCCACTGGGTCAATTGGTCATATGCAATGCACCTCCGATTGCGGTGATAAAAAACGACATTGTAAAGCCTCTCCCCCGATCTACTGCGTGGCAATGTCATGCCGGAAGAATTGAATATTGCCCTCGCACACCGATTAATTAAGTACGATACTTGATATATTGACACGAGAAACAACAAGAAGATTCAGGATAAACTACCGTCCATTACGCATCCAGACAGATTATTACGAAGTACTACGATTTAAAATAGAAAGAAAAAAAAGTAAACCATGAGGTTGCGTGGTCCGTTAATTAGATGGTTTGAAAGTAAAGCATCTACTGAATGGCGATGCGCTTGGCCTGCCGTTCGGGAGAGGCCTTTGGGAACGTTATCGTCAAAAGGCCGTTCTCCATCCTGGCCTTCACGTCTTCGGGCTGACATGCTGCGTTAGCATCCAACGTGGAGAGAAAGTCAGTCCATGAACTTACTTTGATCCCGAAGGGAAGCTGCAACGTCCGGGAGAATTTCCCGGAGCGGCGCTCACGAACGACGTAGTTTCCCTCTTCCTGAAAGTCCGAAACGGCTGATTCACCAGAGACCGTTAAACGGTTCTCGTGGACATCAATGGAAACGCTTTCTGACGTCCAGCCGGGCAGCTCAAAGGTTGCTGTTACGGTATTGGTGTCCTTGGATTCGTGAAGGTTCAATCTAGAGAGAAGATTGAGTAGGGATAACGAAAATATAGGGAAACCCAATTACTTTGGACGGTAAATGTCGCGCTCTCGTGGTGTGGCCGCGTGTCTACCCTCTGTCAAGGGAGCGCAGGTACGAGGGCAGACCCGAGCTGTAGGAGCGTCTTCAAAGAGACGGTCAAACTTAGTGGTGGGGCCGTAGAAGTGGATCAGGGACATTTGTGATGTCTGGAGAGTTGGTACGATTGGGGCTACTGCTGCTTGGAGCGAGGGATAGAGTCGTTGGTACAAGTTGTGAAGATATCGTTATGAGCAAGACGGTCGTGGATGCTCCCCTTTTATAAGGCTCAGCAGTGCATCTGTAATGTTCTGGATTAAAGGAGAATGTAGAATTTGTTCGTGCGACAGAGAGTCCACCATAATGTTCGAGCGTACCCTTGACGATTCGACAACTTTCGAGGACGGTGAGGCCTGTTTTGGAAGGCGACATGTTGTCATCTATTTGGAAAATAACGGAAATGGCAACTTCGTTCGTCAGCCAGGACGCGGGCAGAATATATTGCAGGGAGCATTTAGTACGAATCATTTGTGCGCTGTGAACATGAAGCTCCGTTCGGGCCAAGTAGTATTGCTCATCCCAATGTCGAGTTGGCCAGTCAATGACAAATATTCCAGATCCTAGATAATGCACAGTAAATCCTTGCCATGTTTAACTAGTAGTAAAACGGACAACCTGGGCGTTGGCCGACGTCCTGCCAGGTGTGCCATATGCAGAATAGTGCCCAAGCACCTACTATATTACTCAATGCCTGTTGGAGCGGTCCAGCCCGCAGGGACGTAACAATATGGTAGAAATGATAGAAAGAAGCAATGAACGAAGGAACTTGAGAACCATTCGGGATCTTAGAAATGAACTTGCCTCTCACTGCATGACGATAATCACCTCCAACATACGGATTGATATTATGACTATGAAGCCAGAGACCCTCTTTGCAAGGTCATCGAAATTCGAGAACCACTGGCAAAGCTGTGCTTGATGTTTTCATACAGTGCGTTTTGCCAGCTGTTTGTCCATCATGATGTTCCTGACCCTCACCATACTACTTCTGACCAGGTCGATAGGCACGACTGGTTTCAATCCTTCGCAATCATTCCACGGTCTCCATGGTATGGCTTGGGCATGAATATCAACGAGGTATTGCTCAGCCTGAGCGCAATCGTCACTGTACCTCTCAGTTCTGGTGTTTTTACGATATTCTCCATTGGAGGTTTTTCCGGGTCAGGGAATGAACTAAACAATAGCGAGTGTGCAGTTTGCGTTTTGCTACAGTTTAGCGCAACACACAACAGCTTAATTACTGACTGCTGATGGTGAGAGTTTCATTCTACGAGTCGTAGTAGGGTGCGAGCATGTTGAGGTCCAAGTTCCAGGTAGTGACTGCAACGAGATTCCTTAGTGTCTACGTAAGCACGAGAAGTGCACCTCGTGGCACTGCAGGCCGGATTCACTTTCAAGATTGCCATCGATCAGGTCATGGAATCCTCACATTCGATTGTCAGACTCTGTGAGGTGTGCTCAAAACTCGACATACCACACTCGACACATACTATCCATCCCTGCCGCGAACAGTTACTGTGTTCCACACCCCCAATTGAGGGCGCACATGCAACTTTCTTCCCTCTGGGATCCATAGATGAAATCAAGGGCCGGCGCGTCACTTGCGACTTTTGCAAACTCGTCGCCGAAGGCCTGGATAAAGAGCCCTCAGACCTCGAGGGTGATTGCTCTGTGATGAAAAGCGAACAGGTTTGGAACTTCAAGTTACCGAGCGACGTCAAGGCTCGAGATCCCAGCGTCACGCATTTCCATCTTACACAGCTCTCCGTCCTCTTCGATCCGCCGAAAGAAAATCGATTCCAGGGTCCGTCCCTTCCCTGGGAAGTCAAAGCGAAAGCGAGAGATCCCCAGTCAAGCCACTACATTCAAAATTTCCAGGTTAGCCACAACCAGGTTTCGAGCCCCATTAATGCTAAACAGTCGGATCAAGGTCAAGGCCAGATCCTGCGCCAAATCAGGAGATGGAACTGCGGCCTCCCCGCAAACGGAACAAGAATTCCTCGACACGATCGGCGGCAGATATGTTTCCACACAAGTAAATGTACAACTCCTACGTGCGTGGCTTCACCAGTGTGAAAGCGAGCACGGCGAGGCTTGCATACCTTCATCGCAATTTCCTGTGGAGCGAAGCAGAGAAATGGGTTTTCAACCGACTTTCGTGGTCGACGTGATCCAGTCGTGTCTTGTAGACACTCCGTCACATTGCCGCTACGTTACGTTAAGCTACGTCTGGGGTACAGCTCCTGTTTTCAGGCATCTTCTAGAGAACACCAAAGATCTTCGAAAGACGAATTCCCTACACTCCTTCCCTATTCCCGCCACTATCCGAGATGCCATAACCCTCGTTCGCGCCATCGGGGAGCGTTATATATGGGTAGACTCCCTCTGTATCATCCAAAACGACTTGAAGATGCAGCAAAGCAGAGATTGTGCGGATGGGATCAATTTATTCGAATGCTCTGTTTACCATAATCGCTGCGGCTGGAGATCATGCAAATAGAGGCCTTCCAGGTATCGAACGGGAATCCCGTGAGCAGGTACAGAAGTCCTTGAAGTTCGCCGACTGTGAGCTCCTGACGGTCATTGATGTCCGCCGTACGGCAAGCGGAATCAACGACACGATATGGGCGGAACGGGCATGGACGTTCCAGGAACGGGTGTTGTCCAACAGAGTATTGGTATTCTCAGATACTCAAGCTTACTGGAGCTGTCGTGCGGCATCGCACTCAGAAGAGCGAGCTCTCGAACAAATCCGGGAAATCAATTGGCGTTCCTTTAAATTACCATTCCCTCAGCAACCCGCCACTGATTCCCTGTCCTGGAAGCGTCTCCAGCCATTGGAGTATTGCAATACCTACTACGACCTACTCGCCGGTTACCGACAGCGTCGTTTGTCCTATCAGACAGATATGCTGAACGCATTTGATGGCGTCTCCGAGATTCTTGGAGCACTGCAAGACGATACATTCCACTGGGGCCTTCCAGAATCACTTTTTTCATACGCGATGACATGGTCTTTCACTGGTCCTTATTCACGAAACGATGTCGAGGTCCCTGTCTTCGATAGCAACGGCTCCAAAGAAATGGTTTCAATCCCTTCCTGGAGCTGGGCAGCGTGGTCAGGGGCAGATCCGGCCCGCCCCCCCTTTCTCCATGCTGGGAATGACACTCATGTGCGACCTGTGATTGATTTCGACATAGTGGATGGGAATCACAAGTTGGTCAGGATTAAAGACCGGCCGATGCGGGGCCATCCCGGCGATTTTGCTCCTCCGTTATGGAAGAATGAGCATCCTCATCAGTTTCAATCTCTCACGCAACACTCCGTCTCGCAAATTGGCCAGTTATACTTCTGGACCAGTCTTGCGAACCTGAGGGCAATGCGACGCTGGAGCGACGTGCCAGTGGGACCGGGTCATGTGCAATATATACCTTTTCCTTCTCCTCCCGATTTTCTACCAGACCCAAACGCTATCAGTGAGATCGTACACCAGGACTTCATCGTGGTTGCAGCGCGCGACCCTGGGGAGTTAATCCTTTTGGCTATTGAGTGGAAAGACGGCGTGGCATACCGAGTGGGAATAGCAGATGCCAATGAAGTGGAGTGGCTTCGGGTGAAGAACAGGGAGTGGCGGTTGATCACGCTGGGATAATTCACAAATCGGTTTGAAGGAGAAGCACCGAGTTCACCAACGTTCTCGCATCTCAAATGTACGGTAATCCGACTTGTTTTTCTCTTGTACACTCCGCTTCGGAACAGTTTGAGTGCGTGGTCAGATGTTTCGGAGCTGAATCTCCCTGTGGTGATGGCGCCTTTGGATCGCATACCACTCGCGGCCGGTGACCTTGTCCCTGCCATCTTCAAAGTTAAATTCGATAGATCAGCTATGTTTTGTGGGAAAAGGAGTTGATTCCTTTCGACCTTAGTTGAGAATTGGACTGTATTCGAACCTTCGTACTGTAGCAACTACTTAAGTGACCACTAACTAGAGTATAAGTACACTACATAAGATGAAGAAGAGTGACTTATTTGGAAGGCTCGGGCTGCGTGGTTGCGGGAGAAACGGGCGCGGAAGCAGGGGGAGAAGTTGGGATAGGCGTAGCCATGTACTTCTTAATGCGAATGGCTTCTTGATGAATGTCGCGTACTTCCTTAGTAGTGCTGATGTAGAAAGACAAGACGGACTGCCCGAGGGGCGAAGCAAGCGCGTTCGCATAATACTACAAAATGGCACGCATGTGAGCAAGGAAAAGGAGGGTTGGGAGGAGATATATATTTACTCCATGTGGTATCTCTGAGTATCCCTTTTGCTTAAGGGTGCTTTTTGCACGCGTATGGACTTCCTTGGAGGTGGATTGGACTTTTCCGGAAACGGTCTGGTCAGGCCCAAGGGCACTCTGACCAACTGACTTGTGAAGGTCGGAGATAAACAACAAGAATGTCTTGGAGATTCCTCACTTGCCTTCGAGTAGAATTAAAATCAGTCTTCAATTCCCTCTACGTGCAACACGTACTGTCGATTTTAATGGCACGCTGGAGGGTACCATCGGACAGTTCGTAACCTTTGGCGAGATACTCGGCAGCAACTAAAGGTAAAGCGTTGATAAGTGAGTGGCAGTCGTATGGAGCATTACTCACTACCAGCTCGCGGCTTGTCAGACTGCTCGATGTGAAAGTGATGCTCTTCAGCATCATGATGATCGGTGTACTCAACTTCCGAGGTGACAGTGCATGTGTTTCGACCGAGTTTACCACCGTTGAGCTGGGATGACATGGATAAAAGTATACCGCAAGGAAATAGTGGACCATACCATAAGCGCGGTGTTGGCTGCGGAATGCGTTTCGAATATGACGACTGCAGGGTACCCTGGCCTGCAGTACTTGATCCTGGACAGTTCTGAGAAAAATTAGTATTCTGAGATGGATCAGTATGTACTTTCCACAGACACTGTGCAGCATATGAACAAGGGGTCACGATTACAAAGGAAAGGATGCCTACCTGAAGATGTTGCGCAGCTATGTTTTGTTAAAAGAAAATTTGAGCCGCGACGCGCCAGTGTATTGAGCAGCCTGTAACTGGCAGCGACCTGTCAGGTATTGTCAATATACTTTCCGGCATCATCGAGGGCGACACGCACGTTGACTGCTGCTTGATCAATATGCGACATGGCTGACGATGATGGATGTCGATAGGGGTTGACCGGGACCGCAGGTCCGTGATAAACTAAGAGAAACAAGTTCGAACTGAACTATCGGTGTGCAGGCTCGGAGTATTATGCCGGCTAACATGTAGGCTTTCTTCTGCCGAAGCATGTATTCATACCACCGCATGTCATTGTGCTGCCTTCTCGACGATCGACCACTGCAACCCGACTTTGCGTGAACCAGTAGGCTCATCATCTCGCCGGAACAGGTCGTCGACCGACTCAAGCGTAAGTCCTGCCGTCTCGGGATAGAACGCCCACACGATATATACATTGACAAAGTTGAAGACTGCGAAGATGATGTATGTCTTGTATCCAATGTTGCGTAACGCCGGCGGTGTGATTTGGACGACCTGCGAATACATGTGCTTCGATCAGCACCCGTTGTTGCCGTTCGAAAACCGGATGATGTGAAACGAACCACAAAGTTTCCCAGGAAGTCGGCTGCTGCTGCAAGTGCAGCACCCTTTGCACGAAGCTTGAGAGGTAGGATCTCCGGTGGATAAATCCAGACGGTCGCCATCCAACCTACGTGAATACGTCAGAAACGAACACGAAAACGAAAAGGTATAATGATTGACCCCAAGTAAAGCACGATTCGTAGGCAAAGACCAGGAAGACGGCACCAATACTTGCCCGAGATGTGTTCAGCTTCACACAGATAGCTTCTAAGACGAGCACGAGACACTGTCCGTATGCCATCGATATCCAGAGCTTTCGACGTCCGACACGATCGATAGTGTACCACTATATGCAGTACACCGCAGTTAGATGCCGAAGAATTATGAACGCACATATGCTTACAGTAACAAAGGGGGCTATGATGTACCACACTTGCAGGAAACAGCCAAGGAAAAGAGACCGTTCTTGTGACATCCCTAGGCTCTCTTGGAACAACGTTGGCGCATAGTATGTGACGATGTTAATGCCTAAGGGGACGACTTCGAACGTTGTACGATTGCATACTGTTGCAACGTACCTGTCATCTGTTGCATAAACTGTATGCCGAGGACAAGGTAGAATCGCTTGTTTCCCCGAATGCTGTGGTCTTTGAAAAGGTCTGCACTGTAAAGTCTCTACCCCACACACAACCTGGGATAATCACCAGGGATAACCAGGAAGGTAGTCATGCCTACTAAGGTTAGCCAGGAGCACCAATTAATCACGCCTCCGTGCTCTGGAGCCTGAACTTTGTCCGGCCCAGGATCTACGCTTCATGATAAGTACAGGCAAACCCTTTTTGTCGCGTATAGGACTGTCGGCGTGTTCGTGAGAGCGAGAGATGCATGTCGTTCTCAGAACATAGCTGAAAAAAACCTCGGGTAGACGACCCGGAACGTATTAGTGTTCACTTTTTCCCATTTGAGACATAACAGATAAAAACACTCCCTTTCATAAACTTTTCCACAAAGACGGTCGACAGCCAATAGCGAACTCTTTATTTGATGTCTATGCAAATGCGTTTAAGACAGGTGAGTTCGAGACACCGGTACTAGGTAGTCCAGAGATGAAGAAAACAAGTCACGTTTATTTCAAGTTGTTCATCATGATGTTCCTACGAAAACCTAACCCTCACCATACTTTCGACCAGCACGATTGGTTTGAACCATTCCACGGTCTCCATGGTATGGTTCGGGCATGAACATCTGAAGAAAGGGAAGAGGTATTCAACTGAGCGCTTCAGGTATTTTTACAACATTCGTCAAGGTTTCCAGTGAATAAAAATAGCGAGTTTGCGTCTTTCTACGGTTTTGCGCAACCCACAACGGCACAATTATTGATTGCTAATGGTGAGAGTTTCATTCTACAAGGCGTAGGGTGCTGCGCATGTTGACATCCAAACCTCTAGTATTGACTGCAATGAGATTTCTAGTGCCTACGTAAGCTCGAGCAGCGCACACAGGCCCGGGCCGGATTCACCTTCAAGACCGCCATCGATCAAGTCATGGAATCCTCAGAGTCGATCGCGAGACTCTGTGAGGTGTGCTCAAAACTCAACATACAACGCTTCACACATCCTCTCCATCCCTGCCACGACCCGTTACCGTGTTCCACACCCCCAATCGAGGGCGCACATGCAGCTTTTTTCCCTCTTGGATCCATAGATGAAATCAAGGGTCGGCGCTTCACTTGCGGCTTTTGCAATCTCATCGCCGAAAGCCTGGATAAAGAGCCCTCAGACCTCAATGGAGAGTGTTCCGTTCGGGAAACCGAAGAGTTTTGCAACTTCAAGTTGCCGATAGACGTCAAGGCTCGAGATCCCAGCATGACGCATTTCCATCTCACACAGCTTTCCGTCCTCTACTATCCGCCCATAGAAAATCAATTCCATGGCCCTTCCCTTCCCTGGGAACTCAAAGCGAAAGCGAGAAGTCCCCATTCAAGCCACTACATTCAGGTTTTCCAGGTTAGCCAAACTAGGTTTCGAACAAGTTGATACTAAACAGTCGGATCAAGGTGAAGGCCAGATCCTGCGCCGAAGCAGGAGATGGAACTGCAGCCTCCCCGCAAACGGAACAAGAATTCCTTGACACGATCGGCGGCAGATACGTTTCCACACAAGTGAATGCACAACTCTTACGTGCATGGCTTCACCAATGTGAAAGCGAGCACGGCGAGGCTTGCATGCCTTCGTCGCGACTTCCGGTGGAGCGAAACAGAGAAACGGCCATTCGATCGACTTTCGTGGTCGACGTGATCCAGTTGTGTCTTGTGGACACTCCTTCGCAATGCCGCTACATCGCTTTAAGCTACGTCTGGGGTACAGCTCCTGTATTCAGGCATCTGCTAGAGAACACCAGAGATCTTCGAAAGAAGAATTCCTTACACTCCTTCCCTATTCCCGCCACTATCCGAGATGCCATCACCCTCGTTCGCGCCATCGGAGAGCGCTATATATGGGTAGACTCCCTCTGTATCATCCAAAATGACTTGAAGATACAGCAAACAGAAATGATGCGGATGGGGTCAATTTATTCGAATGCTCTGTTTACCATAATCGCTGCGGCTGGGGATCATGCAAATAGAGGCCTTCCAGGTGTCGAAACAGGATCCCGTGAGCAGGTGCAGAAGATCTTGAAGCTTGCTGACTGTGAGCTCCTGTCGGTCATCGATATCCGCAATATGTCAAACGGAATCGACGACACGACATGGGCGGAGCGGGCATGGACATTTCAGGAACGAGTGTTATCCAGCAGAGTATTGGTATTCTCGGAGAATCAAGCTTACTGGAGCTGTCGTGCGGCATCTCACTCAGAAGAGCGAGCTCTCGAACAAGTCCGGGACATCAATCGGCTTCACTTACCATTCCCTCACCGACGCGCCACTGATTCTCTGTCCTGGGAGCGTCTCCAGCCATCGGAATACTGCAGTACCTACTACGACCTACTCGCCGGTTACCGACAGCGTCGTTTGTCCTATCAGACAGATATGCTGAACGCATTTAATGGCGTCTCCGAGATTCTTGGAGCACTTCAAGACGATACATTCCACTGGGGCCTTCCAGAATCACTTTTTTCATACGCGATGACATGGTCTTTCACTGGTCCTTATTCACGAAACGGTGTCGAGGTCCCTGTCTTCGATAGCACCGGCTCGAAACAAATTATTTCAATCCCTTCCTGGAGCTGGGCAGCATGGTCAGGGGCGGACCCGACCCGCTCACCCTTTCTCCATGCTGGGGTTAGCACTCATGTGCGACCTGTGATTCAATTCGACATAGTGGATGGGAATCACCAGTTAGTCAGGATTAAAGACCAGCCAATGCGTGAGCATCCAGGCGATTTCGCTCCTCCGTTATGGAAGAATGAGCAGCCTCACCAGCTCCACCCTCTCACGCAGCATTCCGTCTTGCGGATTGGCCAGTTATACTTCTGGACCAGTCTTGCGAACCTGAAGGCAGTCCGACGCTGGAGCGACCTGGGACCGGGTCAGGTGGAGTATGTACCTTTAATTCCTTCTCCCGATCTTCAACCAGACCGTATACCTTTAATTGCTTCTCCCGATTTTCTACTAGACCCAAACGCCATGCGTGAGATCGTACACCAGGACTTCATCGTGGTTGCAGCGCGCGTCCCTGGGCAGTTGATCCTTTTGGCTATTGAGTGGAAAGACGGCGTGGCATACCGAGTGGGAATAGCACATGTCAGTAAAGTGGAGTGGCTTTGGGTGAAGAACAAGGAGTGGCGGTTGATCACGCTGGGATGATTCACAGATCGGTTTGAAGGAGAAGCACCGAGTTCACCAACGTCTCGCATCTCAAATGTACAGTAATCCGGCTTGTTTTTCTCTTGTACAATTCCGCTTCGGAACAGTTTAAGTGCGTGGTCAGATGTTTCGGGAGCTGAATCTCCCTGTGGTGATGGCGCCTTTGGATCGTGCATGCCACTCACGGCCGGTGACCTTGTCCCTGCCGTCTTCAAAGTTAAATTCGATAGATCAGCTATGTTTTGTGGGAAAAGGAGTTGATTCCTTTCGCCCTTAGTCGAGAATTGGACTGTTATTCGAACCTTCGTACTGTAGCAACTACTCTTACTACCAGCTTGCGGCTTGTCAGACTGCTCGATGTGAAAGTGATGCTCTTCGGCATCGTGATGATCAGTGTACTCAACCTCCGAAGTGACAGTGTATGTGTTTCAACCGAGTTTACCACCATTGAGCTGGGATGACATGGACAAAAGTATACCACAAGGAAATAGCTGCACAGTGTCTGTGGAAAGTACGTATTAATTCATCTCAAAATGCTAATTTTTCTCAGAACTGTCCAGGATCAAGTACTGCAAGCCAGGGTACCCTGCAGTCGTCATATTCGAAACGCATTCCGCAGCCAACACCGCGCTTATGGTATGGTTCACATATGAACAAGGGGTCACGATTACAAAAAAGAGGATGCCCGCTACCTGAAGATGTTGCGCAGCTCTGTTTTGTCAAAAGAAATTTTGAATCGTGACGCGCCAGTGTATTTATTGACTGTAACTGGCAGCGACCTGTCAGGTATTGTCGATATACTTTCCGGCATCATCGAGGGCGACACGCACGTTGACTGCTGCTTGATCAATATGCGACATGGCTGACGATGATGGATGTCGATAGGGGTTGACCGGGACCGCAGGTCCGTGACAAACTGTAATGTACATTCTAGTAGTACGAGTTCGCGGGCACGAACAGAACTTTGTCTTTGCGCGAGTGGCTGTGACCCGGTACTCTCTTTCTTTCGCTCCTTCGTCAGTTAGCCTACCAGCCGCGCCCTGACCCCGTTCTTTCTTTTTGCCCACCCACCACACCCTGTGATTCTATCGGGACCTTCAGAGTCCCATCAGAATTGCCTTGCTGGACCCTCGCTGTCGCGTTCTCCGAGATCACGCGCCCACGACTCGCTGCGTGCAAGGCCTTTCCCGGCCCGCCCACGCAACTGACACTCGGGCCCCCCAGGTTCTCCCAGATCGCGGCTGGGAGGCGCTTGGCGCCTTCGCCCACACTCAGTCGGCTTAGTCTCTTTCTCTTCCTCTGCAACTCGGATCACACAACGACGATCAAAGACCTTTGTCTTTGCATTTTCCACTACATTTCACTCGCCATAAATACAGCTGCCCCGGACTGCCTTGTATAAGGGAACTGTTTTGTTTACACAATTTTTGCAATCCGGGCGTGGATACTTCTATCATTGACCACTTTTACCTACTCCGATAAGAGCTCCTCGATCGACTCTCAGTAATATTTGATCCCCTCAACCCCAATGACTCTATATAGGCATCGGTGCTCCAGACAGTAACCCTGCCTTTTTTCGTTCAATTTCGCACCCACGGACGGCTTCGACTGGGCGCGACAGTTCGCCGTTGAACGCACGAGGCACCACCGCAGCCCAAAGGGCGTTGCCCATCAAAACATCACCCAGCCGAATCTTTGCCTTTGGGAATGAGATGGCGGCTGACAGTCAAACACCACAGCTCGCTACTAAGATTCTCGTCATTTTATTCAGCGCCTAGGTCTTCTTTTCTCAATCTACTTTCCATTCTCTCGAGGACCGTATTCGTGCCCTTGATGCGGAGGAGCAGAAACGAAACCGCCTCCGCGATGCAGAAGCAGAAGCACGTTTGCTCAATAGGCGACCCGTATGTTTTGTATACATCGCCAGGACGCCCCCCAGACGACTACATGGATCCGTTCAACCAAGCATCTTCCCAGGTGCACGTCCCACTCGTATCCAGTACCTCTCCATCCAATATGCCAGTAGATATTTCTATGACGAATATGAGGTTCGCAGATCGTTTCACTCTGACGATTTCGGCAACGGGAGTCAACTGACATTTGATCGGGAAGAGACCAACTCCAACTACGGTTCTGAGACTTATGCGCCTTCCCGGAACATGTTCTGAACGTGGATGAGGAAGGACTGATCATCAAAGAGGCTCTGGCGGGCGAGATTGTGGAGAATGAGACGACTGAGGTCGTCTAAGACTCGGATACGTCGGCGCGACGTCGCTGGGTCTTACTGTGCTGGCTTCCAAAATTGTGAAGATATTCGTGAAGCGTGGAGGGAGAAGCTCGCCCCAACATGATCGTTTGGATCATTGTGCAGTTTTCGGCATCACGATTCTTGGGCTTGTCATCTGTCCGACGGAGTACGTCCTCAGTACATAGGAACCTGCATCACATTCCTATACGAACTCGCCGAACAATGTCTACACCATCTTTCGCGGAGGTGCTTGACTCCACGCCAGTCGCGACGATGCACCAGAGTTGTCAGCATTATTACTGCGAAGCGATCTTGCAGTATGGTGCCAATGGTGGCGTGGATGCTTCCAATTTGTTGTAGGTCGTTTGCGTTATGCTTGCACTCTTTTTCACCGTTTTGGTAGGTCAGCGCCATTTGCAACGGTGTTTCTGGTTCGGTCAGCCCATGGGTCCAGCTTACCTTGGGGAACACGACGGATTCCAACGCACAAATACCACGACTTCCGTGCGAACACCAATGATTCAGGTCCCGACTGGTACTTTGAGAGTATGCCCATCATGCATTGGAACAACCGCGTTGGCTACATAGTTCCACCCCTCAATAAATATCCAGCATGGCGAACTCCGGGTCGGGGGTTATCTACACGGTCTCATCTACGATTGACAGACTACGTCAACTACGGCCTTGCTGTCCAGGGACCAAGTGGTGAACAGGCTCCAGGCGCGCAGTTCATGAACAGTACCATCATCAATCTATTGTTCTGGTCAGGACCTCACGAAGGCGATCGATAATCTCAGTATTGATGCCGCGACGTTCGCCGCACAAAAGACGTGCCTCTGAAACCTATTCCTCATCGGCATGGTTTACAATCGGAATTCACCCTAGTGTTTGTTCGCGGATTACATTCTCTTCGCGTTCAAGTTTATCGCGTCAATCTTCCTCTCGTGCGCCAGATGTGAATCATGAGAAGATTGTGATTTGCAAAGTGCCTTGCTACATGGGCTGGAGCCCTCTCCTGCATGGTGGCCTCTCGGAAGTTGTAACTACGCTTCATTCTCCAAACCTTTTGTCGTTCGCAAACCGAACCATCAGAATCTATATTGGATGTAAGTGTAAGAAGGAACAGCTACTCACCTGCCTGAGTGGCCACAGGGAATTTTTACTTGTGTTTCGACGGTCCGGCAGTGACTGCCGAGGGACCAGTGGTGGACTTGCTCCGAGTCTTCTTCGAAGGGTCGGCAGAAGCTGTAAAACATGGTTAGCAAGTAGCATCATATATGCTGTGTAGTAGGTGGGTACCTACCAGCATTGTCTTGTGCTTTCCTCTTTCCCTTGGAATGTTTGGTGGCTGATAACCCTGTCAGTGTAAACATATGTAAGGTCTCCATGTAAATGGCTTACTCTGTTCATTAATGTCATTCATGAAGCCCAGGTAATGGGCCACCTGATTGGCAATTTTCTGCCAGCCCTTTTTTGGAACCTTCGTGACCTTGAAGTCATATTCAGACCACACCGGATCTGATATGTCCTTCTCATGATAGAACATAATCCAATCTGTATTAGGTTATTGGTGTCAGTGTGAAGATCAACAGATTTGCTGATACTCGCCTAGGCTGAAAGCATCCTGGCATTCCAGGATCATGTCAGGATGGCTGGCCCTCCACTGACCAGCTACATCATACTCATGCCTCCCAATGAAGTGTTCAACAACCAAGTACATGTCAAACATGACTGACCGGTAGGTGGGATCATTATGTTTGTTCCTTGCAGTGGTCAGTAGTCCCTCCATGATCCCGTCCATGTACATGATGTACCGATGGATGAGTGGGGAGATGTGGGGGACAAGGCGGACCTCCTGAACGACACTCCACCTGATGACCTCCATGAAAACCTGGTGCCGCCACAAGAAACGAGATAGATGATCTTTATAATGAACCGGCACCAGGATGCCAGGCACACAAATACGGTTTAATTCAGTGTCCTGTACCTTGACGGTAATGAAACCCTGTTATAATGTTGACGAGACAATGTAGTGAATAAGCATGATGAGCCTAAGCTCTTGGTTGCTTGGGGAAAAGATGGGGAAGTAGCGATCAGACATTGGATGATGTGGTTGCGAGTGGGTGATCCAGTGATGGTATGTAACAGAACAGTGGCAGGAGTCAGATGCGGACAAAGGATGCGCGGTCGTCTATTTGCGGCACGCCGTTGTCAAAGTTAATCTGGTAACCAGCCCGGTCTATGAGGCAAGCCATCAATAGACGAATCTAACAAGTTCGAACTGAACTATCGGTATGCAGGCTTGGAGTACACGCCCAAGTCAAGGTAATGTCTGGTGGATGTCAAAATTCGTTTATGTTGGACTTACATCAGCGAGTGGTGTGGCTGAGGATTTCCATCAATTGTTTGGTGAGTGACGTGCTAAACATGATTATTATGATGTGCTGCATGTAATTTATTTGTCCATTGTATTGTTAGTTGGCTCTCGAGGGTTCAGACATTCCATTTATGTTTCAAGCCAGCTGTGTTGACAACCCCAACCCAACCATCCACTGAATATCCAGCAGGCATCCAGTGAACATCCATGTTTTTACATAGTTTTGGTGCAATATAAATAGATCTTACATTCACTCAAATAGCACAATGAGCACAGTAGGCTTAACATAACAGATTGAATTATTAGAATATCCAGTACATTGAAACATAATAACATAAATAAGCGGGTAGAGACAAGGCTCAGGCACACTTTTGAGTGCTGTGAGCAAGTAAGGTGGCTTGCATCAGCAAAAAAAGATTCTACAACCTCGCATTCTGTAGTCAATGTAGTCACTGTAGTAGCAGTAGTCTTCCTACTTGATTATAGCACAAAATATTGTATTGAAAACTAGAAACAAGTCTACTGTCATGTTACCCACACTACATAGGAAGGGTTACACTTTTCCGGTGTGCTCGTACTCATGAATGGCATTCATAAATGCCTGTTGAGGGACTGCAGTCATTTTTGGAGGCGCTGCATCTGTCTCGACATTGGCATGGACACTAGATTATAAAAACATGATTTTGATTGAGTTGCAAGCTGTGGATGACAAGATGACACATACCAGCCATTGTTATAAACCTGCTCCATCAGTTCTGGGACTAGATCATACTTGGCTAAAGCATCCACAAAGTCATTGAGAGACTGGAAGTGAGCAGTGAAGATACTAGTATATTCATATTCCTTAAATGGAATTGGTTCGTGCGACCCAGTTGCCCACTCATCAATAGTGCACTGTAACTGAATGCAAGAAGTTAGTCATTTTGTGGTCCATGACACAACACCGCATCCCTACCGCTGTGAGTGTGAGTGCAAAAGCAGAAGTTGGAAAAGGCTTGTAGTACTTGGCCCACTTGATCCCATTGTTGGACTTGCTCTTGAACAGAACTTCATTGATTAGTTGTTGTATTCTTTTATTCTGGTATATGCCATCATGTTGATCAAGCGTCAGACCACATGTCTTCTCAATGAGATGTACATTAAGTAATTGTCAGTGTGAGGGAAGGACTACTTACACAGTAGATGAATGACAAGTTCTTCTTAAGTTCTACAACAAGGTTGTGATTCTGTTGCTGCACTGCCTTGACTGTGCTTGTTTCGAAGCCAAATATCGTAGCAACAATCATTCGAGCCTTGGACTTGAATTGACCGCGTAAATGGGCGCTCCGTGCCATGATCTGTTCTCCAAGTCAATATTAGCGAGAATACAAGAACATAACATACCAGCTTCAATACAGTGATGTCGTGAGCCAGGTTTGAGTCATGGTGCTGATGAGCTATTTCCCATGCTGCTTTGGCCCATTCAACTTCCTGGGTTGCAGTCGGAAATGGAGTCTCAGTGAGTAAAATAGCACAATAGACCTTGATGGCAGTCATCGAGAACTTGGCGTGTAGCCAAGTCATAATCGCCTGCCTTTGGTCAGCCCTTACTCTCACTTCCAGTAGTGGCTGGCTGCATGACAATATTCATCCATGATCAAGTTCCAAACCATTCCGGTTCCATCACTTCCAAACCTGGAAGTGCCATCCCGGAACCACTGGTTCCGAAGGTGCTTCCGATATTTTCCCATGCCCTTCTGCAGGTTCTGAGACTATCATCCCAAAGCAGTTCCGGAACTGCTTCCGGAACTTTCCCGCACTCATTCCGAACTCGGAATGAGCTTTTATTACGGTTAGACTTTCATCATTTCTTAGCTGATACTTACATATATTACATGCTTCTTTCGGACCCGTTCACACAATGTTACACATAACATAATACGAGTATACCTTCACCCATAGTATATATAGTCTTCACTCACTGACACACACCTCAGCCGTTTCCACCATCTTAGGCAGTGGCTGAGGTGAGTCTCTTTTTACTTATCATTTACCTGTAGCTAATGTACTGTAGTCTTGGGCATTCCTGCCCTTTTCTAGGTGAATAATCCAGTCGTTTCTGCCCTCTTAGGCAGCGGCTGAGTCTTGGGCATTCCTACCCTTTTCTAGATTCTGTCACTGCAGACCCAGAGCAGGAAGCTTCAGGGCAGGCATATTGACATCCATAGACTCATCTTTGACAGGCCCATGGATCTTTACCTCCTCAACCTGCTGATGCTCCATGTCAGACAGTGCCTCATCTGTCTCATCATTGTCCTCCAAGTCTGAATCATACCATAGTGTGTGCCGGGCATGCTTCTTGGAGACCAATTCATCCGAATCATAGCCCTTAGTAATAGTAGTAGTCTTGTCACTAATGGCATCATCTTCGTTGTAGCACATCTCTTGGCCATTGAGATGTACAAACCTAACAGGTAGATCATAGTGAGCACACACCGCCTTGAAAGATAGATGACAAACCTTCATTCAATTTCCTGTTTAGGCAAAGGTGTTGCCTCATGTTCATGAACTCTTTTTCGGCTTGTGATGATCCCCTGAGGAGTGATCAATGTCTCGGTACGTGTGAGGGCACGGACTCAGGGAGGGTGGTTTTCCTGTACACATTGTGTCTTAGGATTAGATTCAATGTAGTAAATGTAATACTCTGTACCAGTGGCATTCCACTTGAAACTGGTGGAACAGTGCTGCTTCACACAACTAAAGGGGATGCAAGCACCATGAGCAAGTTTGTGGTCTTGCGCCCTTCCACAGGTCTAGAAGTAAACTAAAAAATATTTTCATGAGCCCCAACCAACCAAAGAACAAGAAAAAAATACCCCTGAATCAATTATGATAGTGGGATCACCAGTGCTGGTGAAGTGGTCTTCATGTTCAAGTTGGGCTTCTGACCTGCATGTGACTTGCTCAGCAGCCTTGGTAGCTTGTACGTGCTTTTATGTAAGATCCTTGTGCTGTTTGGCTGTTGCTTTGGCTTTCTTCTGCAAGGCCATTTTTTCCTATTCATGATTCGCTACAATGGCAGGGAATCTTGAGAAATTTTACCAAGAACAGGGTGACTACATACCAAACATTGCTTGCACCTTCTCACTGGGACGACAAACACAGCCCCCCATGCCAGAGTGAGTGGTCTCTGCTGTCTCGGAATGGGGAATATTGTCCAGCACTTTGGGCATTGTTAGTCGTATTCTGAGTGGAAAGGTTGGGGAAGAAATGCGTACTCAATCTTGTGCATTAAATACTCTGGTAGACGAAGGGTTGGGCCACTGTGTCGTGGTGATCAACAAACTCAACGCGTAATGTGGATAACGTGGATGCCAATGGGATGAAAGAAAAGATGTGAAGGGTCAGACTACTGTGTCACAGTGATCAACACACTTGACATGCATCGAAACAATGTGGTTGATGTGGATGCCAGTGGGTGAAAAAAAAATGTAAGCTTTTACGAAACATTGGAATGACACCATGAAATGGAGCCATGGTACAGAGCCGGCATAGAATGGAGCTGGCATAGAATGGAGCCAGATGGCTGTCACCACTTCAATTTATCCACCAGCTGGAGAACATAATGCTCTTCTGCAGCATACCCTCTATTCTTTTCCTTGTCTCTGTTATGCCTCACTGTGTTCCCATCCATCAGCGTCATGTATGTGGTCACTGCAGATGATCATTTCCTACCTCCAGTAGCGTGCGGTGACATATCACACACTCACGACCTTGTCATGTCCAGTGGGAAAGCCAAGCTCGGCATGCTGCTGGTACCAATGTGGATATCGCTGATGCCATTGCTAGTGCAAGGAGAGAACATCAGGTGTATGGGCATGGTAATGATGCTGACGACAACATACCTTTTCGATCATAATGATGAACCCAGTCCCCCACATGGTGAAGAGGAAGATCAGGAGAGAGACAGCCATTTTCCTCAGTACGCGCAAGAATTTACCATGGCACGTGTTGCCGACATCCTGGGGATGGCAAGTACCACATTTGATAGGATGCAGGCATCTCAAAAAGCCTCTGGGGGAGGCGCATATGCCCCATTTGTGGACAAAAGAGAATGGGAACTCGCTGAGTGGCTCATCAGGGATGTGAACCAGCGTGCTACTGACGAGTTCCTAAAGTTGCCAATTGTGAGTAACTGATTCATGGAGTAGATGGATGGAAACTAACATTACCATGATTCCAGATGAAAGATTGGATCAAGCCTAGCTTCCGGAGTCAGTATTTATTCATGAAAATGATCGACAAACTACCCACTGGACCAGAATGGACATGCAAGCTCATGCAGGTCCAGGGCGATCTTGAGCCTATGGGAGATGAACTTGTGGATGAAGATCCTAATGCTGAAGAACTGGAACTATGGTTGCACAATCCCATCACATGCATCCGTGAGTTAATTGGCAACCCCTCGTTCCAGGGTGAAATTGCATATGCACCAGAAAAAGTCTACCTGGATTGTCAGGGTAGAACTCGCCATTACGACGAGATGTGGACTGGAGACTGGTGGTGGAGAACTCAAGTAAGCACACTCAAAGGCATGGGTTGACGCTCCCTGATATGTAAATGTTCTAGGAATGCATGCCTGCTGGCGCCACAGTGGCGCCAGTGATTTTAGCCTCTGACAAGACTGAGTTGTCACGGTTCAAGGGATGACAAGACCACTTGGCCTGTGTATCTGAGCATTGGAAATATATCCAAGCATGTGCACCGCCAGCCGTCACAGCATGCGTCAGTTCTACTTGGGTATATACCTGTTTCCAAAATGGCGTCGTTTGAGGATAACTCAGTTGCTGGATACTGTTTGTTCCATTATTGCATGAAGCAGCTTGTTGAGCCTCTGGTTGTGGCGGGCCGTGAGGGTGTAGAGATGGTATGTGCTGATGGGAAGGATTCAGCGAGTTTTCCCTGTCCTCGCAGCCTTTATTGGAGACCATCCAGAACAGTGCCTTGTGGCATGTTGTGCTGAGAACCAGTGTCCAAAGTGCCTCGTGCCTCCAAATCAAAGAGGTGCAAACTCTTCATTTCCATGTGTGCACAATCAAACACAAATGACGCACGTTCTCCACGTGCAAGCCACAGGTCAATACCCTCCTGAGTTCATTGCTGACGGTCTTCACCCCATCTTTGCTCCATTCTGGGCTGAACTCTCCCTACACCAACATCTTCACCTGCATTGCATCCGATATCCTCCATCAGCTTCATCAAGGAATCTTCAAAGACCATTTTAAAAAATGGTGTTCAACACTCACCAACACGAAACACTTTGATGGTCGTTTTTGTGCCATGCCCGCTTTTCCAGGGCTTCATCATTTTAAAGAAGGGGATTTCAAAGATCAAGCAATGGACGGGCAGTGATCACAAACAGGTGCAATGTGTCTTTGCCGGTGCCCTGGTTGGTGCTACCCCCAACTCAGCAGTCGTTAAATCGGGATGGAGTCTCCTGGACTTCATATACTTGGCTCAATACCAGTCTCACACTGACGATATGCTCCGAGCCTTACAGAACGCACTTCGATGACTTCCATTCTGTCAAGAACACTTTCATCAACCTCGGATGCCACAACCATTTCAACATACCCAAACTGCATTCTCTCCGCCACTATGTCAAGTCAATCAGGAATTTCGGCAGCCTAGATGGGCTCAATACAGAACATTCTGAGTGTCTACATATTGACTATGCAAAGAAGGCCTATGCCACAAGCAGCCAGAGAGACTATGTGATCCAGATGACCAAGTGGCCTCAACAACAGGAAAGCCATTATGTGGTTTAAAGTGTATCTGACTTGGCACAATGGTAACCTAAGAAGAGATTCAACTCTTCTGACTCAGATTCTGAGAACAGTAATCCTGACTGTTCTGCCATTACACAGCCCATGCGTGGCGCACCTACACTCACCCAAATTTTCTCTACAGATAAACGCTACCATATCTCGTAGCACCCTCAGTTCCCTGGCAAGACTGTCGAGTATTTGGAGAGACATCACGGTGCTATCAGCTTCTTGGATGCCCTCCGGGCCTTCCTCAACACTTTGCCTCACGGACAACAATACTTTGATCCAAATGCTAATGATTGGTTTGATATTTTCAGCAATCTCACCATTCTAATGCCGCCTAGTGAACATATGCCCAACAAGAATTCTGCAAGGATTCGATCTCATCCACAGCATTCGAATGGTCCTTGCAAGCCACCAACGCCAGCAAGGTTTGACACCATTCTGGTTCCGGTTGACAGCGAGTCACAGCAGTGCGGAGGATTTCATGGTAAGCTCTCACTTGTTTATGATTGGTATGGTACTAGTACCTTGCCACTTTCAGGGCTTCATGTTGCCGAAGTGTGAGCAATCTTCAAGTTGCCTCAACACCTTGGCAATTACCCTCACCCTCTCACTTATGTGCATTGGTTCAAGCTCATACAAGGTATTGACGACACCATATGGATGTTCTGGATCAGTCACTCAACTCGGCGGCACAACCCAAATGCAGAAATCATTGCAGTTGATCACTTGGTCTAGCCATGTCATTTAATCCCCAAATTCCCAAATGGAGCCGTCAATCCACTGTGGACAAGGGGGGGTACTATGGATGAAGCTGACAATTTTTTTCTGAACAGATATGCAGATTTCGGTATCTTTGAGCAGTACCGAGTCCACCATGATCTATAACTGCATGGCAGGAGGGGGCGGGTGGGTGGGTGGGCAGTAAGTCACCACCAATATGTTAGCCCACATGCTTACATGGTTACAGAATAACCTGTGCATCCAGCGAAATTGAGTTGATCGTCCCTGCGGCAGATTCGAACAGTTTGTAGGTGGGCGGTCCCCCTCCCTCAGTGGATTCAAACAATTTTGAGTTGAATGGAACACCGCAGTAGGTGGGTGGGCAGCAGGTAGTGTGCAGTGGGCAGCAGGTGGTAGGTTACTGTCTATCTGGTAGACCATGCATTCACACAGTTACAAAATGACTGGTGCATGCAGCGCTCCATTCCCTATCTCACTGTTTTCATTGCTTTGTGGCCTGGCTCATGAAGCATGGTGTGGCACTGTAAACCCCTCTTAAACCATTTACTTTATATAGCACCCTATAGAACACGAGCTTTATTATTTAGCATCAATCTGACTACATCGTTCTACAGTATCTTGGACTTTGAAGCCACTTCAGTGCAGTAGTCAACAGTAGTATCATCTAAAACAAAATCTACTATATTGTGCAATGGTGACTACGTAGTTACATAGTTGCTACGGCCATATTTCTTTTTTTCCTGATGTGGATACACACAGAGGTGGGTGGATACTTGGTGTTTCAATTATTAGGACTTTTTAATCCTTCATGTTTCTCGTCTCAGACCGTCTATGTCATCCTGATGTCATGTCTCACATTTGGATCTTATCTCAAAGGTAGTCTTGGTATTCAGCCCTCGTATTTAAGTCTACCCACACCCATGTACTTTCCCTAATTTTGGAATAGTTATTCATTCGTCAGAATCATGGTTCATTTTGAGTCGCCTCTGTTCGCTACCTAACATTATTCCGAAATTCCCCTCTATCCAACCTTACCTCCATTCCATCCTGCCTTTCATTGACAAAGCTCTTGTGCTAACGACAACTGTCTATGCTCCCACCCTTCTATCATCATGAACCAGAATGACTTATCCTTCTCAGCCTGGAGAGACCCTGGTTCTATGGAATCACCCAATGTCCCTACCTTCCAATCTGTTCAAATGGAACTCGAACAGGAACCCCTTGTCTCTCCACCCTCCTGATTGTTCCAACTCGCCACCTCCCAACCCACTTTCAATGCTGTCTATCGAGAGTGGTACAACAACTACCGATGAAACCCTACCTTGGCAGGCCCCCCTCCTATCCCATTTGCGCAACCTGACAATGCAACTGAATTTCAACCAGAACCTCAGGCACCGCCGCACGTTCCCCATCCATGAACTCCGCCGCCTTGTGTCAACCTTCCTACTGATGCCTGCTCGAAGGGTATCAGCAAATTGCTTGCTGCCAAACCTGAGTCCTACAACAGCAGCAAAGAGAAATATGTACAGTGGTGGCGTATAGTCAAACTCTATCTCGCCGGGTTCGAAACCGAACCAACCAACCAACAAAAGATCCTTATCGCTCTTTCGTACATGAAAGGTAACAATGCAGCTGGTAGATTTGCAGACCTTTATGTCACCCAGGGTTTGCTTGACTCATCAGATTTCGACGACTTCTCCACCAAACTCCAACACTCTTTCTGCCCTGTGGCTCTTCAGCACACTGCGGAAAAGAAACTACTCTCGTTGCAACAGGGGAAAGAGACTGTCGAGGATTTCATCATACGAATGAAACACCTTATCATCGAAGCCAATTATAATGTCTTCACCCATGCACGACTCCTCATCAACATCCTTTGGAATGGAGTTCATAATGAAGTGGTTGAATATGTAGAGCATTCACAACCAGAGCTCCTCAACTCCCACATATTCACCCACTGGGAATCTGCCCTCATCAAAGCTGATCAAGTTCTTATGGAAATTGCCGAGCATAAACATGGCATCCATTCCTCCTTCACCTCGAAGGGCTTCCCTACCACTAGCACTAGTAAGACGATGAACCCCCTACCAACAACTTCGACCTCAGCCCCACCTAAGGTTGATGTCCACCCAAACCAATCCAGAACATTCGGTGGTCAGGGAGTCCCCATGAATATCAGCAAGGTTCATGTGGAGGGTAAATGTTTCAAGTGCGGCGGAGTGTGGCCATGCACAGAACATTCTCGCCCCTGTTGACAGATGCGTTTCATCGAATTCAAAGGAGCCAAGATTTTCTATCAAGGCGCAGAGAAGCTAGCAGATGCAATGAAGATCGTTGAGAAAAATGAACAGGGTTTTGGAAGCGGGGTTTAGTTAGTGGTTGAACTACAACCCTGTCCTATACATCATCGAATCATTTTTCCCTTCTTGATGTCAATGAGATCGCCCAAACTGTGGATGAGGAGACTACTGAAGTTCACCCCCCCAAAACCTCTCTGCCTCCTTGCACAACTGCTCACTCTGAAGACTCCATTAAATCCTGCACGCCTCCTACTCTACCCCCCTCTCTCACAGAGGTTATTCCTCAGATCACCATCCTTCATCGATCTGTGGACACTTCCACTCCCCCCATGTCTGTGGAATCAGTAGGACCCCCCCAGTCATAGAAATACCCACCATACGAGACCGTGTCCAAACGTCGACCAAACGACGTACTTCAGGTAATGGTAAGATGTCGTGGGCTAATATGATCGATCCTTGGTCCATTCGGTGGATCAAGTCCGTCGTTGACACCAAAACTGAAGATCACGCTCTTTCTCACCTCCGCTCCTTCGTTCATGACTCTTGTATGTCAGAGGTTGACTCCACTCTTGTTACTGACCTTCAATCACTCTCCAACAATGATGTTCACTGGGTCCTCCGTGACCTTCAAAGTCGTCCCTGATTCATCTGCCGTGCTACTTCCACGGCCAACTCCCTCAAACTTCCTGTCTCGCTCACCACCAGTGACTCTCGTGAATTTGTTGTTAAGGCACTCATCAACTCTGGTTGCATGGATTCCTCTATTGACTGAGTGTTCATCCTTGAAAAGGGAATGAATACTCACAAGCTTCCCTGCCCTATCCCAGTCTATAACGCTGATGGAACTCACAACTTGGCCGGCAACATCGAAGAGTTTGTCATCATCGAACTGAGGATCCAAGATCATTCCGAACAAATTGCATTAGCTGTTACGAACCTCGGAACCAATACCATTTTCCTCGGTCATGATTGGTTGAAGTTACACAACCCAGACATCGATTGGAAACAGGGGAGAGTCACATTTCGATGTCAAGACGACCATGTTCCAGGTCCAATCAATGGAGACGATGACAACAAAGGCGAAGATATTTGCTTTCAGGATGGTGATCGGCTGTTCCAGTTGAATGCCGAAACCTATATCTGAAATGTTTCTACTGATATCGCAGCAGCGGCCAATCAGCAAAATGTAAAAAGGACCTTCAAAGAAGCTGTCCCCTGTCATTACCATGACTATGAGTATGTGTTCGCGAAAGAGAATTTCGATGAACTTCCCCCATGACAACCCTGGGATCACACCATAGAGTTACTGCCTGGCGACCACGTCATTGACTGCAAAATGTACAACCTCTCACCCGATGAACAGAAAGAATTAGATGTCTTCCTCGAAGAGAACTTACAGTCTGGGCATATTCAGCCTTCTAAATCCCCTTTTGCGTCTGCTTTCTTTTTCGTGAAAAAAAAAGATGGACGACTACATCCGGTACAAGATTATTGCAAATTGAACGCCATCACGATCAAAAACTGTTATCCCCTCCCTCTAATTTCTGAACTCATTGACAAACTAAAAACGGCTAAGTATTTTACCAAACTTGATATCTGTTGGGGATACAATAATGTCTGTTTAGTTGAGGGCGACAAATGGAAGGCCATGTTCCGGACGAATCGAGGGTTGTTCGAACCTCTCATCATGTTCTTTGGCTTGTCGAACTCCCTGGCAACCTTTCAAACCATAATGAATCACCTATTTCATGATTTGATCAATCGGAGGAAGGTAATCATCTACATGGATGACATTATGATCTTTTCACCTACCCTTGAAGAACATCGAGTCATCATCCGTGAAGTTCTCCAAATTCTCCACAAGAACAAACTGTATCTTAAACATGAGAAGTGCGAGTTCGAAACCCTCAAAACCAAATACCTCGGCCTGGTTGTCTCGCAACATGCAGTCAAAATGGACCCTGCCAAAGTTGCCGCTGTTACAGATTGGCCCACACCCATGTCCAAGAAAGATCTATGTGGTTTTCTGGGCTTCCTCAACTTTTATCGTCATTTCATCAAGGGTTTCGCACAGATTGCCCGCCCTCTCAATGCACTTACATCCATCAAAAAGGATTTCATTTGGGATGATGCTTGTCAGGCCACCTTCATCCAACTCAAAGATGTTCTCTCCACAGCCCCCACCCTCACCATGCCAACTGATTGTGATCCATATCGTGTCGAAACTGATGGCTCTAGTGTTGGTCTTGGCGCTGTACTCTCTCAATGCCATGACAATGTCTGGCGTCCCATCGCTTTCATCTCTCGCTCTCTCAATGACACCGAATATAACTATCATGCGGCCGACCTTGAAATGCTTGCGATCATGTTTGCCCTTAAAGAGTGGCGTCACTACCTCCTCGGCTCTCACCACCCATTTGAAATCCTGACTGACCATAAAAACCTGGCATTCTTCCGAAAACCTCAGGACCTCTTCTGTCGTGAGGCACATTGGCAACAAATCCTCCAGGAATACGATTTTGCCATCTTGCATCACCCTGGGAAGTCGAATCCTGCCGACCCTCTGTCCTGGAGGCCAGATTATACGAATGGGGTGATGTCAGACAATTCACAGCAAACTCTCCTCCCAGCTCGCCTTTTCGACACATCACGAATGGCAGCCATATGTGCCAGGACGTCTACCCTCCCCACAGTTAGTTTGAATGATGCAACCAAAGCTGACACTCCAATCCACCCTAACTCCATTGAAACTGCCATACATAAAAACCAGTATAAACGAGAACGATATGTAAAGGTAGATCTCACCCAAGACAGGTCGCCGTGGAGCGAACAAAGTGGCATAGTTTATTGGAAGGAGCTCTTTTATGTCCCACACAATCAGACAATCCGAGAACGCATCTTACAAGAACATCACGACCACCCACTCGCAGGACATCCAGGAATCCGACGCACTCGAGACCTCGTCATGAACAAGTATTATTGGCCCAGTCTCAGAAAAGACATCGAGAAATATGTCAAAGATTGCAACCGCTGTCAGAAGACCAAATCGAAGACCGTATCTGGACATACCCCACTACATCCCAATACTACTCCTTCCACCCCATGGGAGGAGATTTCTATCGACATCATCGGACCACTCTCAGAGTCTAATGGAAAGAACGCCATCCTCAATGTCGTCGACCGCTTTTCCAAGATAATTCATGTTTTTCCCATGCAAGACACCATCACTGCCCTCAGAGTAGCCAAGATCTATCGCGATCATGTCTTCAAATTACATGGGATACCAAAGAAGGTCATCTCCGATCGAGGGTCACAATTCGTTTCCTCATTTATGAAAGACCTATACATGCTGCTCAAAATTGAGGCAAACCCATCCACCACCTATCACCCCCAAACAGATGGACAGACAGAGCGTCTGAACGTGGAGGTCGAGCAATACCTACGGATCTACACCAATCACAGACAAACAGATTGGACCGAATGGCTGCCCCTTGCCAAGTTTGCTCACAATCAAAAAACCTCTTTGGCAACAGGATATTCTCCTTTCTTACTCAATTATGGGCATCAACCTCTCATGGGGATAGAATGACGGTGAAAGGGACTTGCAATGGATGAAAGAAAGAAACCTAAACCCAATATCTGAAGCGTTGCTAGCTGAAGCAATATGCGACAGAGAGAAAGGCAATTTCAAGGCTAGGGGAAACATGGTACTCTACCGGCTACTTATATACTACCGATAGTGGTGCACGGACCGTGCTATGCTATGACGTCGTAGGGTACTGGGTATGACATCACAGGAACGAGGGAAATGTTAGTGTCCAATGGCAAAAGAGGGAGAGCGGTGGAATGAGATGCGTGTGGTATGCGCATGTAAGTGAAAGGTAGTCTGGAGCGCTCCAGGCGCGGCTACGTGTGATATGTCTAAAGGGGAACTAATAGATAGGAGTGGAGAGCGAAAAAGGAAATGAAAGAGTGATGCGTAAGGCATCGCATAGGGTGATCGTTGGATCTGGTATCGAGACGAGATCGTATCGGGTGATAGATCGGGTCTTGTCTAGGTCTAAGGGTTGTGATCTGACGTTCGCCTGATCAGTACTTGGGTTAATCTAGCGTGGGCTTGATTAGTACTTGTGTAGGGTACCGAGCTCTGCGTCAGGTACTGTCTACAGGGGGCGTGCGTGTAACGAGCATATATGTGACAAAGGGGTTATTGTCATCGTACAGTGTTGTATCACGTGATGTGGCTACCGAGCGCTGCATCAGGTAGGTCCACAGGGGAGGCATAGTTTAGAGGCGTGCGGGCCTTGCTTGTGGCTGTGAGGCCGGGGTTTAGCCGTGAGGCTACTTGGTGTCGTAGTGTAGGGGTTATGACGAGGGTACGACTAATGGAAGCGTACATGGGTATGTACGCAGTTGTGTGGTGTATCATATGAGGGAGGATACGATGAGTGACTATTCTAGGTGTATACGAGATAAGGCTAGGGTGGAGTTTGGTGGGAGTAGGTGAGTGTATCATCTGTAGGTAGTGCGAGAGTGTAGGTAGGGGTGCTAATAAATAGGTGATATCATCTGTGATCGTTTCAGACGGAAGGAAGTACAAAACGAATTTGCACAAGATTTTGTCCAACAGATGAAATGAACCCAAGAAGAGACCCACGTGGCGTTGGAACATGCCGCAAACGACATGAAGCGTTTTCACAATTGACACACATGCAATCGCCGAGACTATTGTCCAGGAGATCTAGTGTTACTAGAAGCTACTAACATTCGCTCAGATCGACCCTCTCACAAGTTAGACGACAAACGATATGGGCCATTTAAAGTTATTGAAAAGGTCGGTGTGAGTGCATACAAACTAAAGTTGGATAGGTCGTGGAGGGGTATTCATCCTGTCTTCAATGAGTGTGTCCTGTGGCCGTATACCCCAGGAGAATTCCCATCTCAGAAGAAGCCTCCTCCGCCACCACCCATTCTCGTCAATCAGGCTGACGAACAAGAAATTGAGTCCATCATCGATTCCTGCGAACGTCGTGGTCACATCAAGTATCTCGTGCATTGGAAAGGCTTCCCTCGTGAAGAACGCGAATGGAAGAAGGACAATGAACTGGCCAATGCCTCTGACGCTGTAACTCTATTTCATCGACTCCACCCGACCGCACCTCGTCCTCTTCCTGTCATGAAACTGCGTCATAGCACCAATGACTCTGCTGCAGACTCTCCTTGTAATTGTCCCATCTGTTGCAAGATCCCCCCCATTTCCCCTTCTCCCTTGTTCCTTACAGACGACTTCAAGTCCTTCAGGTTTAGTTTAAATCATCTCCCCAACTTTCTGTTTGAATTCCCTCCAAGTCCATCTGTTGTCGCAGACACCAACTCTTGAAAGGAGGATGATGTTAGGACTTTTTAATCCTTCATGTTTCTCATCTCAGACCATCTATGTCATCCTGACGTCATGTCTCACATTTGGATCTTATCTCAAAGGTAGTCTTGGTATTCAGCCCTCGTATTTAAGTCTACCTGCACCCATGTACTTTCCCTAATTTCGAAATAGTTATTCATTCATCAGAATCATGGTTCATTTCGAGTTGCCTCTGTTCGCTACCTAACATCAATGAAATGGGTGGCAGGACTCAGATGGCAGTGGGGACAGCGATGGTGAAGGCAATGCTGCACTGTGTGGCATGCACAGTTTATGCAGGCCTGGGATATGGGCAACTTAGGGCGAGATTGTGCAGCTGTGGTTGTTGGAAAAGTAGAGGTTGAATGTTGAGCGTTCCAGCGGCAACTTAAAAATTTGCATGTGACATAATCAACTGTCATGTGACTTCACTTGCAAAAATTTGTCTAAGTTCTGAAGTGTTAGGAAAGGTTGGCTACACTTAATTAGCTTACTGTAATCAACCAGATTAGTACATACTATTATAGACATTTCTATCACAATAGTAAATTAAATTTGTACACATTTTCAGTGATCACACATTTCTTTGTCTGATGCCAGAACCCCTGGGCTGTTTGGCAGACAGTGGGGTTACATTAGCCAGACATCTTATCTGTTATGGCAGCACAGCATATGGTCCTATGTTTCTCCGATGCGCGTAGAGTGACACTGACTGGTCGTCACACCTGAATGACCCCTGGAGCCTCTCTGGATGTCTGGTGGACATCCAAGGTGTTATGTCACACAAATATATCATATATGCCATACCACAGACAGCCTTCACATTACTCCAAGCACATCATACTTATATTCACACAATATTGAAAATATATTAAACTAACATTTTCCGTCAAATGTCACTGTTTTGAAAGCTTGACTTGGGCGTGTAATATGCCGGCTAGCATGTAGGCTTTCTTCTGCCGAAGCATGTATTCATACCATTGCTCCCGCATGTCATTGTGACTTTGAATATACTTGTGCGGACTCATCAACCCTTTGCCTCGACCTCTACCGTGCATTCGACTGATTCTTTTTCCCGTGCCATACCCGACCGCACCGCACCCTCGACGCCGCTGGAACGGTCCCTCCTAACCCTCTCTACAGTGGCTGCTGCCTTCTCGACGATCGACCACTGCAACCCGACTTTGCGTGAACCAGCAGGCTCATCATCTCGCCGGAACAGGTCGTCGACCGACTCAAGCGTAAGTCCTGCCGTCTCGGGATAGAACGCCCACACGATATATGCATTGACAAAGTTGAAGACTGCGAAGATGATGTATGTCTTGTATCCAATGTTGCGTAACGCCGGCGGTGTGATTTGGACGACCTACGAATACATGTGCTTCGATCAGCACCCCTTGTTGCCGTTCGAAAACCGGATGATGTGAAACGAACCACAAAGTTTCCCAGGAAGTCGGCTGCTGCTGCAAGTGCAGCACCCTTTGCACGAAGCTTGAGAGGTAGGATCTCCGGTGGATAAATCCAGACGGTCGCCATCCAACCTACGTGAATACGTCAGAAACGAACACGAAAACGAAAAGGTATAATGATTGACCCCAAGTAAAGCACGATTCGTAGGCAAAGACCAGGAAGACGGCACCAATACTTGCCCGAGATGTGTTCAGCTTCACACAGATAGCTTCTAAGACGAGCACGAGACACTGTCCGTATGCCATCGATATCCAGAGCTTTCGACGTCCGACACGATCGATAGTGTACCACTATATGCAGTACACCGCAGTTAGATGCCGAAGAATTATGAACGCACATATGCTTACTGTAACAAAGGAGGCTATGATGTACCACACTTGCAGGAAACAGCCAAGGAAAAGAGACCGTTCTTGTGACATCCCTAGGCTCTCTTGGAACAACGTTGGCGCATAGTATGTGACGATGTTAATGCCTAAGGGGACGATTTCGAACATTGTACGATTGCATACTGTTGCAACGTACCTGTCATCTGTTGCATAAACTGTATGCCGAGGGCAAGGTAGAATCGCTTGTTTCCCCGAATGCCGTGGTCTTTGAAAAGATCCGACCAAGAACCTTTCTCCTTCGCTTCGAGGGAAATTGCATCCAGGATTTCTGCGCGCTCATGCTGAACTGCGGGATGATCGGACGAAACACCTCGCAACTTCGCAAGGACGGTGGTGCCCCGATCAGGTGTAGGGTCGTGCTGCATGAGCCAACGCGGTGTTTCGGGAAGCCAGAACGTGACGGCGATGACATAGATGGCAAAGATACACTGGAAAAGAAGGGGGAAACGCCACTGCGCTGAGCTGCTGTGGAAATAGAACCCGTAGTTTATCCAGTATGCAAGCATGAGCCCGCCGAGCATGCTCGTCAGTTGGCAACAAACTAGCCAACCACGATGCTCTGGCAGCGTTATCTCGCTCTGGTAGACAGGGGTCACTGATATGTAGGATGAGTGGCCATGTCTAGACGCGAAACAAAGGTTGAAACTTACCCGATGTAATGTAACCAATCCCTAGAGAAAGACGTTGAGTGGACCCTCTGGCATACAAGAGGAGGTTCTTACCAATGCCAGTGATGACGCGCGCCACCATCATCTGGATCCGTTCGAATGCTGAGCCCATGAGGATCGAGCCTATGATAAGGATAATTGCCCCAAGAATAAGTGTTCGTTTTCGACCCAGACGCTCGGAACTGCTTGCAGCTGCGACGGCACCAACGATGGCACCGATGTCATAAAGAGATGTAATTGTACCAATCATAACTGTGCTCGGATTGCCCATCTGCGTGAGCCACGGCTGAGAGATGACAACACCAGACATGACTCCTTGATCATAGCCAAAGAGCCAGAATCCAAAGCTACAAACGGAGGTGATCGCGGAAACGAGGGCAGTACCCCTTAGACGGGGATGCCCTACCTTATCCATGGTGAACGTCACGTCGAGATTGTTGGGTATGTGGGCGAGTAAGAGAACGAGGGTGATAATCGAATCAAACTGCGAGATATCGCACCGTTTGTTCTCACCTGAAATAGTCAGAAGGGGTAGCCGTGGTGCTAACATGACACCCCGGGGCGGAGGCCCATTGATGAGCCTTCAGTGAGTAGCCGGGGTCACATGAACCCCGCGTGCGTGCGTGCTTCAGTGAGATTGGGTGAGCGACTTGCCCAAATTGTCTGCACTGTAAAGTCTCTACCCCACACACAACCTGGGATAATCGCCAGGGATAACCAGGGGGGTAGTCATGCCTATTGAAGTCTGAGGTTAGCCAGGAGCACCAATTAATCACGCCTCCGTGCTCTGGAGCCTGAACTTTGTCCGGCCCAGGATCTACGCTTCATGATAATTGTCGCGTATAGCACTGTCGGCATGTTCGTGAGAGCGTGAGATGCATGTCGTTCTCAGAACATAGCTGAAAAAAACCTCGGGTGGACGACCCGGAACGTATTAGTGTTCACTTTTTCCCATTTGAGACATAACGGATAAAAACACCCCCTTTCATAAAGTTCCACAAAGACGGTCGACAGCCAATAGCGAACTATTTATTTGATGTCTATGAAAATACGTTCAAGAGAGGTGAGTTCGAGACATCGGTGCTAGGTAGTCCAGAGATGAATTCAGAAAATGGCAAATCACGTTTATTTGTTCATGTTCCTACGAAAACCTACTAGAAACTTTGTGAGGTTACCATACTTCCGACCAGCACGATTGGTTTGAACCATTCCACGGTCTCCATGGCATGGTTCGGGCATGAACATCTGAAGAAAGGGAAGAGGTATTCAACTGAGCGCAATCGTTCCGATTCAGGTATTTTTGCAACATTCTTCAATGTTTCCAGTGAATAAAAATAGCGAGTTTGCGTCTTTCTACGGTTTTGCGCAACCCACAACGGCACAATTATTGACTGCTGATGGTGAGAGTTTCATTCTACGAGTCGTAGGGTGCTGCGCATGTTGACATCCAAAGTATTGACTGCCACAACGAGATTGCTAGTGCCTACGTAAGCACGAGGAGCCCGCAGGGCTTCAAGATTGGACAGGATCCATTATCAATCAAGTCATGGCATCCTCAGAGCCGATCGCAAGACTCTGTAAGGTGTGCTCAAAACTCAACATACAACGCTTCACACATCCTCTCCATCCCTGCCACGACCCGTTACCGTGTTCCACACCCCCAATCGAGGGCGCACATGCAGCTTTTTTCCCTCTTGGATCCATAGATGAAATCAAGGGTCGGCGCTTCACTTGCGGCTTTTGCAATCTCATCGCCGAAAGCCTGGATAAAGAGCCCTCAGACCTCAATGGGGAATGTTCCGTTCGGGAAACCGAAGAGTTTTGCAACTTCAAGTTGCCGATAGACGTCAAGGGTCGAGATCCCAGCATGACGCATTTCCATCTCACACAGCTTTCCGTCCTCTACTATCCGCCCATAGAAAATCGATTCCATGGGCCTTCCCTTCCCTGGGAATTCAAAGAAAGAGATGCTTGGACAAGCCATTACATTCAAACTTTCCAGGTGAGCCAAAACTCAGTTTCAAGCCAATTGAGCTAAAGAACCCAATCAAGGTTAAGGCCAGGTCCTGCGCTGATTCAGGAGACCCAACTGCGGCCTTCCTGCAAACGGAGCAAGAATTCCTTGACACGATCGGTGGTAGATACGTTTCCACACAAGTAAATGTACAGCTCCTACGTGCATGGCTTCACCAATGTGAAAGTGAGCACGGCGACGTATGCGTACCTTCATTGCGTCTTCCGGTGGAGCGAAACGGAGAAACGGGTTTCCAACCAACTTTCGTGGTCGACGTGACCCAGTTGTGTCTTGTGGACACTCCTTCGCATTGCCGCTACGTTGCGTTAAGCTACGTCTGGGGTACAGCTCCTGTATTCAGGCATCTTCTAGAGAACACCAGAGATCTTCGAAAGACGAATTCCCTACACTCCTTCCCTATTCCCGCCACTATCCGAGATGCCATCACTCTCGTTCGCGCCATCGGAGAGCGCTACCTATGGGTAGATTCCCTCTGTATCATCCAAGACGACTCGAAGATGCAGCAAGCAGAGATGATGCGGATGGGATCAATTTATTCGAAAGCTTTGTTTACCATAATCGCTGCGGCTGGGGATCATGCAAATAGAGGTCTTCCAGGAGTCGAACAAGGATCCCGTGAGCAGGTGCAGAAGATCTTGAAGCTTGCCGACTGTGAGCTCCTGACGGTCATTGATATCCGCAATAGATCAAACAGAATTGACGACACGACATGGGCGGAACGGGCATGGACGTTCCAGGAACGAGTGTTATCCAGCAGGGTATTGGTATTCTCAGAGACTCAAGCTTACTGGAACTGTCGTGCGGCATCTCACTCAGAAGAGCGAGCTCTCGAACAAGTCCGAGACATCCATCGGTGTCGTTTATCATTCCCTCAGCAACCTGTCACTGATTCTCTGTCCTGGGAGCGTCTCCAGCCATTAGAGTACTGCGATATTTACCGCGGCCTACTCTCGAGCTACCGACAGCGTCACTTGACCTATCACGCAGATATGCTGAACGCATTTAATGGCGTCTCTGAGATTCTTGGAACACTTCAAGACGATATATTCCACTGGGGCCTTCCACAGTCACATTTTTCATACGCAATAACATGGGCTTTCACCGGTCCTTCTTCACGAAACTATGTTGACGTCCCCGTCTTCGATAACGACGGCTCCAAACAGATGATTTCAATCCCTTCCTGGAGCTGGGCGGCGTGGTCAGGAGCAGACCTGACCCGAACTCCTTTCCTCCGTGCTGGGGATGACATTGATGTGCGACCCGTGGTTCATTTTCACATAGTAGATGAGAAATACCAGCTAGTCGTGATTAAAGACCGGCCAATGCAGGACCATCCAGGCGATTTCGTTCCTACATCATGGAAGAACGGGCAGCCCCATCAGTTTCAACCTCTCACCCAACCTCCCGTCACGCGAATTGGTCAGTTACACTTCTGGACCAGTCTTGCAAACCTGAGGGTAATCAGACACTGGAGCGCCATGGCAACGGGTAGTGTGCATTATATACTTTTTCCTTCTCCTAATTTCGAACGAGACACACACTCCACATATGAGATCGTAGATCAGGATTTCATCGTGGTTGCAGCGCGCGACCCTGGGGAGTTGATTCTTTTAGCTGTTGAGTGGAGAGATGGCGTAGCGTACCGAGTGGGAATCACAGATGTTGAGGAAGTAGACTGGCTTCGGGTGGAGACCAGGGAGTGGCGGTTGATCACACTAGGATGATTCACAACATCGGTTGAAGCAGAAGTAGTATCATGTGTCTAACACATCTCATCTCAAATGTACATTAATACGTTTTCTCTTGTGCAGTTTGAGTGTGTGGTCAGACGTTTCGGGGCTGAATCTCCCCGTGGTGATGGGGCCTAAAATTTGATCGCATGCCGCTCACGGCCGGTGACCTTGTAGGCTGCCGCCTTCAATGTTAAATTCGATGGATCAACTATGTTTTGTGTGAGGAGTTGATTCCTTTCGACCTCAGTCGAGAATTGGACTGTATTCGAACCTTCGTACTGTAGCAACTACTTAAGTGACCACTAACTAGATTATTATTACACCACATAAGGTGAAGAAGAGTGACTTATTTGGAAGGCTCGGGCTGCGTGGTCGCGGGAGAAACGGGCGGAGAGGCAGGGGGAGAAGTTGGGATAGGCGTAGCCATGTACTTCTTAATGCGAATTGCTTCTTTACGAATGTCGCGTACTTGCTTAGAAGTGCTGGTGTAGAAAGACAAGACGGACTGCCCGAGGGGCGAAGCAAGCGCGTTCGCATAATACTACAAAATGGCGTGCACGTGAGCAAGGAAAGGGAGTGTTGGGAGGAGATATATATTTACTCCATGTGGTATCTCTGAGCATCCCTTTTGCTTAAGGATGCTTTTTGCACGCGTATGGGCTTCCTTGGAGGTGGATTGGACTTTGCCGGCAACGGTCTGGTCAGGCCCAAGGGCACTCTGACCAACTGACTTGTGAAGGTCGGAGATAAACAACAAGAATGTCTTGGAGATTCCTCGCTTGCCTTCGAGTAGAATCAAAGTCAGTCTTCGATTCTCTCTCCGTGCAACACGTACTGTCGATTTCGATGGCACGCTGGAGGATATCATCGGACAGTTTGTATCCTTTGGCGAGATACTCGGCAGCAACTAAAGGTAAAGCGTTGAAAAGCAAGTGGAAGTCGTATGGAGCAGTACTTACTACCAGCTCGCGGCCTGTCAGACTGCTCGATGTGAAAGTGATGCTCCTCGGCATCGTGATGATCGGTGTACTCAACTTCCGAGATGATAGTGCATGTGTTTCGACCGAGTTTACCACCGTTGAGCTGGGATGACATGGATAAAAGTATACCGCAAGGAAATAGTGGACCATACCATAAGCGCGGTGTTGGCTGCGGAATGCGTTTCGAATATGACGACTGCAGGGTACCCTGGCCTGCAGTACTTGATCCTGGACAGTTCTGATAAAAATTAGTATTCTGAGATGGATCAGTACATACTTTCCACAGACACTGTGCAACATATGAACAAGGACCAAGTCACAATTACACATGAGAGGGTGCCTCTTATCTGAAGATGTCGCGTAGCTCCTTTTCGCGAAGATAATAGCCAAACATGGATTCAGAGACCTGTCAGGTATTGTCGATATGCTTTCCGGCATCATCGAGGGCGACACGCACGTTGACTGCTGCTTGATCAATTTGAGACATCTGATGATGGATGTGGATAGGGGTGGACTGGCATACTTCAAGTACCGGCTCCGCTGGGACGCCGCAATATTAGTATTGTAATCTTTTATCTTCGCATTTTCCACTACATTTTACTCACCATAAATACAGCTGCCCACCGCCTTGTGTAAGGGAATGTTTTGTTTATGCAGTTTTTGCGATCCGGGCGTGGATACATCTACTATTGACTACTTTTACCTACTCCGACGAGGGCTCCTCGACTTCGATCCCCTCAACATCGACTTCGTCCCCCTCAGCGGCTCTGTGTAGGCGTCAGTGCTGCTGACAGTAACCCTGCCTTTTTTTGTTCAGCTTCGCACCCACGGACGGCTCCGACTGAGCAAGACAGTTAGCCGTTGAACGCACCACTGCAACCCAAAGGGCGTTGCACCAACACGTCAGCCAGCCGGCGATTCCAGTGCGTTTCTGCTTTGCCTTTGGGAATAAGATGGCGGCCGACAGTCGAACATCACAGCTCGCTACTATGAATCATTTTGTTCAGCACCTAGGCCTTCTTTTCTCAAGCTGCTTTCTATTCTCTTGAGGACCGTATTCGTGCCATTGATGTGGAGGAGCTGAAACGAAATGCAGAGGCAGAGGCAGAAGCAGGCATCCACATTTGCTCAATAGGCGATCTGTATGTTCTGTATACATTGCCATGACGCCCCCCAGACGACTACGCGGATCCGTTCAACAAGCATCTTCCCAGGTGCACGTCCCATTGCCTCTCCATCCAACAAAAATTCTATTATTTGTTCATGTTCCTAATAAAACCTAACCTTCACTCTGACCAGCACGGTTGGTTTCCATACTTTGCAATCATTCCACGGTCTCCATGGCCTTGCTCGGGAATGAATATCTGAAGAAAGAGAAGAGGTATTGTTGAACGCAATTGTCACAGCTGCACCATAATCTTCCAGGTCTCCAGAGAACAAACTAAACAATAGCAAGTTTGCGTCGTGCTACAGCGTAGCGCGATACAAGGGCACAATTATTAGCTGCTGATGGTGAGAATTTCATCTTACGAGTCGTAGGGTGCTGCGCATGTTGGAACATTCAAGTAGCCTTGACTTCAATGCCAGTGCCTACGTAAGCACAAGATGCCGCCAGCCGGGTTCACCTACGGCATTGGACACGATCCACCATCGATCAAGTCATGGCACCCTCAGAGCCGATCGCGAGACTCTGTGAGGTCTGCTCAAAACTCGACATACAACGTTTCACACATCCTCTCCATCCTTGCCGCAAACCGTTACCGTGTTTATCACCTCCAATCGAAGGCGCACATGCAGCTTTCCGCGTTCTTGGATCCATAGATGAAATCAAGGGCCGGCGCTTTACTTGCGATTTTTGCAAACTCATCGCCGAAAGCCTGGATAAAGAAACCCTCAGACCTAAAGGGTGAATGTTCTGTGTGGGAAACCGAAGAGCTGTGCAATTTCAAGTTGCCGAGAGGCGTCAAGGCTCGAGATCCCAGCATCACCCATTTCCATCTCACACAGCTTTCCGTCACCTTCGATCCACCCAAAGCAAATCGATTCACTGGGCCCTCCCTTCCCTGGGAACTCAAAGCGAGAGTGAAAGATCCCCGGTCAAGCTACTACGTTCAAATTTTCCAGGTGAGTCAAAACTAGGTAACGAGCAAGTTGATGCTAAATAGTCGGATCAAGGTGAAGGCCAGATCCTGCGCCGAAGGAAGAGACCGAACTGCAGCCTCCCCGCAAACGGAGCAAGGATTCCTCGACACGATCGGTGGTAGATACGTTTCCACACAAGTGAATGCACAACTCCTACGTGCATGGCTTCACCAATGTGAAAGTGAGCATGGCGAGGCTTGCATGCCTTCGTCGCGACTTCCGGTGGAGCGAAACGGAGAAACGGGTTTTCAACCGACTTTCGTGGTCGACGTGACTCAGTCGTGTCTTGTGGACACTCCTTCGCAATGCCGCTACGTTGCTTTGAGCTACGTCTGGGGTACAGCTCCTGTATTCAGGCATCTGCTAGAGAACACCAGAGATCTTCGAAAGAAGGATTCCCTACACTCCTTCCCTATTCCCGCCACTATCCGAGATGCCATCACCCTCGTTCGCGCCATCGGAGAGCGCTACCTATGGGTAGACTCCCTCTGTATCGTCCAAAACGACTTGAAGATGCAGCAGACAGAGATTGCGCGGATGGGATCAATTTATTCGAAAGCTCTGTTTACCATAATCGCTGCGGCCGGGGATCATGCAAATAGAGGCCTTCCAGGTGTCGAAACGAGGATCCCGTGAGCAGGTGCAGAAGATCTTGAAGCTTGCCGACTGTGAGCTCCTGACGGTCATTGATGTCCGCCATACGGCAAGCGGAATCGACGACACGACATGGGCGGAGCGGGCATGGACATTCCAGGAACGAGTGTTATCCAGCAGGGTATTGGTATTTTCGGAGACCCAAGCTTACTGGAGCTGTCGTGCGGCATCTCACTCAGAAGAGCAAGTTCTCGAACGAGTCCGGGACATCAATCGGCGTCGTACATCATTCCCTCAGACACGAGCCACTGATTCTCTGTCCTGGGAACCTCTCCGGCCAATGGAGTACAGCGATATCTACGACAACCTACTCTTCAGTTACCGACAGCGTCGCTTGACCTATCAAACAGATGTCCTGAACGCATTTAATGGCGTTTCGGAGATTCTTGCAGCGCTTCAAGACGATACCTTCCACTGGGGCCTTCCAGAATCAATATTTTCATACGCGATGACATGGCTTTTGAACGGCCCTTCTTCGCGAAACTATGTCGAGGTCTCCGTTTTCGATAACGACGGCTCCAAACAGATGATTTCAATCCCTTCCTGGAGCTGGGCGGCGTGGTATGGAGCGGACCCGACCCGCCTTCCTAATCTCATTGCTGGGGATAGCACCGACGTGCGACCTGTGATCCATTTTGCCATAGTGGATGAGAAACACCGGCTAGTTAGGATTAAAGAGTGGCCAATGCAGGACGAGCCAGATTTCGGTCCTCCGTTATGGAAGAACGAGGAGTGTCACCAGCTTCAATCTCCCACCCAACATTCCGTCTTGCGAATGGGCCAGTTACACTTTTGGACCAGTCTTGCGAACCTGAGGGTCATCCGACAATGGAGCCCCCAGGGAACGGGCAGTGTGTTTTATATCCTTTTTCCTTCACCCAATTTCGAACAAGACACACATTCCACCTATGAGACCGTAGACCAGGACTTCATCGTAGTTGCAGCGCGCGACCCTGGGGAGTTGATTCTTTTAGCTATTGAATGGAGAGATGGCGTAGCATATCGAGTTGGAATCACAGATGTTGAGGAAGTAGACTGGCTTCGGGTGGAGAACAGGGAGTGGCGGTATATCACACTGGGATGACGGCGATTCACAAAATCGATTGCAGCATAAGTAATTACCCAAAGTTCTACGATAAAAACATTCAGTGAAACTATAAGGTCCCGTGGGCCTTTATTTGTGACGAATGGATGAGTTGAATGTATCCAAGCAAGGCATCTACTGAATAGTGATGCGCTTGGCCTGCTGTTCGGGAGAGGTCTTTGGGAACGTGATCGTCAAGACGCCGTTCTCCATCTTGGCCTTTACATCCTCGGGCTGACACACTGCGTTAGCATACAACGTCGAGAGAAAGTCGGACCATACACGGAGCTTACCTTTGTCCCAAATGGAAGCTGCAACGTCCGGGAGAATTTCCCGGAACGGCGCTCACGAACGACATAGCTCCCCTCTTCCTGAACGTCCGAACTAGTCGACTCGCCAGAGACCGTCAAACGGTTCTGGTGGACGTCGATGGAAACGCTTTCGGTGGTCCAGCCGGGGAGTTCAAAAGTTGCCGTCACGGTATTGGTGTCTTTGGATTCGTGAACGTCCAATCTGGGGAGAAGATCGTGTAAGGGTAAAAAGAGTGCAAGGGAGGCTAAATTACCTTGGGCGGAAAATGTCGCGCTCTCGCGGTGTGGCATGTTTAGCCCCTGTCGAGGAAGCGCAGGTACGGGGGCCTGGGGAGGACCGAGCTGCGAGAGCGTCTTCAAAGAGACGATCAAACTTAGTGGTGGGGTCGTAGAAGTGGATCAGAGACATTTGTAGTGTCTGGAGAGTTGGTACGATTGAAGCTACTGCTGCTTGGAGCGAGGGATAGAGTCGTTGGTAAAAGTCGTGAAGATATGGTGATGAGGAAGACGGCCGAGAATGCTCCCCTTTTTATAAGGCCCAACGGTCACATCTGTAATGTTCTGGATCAAAGGAGAATGTAGAATTTGTGCGTGCGACAGAGGGTCCACCATAATGTTCGAGCGTATCCTTGACGGTTCGGCAACATTCGAGGAGGTTCCAAGCTGGGCGGTGAGTCCCGTTTTGGAAGACATATGTGTTGTGTACATCTATTTGGAAAATGACGGGAATGGCAACGACCTCCTTTCTCAGCCGGCGCTGAGTTTGAAGTTCCCTCTCACAGATAAACTTATCGGTGAGCGCTTAAACAATTTATCCACTGCGAAACCTGATGCTCTTTTAGGGCCAAGTACCGAAGCTAAGGACCGTAATTAAAGCTCATCGGCCAGTCAATAGCAGATAGCCTACATCCCAAAGTGTCCTCAAAACCATCGTCGAGAAGTCACGGCCACAAGCTTGGCTGGAATTAAAAATCCGATTCCGGGGATTTCATTCGCTCGTCAAGGAAAAAGGAGGATGGGTCAGCAGACACCCAGACGGAGTGCCACATCGTCTCTATAATTTCTCCGTTCGCCAGAATTGCCGATGATTTTTTTCTCCAAATGGAAACGCATTACCAAGGCCTGTCTCGGTAGGAGCTGACGTCGTACTGACGTGATCATCTCCCTAGTGACAGGTCCCTTTGATGCATAACGACTCCGAGGCGACGTCGGAATGGGGTCCCTTTCCCCTCTCCCCACCCCCCGGCTAAATTAAAGAATGGCATCCTCCCGTACCTGCGCCATCCATCGGGGAATGTTCGGCAGATATGCTGAGCCCCCCAAGTAAGGGGAGGCTTTGTCTTTGCCGATAACTTACCCCGCATCGATACCACCCCGCGCAAGGCCCGCTCTCACGTTCCGATTGAACCCCGGCGGACCCTTGTTTCGTGCACCAAAGACCAACAAAAAAGGGGGCAAGCGGCGCGCGTCGTACGGTATGTATGTGCACGGCTCAAAGAACACACCCATCGAACCCTCTTTGAGATGGTGCGTGGTCGACGGAGGCCGTGCGTTCGTCCGTATGTATATATTTGCCAGCATCTGCACAGCGCCAAAACACTCTCGTCTCGCCCTCTTTTTTTTTTTTGGCTTTCGCTTTCGAAAATAGCCGTTCCGTTCTAAATATACGTTCCCGATCTTGAAGACGCACGTACGGCGTTACCGACCAACAAATGAAAGGGGTTTGCTCGGTGGGCAATAACGCTGGTCGACTCGGAAGCCGACATGGACATCCGTGGGTCATCACCTCCCAACCCACGCCCGCCGTGCTCTCACATTACTGTAATATTGTTACGCGACGATGGATAAACGCATCACTGTCATTTTCCGTTTCCCGTCGATATTTGGAGTCGTTTCCGTGTCTGGTCTAGCTGAGCGCCTGATGTACAAAGGTAAGGTATATACACGTTCAACGAGGCGGTGAATACATAGCAAACAGCAACGAAAGGTATATCAAAGGCCCGAATAAAAGGGAATAAATAAAAGACGAAGACAAACAAGACAGCACAGCTGATATCGAAAAAACGCGCGCACACAGCACGCTTGACCTGCCAAGGGTATTTGACTTTTACTTGCTCCCTTGCCTCACATGCGCGCCAACGGCCCGATCGTGCTCTGCCCGTGTTCCGCCCACCACTTTTCCGCCTCCACGTCCGCATCGTATCCAAATTGCACCCTGCTCTTCTCCTTGTCCGCCCACTGGTTCGCGTTCCCGCGATTCGGATCCACGACCGTACCGTTTGCATACTTTCCCTCTCCGTCCCCGCCCGTATCCGTACTCCCATCTACGACCGTCGCCGTGTGACGCACCCTCCTGCACACATCCTCCCCTGCTAGGCTCAACGCCATCTCCATCGCAACTCTCATCTGGCGATCTCTCTCTTCTTGTTCGGGTCCGTCTGGCAAATGGAAGATGTGTTGGTTCAATCGGGACGAGGCTTGTGTGGCCGTGGCACGGGCGTAGCGGATGGATTCGTAGGCGCGCAAGAGGGGGGTGATCTGCGCGTGGGAGGAGAGCCGGGAGAAGAGATTACCGAGGACGGCTGCGTCTTCGACCTAGAGAACAAGAGATGGGGTCGATGGTGTCATCGTTGCGACGAGACCGTATATGGACAGAGTGTGATCCACGGACGGACGAGGGTGGGGGGGGATTCGATGGATTAGACGTGGACGAGATGGAAACGGAAAGTGGGTACTCACGGCCATGGCAGATCCTTGTGCTCGGTATGGCTGGATACAGTAAACAAAAGAAAAGTCAGACAAACATGTCTCGAAGTGGAAAGGAATTCGTACTAGCATCGGATGACAGGAATCGCCCAGCAAGACTAGCTTGCCGTCCCTGTGAACCCACGTGCTCAATGGTACACGGTCCATGAGTTTCCAGTTGAGCGTCAAGGGAATGAGCGCGAGGAGTTTTTGGATCCTACGTGACACGATATGATGAGAATACGACCGACCCTATGGCATCGTGTGGAGAGCTCGCACGCACCGTGGCTCCCAACCCACAAAGTCAGCTCGCATCTTGTCAGCGCTACCTTTTGCTGTCCAAGACTCCACCGAACCGTCGTCGGGATGCACTAGAACGAGGTTGAACTCCTTTTTAGCACGCTAAGCGAGATGCATTAGTCGGTGGATCTATTTTGGTAACGAAAGGGGGCTGCTGATCTGGGAATAGGAATGACGTACGATATTATAGGTCATGATGTGTCCTCCTGGGCCCATCCACCCAACCATTTCCGGTGTTTCAACCAGTGGACGAAGGTCTGGATCCTTGAGCAACAGGTCTGTCGGGATGATGGCTCTGTAGGCAGCATCTCCCGTTGGCGTCGGTTTGTCGGGTCCGCCAACGACGTATTCGCGGGTGAGGCTCTTGACGCCGTCAGCACCAATGACGAGGTCTGCGTAAACGACTTCGCCGGATTCGAGGGTCAGGGTGGGTGTGGAAGGATCCATGGCGACGACACGGCAATTGGTGCGAATAGTGATGCTTGGATGCCGCTCTGCGAGCTCATAGACGATGCGATGAAAGTCGGCCCTCTACGTTAGACGCCACCATCAGACACACACACACATTTGAGATGGGGAACCAAGACTCAACGTGTATGTGATAATAAGGCGCACCATGCTCGTCTTCCATCGAGTCACCCCATTTTGTCCAGGCGACGGTCTCTCCGGTGGACCCTACAGAAAACAAAGCGGTGATTGTGAGGCAACGGCGGAGGACAGGAAATGGCCGGGGCGAGACGTACATCGTCTGAAGGTGAGCGCCCCGGGTTTGACGGCAATTTGTTTCAGTTTGTCGCCGAGACCCCATCGGATCAAGAGTCGAGTGACGTTTGGGCTGACCTGGATACCCGCACCAATCTCGCCAATGACGAGGGCGCCTTCGAGGATGGTAACCTTGTGACCCGCCTCTGCGAGACAATAGGCAGCAGAGAGGCCGCCAAGGCCACAGCCGACGACGACGATGTGGATAGGAAGTGAGGCACGACGCCCCTGAAAAAGCTGCGTGGAGTGATCCAGGGTTGAATGCGGGGCAACAGGTTCGATGGGATGGTGGTGGCTGCCCATGGCTTTGATGAGTGTAGAAGAGAGGGAGCGGAAACAAGGATCATCCGGAAGGAACTTATACTACTACCAGATGGGAAGCCCCCACGATTCGTTCCGCCTTTGCTGGTCCGCTGGAATGACGGATCATCCGCGTCAAACGTGCAACCTCCTACGTGGCCGTGGCCCAGCAAATTCCTGGATGAATATTTGACCCTATATAGTCACCCCGGATTGGTTGGCTGTAGAGGGGTAGATTCGAGATAACCGCTCTTCTGGTGTGTGATACCTCCTCGACAATCCCACTGCCGCGCCATCTGCATCAGCAAGGACAGACTGTAGAGGTGACAAAGGAAAAAAAAAAATTTGGGTCGCCCCTGGTGTAAGTTGCTCGTGGGAATAGCACAACTTGACTGCTCTCACTCATGGCCGACATTCATCGTCTTCTCCATGACAACAATCGCAAGCTCGTCCTTCAATACGACACCGCCAAGGCCGACGTCTCTGCCCTCCTCAACACATTGCACGACGACGTCCTCCCCCAGCTCACTCTCGAACTAATCCTCTCCGACCGTGACATCGCCTGGCTCTCCGAATGGCTCTCCGACATCGGTAAGGCTCTCTCCCAACCATAGCCCTCATCACTGTACCACCGCCTGCAGCATCGATTTTCCGGCTCTTGCGGGTGAGTGTTCTACACCAGGGACGCGTTCACACCCCTTCACGACCCTCCCCCTTAGCGTCAAAAGTTTATCCGCCCTTTCACCCTGCAAGAGATCCGCGCTATATCGATATGGCGTCTTCAAAATCTCCGCCCTGTCCTTGTCCTCCCCATCCCCACTTTGTTTCATTGCCTTCCGCCGCCGATCGCGGATCCGTTCGGTCGCCCCTTGGTCTTTCTCAAACTCGCCTCCCTCCAATCCTTGTCATGTTCCATCCACGAAGCACTTCTGCAAGAGGTAGAGCGTCTACGCCTTCATCTGAGATACATCCGCGATCACTACGCCCACACCGGCTCTGCTCCGCTCCAATACCTCGTCCTCATCGATCTCGACGGCGTTTCAATACAAAACTGCGTATGTCCAAGTCCCTGTTTTGTATTCAATCGCATGTCTATTAAGTTCCGAAAAAAAAAAAAAAACTTGAAATAAAGAATCTCGATCTATGCTCGTGGATTGTAACCGACATCATACCACGATATCCTGGAATGCTGGCGGCGGGTAAGTCCCTGACCTAAGCCCTATATGTTCCTCGGATGCCCAACTGTCCCCATCAGTCTTCTTGCTGAATTATTCGTGGCTACATTCGGGCGCTTGGTCGGTGGCAAAGTATGTCTCACTCTCCATTCTGATCGCCACGCTGGTCCCCTGATGATTCCATCGCTCGATGAGACGCGTGCTTCCCTCATCGACCGTCGCCCGCGTGTTTTTTCCTTCCAAGGCGCAGCTTCTAAGCTATTGTTCAGCAGCCACATTACCCGCAGGTCAGCCCCGTTTTGCAATTCTTCTCGCTCGTTGACAGCGTTCCGTCTCTGATCCTCCATACCTGATGGATATGGACAGAGTATGGCGGCTCATTGCCGACCCTCGATCAAATCGACGACGCCCTTCGTTCAGCATATCAAACGCACCATCTCCCCCCGCCACCGCCACCATTTGCTGATCTCCCCACCGCGTCCCCTGCCCGGCCCCGGCCCCTCGGTGACATCTCCTCCCCCTCCACTTCGGATCTCCCCCGCCCCCCCTTCCACGATCGCCCTCCCACCCCTTTCCCACAGAAACCCCTTCTTTGGTTACCCTGCCATCGCATCTGCCTCGAGCCCACACACGGTCCGACACGTGCGCAAGGGACTAGGCGACCTGGTACGCACGCTCGCCGTGTTGTGGTGGCGCCGATGGGGGAGGTGGGTCTCGTTGTGGACATTCGCGGGCGGCGCGTGCATGGCAGTATGGGTGCTCGTGCAGAGGATGCGGATACGTCGTGCGAGGGTGGCGACGGGGACGAGAGCCGTCGAGGAGGTGGTCAAGGCGGTGGTGGACGTCAGACGTGCACGGAGGTGAACCGCGATGGTTTGGCGGCACTCGGTCTTTTTGGCTCGCCGGACGCTAGACTTTACCTTGGATCTCCCCCCCTCCTCCATTGTCCCTCCCGTTCGTGTAGGAGCAAACCATCCAACGCATACAAGGACAGTACGTACGAGAAAAGAAAAGAAAAGAGAGACGATACGCAGCACCTGTCCCACCTGAATATATCGTGTGTGCGTGCGTAACGTGCGTCTGGTAACACCACTCTAAACGCGTTTCGAAATGACCGTCGTTGGGCGGGAACGGGGACCTTTTTGTTTGGTTGTGTCTGGCAAGTCACACAAGTTGTCAGCGTCAGTGTCAGTTGTCAGCGCGGGCGCGGGCGCGCGTGTCATCGAATCCCGTCCCCCCTATTTCAAGTTCAGACGGGGGGGGGGGTTAATGATCCTTTTTATCTTTTTGATTTGCTACCGCGAAAATGCCCGTCGGCGGGCCTCGGACTGTACCAAGCCCATGTGTCAAGTTAAAACGTCAGTTCGCACCGGACTTTTATGCCGTTTGACTTTGCCTTTGTGTCGAAAAAAAAAATTCGGGGGTTTCCATCAAGGTTTTACCTTTGTGCACATCGTTTCAATAAAGATCTAGGGGAGGCGGGGAAAGAGAGGGTGAACCCAAGGAGTTGGCCGAAAGACACGCACGTCGAAACGGTTTCGTGATAGATCGAGAACGGATCCGTCACATCACACACGCTCACTGAGAAAAAAAAAAAAAAAAAAAGGGCCGTCGCATCGCGCGCGTCTAGTCTAGTCTACAGTGACCGTCCCTTCTCCCCGCTCTCTCCGACTATGACCACCTCCCCCCACCCAACCGGTCCTGTTACAAAACGTACGACACCCCAAACACAGCACACGATCCTTCCGGTCAATCATCGATTCCAACTCACCCGCGTCAACACGAGTGAAAATGTGGCCGATGGTACCCGAAAGGGGGAGGGGGCAGTGCTGGTGACAAGGCTGCCCCTCGCTGGGTTTAACGGATGCGATAAGGCGCGGTATGACACCGCACGGATATAGCGTCTGAAACGCGTCCCAAGGAAAGCAGGCGACGACAACGATGATAAAACAGTGGTGCGAGCAAGAGAGGGTGTGCCCGCCCCCACATGTGTAATCGCAGATCCCACCTCAAGGCATGGAGGGTGGCGGAGCATTTACAAGAAGTATTCGGGAAGCTAACACACGTGTCAGCGTGTCCGTGGTGTGAACAAGAGTAGATTATCGAGGGAGGATAAACCCCAACCCCCCAGAAAACCAAGCCAGACACATCAATCACGCACCTTAACAACCGCATTCTGCGCAGGCTGATGATTCGGTCCATCCCGCTCGTTCTCCGGCGCAGCTTCAAACACATTAAAGTACATACTCCCACCTGGCCCCACTTCGAGGATACTCGCCGAATTGCCGCAACGATAACAATAATTTGGCGCGGACCATACCGTGGAGAGGTGTTTGTCAAAGAGAGACGAGTAGCCTTCCATACAGAGTTGGTGTGCGCGGAGAATATGCGACATGTTGTTCGTCTCGAGGAATTTGTGAACGACGCCTGAACCAAAGGTGTATCCAGCACCTCTATATCAAACATATCGAAACGACAAAAGGGGAGTATCAGCATCCAGCACGTGAGAGGAGAAGCAGAAGGGGGGTAGTGGAGTAAGTGGAGCCTAGCCACACATACACTGCCCCTGCTGTGGGAGCGACCGCACCGACCTTGGCGATATTGCAAAATCCTCTTTCTCTGCATCTGGATCTGACCACACAAGATCGGCCATGGGTCCTTCGTGAGGAATTTCTGCGAAGCCATCCCATTTACCAAGCATGAGGTGTGGAGCCTTGAACGAGACGGACGGGCCTACCTCGAAACCGATCGACAACCTTGATCTGATCGACTGAGTGGATAGAAGGCGAGAGTCCTGGCGAACAAGCCATCCATCAAAACCGGAGCTTGTTTCGAAGAAAAAAATGCCTCAGCAGCACGTACCACCGTGGACACAAAATATCCGGTCATCGATCACGACGGAGAGCGTCAAGAAGTCAAACATGTCCGTAAAATACGTCCACACGTGTGATGAGCCATATTTACGAACGCATTCGGTGTAGAAGCCATAGGTCTGTGGAAGAAGCGGGTCAGGACGAAGGCGATGAGAAACAAGGGGGTGAACGTGCTTGAGTGACGGCCCTGGACTCGTGGTTGCCACGGATGAGTTGGACTCGATCAGGATATCTCAGTTTGAGACAGGTCAGCAGAGAGATGGTCTCGACGCTGAAGAGACCACGATCGACATAGTCCCCTAGGTACGAGAGTGAGTCATCGGGACGTCGTACTGAGAGAGAACTGACCAAGAAAGAGATAGTTGGTATGTGGGGCATAACCGCCTATACGGAATATCTCGATGAGATCATAAAACTGACTTGGATGATGATTGAGTGGCGTCGAGGGCGACACGAGGAGCCAAGATGCGCTCACCCGTGTATGTCACCGACGACGGTGACTGGTGCAGAGACATGGACGACGTTGGACTCTCTCATGAGTACTTCTTTGGTTTTTTCGCATATTTCCCGCAGGAGGGCTTCGTGTAAGAGCTGTTTCCGGAGGAGCTGTTCTATGCAGGCGTCGAGGTCGAATGGTGCCATTTTGGTGATTACGCATGAATTTGGTCCTGCGGGGATGCGACCACACGGCTGTTTGTTCTTGTTTACGTACTCGTGACATACCGATCTCGCCAAAAAAAAAAAATACAATAAAAAAAAACTAAAAAAAAAAAAAAAGACCTAGCTAGTCGTTGTGCTCGGCGAACCCCCAACGGCACTACAATAGCTCAGGGCTCAGTCCTGTATCGATCGGTGCGTAAAGAGTATGTCTAAAAGCATCTCGGTATGTCACTTTTTTTTATTTTAAAATGTGTGTCCGTCGCACAGGGCAACCTGGGGCAAGGTTAAGTTTGCGAGCACGACACGCGTAGTGCGGAAATTTTTATTTGCCAGGGCATCATCAGCTGTGCCTTGGTTCCGTCCTCGAGGCAGTCGCGTTGCATGGCCGGTCTTTGTTCGTCACACTCCTAGTCCAATTTCGACCTGGCGGACGCGGCTGACATGGCTGCGAAGCCGTTCTCGATTGGGATTCCTTGCATGCATCACCCGCGTGTATGTGTCGATACAAAACGTCGCCAGTCGTGGTCTTCTTGGAAAATGCCGGATGAGTCGGATACAAGGTTTCGGATTTCGGGATTTGGAATATCGACCACCCTGCCCTTGTCGCTCCCGAGATGGCTGACGTTCATAGGCCCCCCCCTCATCCCTCTCTATCCCCGTCGGGTCAATATATATATATTTATGCCAGTCGTTCGGACGGACGCAGATCGCGACGACGAACGCGAACGGACTGGACGACAAGAGGTTGCGATCGCGGTACGGTCGCGGGAACACGTGATGGTTGGGAAGAGCCCGCCACGGTAGACGGGACCGAATGGACCAACGGTGGACTGGCTCACTTACGCGCTTGGCGTCTTGCCTTGATTGGCGTAGTACGGTCGCTACAGGCGAACGACGAGTGGCACAAATCGAGCATCTCGACGGCATGCCAGTGGTACCGTTCCCGGTGGGAAAAAAAAGACGCAGCAAGACGTCTACTAAAAACAGGGCGGTGAATGGCCGCGGGAGGCCAATCAGGCGTGATGGAGTGTCCTCAATGATGAGCGCCCATCGATCTCGAATTTGCTGGTGCATCATCTGCCAGCGAAAGCTGAGGCCGTCGATGGCAGACGGGATGTGATGATACCGGAATGAGTCAGGCTGTGAAGTAATAAGACTTGCCTAGCTGGCATTTCCCGACAACCCCTCGGGAACTGGGTTGTGACTGCGTGCGGTGCTTGCCTGATAGCGGGACGTTGATGGGGGTTCCCAGGACACCGACACTCGGTCGAGGTTTAGTCGGCGCGCGCTTGGTTGAGAGCGACTAAGCGGAGGTAAAGTTTGGCGGGGCAAGTATCTGATATAATTCTATCCTCTTCTCTTCTCTAGGCTGTGCGCAGGTGGAATCACATCTGCATATTAGATCTTTCCGCTTAACGTTAGATGAAAGGAGCGTGCTTCAAGTTGAAAGGCGGTTTTGAAGGGCCCCCATATCAAGATGCCGTATGGGGTGCATCATACACAGATTTAAAGTGCTTGATATATCGCTCTTACGGTACAGGGACGATCCCTTCTCGATCTCGAAAGTCAAGTTTCAGGTACTCTCCCACCCAACCGAACTTGGACTACTCTAGCCAATTATGCCTTTCAGCCAGATCTCACCCTCTCGTGTTTTCCCTTTTTTTTTTTTTTCTCTCTGTTCTGCCGGCATGGTTCGGTGTGCGTGTGAGAGAGAAAGCGCGTGTGTTCACCATCGAAAGTGCCGAGATCTTGCGTATCTCTCTCTCGCATCTTCGTACGGAGAACTTGTCCAATTGGGGCCTTCTCAAGTTCTCCCCCGGCCAATCCCACTCCATTGACATCTCCAACGCCATCGTCGAATCGAATCAGTGTCGTCCCTGGTCCAGCATCGCCCTTCTCCAGATCTCTCCACGCTTCGCCCCGTGTCCGCTATCGCTCCCGTCCGCCCGAATTCACGATGGCTACCGGAATGATATGGGCGTGTACTCCATCATCCCGGCTTTACTATACTCTCTGAGAGGTAATGATTTAGTAACACCTCCCTTCATTAAGGTACGTTGCTAAGACATGCTATGGCAGGCGACGCCCGTCCTATTACAACAACATTTTCGTATATAACCTTCCCTCCTCTCACTCTCGCCCTCTTGCAGTCCAGTCCTGCAGTCCCCTCCTCCCAATATCAGCTCCAATGCAGTACAATCACTATTCCTCCCCTCCTCACCAAGTTCTTCCCGCCACCAACTCCCCCGACGAGTACGTCCCGTCCTATCCAGATCCGTCTCACCACCAGTCCCCCTTGTCATACGCCGCTGTCACTCCGGCCACTCCCTTGCCCGCCGGATCCATCGGTGCGTCATGCGTGTCACTCACATCCATTTTACGCTCATAGATTCTGTCTCGACAGCAGCCCATCAAAACATTCCTGCACAATATTCCTACTCACCTTATCCCACGCAGAGTCCTCCTGCCGACCATCGCTCGTATTACGCGACTTCCTCACAGGGGCCCCCCATCGAGCATTACCCCTCGCCTAGCCCCCCGACGGGCTCGTACCCAACTCCCAATCCCTCGGGACACCTAACCCCCCAGCCATCTCGACACCACTCCCATCTCCCCCAGCAACAACAGCAACAATTCATCCCTACCCCAGTCCAGACATTCCAGGGCTATCCATCCGCTGGATCCAACGCTTCAGCACGTTCTCGCTCGTCTGTCGAACCCTATTATCACATGTCCCCCAACGCACAGCACGTTGTCCACGCACCTCCCGCGTCGACGACACATGCCGCCAGCGGCACAGGCGGCAGAAGCAGCACCGCACACATCCCCGGGCCTTCCCATCCCCATCACGCACACCCCAACACGCATACCAGCACGATCGTCGTTGCCGCCGGCGAACGTTACCCGTGCGACCTCTGCGATCGTTCCTTTACACGCTTGCACGACCGTCGGCGACACTATGAGACGGTCCACGCCACGTCACCGGTATTGCACAAGTGCCGGTTCTGTCGGAAAGACTTTAGTCGCGCGGATTCACTCAAACGCCACATTGACAATGGATGTGATGAGATGCCTCGATAGAGTTTTTCGGCCCCAGCCCCTTGGGTGGGCGGTTTTGAATTCGGGACCTGGAAACGTGGAATAAGACTAGGTTCGGCTCGGAGGGGTGTGTAGAATGTAGAGTCTCGACTTGGGTGGACCCCCTTCTTCCCAACTCTGAACGATCATCGGTCGGGAGTCATTGTTATTCAATCTCGACCCCCCACGTGTGTGAGACGGAAAGGTTGGGTTGGGTTTGGGATGGCTCTCGGTTGTCCCCACCCCGTGCGTGCGTGCTGGTTATTATTAGTGATGTTGTCGTTGTCATTGTATGGACGCAGTCTCGATCGTATCCGCTCCCCGTGCTGCCCCCTCGTTGGGTGCAAACCAATGCATATAAGTATATTTAGGTCATAGATATATATACACAACGCTTTCACATATATAATTCGCCATATCTGCCCCCCTTTGGTTTCCCATCCTTTTTTTTTTTTTTACATTTTGTTATTGCAAAAGCAGGCCAGGATGCCACGCACCCGCTCTGACAATTCATATACAAGGGTGTTGATCCCCAGGCGTTAACAGAGACACACGTGTTTGGGCTGGAACGCACGTACGCATTCCCGGCGGACTCAACACGGTGCCGCATTTCGAAATCATCTTGCGCCCGCCCATATGGATAGGTACTATGCCGGAAGGATCATCCGCCGGCGCTATAATACGACTTACCGTGGCAAAGGTACACTTTACCTTTTTCCCCCCCCCTCTCTGCCCGCAGTTCTCGTTCCTTGTCAGCAATATATATTTTTAATCAACGTCTGGGCCAATCTTTCGCCATTGAAATGAAACGCGGTCCCTACATACGCTAGGTTTTACTAGGATACGATTCCTGTTATCCCTTCTTTCGTTCGTTTATCTCGTACCGGTTCCGACCCTTCTTTTTTTTTTTTTTTTTTTTGCGTACGCAACTCAACGTACGCGGTCACGTCATTCACAAGGAATCGAACGCTTTTGAAAAATGGAAAACGGTCCTCGGGATCAATGGCGTGTACCGCGCACGCGTGATGCGTACAAAACATGAACGCGTGGCTCATGATAAGGAAGAAGACAAAGGAAAAAAAAAAAAAAGGCGCACAGCATCTCGAGGAGCACCTTTTAAGTACCGTTCGCGTCATCACCTTACTTTTCTGACGTGTCGTCGTCGTTTATATCGGGTGGGATTGCGTCGCTTTGGATGAACGTTAACGACGGCAGTGGACGAAACGCCATCAAGTTAAGTTTGGTGGTGATACATTGACGCATGGACTGGTCATGCTCACGTGATCACGGTGACGAAATAGTCCATGACAAGGATGGACACGTCGAGAAGGACGGCCATAGAAAAGAAAGAAATGGAGGGAATAAAAAGAGAGACACAGTTTTTCGCAAGGATACGCGTATGCTTGATCAAAGAAAAATCTTTTACTCGAGTGGTACCCGGCTCGGCGAAACGCCAGGGGCCGATCGAACCTAGGCTGTGTCTCGATGTGTGTTCCGACTTGGAGTATGTTCAATGCAGTGTTGATGGACTCCGGCGTTGGCGTCCGTAGTTAGAGATGCGCTTCATTCACCCTTCATTCATCCCCCTTTTTCTCTCCATCGGACACGGCGATGGGTTGGAATGGTGCCGATAAGAGTACGATCGTTCGTGGAGCGCGGCTGACGAGACCACTTTGCCCCGCGGAACACGGGCTGAGGTTGGACCCGTATCTGTAACTACATCTGCCATCTGCAGCTATAGCGCAGCGGCCTGGAAGCGAGGGAGAGGGAAGACGTGATCGTCCGATTGCCGTTCGAGAGTGACATATCAACCACCGGTGTCCTTTCCGTACCCGAACGCGAGAGCACCATCGTTGGAGATGCGCTTCATTCTCCCTGCATTCATTCAAATTTTTTTTTTCCATCGGACACGGCGATGGATTGGAATGGTGTCGATAGGAGTACGATCGTTCGTGGAGGTCGGGTGACAAGACCACTTCGCCGCGGAAAACGGGCTGAGCCTGGACCTGTATCTGCATTTGCATCTGTATATCACAGCGACCTGGAAGCGAGGGAGAGGGAAGACGTGATCGTCCGATTGCCGCTCGGGAGTGACATGTCAACCGCCGGTGTCCTTTCGGTATCCGAACGCGAGAACAGGAACGCGAGAGCAGGTCGATAACGATGCCGTCGGGCCCTCTAAGAAAAACCACCGCACCTCGCGTTCTTCCTTGCTCGCTGTAGACATCGGGGTGGAAGGTGTCTTGTGGGCGAAAGAAAATGTCAAAAAGCGCCACTGGGTAGATGATCAGCGCCATCGATCTATAAAACTCACGTCCGCGGGTTCAACCGTTTGCCCTCTCAACCCCCTCTCTGCGCCATCCCCACTGCACCACGACCGTCCCTCCTCTATCTTCCCTTTCATTTCATCCGACCCACTTTCTTTGCCACCTGCGATCAGCGAGTGTCCCGAGTAACGCCATCGTTCTGGCCTCGACTTGCTCCTTTGGCTACGGTCACATTTTTGTGGCTCTGCGTCCTTGTCCAATTACATCCGCAGCATAGCCCGGTTGAAATATGAAACCTCTCCAAAGCAACGCGATTCGCGTTGATTAACCACCCGCACATAAATCGCAGCGTGATGGATGCGTGTGGATGGGCATATCGGAAGGGGGGGAGAGGGAGGGGGGGAACACACGCCTCAAGCCTGCAGGATGGGTCCTCACCGCAACGCTGTTGCGCCCTACCATCCCACACACACACACCGTCAATCTGCGTCAGACGCGTGATCCTGAAACGTGTCATCCCCCCCCCCTTAGTCAGATACGGCACCCGTAGGAACAGGTTTGGGTGTGCTATCCGTGTCTGGCAGTGCCGATGGAACGTCCTCGGAGTGCGAAAGAAGAGCGACCTTGTTCATCGGTTTTCTTTTTTTTTTTCTTCCTTGAAAAAAATGTATGTCCAGCGGTGAATCTGCCGTTTATCTCGCTGATAACACCATTAGGAAAGTAATGGACCCTTGCGCAATGGAATTCTTGTTGCCATTCTAGCGGAGGCAGTGCCTCGCTGCTTTAAGTTTGGCATGAACAGACTAGGCTTGGGACTAGCAACATGTCCGACGGTTATGTTTTCTTCTTTCTTTTTTTTTTTTGAAATTCTTTTCAAAGTTCACGTTGGGACGTAACCTAACCATGTCGCTGCCAATCGGTTGAGACCGGTCCGGCGATGCGATGAATGAGTAAAACCACGCTGCGCAATCCTTATTTGGCAGACTGTCCTGTAGAGGGAAAGAGAGAAGATCTCAGGATGCAACAAGGTTCAAGACCATACGGTGTATTCAATTACTACTCGTCTTCGGAACCCTCCTCGTTCTCACTTTGAGCACTTCCACCTTGGTCAGCAAGGCCCTCAATTTTGATAGCTCCATTATCGTCGCCGGTTTCTTTATCCTCGCTTTGGTTCGATTGCGTCTTATTCAATTTGGCGATGACTTTATCAGCTCTATTGAATATGCCTCCAGTCGGAGCACCACATGCCAAGCACTTTGGGTTCCTTGCGTAGCGCTTAATCGCGCAGGATGAGCAATAATAATGGCCACACCGTGTGACCACTGGATCTGTATATGGTTTCCGACAAACGAGGCAAGCAAATGGAATGTCCTCGTCCGAGCCTGAGTCGGACACGTCTTCCACTTGTCTTTTGGGGTTCTCGGCCAATTTATCAAGTTGCCATCCCGCAAGATCTAAGAATGCAGGGTTCAGTCTCGTTCCTGGAAAACAGAGCACACTCATGATACTCACAGGTGCCACGATCATGTAAGAATTTGCAAGTATCTCCAAAGCCGCAGTAGCCGGTCTCTAAGTGTAGGTGATGGGTATGTCAGCCTCATGATCCGCGCCATCGCTCGAACAATAAGCGCAGAAAAACGTACCTTTGTAATCTTTGCACACATCGGGCTGGTAATCGACGATAGTGACCGTCCGAATCGTGTTCGCACTCCTCTGAGGACCAACCCGCATCGCCTTGGGTAGCTCCTTGTCTTTTTTCAAATGACTGCGGTAGGCTTTTTGACCCTTGTACACCCCGTCGGGGGCTTCCTCCTCTTCAACTTCTCCGCGTTCCTCGCGCTCTTTTCGACGTCGCTTGGCGAGAACCTCTTCAAGCTCGTCGCCAGCGATAATGTCAAGCGCAGCATTTGTGTGGGAGCCTGCGGCGGTCCATTTGACGTCTGGGCCTTCTCGAGTGGACTCGTCATCGTCGACATCGTTCTCTATGCGCTGAGCAACCGTCCGTTTCGTTCCCGCGCTCAGCAGATTCGTAGCGGTTTTGCGTATGGGGAGGATAACTTCAGATGGAGTGCTGGCGTTGGTGTGCGAGGACGCGGAGGCGCTGGTGGTGGTGGTTGATGCGGCAGATGACGGTCCAGGTGATCCCGATCGACGTCGGGTCGTCGTTGGGCGTGATTTTCCCTTCTTGAAAAAAGGTACTTTGATGTCGGCCGTGGTGGACATCGTGGTGAGCGAACAAGAAACGCTTTTGCCAACCAAACCTCCGTTCAGCGACATGGCTTCGGTATACAGCTTCGGTGAGCTTAGTCATCCCGCTAGCTTGGTAATCATCCCGATTTGTCATCATTGACCCCTAAGATCTAATGCCTTCGAGCCTCAAAGATAGTTGTATTGAAGGGTCGTGCAAGGTGTTCCCACAGCACTACGCGTTCAAGTTCACATCTAGAACTCTGGATCGTAAACGTATAGAACAAACGGCTTACGATATGTTGAGTTGTCCGTGTAACGTGTCACGTCAACTACAATGCGTAATTTTTGGCCGTTCATACTACTGCTCCTCACACAAGGGGAGAAGCGGCACATATCCCCATGCGATCAGATGAGTCTGGTGTCACAGCAAGGGCAAAATAATAAATTATACCAACAAATATGAAACGCGTACCCACGACACAGCGCAATTTTGATCCCGATGCGCCGACATAACGGAGGGAAGAGAAAACGTTGGAAACGGGTCGCGTGATTTCTTTGCCAAGATCATTACGGTACGTTTCCAATGCCGTATGCGTCTGCGTATCCAAGCAGGTATGTGCTGGATATGGTGAGGTTGAGGAGCCTTCCAGAAGGGGGTGATCCCGCGGCTATCCACATCCTTCCAAAGTGGTCGAGGGACGATCTCGAGGACGTCAACCAGTCGTCCGTTTCACTTAAACTTGTCCGGTTCATTTGCTCTCGAGCCCTCCGTCGGGACCCATTCTCTCGCTTCCTTATCTCGGAAGTGACGGACGTACGACGGAAAGTGTATGGCTCATGGCCATCAGTGACATTTTATCAGTCAATCGGATCGAAGCGTCTATGTGCAGGTGACAATGTACTTGCTGTCGCCAGACAGATATGTATCTTGCTCCGAGATCCGCCACAGAAAAAGTATCAGGCTGCAGGCGAGATTAACCTTGACAGAGGTTGCAGGAGTGACGGGCTTTTCGGAGAACGGTTTTTCCCTTGGCTTTTACTGGTCCTCGGTTGATGCTGTAATAAGTCATTTAATGTGAGATAAAAGTGACACGGGATATGCATCTCATGGAAATAAAATTCCGCTTTCAATGCATCCGATGATCGGATGCCAAAGAAACCCGTTGTTGGTGGGTCAATAGTCACGATATCCCCGGTCTAAAGAAGCATCCACAGTACGTACGCAGCTGTGGAGATGGAGTCTAGGCAGCTACAAATGGAATATTGTGTCCGTTGGGGAGATTATAGAAGACGTGTACATACCATCATACCGCAAGGACGTAAAGGAGATCAATGACCGGAGTCACCGCCCACATCAGAAGGAGGTATGGGTTGACCGAGCCCGTCGAGTTAAAAGACGCATGTTCACCCACAGTTTGGGCCAGAATACCCGCAAAGATCGGGAATATTTCGGAGAAAGGTCGACTCCATTCATGTAAAATAATGTGTTGCGCCAGCATCGTTTGCTTTGACGCAACGCACAGAGGTCCGCATTCATCAGAATTTCTGATAGGTAAACAAGCCGGTCAACGAGAGGATCGTAAAATTCACCATAGGTGATGGCACGCACGACATTGGACCCATACAGCTATCACGTCGGGGCGGAAGAATCATGGTGGAATGAGTAAGGACCCAGCTTACATACCCAGCCTGAGGTTCGGTAAACGTGTTCCATTTCAAAGCTACTTACTCAGATTGCAACATCCCGGGAATGGCTCAGGTAACGTGCCAGCCCAAAGGCGCGTGTCCGTCTTGATCGCCGCGCCGTGTAGATGGGTGGCTTTCCAAAGGCAGGAAATCTCGACGGAACCCGAAGCACACTGAAACATCATGTAGTTGCCCAAACCGACAGCTGATGTTCGCCCAGAACGGTCTCTTCCATTGACGGTTGCTATGCAGATGCATTACACTGGCATCTGACCCATTCAAGTTAATGTTGTAACTTGGGTTAAATTCAAATTCAAGGTCTACTAGAGCATTGGTAGTCACGTGATACCGCTCAGCTTTCCTAATTTGCGCATTCAAGTCAACCGAGTGGAACCGATTCAGCTCCCATTCTAATGACTCGTGAAAGTGGCCACTACATGCGACCCCAGGACGGTGAGGAATATGAGGAAGAACTAGAACAAATTCGGTTTGTCTCGTTTTTGTTCAATTTCGGATGGATCTGACCTGCTCTTAGGCGATACGAGGATTTTACCACTATCGGTATGTCCGCGGTGTGCACCTCGTGGTTTCGTTCCGTCCGCTCATGTAATCCTCTTTACCTTAGACTGGGTTCAAGATTCGATAATAGAGAGGAACAGGCGGATTCGTGATGCTGACAAGTCGCGCACTGCCCACCGCGGCCCAAATGGCGAAATCACACCCGCTTGGGTATGGGCACAATGTTGGAAGCTGATGACTGCAGGCGAATCTTGGCTCCTGATAACCTTGATTGGTCCGTCTCCCATTTCGCTGTAGCAATTGGCCTTGGCTGAGAGTCCTACTAGGTATATTCATTGGCGTCAACGCTGCGCTTATTTCCATTGTGACCAAATGGCTTTCTGACATCAAAAATGGGTATTGTACTGATGGATGGTGGCTGAATCAACAATTTTGCTGCTGGGAAGTCGACAGCGATGACGAATTTTGTTCAGTTTGGCACCCTTGGAGTTCAGTCAGCCCAGGACGATGGCTAGCCTATGTTTCATTTGCAGTATGTTCTACCAGATTCGGTTTTCATAGGAAGATTCTCATATGTTCTACAGGCCATCTTCGCATTTGTAGCAGCTCATCTAGTTCGCACTATGGCACTATATGCCGCAGGTTCTGGAATTTCGGAAATTAAATGTATCCTTGCAGGCTTCGTTATGAAAGGGTTCCTTGGATTTGGAACGTTCTTCATCAAGAGTCTCACTCTAGTACGTTCCTTGACTCGCGCATTTGTGAGGGTGCTAATCAGGTACAGCCCTTGATCATTGCCTCTGGCTTGTCTGTTGGGAAAGAAGGACCGTCTGTACACGTTGCTTGCTGTATTGGGTACCTGGTTGCCGGATGGTCCCGACGCTTCTCTCGAAGTTCAAGTTCGTGACAACAGTTGCATTTATGCCTTTATTACTCGTGTTCACGCCTGCTTCAGGTAAAATGAGAGAGGTCATCACGGCTGCATCCGCGGCCGGTGTCGCCGTCGCTTTTGGTTCGCCAATCGGAGGCGTGTTATTTTCAATCGAGGTGACTTCTCGACGTCGTTTGCATTCTCAATAAGTTCTTACTGAACGTTCCCCGCAGGAAATGAGCCACATATTCAGTATCAAGACTATGTGGCGGAGTTTTGTCTGTGCGTTGGTCGCTACCTTCACACTTTCCGTCCGTGCATATTCTCACACCTCATGATGCATCCTCATGTATCCTTACAGGTCATGAATCCCTTCCGCACCGGAAAGCTCGTTCTTTTTCAAGTGACATATAACCGTAGCTGGCACTTCTTCGAGATCATCTTCTTTGTTATCCTTGGAATTTTTGGCGTTAGTATCAAATTACATTTATCTTTTTGGTAGGGCCCTGAGATCTATCCAACAGGGACTCTATGGCGCGTTCATGGTCAAGTTTAACATGCAAGTTGCAGCATTTCGCCGGAAGCATCTGGCAAACCACGCGGTAGCAGAGGCCGTTATACTTGTTATTCTGACCGCGATTGTCGGATATCCGAACCGATTCTTACGCATCGACATGACTGAGATGATGTCCATCTTGTTCCGTGAATGCGAGGGTGGAGGTGATTACGATAATTTGTGCCAGTGAGTGCACCTCAGCTTCATACTTGGATTAAATTGAATCCTTTGCCAGGCTCTCTGCACAATGGCCCATGGTTAACTCGCTGCTCCTAGCCACTGTCATACGGATGGGGTTAGTTGTTATTTCATATGGATCTAAGGTTCCAGCAGGCATCTTTGTGCCATCTATGGCTGTGGGAGCTACGTTTGGTCGTATGGTTGGTATCATCGTTAAATCTATATACAGGTAAGAAGATTTCGCGGCCTCTATTCTGTGACTAACTCGTGATTACATCAGAGCATATCCCCAATCTGGAATGTTTGCCGTCTGCGACCCAGATATCCCATGCATCACCCCTGGCACGTATGCATTTCTTGGGGCTGCGGCCGCATTGAGTGGTGTTATGCGAATAACTGTCACTGTCGTCGTAGTGATGTTTGAGCTCACCGGCGCGCTGACCTATATCTTGCCAACTATGGTTAGTCATGACTTGTTGACACATTCCATCTCCGCCTTCATCACTGTTTGGTCACACAGATGGTGATTCTAGTCACAAAGGCTGTCGGTGACTTCATTGGAACGCGCGGGATAGCCGATGAGAGTATCCGGTTTAATGGCTACCCCATACTGGATCAACACGATCACTCATCAAATGTGGCAGGTTAGTTATCTCAGCTCATGATGCCGTGTGGACCCTTGAACCTTCTGATGTGTATCAGTCTCCGAGGTGATGAAGAAAGACTTGGCCCTCCTTTATGCTTCAGGGATGAGTGTCAGCGATGTCGGTAAGGAATTCAAGCGAACAAGTAGTCCTTTTGTTAACCTGTGTACCTTTTTTCACAGAGGACGTACTCGCTTCAAGTGGTGTGAAAGGCTTCCCAATTGTGGCTTCTAAGTCATCCAAGGCCCTTTCCGGTTATATTGGCAGGACTGAACTGCGCTATGTACTCGGTAATTTTTTTTTTCGTGCAAACCTGATATTGGGAGCTATAATTTCGTTGTGTTACAGACAAGGCCCAGCACATGGGTGATGTGTTACCGGAAACACCTTGCTCGTTCAGCCGACAAGCGTCTGATCAGGACGACTTTGTCTTGTCAGGGGTGACGTCAGGATCGGCTCTTGGAGCTGAAGAAGAGGTTGCAGTTGAATTACTAGAGACCACGGCGTCAAATAATGTCCTTAAGCTGTGGCCCTGGGTGAACCAGGTATGCACCACCCTTGATATTCGGATTGCTATTTCATCACGAGGGACATTCTATAGACACCTCTTACTGTGTCTCCACGGTTACCCCTCGAGATTGTAATGCAGCTTTTCAAGCGCATGGGGTGAGTCGATTTCCAAGGTCTGCACTCTTTACCGCTCAATATAATTCTGGTAAAGGCCACGTGTCATCCTTGTCGAGGAGCTAGGCTCTCTGAAGGGGTTAGTCACAGTAAAGGACGTACTGAGGTTCAACCTGACCGAAGAGCCTGAGAACGATCAGCAACACTGGGACGATGGCGAATTTGAAGCTGCCTTGGAAGTGATGTGGAACTGGGCTGAAGGTATGGTGGATGACTTTGTAGAGTGGTGTAGAACTATCGCCCGACGCTGAATACCCATCGCATTTCGGGTGCCGCTGTGTACGGTGGGCGAGAATGATTCCCATGCTGCTAGATCCCTACACCGTTTTCCGCCTGTCCGTTGCGCAAAATGTTCATCAGTTTAACATCTAGAATATTAATAACGTCTGTCGTCCTCACTTACATTTTCTTTGGAGCATCCATTTTTATGCCAGCGATTCCTGGCTTTGCATCGTGTTCCCGCCCGACGTAGAATCGTTGAGGTCACTGGCCGAGTACGTTTCGTCGTTGTGTGGCAGTGCCAGTTCGTCAGTGCGCTCGCTCGTTAACTTCCTCAGTACAGCAAGCTCGCAGTGACCCATAGATCTTCATTCACCAATCTTACTCGTTTTACATTTCTAGCACCATCTTCCGCCACGAAACACCTCCGATCACCTATCTTTATCCTCACTCTCGCTCGAACTGTTGATCGTTCCCGCACTCCGTACTAATACAGCTTGCCCTTTACATCTTCACAATCTCAGGCTGTGGCGACACGCCGTCTCCAGTGGTTACTATGACATGGCAGCTCAATCCAGAGGGATTTTCATGCTATCTAGTTAGTGAATCCAACAGCAATCATCTCGATCTACAAATTGCAAAAATGCTCGAGATTCAAGTTGTACAGGCTGACGGTACACACTATATCCGTTCGCTCCACCGTCTCAAGTATGGCCGACGCGGCAGCAAGGCAGTAAGTGTAAGCTCGGATTCTCACAATTGGTGTCCTGGTCTAACTTCTGTCTCCTGAGTTGAATGCATTCATTCGTGTGGTTAGCAGTGGTTGTGCACTCGATCAACCAGCAACTTGCCCGGGAAGACCTCTTCACTGCAACCATTGCCGTCTTTGCTCCATCAAGATTTAACTTGCTAACCTTATTTCATGTTCGGCGCCGTGCAGAGCATAAAATAGGACCAGTCAACACATATTTGAGCAGTGCCCATCCTTAGCACAATGGACCATTGTGCTAGCTGCTCCAAGTCATTATCGTGGCTGGGCACAGATGTGAGTGTTCTAAATGCATCGAGTGGGGATCCATTCCATTCCACGCTGCGAATTATGTGGCTGCATCTTTCGGCTTCTCACAGGAAAGATTTGTGCGAGTTGCGAGACCTGTGAGCCAACTGTGTCATGGTGGGTTAGCTGTACATAAGTTATCTTTGCCCCAGCATGTCGGGAAGCCACAGACGCCAGTGACTCTCAAGATGCAGACCCATTCTCGAGGATAACCATCGCGAAGGAAGTAATTGTGATTGTGCGCAAATGAAAGGCCAAAGTTGTTAACGTTAGCTACTGAAAGGAGTAGGATGCAACGCACACCACACGTGATATGTTCCCCATATTTTTAGCAGAAATTGTGCTATCCGTAATATGCTTCGATGCAGGCATTGCACACAGATATCGTTTTCGCGGACTTTTTCATGATAGCTTGGAAAGGTAAGTTGTGTGCGGATCGTCAATTTATCCTTGGGGGTGTCGTAGCGCCCCTGAAATGATGAGCTGTCGATCGCATGGAGTGCGGGTGGAGGTTCGAGTACATAACGCGGGACAAGCCATCGTGGCGGTGGGCGGTAGGTACCGTGCGCTTCCATCAGACCGAAGGGTTATCAGATAGTGATTTGTTCGTTCGTAGGATCAGATCGCGCGGCGTTATCGGGTGACGATGCACGAAACGGATGGGGCGTTCACGGCAGCTGATCGAGAGGTTGTGCGAACTTAGCGATAAAAGGATCCGTGGTTGATGTTGAAACCCAATCCGTGGGGCCATGCGCAAATGGCTGTGGGGGGAGATTCAGGGGAAAAGAAGAGCCACATGCCCGCATCAGGCAGAGGAGGCGGACTCTTCAGCCACAAGCCGGACCATATCATTGACCTTTGCACAAAGTATGGGATCCAGCTTCTTTTTCTTTTTTCTTTCGCATCGACAAATCGGCACTAGACTTTTTATAGAGGGACAGCTCGTTCGACTGCTGTTTGAGATGGTCATGTCTGCGATGCGTATTACTTCAAACTTTACCCGCAAATTACGCCGCGTGTCCGCCTATTTCAGCGAGGTGCTATTTCTGTCGACAATTGAGAACGGAGGGTTATCGGGATCTGCTTACAAGGCCAGCTTTTTTTGCAAATAGTACCCCAGGGAAGGCCTGTTCCGAACTTACTTTGTCGACTGAGATAGGTAAGAAGGCGGGTGTAGGCTGGGCCATGATGCGAACAAGAAAAGACGAGGACATCTGGCTGTCAATGCGTTTCTTCCGACCCAATAGCGAATCTATCAAAAGACTGTGTCACAGACGGGTACGTGATCCTTGACACATTGTCTCTCCTGCGTCCAGAACATTGCCACTAAATTGAGGTTGACTAGCATCTGGCGCTGGACAGAGCCGACCGTAGACTCACCTCTACTTTGAGCTGGTGCCCAAGTATATCGCTAGTTTGAATGTAGCTTGCAAAAGGGACCCTAGCATCCCGTTGTTAGGAATATAGTTCGTGTACCTCACAATGTTTACTGCACACGGCAAGCCCACTGGCACTGACATGATCCATCAGATTGGCGGGTATTTCATCAACTCTACCCGAGGAATCGTTCTACCGAGCGCAGCCGTGACTCGCTTCGTGTTTTCAATGAGCGCAGACATGGGGAGAGTAGATCCGCTCTTTCACTTTGTGGTTTCGACTTGTGTGGGCGAAGAGTCGATCATCAATGGAGGACGGGCATCAGATCGAATCGAGATGCTGTGAGTGAATCTGATCCAAAGAGAGGAGGTTGTAGGTTACCTCAAAGTAGTAGGAGCGAAGTGAAAGAATAACTAGGGTATACCTCACCTCCAGTCGAGGTAGAAGGGAGACGAGTGCTGTACATCTGCAAGTTCGATGTTCAAAGGGGGAGTTGCCAATGCCCCGTATGTCTGATGGATTGCTGCCCAACATGCCCAGCTGAAAGAAAAGGCATAAAATTAGGGAATGAAAAGAGCGGCGGTATCCGATACTAGAGCAGGTGTTCAAGGAGAATTCTTATCGATATTGGAGTATTTCCACACACGCTGCAAAGACATACGCCAATGCTCCAATTTCATCACAGAAATATTTGGTCAGTCCACTGCACACGATAATTCCAAGCATAGCACATGCCATATTTGAGTTCCTCTCCGAGTCATATCGAGTCAGTTGGAAAGTTGACCAAGGAGGGACGCATCCCGAGTCCAGTCCATTCAGATTAAGCTGACATGGAGGTTCAGACGGCACGTCACGGTAGGCAAGCTTTTTTGGTTTCCTCATGTCGGCCTCGTTTACATTGACCGCATAAGCCGCGTCGTGCACGGAAAGGGTTTCTGTGAAGATTTTGTCGACGCATGTCAAAGAGGGGAGCGATACCAATATTAGCTGCTGCCAGTCGAGCATGTCCACAGCTCAGCATCAAGCCGCCCAATGTTCGAGACCACCTGTGCGATCCATACGCGTGTACGCAATGGTGATGGCATATTCCCACCGTTCTGTTGTGGTGCCTTGATCATGGGCGTCAGGATCCCTGTTCTTGGGTTGGATGAAATATCAACCCACTCCTTATCAACGGTATACAACACGCGCATTCTTTGGAATGACTCACAATTCTACTCAGAAAATCTTGGGCAGTGTATGCATTTTGGGTACCGAAGACGTGATTCGACATCCAGGTCCCCCTCCGCAAGGATCATTATCGTCAGGTTCCGTTAGACAAACCCTGCAGCGGAGGTCGAAAACAAAAGGTGAATAACCCACCAACTTCACACGCGTGGTCAGAGATTGATTAATGATTCTGCGGCGAACTTTCCAGAGCTCGCGAACGTTTGCCTCAAGGGAGAGTGTGGGGATCGGATCATCAAATATCATGACAACTGTATCCATGCACTCCATTCAGCAGAAACAGGTGGTTGAAATCTAGGGTGACCCGCCTGGTTCGATGCGTAATGAGGACTTTCCATGATTCTGTCTGATAAGATGTGTACACTTTTACTGATTCCATCGGATAAGACATATAATAAGATATATATCGTTCCTACATCATGCCAGTCTGCATGATCACACACCTGTGTACTGCCCTCGGATAACATGCAAGATACTCAGCAAAACTCGATCAAGACGGCTGCCATATCGAGGTTGTATTGACCAAACCAACATTTCTACGGATGGACTGCGTGCGTGAAAGAAGTAAAGCTATCCTATTCCAGTTCAAGCAAACAAGTGCAAAATTATCATTTTCGTGCCTTTTTCCAACCACGATCCCCCTCTGAACCTTTGATGACACGTTTTCTGTTACCGCCCGCCTCTTTGCCACTATCCCCCACTCTGTCTCTCCTGTTCCCTTTCTCATCTCCGTGTCCAGCTCCATTGATGCTAGTGGTCCCAAGTTCGGCAAGCATCGCCCTTAATGTTTGCCTAATGTCCCTCAGAATCCGTTTCTCGCCTAGCCTCACGATCACGGCGTGTCGTTTACGCCTGGTAAGTGTTTCTGCAACGGAAAGCAGGCGCTCGTCGTCCTGACGAAGGCATGTAAGTTGAAAGGTCATAGCCAGAATGGAGTGAAAGCAAACCTCGATGCTTCCGCCGATATACATCTCCTCACGCTGCTTGAATACATCGTCCAATATCTCCAACACTTCTTTGTTATCGTTGACATCAACCTTTCTCAATTTTCCTTTTGGAAGCCTTCCTTTTGAATGAGCACTCTCGAAATCAGGTGAGGAGAGGAGAAGGAGACGGGTAAGTGAGATGAGTGCGGGAGGCAAGATCGCAGACGAGTGGGAACCAGACTCGGGCAGAGTCAGCACAAAGGTACTGAAGGAGCAGATGGAAGAAGTCAGTATCCCCAAGACTAAAGCGGAACCAGCAAAGATAAATGTCGAGGCAAATTGACGAGCAGGAATAAAGGAGGGGGTGAGACATACTCGTCCTCACCCTCATCAAGCCACCACTCGATGCGTGCATGCGTGTCTTTTGCCTTGGACCCAAAGTTGGTCGTTTGTACCACGTGGAGAACCAAGTCTGCTCGAACTTCTACAATGTCTGAAGGATTGCCCAAATGCATGACGGTCTCCACATCTGTGTCACCTTTCATTTCCACGTCTCCATGCCTGTCAGGTATTGGCGCAGATGAAGAGGAATGTAGTCGGACCAAATCAACGTGTCCATATCGCCTCAGAAGCTCTGAATTTGGTGGGTCGCCATATGTATTGAACTATTGATGGTGTATGTCCGTAGGCATCCATGATTGATTTTTTTTGTTGCCACGGAATCGATGACGGGAAGAGACGAATGAGCGAAAGCAGTGAGAGAAACGGCTAGGCGAGGAGGAAAGCACACTTACGATCTGTTCGCCTTGCTTAATATTTTTTGTGGTTACCATTCGTAGCACAAACGGTTCGTAGAATAGCTTTGCCTAAAAAGTAACTGTAAGCGTCAGTTGGCTTATCCATTTTCAATATGAAGTGACGCTTGACACAGAAAACGTATGAACGTATAAGAGAAACTAAAATGCAAGCGAAACACGAAAGGACTAAGCTCACGTTCTCGCTTCCCCACCTTGCATTCAAAATATCTGCCATCGGCACCATAGCCACATCTGAAGGATCATCATCCTCCGAATCCTCCGAATCCGAGTCCAACCGTTCGTCAGTGTCTTCGAGTAAAGACGGGTGAGTACGAGCGTCATCGATGTGCATGGACGATTCGATTGAGGTATTCGAATGGGGATCTTCGGCATCGTCTGCATCGCTTCCCGCTTCCCCTGCTTCACCGTGGCAGTTTCTGTCCTCCTCGACTTCATCATCATCTGTCCAACGGTTGACTGTGAAGCTGCGTGATAGAATGCGACTCCCAGCACGGTGATATGCATCAAGGGTATACCAATCCCCATGATGAGAGGGTGGAAAGAGCGCAGGGGATGTCTAGGGACAATAGTTAAAACGAGGGGTTAAACTACAAAGCAGCAGAATGTGCACTCACGTTGATGGCCGGAACGAGCTGTTCAGAGTATGCACGCGCAACATCGTCGCGACCGATTTTATCTATCTGTCATGCATCAACGTGACCAAGGTCCCAAGGTATCCGGGATCAGCGCTTCAGCTCAAATCCGAGAGGCATTCGGTTGATTGACCGACCTACCACAGCCGTCCCTTGGAGCTCCTCGAGCTCCTCTGCACTCCAGAACATCGGTGTATCAAATGTTGTCGGGAGAGTGCGCATATACGGTCCCCATTTCGTCTGTACGTCGTGCTGGCCCTGTGCACCCCTATCCATGGCATCCGATTCGTGTGCCCAGGCATCCTCCCACATCATACACAATATCAACCCAACCCATCCCTTGTGCAATCCATGTGCACGCCACGCGTTAAAACCAAAGAGAGAGGGAAGGGGAGACGTTCGTGTTGAAAGCGTGATTGTACGCGGGAGCGTGAAAAGGGTATATCCTTTCTGTCATGTTCACATCATCCGAACGATGGGGTACAAAGTCACCATGAGCAACACCAACCGGGACCGACTGAAACGCACACACCGGAATATCACACAGTGCAATCGCTCCACGTCCACTGCCTGGGTATTCTGTAATACCCATCGCTCTCGTATCGATATACCCTCCATTCGACTGGAACCATCGCACGAACGCGTCAATGTCTGCGCCCTCCATCATAACGTTCTCGGACACGCGGTAGACGTCGTTTGTTGTGCTTGAGGTTTTCCATTCCCGTTACTTTCCAAGCAAATGTCAACAACTACAGTAATGTCCACTGTCCAAAACGGGACTTACCGCCAAGTTGGAACATCCTCGAAAGTTGCCGAACCGTCAAGGAGATGCTTGAAAATGGTGGACCCCCCTGTCGCGCGAACATATTCTGTATTCTCCTTAAATCCAGAACATTACAGATGACTGCTGAGCCTTATAAAAAGGGGAGCATCCATGGCCGTCTTGCTCATAACTATATCTTCACAACTTCTATCAACGGCTCTATCCCTTACTCCAAGCAGCAACAGCCCCGATCATACCAGCTTTCAAGACATCACAAATGTCCCTGATTCACTTCTACTACGACCCCACCACTGAGTTTGACCGTCTCTTCGAAGACGCTATCGCTGCTCGGTCCTGCCCAGGCCCCCGTGCCTGCGCTTCCTCGGTGACAGTGGCTAGAAATCCCACATCCGAGTTGGGAGAGCGCGATATTTATCGACCAAGGTAGTCTAGTTCCCCCGTATATTTTCTATTATCCTTACTAAATCTTCTCTAGATTGGACCTTCATGAATCCAAGGACACCAATATCGTAACAGCAACCTTTGAGTTGCCTGGCCTGACGTCGGAAGGCGTCGCCATCGATGTCCACCAGACTCATTTGACAGTCTCTGGCGAATCAGCCGGTTCAAACTCTCAGGAAGAGAGGAGCTACGTCGTTCGCGAGCGCCGCTCCGGGAAATTCTCCCGAACGTTGCAGCTTCCCTTTGGGACTAAGGTAAGCGGGTGCATGGCTTTCTCTCGACGGTGGATGCTGACGCAGCGTGTCAGCCCGAGGATGTAAAGGCCAAGATGGAGAATGGCATCTTGACGATCACGTTCCCAAAGACCTCTCCCGAACAGCAGGCCAAACGCATCCTCATTCAGTAGACGTTTGCCTGATCGCTTCAAACCATCGATTCGTCACAAAATAAAGGACCGAGTAGCTAATAATTCAGTTGTTTTTTTATCGACGCACTCAGAATAATCTCGATGCGTAATGTATTGCAGTTTGTCCTCGACCATAGGTTATCATAGAACTCTTGAGTCTTGATCGAGAGTAGGCCGATCCATGAATGGACGACTTTGAAGTATTCTTCATCGTCGCTCGTCTCGATCTCGACGTCCGATGGCGCCGCGCGATACACACGGAGATGGAACTCTGAAATGGATCCAGAAGTAGCAAGTAACTTTGAAGTAGTATCCCATTCTGCGAACGCTTGACTGCAGTCAGGTTCCGACCTGCCATCGCGTTCCAACTTCCAAGGGAACCAAGAAGTCGCTCTCCGGACGTGAAGGACCGCTGGATCCTTAACGTTCAAGTGTGGAGCCTTTGGTGTCGGGGAGGGGACTTGCAGCAGACATACCAGACATCACCGTACTGCCTGCTTCTGGTCCCGCCGTCACTGAGATAACATGAGGCCCAAGGCACCCTCCTAGGTCAACTCTACCTGAGGAACAGGTACCGTGACCAGGGGCACGAATGCTCACGTGGAAATATCGCGTTAAACTCGGTCGATTTTTTGGCGGTTACCTTTGGGTTTCGCACCGAGTGACGAAAGAGAAGATGATGGTACACACGGAGCGAGCCTTTAAGGCTCACCGCTCACCGCTCGGCAACAGTCTGCGGTTCGCTCAGTTTCGCTGCTTGCAGCCTTGCAAACACGATTACATACGCACAAGAATGATAGCATGTTCATGTGGCTTCCAAGTTCTGAAAGAACTAGAAGTAGGTACGCGATTCAAGCAATTAAAAAAAAAACTCCTCGTGGGTCCGACGTGTCGGAATACAAGCATGCGCGCAGTCGCTGTCACATATAATTTCATTCGATATGCGGGCGGGTAACATACTACACCGCCCTACAGTTTTCTCTTACCGATACACATATATGCGAAGTAGTACGACGACTGAGGTGAGCTATTTCATTTACACTACGATAACTACAAACTTACATCGTACATAGCATTGTTCCAGGTAAATATACAGTCCGTTGTATCGCACGACGACTGAGCATTGTGCCAGCCGCCGCGCTTTCGTACATCTCTGTTTCGATCTTTTATACGAGGATCACTGGTAGACGTTGATAGCGTTGAACTCAAAGTAGGCATTTGAGAATGCTCCTGGATTGTTGTTCACATAATCTGACCAAACGATTGAGTTTTGTTTGCCAAAAGAAAAGGGCAACGTAGCAGAGCTCACCGATACAGGACCCGGGGCATCCATCCCCGTTGAAAGTAGGATCAGCCCAATATCCACCTGCGAAAACAAGTCATTGACTTCGGGTGTACCCCGCACAGAAAAATGGAGCGCCACGTACACAACGTCAGGTCAATGACGATATTCATTGGTCCAAGATAAGTGGCGAAATTACAGTATGTATCTGGAAAGTAAGCCGTAGGCGTGCCCTGATTGGACTATCAGTGTTGTTGCCCCAAACATTATACGAATCAATTACCCAGCTGTCGGTATCAACGCTGCTCCCGGGATACTTTACATCATTAGGAACCAATGGACTGTTACGTTCCCAAAAGTACACCGAGATGAAATTGGAGGTCCGCTCGATAGCATACCTAGTTGGATTAGCAACCTCGATCGACGCCTCAGAAAGGTGAAATTCACCAGCCACCGCCCTGGTCGTTGAAGTTTGGCCCATAGCTGTTCGGATCAGATGACAGTACACCACAGGCGGTATTGCCAGTGGCGTAGACATCACAATTATTTCCGACGCTCCATCTGCAATGATGGAGATGTAGAACTGCAGATGATTTGTGAACAGCGTGAAGAACGTACCCAGTCATGGTTCGAGACGCTGGCATGGTACAACCTGCAGGAGCATAAGAAGCAGCACGTCAAATCCCCGCTGGGATACATACCCGCAGTCGAGTGTAGGGTTGACTCGTTGGGCACATGGTCATTGACGCCCTCAAGGATATCTATTTCACCCTGTGCAGTAACCATTAGACACATCAGTAATGGACGTGCATGTGGTCCTCACATCAACCGGCCAAACATAACCACATTCCTAGGAACAGTGTCATTCTTCGTGGTGAAGTTCAAGATTCAGAACAGGCTCACCCTATATATGACCAAGATCGAGCAGGGACTCTGTTAGTAAACATTTCAATGTGAAACGCAAACGAACCCTGAAAAATACTTGAGCACTCTGTATATCCAGACAAATAACCAACTTACAGACAGCCGGCCATGTTGCACAGCCCTGAGGCATGTGGCCAATATCGAAACTGAAACTTTTTCAGCGGGGTAAAAATATGCAATGACAATTGTTGCAATTACATCGCAACGTGGGTGCTGTACGAAGCTTTCGATATGACGTGGAAGGAGTTTCGACCCGGTCCGCTGGGATAGAGAACGGTTGTATCATCTGCCCGTAGTGTTACAGTGTTCCCAGACACCCAAAACAAGCCAAGGCTTTGCGCGTCCGATTCGCTAACAAAGTTACTACCGTATACCATCAGACCAGTACCCCAGCGAACGGTGAGCATCACGTACACTCGTCCACCCGTTGGATCGGAAAGCGTCTGGAATGTGAAGGCACTAGTGAACGCATTCCCGGATAAGTCACTGTGCTGCCAATACGATGCAGCTTCCGCACACCCAGAGACCGCAAGCGCGACAAAGGCAAGGAGCAAGGATTTCATCACCGAGGAGGCCAACGGGATTGAATTCTGTTTCTCGTATTCCAGCATACTCTTATATAGCACAAGAGAACAACCAAAAGCCATGGTCAGGCGACCACCATACCATCACCCGTCAAGCCGAGTGTAGCATGTCCCTTGCCAGCAAAACCTATAGTGACACAAAAATAGATCCGGTGGATGTGAGCACATGGCAGTAAAATTATCAAAGAGTAGTCACAAGCTAAAGAAAGTGACATTGGTTTCCATACCGAATGACCTGACCGTATGGCGGACTTGGGGGGGATACTGCCGTGTGCCACGGACCACTATTCAGATATGAGTCGCAAGAAGTAGAAAGTCAGTGTACAGTAATGGGCTCGAAGTTGAGTCCAACTGAAACAGCGTGAGTGTGAAAGTGAGATAATACCATGTGGCAGGGTCACTCCACAAGTGCAAGTGACCCAACGATCAGGAACAATGTCCATGACATCTGTCGCATCACAACTAACAAAGATGAATAAACGCTCCACTTACAGCTGGATACGTACCTCTCGGCGTCAGATGGATGCGGTAGCTCAAAAAAGTAGACGGGAACTCGGTCTCGGTACGAGGTCAGCTGCTGAAGAGAGTCATTCGCAGCGCTGGCATACACAAGAAAGGAGAGATGCGGGGCCACTGATCGACAGAAAATGCGATCACACGAGCGACGTCACGCACGGTGATATTTCCGTTTCCTGAGACCACGCGTTCTGAGAAAGCTACATCCAGAGAAACCAAAATAAATGGACGGGAAGTAGTTGACTAGATGAGTCAGCAGCCACGTGTGTTGCAAAACAATTGCCCGCCTGTACCTGCGCCCGTGCTCAAAATTTAGATTCAGATATGATCACGGGTATGAAACCCAAGGATGTATCGACGCTGAGCAGGAGCATGCGTTGGATGGTCTGCAAGTATTAGATCGGGTCGACACTCCGTGAGAACTTAGCAATGACCTTGACCTACTGGGTTTGGCCACTTTAACGATGCATTGCCCGCTGGTTTCCGGAAACCTGAATCCGGGTATGCCTCCAATGTTGCATGTCAGTACCTTGGGCTTTTCCGACCGAGGTATCAAGGCTGTTCTACCCGTATTTAGTGTCACAATGTGCTGTTTTTCAGGATTGGAATGGAAATTCACAAACCGAGGGAGATACTATAATGCGGCGTCATCGTCGACGCTCATGATATCAAGGCACTATGAGCGCCATGTCCCACAGGGGGGCGGGGGAAAAGGATGCAGTCTTTAAGTATAAGAACGAGTTGTGTAGGAGTCGGAACGTCCGTCCGGGCTCGGCAAAGCCGAGTCGCATGGTGCATTTAAACGTGCCTTTCACGTGTGGAGTGTTGCTTGATAAAAGCTTTCGGACTAACTTGAAGTTCCACGTTCTCATCCAATTCGTTCACCTTCCTCGTATGTGTGCCGCTTCATGAATAGTTGATTTTTTCTCGACTCTTTGCCATTTGACCCGCCTACGGGGGACCATTGAACGTGGTAAAGGATTGCAACGACGACTCCTGTCCGCGGCGATACGGTGGACCACCCAATGTGTACTCTTATCGGACTCGAACCGAAGAGGCTGAGAAAACCAGAATTGATGCTTCCAGAAACCTGTGCGGCCATTCTGCCATGGTATCATTTCTCAGTTGCCGATATCGTTACAGCGGCAGGCTGTGACACCGGTTGACGGCACTTTCCTGCTGCGTCCGAATCAACTGCTCACTTGTCGGGTCCTCCTTCACCAATCATGCACCATTGTCTCCTCATCCCTGAACTCACACTCTACATCATCCACTCTCTCGCGGATGACCGTCCGGCCTGGCATGACAGTCATTACCTCAGAAATTCCAGGGACGTCGCGAAGCTTGCACGGACGTGCAAAGCACTCGCAGAGCCCGCTCTCGACGTCCTCTGGAAGACGCAACATTCGCTTGCCCCGCTGGTCATGTGCTTGCCACCCGACCTTTGGGAGTTAACTAAACGAGGCAAGACTATCGTGAGTCGCGCTCCTCGCTCATGTCTTCTGCTTCGCAATGACGCCAACGCTCATTCCTTTGGGCCCACCCTTGTAGTTTTTCAAGAGACACCCCACGCCTCTGGACTGGTCCTCTGTCAAGAAGTACGCTCACCGCATCCGGTCCATCTCTCAACCTGCGTCGTTTTCCCTTCCTAGACTCGACGATGCAGCCCTGGCCACCATCATTACACCGTCGAATTTCGGCACATTGTTTCCCTCTCTCCGACTCCTTGACTACTCCGTCATTTCAGTCGCTGCACCGATGGTACATATGTTGACGAACATCTTATCGACCGAGCGACACTTGGAGTCAATGACAAGTCTGAGCGTCATATGTCCAAGGGCTTCGCAACGAGAAGAAGTCTACAGCCTCTTCCAGGCTATACGAATCAAAGCAACCCGATTAGAAACTCTGAAGATCGAATCCTTTGCATCTCCCTCGTTAACCTTATCCCTGGCGGTGAAGCTTCGGGAAGGGGAGTTCAGGTTTTTGCGGAAGCTGGAACTGAGCTGGACGATCCATGTCTCAGCCGAGTGCTTGACATGTCTCGTCGGGATGGAGTACCTGCGAGAGATGAGCTTATGTGTGCGTCGTAATATTGCCCTTGATTTCTTGGCAAATGGCTGTTCTACTGCCGAAGTCAAAGGTTCGAGTAGAGTAACTCGCAAACGGACATTTCCCGCCTTGAAGTCTTTCAAATTGATGGCACATTCGCTCGATCAATGTACAGCTCTCGTCTCCCTCGTCACATCCCCTTTCCTTGATACCATCACCTTTTCATATGACGTACAAGCCCCAAGTGCGCTCATCGAAGCATTCTTCCGCCAGATCCAGAAGACGTGTCGGGATGCCGTCAGGATGTCCCCGCCACGTACCATCTCTCTCACGCTCAAGCATAACCTTGGCCCGTTCTCGAGCGCTGCGTCTCCCTTCCTCATCCACCCCTCCCAAACGCTCTCTCCCCTCCTCGCTCTCCGAAACCTCCGCGTCCTCCGACTGCTGCATCTCGGCACGATTGCCATCGACGACGGATTCTTGCGAGAGGCCGCAAATGCGTGGGGCGCACATCTCCATGAGCTCGAAGAGTGTGGGATACCTTGGGTTGGCGTGGAGGAGTCGAAGGATCTACCGGGATTTGTGGCAGCGACGCTCGACGGCGTCGGCACGTTCGTAAGGGGTTGTTCGCATTTGGAAAGGCTGAGACTGGCCTTTGATGGGACGGACGTGCCGAAGCTAGAGGAGCGTCCTGACGCACACCAGGGGACCCAAGGCAAGCAGGAGAGGAAGGAGGAAGAGGATGCGTGCAACGCTGACTCCAGTCAGGAAGACGAACGGCAACGGAGTGCTCCGTTTTCCTCATCTATGCTCCAGGTTCTCAATGTCCGTGATTCCCCAATCGGGGATCCAGAGGGCGTCGCCAAGTTTTTGAAGCGCGTCACGCCTATGTTGCGTGTGATCTGTGTGGAGGGGTCTTTGGATATGTGGAGGAAATGGAGAGAGGTGGAGGACCGGATGAAGCTGAGTGGGATGTGTTGAGAATTCGGTCTGTGTTAGAGGATGGAAGCCCGACGTTAGTCGCGTCAATCTGGCTTACATGTATTGTTTTGTACGCTTGGTTAGTGGATGGGCAGTTTAGACCTTCGCTTTACTAGTATTGTATAGTACGCTTGCCTTGCAATGTGTTTCAGCGCCGTCATTGTTGCCTCTCGATGCAAGACTTTAGGTCCAAAGTGTACTCATTCGTGCCAATCGCGAAACTCGCACCATCATCCTAAGCGGTTAGAGTGACCGGGTGCAGGTGCCGAGGGCGGTTGGCATCGACGATGGGCCTGGACCGGGCGGCTGTCGACCACGCGAACTGCCCGAGTGTCGTGGTGGAGATGGTCATAGTCGGGAAAAAATACCGTCAAGGAGTAGCGTGTGGCCTTGCGCAGCGCAGCACCGATTGGGCGCGCTTCCAGACATTCCGGGGCCGGTGAAAACGTCAAAGATAAAACTGTGTTTCTGTGTTCAACAGTTTGCGCAGCTGACAGCTGTATGGGTAAAAACAAAACAGCAAGTCAGCTCATGGCGAAATAGGCTCCAGAAGTCTTCACCGCTATTCTACTCACAAGATCCTTTGGAACCTCTGACGGGCAAGTCTCTTGATAAACAAGAGCTCCCCTTTGGACGTTGTAAATCGTTTGGGTTGGGCCAGATGGCACGGCACAATCTCTGTACATAGGAGATCAAGAAGATGAAGATTAGAATAGTAGTCGACGAAATACGATGTTGGCGCAATCCGCACACTCACTCGAGCTACTGAGGATTACTAAGGAGGATGCCGAACTCTGCTTGACGCTGTAAATAATTGTCCATGAGAAAACAGATCAACGCGAAGGTCAAGGACGGTGTGCGAGATAACGCGAGGCCTTGACATCCATTGAACATTGTTGCGTATGCGAGCCGTAATAGAAATCGTCTTCGTTTGACGGTCACGGTCCAGCCAGATCGAGGGGGCATGAAGGAGGACGTGGTATGCAGTGTGTTTCATTCGTGTTGATCAATTAGACCTCAACGAGGCGTCGATGTAACGCTGTGATTCGTACACACGCACGTTGTGCACTAAACTTTTTTCAGTGGAGAGGTTGCATTGAATTGCACACATAAACACCATCATCGAGAGCAGCAAGATCACCATCGAATGTAAGCAATTGAACGGCGAGGTCTTCGTTCGGCAACGCAACGAAAGCATCATGAAGCTAGTATCTTTTCTTTTCAGCATATCGATATGCACAACCATTTCGAACGCCGACGATGCCGTGAAAAGTGCAAGTGGACGCCATGACGGGCAGCAAGAAAACGAGGACAAAGGGGGAAAAAAAGAGCCGCCATTCGGTCAAACGAAAGGCCATAGACTTGAAGCTTGAAGCTTGATGGACAATCGCTCCACCACCAACGCCGAGCGTAATCAGAGATCGCCTAAGAATATGGAAGAGATCGTCAGATTAAACCCTGGGCACCATACGTGCTGATAATCGAAAGTAAGTCAGTGGCCCACGAAAAAAAAAAAAAAAAAAAGAGACGCCTGAGAAACGACACGCACTGGCAGACCTGTAGACACTGTTTGAAATAAATTGAAGGTGCGGCGACACGAAAGGAGGTCTGGTGACCGATCACAGGAGAGCAGCAGCACGACACCAATTCGACGCAGGTACTGTAGCTCCGTTTCATGACGAAAAGCGCAGCTTGATGACGCGGTACACACGATAGCCACCGAGGGCTTGTGCTTTATGTATAGAGAAAATAAAAGATACGGACGTTACCTTAATGCTGGAGGCAAGGTCATATGATGCGGATTTTGTCTGCCAATAATCAACAGTCGCAAACAGCTCCTTAGTAATCTTGAAGCGCTGAACTCAAAAACCGCCAGCCTACCATTGTTCGGGTCAATTACCATCGTCGCAATGGACTTTGCTGTGTGGCTTGACCTCCCCTTGGTAAAAAATTTCGAGACAAGTACGACAAGTGAGTAACAATCGGAGATTAGCTATTGTACAAAATATGGCAATTTGAGGCATGTGGTTTTCGTGTTCAGCAACACGGTCCGCAAAGGATTGCTGGGATGTGTGATAAGAGGGCGTTAAGCAGCCACTCAGGCGCTTCAAGGTCTGCAGAGCAGACCCTGGTTAGAGTCATCTAGCAGATACCAACTGCCGTGCACCAATCCTGGGAGTTCGCCTGTCTTGTTTCCGGATCCCTTGCTCTTGCCATCCCAAACTTGACCGTCATCCGTGTTCTCGTATTTCGCATTAGTTTCTGTAACGTATGTTGTAGTGACGGTTCCTCCTGTCTTCCGAATAACTTGGCGGCGAGTGAAGATGACCACAGCCACGCTAGACAGATTTCTCAGCGCTTAGTCGCTCAGCAACCCGAAATTGACTGCGGCGCGGTCATTCGAGCTTGAATCCAGAGCAGCCGGTCGCGCTGAGACTTACTGCGCTCCCAGCAACGCCAACGGCTTAGATCGCAGCTGGGAAGGTGCGTCAGTTGTCCAACAATCTCTCAAACCATCATGCACTCACTCCAGCTTGAATCTAGTGACCTGGAACAGACCAATAATCCGTGGACACGTTCCAACGACCAAGATTCATCTCCGTCCACAGTGACAGCGAGAAACCCTCGGCAAGACCGTGATATGACCTTCGTTCCTTCGCCCCCACCTCAATCCCCCCAACCAACACACCCCCAGCCCTCAATGATGCAGGAAACAGACACGACTCAGACGGACCCCCCCATCGCATCGCTCAAAGCCATCTTCCCGGATTTCGACGACGCCGTCATGTCTGTATATCTCACCCTCGTGTTTTTGGCTTGGATTGTTAAAGCGTTCAATGCAGCCTTTCCGTGCTCGAATCGACGAATTATGATCACGATCATGCGCTCGATGTGCTCCTTGGGATGAACGATCCGTCATTTGTTCCCCCCGCCCCACCCTTGTCGCAATCACCTAACCAGTTCCAATCCGTTCCGTCCTCTGATGCCCAACGTCTCTCGCAAGAAGCGCTCGACGAGCAGCTCGCAAGGAGGCTCGCTCTCGAAGAACAACAAGCTGCCAGTGAGGCATGGCCGCCACAAGGTGCGGAGGGTCAAACGACGTATCAGGCTTATCAGCCTCGACGAGGAGGGAGGAACAACTTGGGCGGTCAATCCCAGGGTCAACCCCAGACCCAAGGTCAGGGCGGAAAGGACACCATGGGAGAGTTCCAGGAAGGGTTCAATCGTATCGCTGAATGTACGTCTGTCGCGGTATCATCCATCCGTTCGTCAGCTGGCGATTCGATCCCACCTTTCATCTCCCTTCTGACTATTCATTCGTAGCGGGAAAGAAGACGTTTTCATCCATCATGACCAAAGTGAGAGCAAAGATGCAAGAATTCGAACAAGGTCAGGGATGGTCTGGGTCCCAGAACCCTCCCGAACAGCTCCCCCAAGCGGCTTCATCGTCATACTACCCTTCCTATGCACCAGGTCAACAACAAGGCTTGGGACAAGGCGCATATGGACAGCCCGCAAACCCGCAAAGACAGACGAGTCCATCACAGCCAGCTTGGGCGAGCACATACCTGCCGTCTCCCCCACGTTCAGGGGTATCGCGTCCCGCAGCCACAGAACCTGCGCAGTCCGCGACCCTCCAACAGTCTTCGTATTACGATCCCAACGCGCAGGGATACGATCTCTATGGTGATGACGAGGAGATTCAGATCATCGACAGGACGACTCCCTCTGCTGCCGTATCAAACACCGCGCAGAGCCCTGCGACACCGCCGCACACTAGTACTGATAGCCCGGCTACCCCGCCGCCTTCGTCAGGCACGAGTTCCCCGCCATCCTACGCCTCGCCCGTCTCGCCCCCGCCAAATATGAGGCTGCCTTCCACTAGTCCTCCCGCCCAATCCCTCTCCCCGACGATCGCAGGTGCAAAGGGCACGACGCCCGGTACGCCGGGAGGTGTCGATTTTAGTGTGTACACCCCTTTCTTGCCCCCGATTCCCTCGATTTCACTCATCGTTACCGTCCACGCTCACGTCGCGTTTTAACAGGTAAGCTTGGTCTGTTACCGAAACGGCCTATATCGCTCGTGCGGCCACAGTCTCCACCTGTCGCCGGCGGTACCAATGCCAGCGTCAGCGTCAGTGCGCCAGGCGTGGCTACCGCGCATTCGGAGAGCACGACCGCCAGCTCGGATAGAACAGAATCCGAGTTTCTCGAGAATCCGTTCCAGGACCCAAAGTGAATGAAACAGGTGATGCCCCCGTTTTCTTTTTCGATTTGGAGTTCCATAGATGCTTTTTTCCTTCCTTCCTCTCTTTCTGCTCTTTTCCGTTTCGATGTCGATGACGCGTGAAACCGGCGTGTGACTGGTACTTTAAGCCTATATGAATACTATACGGACACCAGACCCGTTGTTCGACACATGTACCATCGTGAATGCTGTACAAGCGTTGCCAAAGAATCCCTTGTGACCGTGCCAGATTTGAAAGGAACGGGGTGCTCAATGCTCGGTCCGGTGACGACAAGGGTGTCCATGTCCTAGCAAGCGCTTTTGATCTAAAATACACGGCTCTTGAGAGATCTCCCCATTCGACCAAGCTTGTTAGTCTTGCATCATCACGTCCCCGCTCACGTCCACGCCCGAACCGCCCTCCTTTCCCTCCACCGGCGCCCGCCACAACGCACTCCAGCGCGGATACACCCGCTTATACAACGCCATACACACCGTATCCATCTGTGTCACCGGCCCATCGAAATACGCCTTGAAATACCCGTGCGTCCCGAGCGACTCCCGAACGTGTCCCGAACGGCCGTGCTTCGTGTGCAACTGCACGGGTTTGAAAAACGCCACGTCGTCGGCGTCGAAGAACATGTACCGCACCGAGGCGGTCTTTCGGTGTACCCGGAAGGGGTGGCCGGAGAGGACGATGCGTTTGGCGATGACGCGTGTAGTGTCGGGGTTGAAGAAAGTGCCCATGGCGACGAGCTGGGGCGCTGTACGGGTACGCATCAAGTGTAAGAAAGGCGGAGTAGGCGTCACACGTGGAAAGATAGCATCACTCGCCTTGTGCATCCTCCGACTCTCGCAAGAGTGTACAGGGCTGTTTGCCAAATGTCACGGGTGCATATATGCTTGCGACGACCGTTGTACCGTGCCACAGGAAACGCTCAAACTTGTGCACGTTGTTGGCGCCCTTGCCGCCTCCCCGAGTGTGTTGGCTGTAGATGGGATTGACGCGCAGGCGACGGGGTCCATAGCAGAGGATCAAAGGGTCCTGAAATGATGGATGTTAGAAAAGGGCTGAACGGCCTGACAAGGAGGAGCGTACCTTCGATTTCACAGATCCCGAATACTCCGTATTACGTTGCACAGTGAAGTGTAGGACCGTTTTCTTGTGCTCGTGTTTCAAGAGACCATAGAGAACGATCGGCGCGCGACTCGGATCACTGGCCTCTTGCGGAACTCCCTCCAAGCACACCGTAACTCTCGTTCCAGGCTACGGCATGTTGGGTGTAAAGATATAGAGGCGAGTGGACAGGACATACCTCTACGCCTTCGATCTCTGCCGCCCGAGATACGTCTCGCTCAGTCCGCTTGAATTCTTCAAACTCAAATATTCTAGCGTATTCCTGGGGCAGATTCTCATACGGATCCCATGGACTTGTCCGAAGTGACCGTAGGCCACGGTACCGTGCAAACCGCGTACGCGCAGGGATATCACGGGGAGTGTCAATTTCATCAGGGAACTCCTGAGCGTCACGTTCTTCTTGAGCATGATTCCGCCAGTCCTGAAGTCTGAACGGAAAGTATGGATGAGTAAACATCAACAGAGGGAGAGAACGTGTCTGACTGTTTCTCCTCTTCCTCGACATCAAGATCCCGAAACGCAACTATACTCTTCTTCTCGCTCTCTAGCTCCATCTCCTCATCGATGGGTACCATTTCTTCCTCTTCCACGGGGGCATCATCCTGGTGATCACTTCCCTCTTCCTCGTTATCGTCTTCATCATCGGGTTCATCGGCGATCCAGGCGGCTTGGTATTCGCTCATACCTTTCGGTATGCGCTTGATTCGTTTGGGCGTAGTGCCGTTTTTTGCGTCGGGTACTTCGATGTCATCCATACCCACTTCTCGCGTCGGCGCCCCAGCCATTTCCTCTTCGGTAGGCCACGTCTGCTCATTCGCCATATCATCCGGAACGTTTGTTGAGATCATGGAATCAGCCGAAGAGGGCACCCGTTCCGAAAGAACCTGAGGCTCGATCTCCATCGCAGCCACCTTGTGAGGTTTTGATCGCATTGTCGGAGCGGATATGATCTACCAAGCGTGAAATCAACCAATGGATGACGATCAAAGGGATAGAGGCGCGCACTTTGGTCACTTGATGATCTCCAAACTCAGGTAGATGCACGAGTCTGTTGGCACTCAGACGGCCGCCACGTACGATGCCCGTCACCTTCAAGGTTCCATCCTCCCATTCCACGTTTTCGCCTACAATCCATGTTCTTCCCGTTCGCCATCGGACTTCGTCCGGCCGTCCCTCTGACAGAAAGCGCAACGCACTCAGCGAGTCGGAAGGCGAAGCCAGATCGAACACCCGTCCTTGCGAAGGAACGAAATATTGTATGAAGGACAGCAAAGATTTCAAAATAGCGGTGCGTGATTTTGGGTCAAGTGAAGATGTGGATGGGTCAGGTGGGATGGCAGACACGACGGTCGGGAGGCCTTGGGCTTGTAGGGTGCGAAGAAGGGTGTCGCCCGCTTCGGGAACCTCTACAGTCGGACTGAGCAGGAAGAGGACGTAGTCGGCAGCTTTAGCAGCGTCGAGCGCTTCCCAGTGTCGGCCGTATCTGACGGGGATAAACTGAAGGGACGTCTTGAAGCGATCTGCCCTAGCAAAAAGGAGGGTGGGTAAATGATGAACGATGGTTAGAGCCACTGGAGAACGTACTTCATCTTCCATATTGGTGAATTCTCTTTGATACCATCTACATCTTCTACAACGGATGTTGCAAGCGCACAGACGGCATCAACTGTAGCAACGCCTTCGCACAGGGGAATGACCGCGACGATGCGAGGAGCACCGTCCACGCCATTGAATATGCGAGTAGAAGCGACGAGGGAAGCACGCTTTGCGGCCTGTGCTTGTTTTTGTGTGTTACGCCTGTTTAGGCGAGCCTGCGCCGCGGTGCTCACTGCAGGTGATTTTGTGGAGGGACGCTGAGTACGTCCTGACGAAGGATGTGATACTCCGACAGTACAGATACGATAGACTCACCTTTGGCAATCTCTTTAAGAGATGACTTTGTGGCATGTTTTGATTTAAATGATTTGTTTTGCTGCAGGATTTGGATTGAGGCGATTAGCGGTTGATGATACGATCTTTGCGTACCTGCTTGAGCGTCGGGCGATGGTGATGTACGGTGTCGACCATCATTAAACCTGATAGCGACCACGGCACCGCGCTCGAGTGGCTCACAAGGAACCAGCTACACCGAGTGGTTAGTATCAAGACCAGAGATGGTGCAACCCCTCAGATCTTTTGGCCGTGTTGGAAGATAATTTTTTGCCAGGAGTGCCTGACATGGATGTAGGCGTGTGAAAACCGATTCAGATGAACTTCTTAGAAGTATACCGAGCCAACTGACGCTCAAGGTCTTCCAGTCGTTCCAAGCTGTGGATGAGACCTACAAGACGCACCATAAACGAGTCCTGGTGGCGGTATGGTCAGGACTCACGCTGTGCAAGCTGCCCGCGACCTTGTGAATGTATCTCCGAAGCGATCACACGAGCACCACCACGAATATTTAAGTAATAAGACCTTTTTCCTTCTTTTCCATTCTCAAACAATTTCCAGAGTCTTACTCTAGGCTACTTTCCGAGGCTCCACTTGAAGATGCATGATGTCCTACTCATATCGGAGATCTGCCGAGAAATATGCGGAGTGTTGGACCAATCATCTCTCCCTGTAATAGCGCGGACTTGTCGCGCACTCCACGACCCAGCTCTAGACGAGTTGTGGAGGGACATGTACAGCATTTACCCCTTCGTGCATCTCTTGACCCAGGCTACGCCCGAGGAGAGCCAACAGGCAAGTCCAAGTTCTTGCCCTTTGTCCACACCAATCTAAATTCGGTGCTACCGGCAGACTTCTATTCGGTGTCTAACTCCGCAGCAATGGATGACGCTGCGCAAATATTCAGCACGCACCCGAGCGCTCTACATGTGCATGATCGACGACGCACCCTATTTCGACCGATTTCCATGTCTCTCAAACCCACCTGATCCCGACTCCTTCTTCCCGAACTTGCGAACCATCGCATGGTATCCTGACAATCACTTGGCAATGCTACCCTTTCTTCACTTCCTGTGTGGGCCTGCATTAACATCGCTATCTGCGGAGTTCGCTACTGACTCAGCTAGTCTTGCAATGGTGGCGGGTTTGGGAATTATTTGTCCAAACATCACCGACATATCGATTTCCGCGTCAAGCGAAACTCTTAGCGATGATCTGGCGAATGCGCTGTCGACGTCAATCTGTCACTGGAAAGACCTCAAACACGTTTCATGTGATGACCTCACAATCTCAGCTATGGAACACCTTAGTCAAGCGAGGAACTTGGAGTCGTTGACTGCGTGTGCCTCCGGGCGCATATCGTCATTTTCTCAAGCCCTCGGTGTGCAAGAACTGTCTTTCCCCCGCCTCCAACACCTTCACTTATACACGGGACTATTGTCGACGACAACTGTTTGTTTTAGGGGTCTTCGCCTAGCATTGAATGAGTTCAGGCTCGATCTCTTCGATGCAAAAGATGTGTTTTCCGGCTCGTCTTGTTTGCGGGAATTATTCACAGCACTCGTGGAGGCTTGTTCGCATGCTTCTCTCACGAAGCTGTATCTCTGCGTTATCTGTCCATATTTCCCGTCCCCAGCTTCGGTCGCAACGATACGCGACATCAGACCTCTCTTCAATTTCACCAACCTCCGAGTTGTTTCTCTGGAGGGACTCTCCACATTCACATTAGACGACGACGACATTGCAGAGCTAGTGTCTACTTGGCCAGGCATCGAAGAACTCGTGCTCTCGACGTACGTGGATCATCCCAACGCGTCCCTGCCAACCTTCCAGTCACTCCTCCGTTTGGTCCGCTCTTGCCCCAAACTAAGGGCGCTCTCGCTCGTCGTTGACATGACAAAATTAGTCACACCATCCCTTTGCGTGGTTGGATGTGACGTACGTTCAGACAATCTACAGGATCTTTGCCTCGGAAATTCCCCGATCGGTTCGCCCACCGCCGTCGCTCACATGTTGCACAGTCTCTGTCCTGCATTAACACAAGTTGATTTGAGCGTATGGAATAAGGAACCCCTGAACCGGCTTCCTCGGCGAGATCGGTACGAGACGTATTGGGGAACAGTGAACATCGAGCTTCAAAATTTGAGGGGGATAGACACGAGGCAAGTGAGTCTTGATTCATTTCCACAGTTGCGTTTCCGTTGTTCTGATCCCGAATTAGTGCCGACCATTAATTGGTGGTCTAGACTAGTAATTTAGACGGAGACCAGCTTTTTATTTCATTCCGATACTTATAGCACACCATTTATTTGTAGGTCCTCTCACGGTGTGGGACTTACTGAAACCGCGCGTTTCAGTACAAATATAATCCTTCGATCCGACTTTGAAACGGCAGGATCTATCATCTCCGTGCACATTCTTGCAGGGATTCTCTTGTGACCCCAGAGAAATATGTATCTTCCATCGCCTCCCTGAACCCTTATCCAGCCCACGCTGATCTGTGACCAGAAATTCTCACTTCTTCTGAGCCAGGGCAGTGCGTCGATGACTCGCACATATTTCTTTCGACAGTGTAGGTGTTGATCAGCTTCAAGAACCTCGCAAGAGCATTTCAGCTCGACACGGTCTCATTTCCTCTACCTCGCTTCCTCGGCAGGACAACAAAAGCGCGGAGGTAATCTTCGAGAACTTTCCTTTTGTGCGTCAGCGCTATAAGGAGGTCATCTTCAGCGACTCGACGTTGTGCGTTGGTTGCGTGATGGCATGGAGGGGTCATTTAGAGCTATTGAGTGACCATGGGACGCATGGAAAGGCCATCTTCGATCGCAAGTTCAATTCATGTCGACGACACGCCCCGTAACATGTAAGGTCGTGTGCATGAATACGGCCTCCCTCAGGCTACGCTGGCATGTCTCGTCGGCAAATGATGTACACCGAGAACGAGTAAGCAAAGCCGATGGTCATCGTGCCAAGCAGGCAGAAGACGTGAACCCGGCTGTGTCATGCACGCTAATTACGATTGGACAAAAAATAAACCAGTTGCCTTGCACCTCATAAGTTTTTGAAATGCAAGCGGAACCCCGTGCGTGATTTTTACAGCAAATGGATCCAGGATGGAATCTGGCAGCGGAGTTGAACGACAGAAATACATTACGGTTCTAGGAAACGATATGTTGGTCCCCTCATTCTCTCCGCACTCCCCCGGCAACACCACCCGTCAGGATGCTCGGCAGTTCATGGTCGTTAATTGCATACAGCAAGGACACAGAACCGCCCATCAGCAAAATCAGGGTGATCACGGTACCAGTGATCAAGACGAATGGGCTAGGAAGATCGTGTTGGGACGGACAGCAAGACACAACAAGCCGAGAAAGAAACCCACCCGCTAACGTCCCTCCGCTCGCACATCTCACCTGCCCAATTCTGGACTTTGCCTGCTTCGCTGATGGTGGTCGTACAGGCACAGACGAAACATTCCTGTCCTGCACGTGTTGTATTTGTGCACTGTCCGTGTCCAGAGCAATCGTTCGTCACATCGGTGCAGGCAAGCAAGGAGCTGAAACAAGACGAGAGCGCTTTTACGGGCTGAAGAGAAGGTGTGACCTCGGCAGACTGATCAGCAAGTAGAGGGTTCCTTCTCTGAATGCTCGGCGCATGCGTCACCAATGCGAAGTGAACCAACTTGTCGGCCAGCGCGGCCTCGATGACAGCCTGCAAGGTTTGGATGGCGAGTTTGTATTGTTCGCTGGACGTGCCATACGACGCTGCGAGCTTGGGGATGCCTGACAACTCGAGCGCCGCAAAACGATCAGACCCGGGTGTCGAGTCGAGGTAGTCTACGAGAGTCGACATTTCGGCCAAAAATGCTTCGTTGGCCGGTGTTGGGGCAGAAAAGATATCGAGCATATGAGGGATGCCTTGGATCGGGATGGAAGGTCCACTGGCCACATACGTGTATACATGCGAAGCGCGTCGACTACATGTCTTGAGAAACGATGGTAGTGATTGCGATTGGAATTCTGAGAACGAAAACGATTGCTTCAACGTCGACGGAACAATGTCTGTACTGAAATGAGTGGAAATCGGGCAGGACGTTCATGCCACCTACCATGAGCATATGCTTCGTCAACGAGTAACAGCAAGGCACTCTGGTCGCCTTGCCCCACGAATTCGCGTTCCCTCAACAAATGGTTCAACCGCCCTGGCTGATTGACGGCCTCAAACTGTTCGAGGCCAAGGTGAGCTGCTAGGACAAGATTTGCCTGCTGCGGAGAGAGGCGAGATGGAAGAGATTCTGGTGGATTGAGAAAAACCGTAGCAGCCTGCGAAAGGCTGAAGAAGAGGAAAGTTGCTAGCAGTCTATACATCCTGGCCAACACCAGACTCGGCTACGAACGTCGAGGAGAATAACTAGTTCGTGTTGACGCCTGTTTGTTATACCCACTTTGCCCACTCAGCCAATCATACATCGACTACTCAACCAAGAAATTTATCCACAACATTCACAGCTCGCCATCCGGAGCCTGAGAGGACAGTTGCACCTCACCTGGACCGGGTGGCTTCTTGAAATCAACTTCCCCAACGGCCAGAAATCCTAAGCTTTCGGTGGGCCCAGATGCCGCCAGCCAACCTGATTACGATTACGCACTCGTCTGAGTCACGCAAAAGTTGGGGTGAGTATGGACTAACTTCAAAGGATGCGATACCTCTTTGTGACAGTAGCAGCCAATTTTCCATTCCACCCAACCCCCCGCCATAGACGGCCTGCGGTTGGATGGATGCACCCGCGACGCTAACCCCGGACCCAATCCCATCGGGAACTTTCGAGGCAGAGTTCGATCTAGCCGGCAAGAATTAGCTCAGGGACGTGCACGAATACAGACATGCCCCACTTTGAATGATGCAGGATATGCGACATGCTCGCAGCTCGCAGGAGTGTCCATCCGTGAGGGTTCAGGTATTCAAGTGGCAGCCAATGCTACTCTAACTTGGACCCACTACAGAATCAATCACCGGAAATAACTCGACACGAGGGCGAAGGCATGCACCTCGAACGAGATTGTTGAACGTGTTCGGCTTAACACAAGGTTTCAGCTGGTTATCAGTTGTACGGTTCGTGCAATTCAATTATGATACAGTTAGTCCTAAAGAGGGTGGAATGGAAGAACTACCACTTTTGTTCACAGGCTTACCACTGATATACGTTGCCCCACAGCGGCCCAGTGAAGTTCTCGGCAAGCAACCAAACGCTTTTTGTTGTAAAATGGGCCCGACGCACTGGGTCAACACGACCCCAGATCCGCCGGGAATTGAGAACAAACTCGTCTTGAGACAGGGCATTACGCCAACCTTTTACATTACGATTGGGCTCCCCTGCTGGTTCGGCGCGGGCGCTATCTGCCAAACCCCGCAGGGCGTATCGGTAACACGGTTTATGTAAGTACCTCAGCACCTCACCCCAGTAGCAGTTCTGTAACGTATGACGTTTACAAGTATTGGGAATGATGATCAGAAGGAAAGAAATAGAAAATAGAGAAGCAAGATAATTAACCTTCTTCGCTTGCCCAGAGATAACATCTTTGTTCCGACTTACAAGGGATTATGCGAACGTGACAATGTCTACAGATATTTATCAGACCGCTTCCCGAATCCCCGCATGACGTTTGATTGAACATCTTGCCTTACATACACCGTTATCAACTGGAGCAGAATCTCCAGCGACCGTATCTGTATCGATGATTGTACTATTGGCTCCCAAAGATCAGCTCAGAGCTGGAGCTGCGGTGGTGATGTGGTCTGTGCGTGGGAACCCCCAACTTGATGCCCTGCTGAGTTTGAATTTGCAAGCTTGTCCTGTTAGTCATTGAACTATAAAAGCTCCCTCTCTGCCTCCCACCACCTCCTGTTTGCTGTACCTGACACTGTCGGCGTCGTTCACAATGTCGAATAAGATTGTGGTGAGCTGCTCGCCCGACCTTGGTTGTAGTAGTCCAGTCAGGTAACAGAGAAATTTTTGAGCCTTCCATCTACCGCGCTGTCATAGACGAAGTCATTGCCGCCATTAAGCCCGAATTCGACGAATATGGCGTTAGCGAAGACGTCCTAGCTGAATTGCAACATGTGAGTGGTCGTTGATCCGTTGGTTGAGTGTTTGATTTGGGTTGGGTTGACCGTTCCCTCCCGTAGAAATGGCAAAGCAAAGTCGTTGCTTCACACGTCGCTGAGTTTGAGCCGCAACCACCGCAGGCTGCTCAGCATCATCCCGTTTACCCGCCTCATCCGATTCACATGATGCAGCATCATCCACACTATCCGGCTCCTCACAACCCATACGTGTCTCCCGCGCAACAACCGTCAGCACAAGTGAAAACTGAACCTGTGGATAGTCGGTACATCTTGAGTGGTCCTCCTGGGATGTCGCCCTACGCGCTGCCCCCTCTTCCTGGGCCTCAGCTAAACGGGGTGAAACCACCTGCATATCCGGGGGGGCAGCAGGGGGTATTATCTTTCTCCCCTCACCCACCGCATCTTGCGCGTCCCGCGGCTGTCCCGCGGCCATATATCCCTCCGGTACCGGCGGCCGCGGCCTCGCAACATGCCCCAGCTTCCACAGCAGCGGCAACAACACAGCAATCCGCTCCGTCTAATCAGACCACTCAACCTGCGGCCGCACCTCAGCCAGTGGCACAGGCAGCACGTCCAGCAGGTCAACAGATTCCTCAAGTCGACGGGCCCTCCATTTCGGATTCGGAATCACCATCCCCTCCGCCGAGTCAATCATATGCACCTCACCCCTCCCACCCATCATTACCTCAACCCATGCAAATATCTAGTACGTCTCAAGCAGGGGATGAAGCAATAAACAGCGACTTGGATGACTCTGACACGGAGGGCGAGGAGGATGCAGAAGAAGGTGGCCAAGGAGATACCGACATCGTGTTCTGCACTTACGACAAGGTTTATTCACACGCTGAACCATATTTATCGTCAGTCTCACTTAAGCATGGCAGGTCGGACGAGTGAAGAACAAGTGGAAATGTATCCTGAAGGACGGCATGATCCACATCAATGGCAAAGACTACCTATTTACCAAATGCACGGGGTAAGAATCCGTTTGGTGCTTCTTGGCGAGCGATCTCTCAAACCATTCTGCAGTGAATTTGAATGGTAGTCGTGCTCTTGGCACTTTTTCCTGGGACCACGGTCGTTAGATTATCTGCATTGCGCATCGCTATTCTGCACATTTAAGTCATTACTCATCAGTGAGATCGTCGCTTATCATGTACAATAGTAATACCATCCCATCATCATGCAGCGAAGGTCGAGATGATGCTCTGTGTGACAGACAGTCAGCAATCCCGAGAATTCTACCTTTACCCCTCTTGCAACGACCCGTTCCACGTCGTGCGTGACGACAGATCAAATTCTGTATACCATCTCCCCGCGGAAGTGTAAATCGTCCGAAACATCGCGCGAGAACTACCAAGGGTCGTTGGTGTCAAAACATCAACATCAAATCTCCGAGTCGATAGGCTCTCGATATCTTCAAGTTTGTGGGTCCGCGCAAACACACTTGTAATCTCGCTTCGCACTCGGTTGTCTGACACCACTGGAATGCGTGCTTCAAGTTGGGGAGGGTCGACGGCGAACAAGAGGTAGGAACGCATCGTTCATCTGTCCGGCAACAACGGCAACCGATGGGGCACGATGACCTGACGTAGAACAAACGCACTCGACACGTGAAGAAACTCGAAGATCAGTTGAATTCCTACGACTGAATGTCCCCAACCCACACGTGTTATGCACTCACATCAAACGATTTTTTTGTTGGCAAGAGTTGTTTGGTCGGTTTGCCTTGGCCCCGTACTAGCCAATCAAATGCTAGTGAGGATGTTAACACGGGATCTACGGGGATCTGCATGACCATGCTCGCTGATCAGCCGACGTGTGACCAACAAGTTACAACAACAACTTCAACAACAACAACGAAAAAGTCAGAGGCCTCACCGATTTCATATCAGATGGCATCGTGGAACAGAATTTACTCCAGAGACGTTCTCGAACCCTTGTTTCATCCTCGCAACCGACACGGATGAAAAACACGCGGTAAGAAGAGGGTGTTGGGCCGCACAAACGTAGCTCGTTGACGTTGTTCTATTCACTGATTCCCATTCGCTCGCGCCATGTTTGGAGCTGTGGGTCTAGCATGAGCCTAGGCTGCCTCGCAAATGCCTCGTGTGGGGGGGGGAGAACGGTTATGAAAATCGGGGGCCTGGAGGAGTCCATAAGAGACGTAGGGACGAAGAGTACTGCTACGGTCAACTCGACATTTTTCGCTGGCGGGACGCTTTCGAAATTGGAAATGAAATTTCCCGTTCGAAAGCGTCCTGCAGCTGGGAAGAAACACTGCCTCCTTCCGCGACCAGTTCCAAGAAGGGGGACATGAGCACCATGCAATGGATCGACTGACGCCCGCGAAGATGTCCGAAGGTTACCAATTCTAGGAGGCAAGTAATGAAAAGGGAGACAGGCTGCGATGAGAGAACCGACCAGGTAGGAGGGGGACGAAGTGGGTCGCTGGGTCCAGGCATCCCATTTTTTCATAGAGTTATCCGCCGATCGCCCAAAAGAAGATGTCCTTCACGTTTGCACCGTTCAGGTGAGTATTGATGCCCGGAATGATCCGCACAAGTCCATTTAAAGCTCGCGTCTGCAGATAGAACGGATAAGATCTCCAGCCGCTTCACATCGAGGGTACTTGACTCATAGGCTCAACAAAAGAAACAAGGTTGGGGGTTCCCCGGCTTGTTGTGGAAAGCACGGCCTTAATCACCCAATCAGCAAACCCGGAGCGGAGGATGCTAAGGTGGTGGAACTTTGCTGACATATTGACAAAAATAGCGCCGTGTAACCCTGAGGGAAGCAAGGTTCTCATGGATATACAGGATCAGGCGGACGAACATCTTGCCTTCCCGGCTTGTACCCGCATGGGCATTGGAACAATCAGCTGTTAAACCCACTCGGCCATTCTCAGGCGAAGCGTTTCCCCTTTGATCCACGGGTGAAGATGAGCATGCCACGCGGGACGAAATTGGTGCCGGATTATGGAAGGAGCGGTGAGTATTAGAAATTGAGCTTCGTCCATACGTCTGAAACCTGAAGGCCTGATACCGTCCCCATTGATTTAAATGGGGTGGGATAACGTCGAAGTTCGGGTCTTGAACGGTGCCGTCGATAAGAGGGTACAGATCACGAAACGGAAGCAACTGAAAGGATAACGCACCGCGGCTTTGTAATATTGAGTGCCTGGGAGGGTCACATTGATTCGACGCAAGTTACTAGAGAGGACCATTATTTCCCTCTGCGCTGGTTATCTAGAAACGTGATGATCGTCATTTGCTTGATGGCTCGGTGCTGCCACGGCATCTGCGACCGTCCCGATAGGAAGATCTAGCGAAGGGTCGATATCACAGCGCCTAGGTTTGGCAATCGTATGGAAGGACCGGGTTAGCAGGAACATTTCAGAGCTGTGGGTGCGCCCAGACAACAGTTAACGTTGGCGTGGTTATACCTACCGACCGGGGTAGGAAGATGATGTGATGACGGACCTGAATTTATCTGTAATTGGAGTCAACGTATATGGCGGAAACAATACACAAGATTTTTGCATTTCGTCAGTGGGTACAATTAAGCCAAATGCATAGCAATTGTTCACAGAACACGGGAAGCATTTAGTGTAGTTAGAGTACAAAAAAAAACTGGTCGTCCTACAGAGATTGGCTAGAACATTCAGATTCTGGTCACCTCTGTAAGCCATCTCCTGAATCGGAAGGACATATCAAGACACTCTCCATGCATTGCCTTCGCTATTGCGGGTACCCGTTGTCGTGATTGCAAGCACTGTCGCTTTGTAGGCTAAGAGAGCAAGATAATTTATCACCGCTGCACGGGATAAGAATCCGAAAATAGTCACCCGGACCGTGATCCTAATGACCGCAGAGCCATATCGTCGACGGGGTTTCTGCGGTACGGGCGTCGCTGCAAAGAATGAAGTGGCGCAAGATCCACCCTGGACGATCCGATGGCACCTGCAGAATCCTCTGAAGTTCTCACCGCATAAAGTTGAGTGGGGAGTTCAGAGCGAAATAGCTGAGCAGGTGGTGGAAGAGAGATCTGAGAGTAATGGTTATGGGGGGATTGTGTGATTGCAGTTGGATGTGCGTTGGATGTGAGTATGTTTTCCTCTTGACCCGTATCGGGAATTGGTTGAAACATACCAACCGTAGATGGGGGTCGATCAAAATTTGAAGTAGATTCATGTACAGAGCTCGAATAAGTACAAGCTAACTCAGGTCGATACTGTGCACCCCTGTCTTCAACAGAAGAGCTGGTTGGTGCTGCAGCAGCAGGGCGGGATTGGGGGGCGGGATGGAGGATGGACGAATACTCAGCAGACCGACCCTGATCAAGAGTGACTCTCCGGTCTCTGCTCGGAGCATTGGATTGAGAATCAGGAATGCCCGGTAAAGATGAACGACGAAATTTGTACTCGATGTCCTCGGCCTCAGGTCTCAATGGGGGTAGTGTATGAAGGATTCCAAGAGACGGGAGGGGCGGAGGCACGGAGTATTGCGGCATTTCGGGAGAATGGTGGAAAGCAGGAGGATGGGAAGCCTGTGGACTAACCCGATAAGGTTCCTGGGTGAACGTTGGTGGTGACGGCCCTGGGTAAGGGGTAGGTTGGGAAGGATATGCTGCAGGGAATGGGGCGTATGTTCGCGACACGGAAGAGGGTACTTTATTAAAGACGTCCGTGCGGGCACGAGTATCATCCCCCTTGCGATTCTTGCTGACGCGGGTGCTCTGGAAGGTTCCCTCTGGCACCACGAGCTCAGCAACGCCAGGAATATCGTCGATAGTACCGAGCTGGTCGACGGTTGCTTGTGTGAAATATGCAGCTATTCTGGATCAGGAAAAGACATACAACAAATGTGTGGTTGAGAACTTACTCAGGTGCCATTTTCGGCGACCCTTTTCTGTTTCGACCCAAACTGAGTATGTTTGCTTTACTAAAGGGTCCCAGTCTCGCGGGGGTTGCTTATCGGAAGTGCTGAATCAGAACTACTGAGGCAAAAGAAACACATTTATTTGAGGACATATAGTTACCCCGAGTGACCCGCATCTGGAGGCGGGGTGTATTTTTCGTAGTAAAAGAGAAATTCCTGCAAATACAAAAATGAGCGGCTGCATGTGTCAATGGTAATAAAATGAGACCGCACGTCTCGCACGCGGGAGGGGCTCCAACGACGACCTTCAGTGAAGCGCTCGATGCCGAGACCGGTAATTTCAGTATGGGGACCCCTTTCCTCCCAGGCATAGACACAACCTGAACGCAAGGCAAGGCGCTCGTCTGCGTCAAGCCGCCTGGTGATCATGGGCAGTACACGGCGTTGGACAGCATAGAAGATCTTGTGCGCGTCACGGGTTGAGCGGATACGAACATTGGTGCTAGTTGGGCACTGCTGCATTTGTGCGTCAGTTGGGCAAGAGAGATAGTGAATGGGGGGGGAGAGGCGGGGAGGGGAGAAGGAGCGAATGAAGGAGTATATATTCTATCCGAGATCTGGTGAGGGGGAGGAGTCTATTTGGTAATTTAGTTTGGTAATTAATTAAACTATTTTCTAACCCAGTAGGCAGCGGCTGTAGATGCGATGACCAGATTTTATCAGAAAACTGTCAAAGGAAAAGGAGATACTACTATGATAATTACCGCAAGCAGCCGCAACCTTATTGGTGCAATTGACCCAAAAGGTTGGTCGTCAATCTCGATTGCTGCCCGAAACTCTATCACTTTATTACAACTTAGATAAACCACCCAAACAACGAAAAAAAAAAGTATTTCTCTGCGCATGATCCACTGAATTCAGAGGGTCACACTAGTATCCACATCCTGAGCCCTGTCCTCATCACCCCTCCCGGCATACTCCGGCCCTCCCCTTCATACCCACCGCTTCTTCGCCCTCACCCTGAAGATCGGTCAACTTGCCAAACATAACAGCATGGAAAGTCCCGCGATCACCGGCCAGAATACATCATTGAACCAGACTCTTCAATTGAGGGATGCGGCTGTGAAATCCCTTTTGTACTTATCAGATCACCTATTCTCTTACAGCCAGTTACCTATAATCTTGATGACTTGATCCGAGTACTTCTTGTACCCTTTCAGATTTAATCTTTCCAGCGTACATGTGCATCCAACCGCAGTTGATCCTGCCGTCCCTAGCTGCGTTCTCAAGACCCCCCCCCGCGGTTTTCGATGCGCCACTCTGCTTGCTATCGACACGTTGTTACGCATGACGTGCAGGTTCCTCTCACTCCACTGCTGATGCAGATGCCCCCGGCCCCGTCTCTCAGCGATCCCCTGCTAAAACGTTTAACTACGCTAATTCTCAATCAAATTTCCGTTTCTTACTAATCCACGTCACCAGTCCTCCGCCCAACCTCGCGCTTTACTGCACACTTATCAATACGCACGTTGTGCGCTGTACCCTTGTTTCACGTGGTCCTCGGCACCTCGCGAACGTTGGGCTCGCTCAAACCAAAGGGATCCTTGTTATGGGAAGATGCATATCCTATTCTCCTCCCCCAATCATCTCTATCCCCATTCAACTCGATTCCCTGACCGCCGTTCATAATAAGATACCACTTTCCCATGGTCAATCCCAACATACCACAACAATCGTATCTTGGTTACGGGGACGTTGCTTTTTATTGCTGTAGCGCCTCGGCTTCATTTCTCCTTGGTTCCTAACGCCGTCCTCTTCTCAAACGTGTACATTCCGACCAAACTCTTCTCGGCCACTCAGAATTCTAGAATAAGCTGTCTTCTCATCAGGGCTGGATGGGCAGAGCCATCTGTATATGGATGAACCCGTCCTCAAATTGTGAGACTCCGTATCGTGATACTTTTGGACACCTAAACTTTGATATCGCATAGCTCTCAACACTTTTTTCATCTGCGCTGACTAAATCCAAACTCTGAACCGTGGACTCATTATGGGCGTTCCCTCATCAAGATGAGATGCGCTCCTGTGGCGTGGAGTGCTCACATAACCTATCTTGCAGGGAATCCTCTGAGTCAGCATTCTCGACTGGCATGCAGGCCCATCGGGTACAGGATGACAGCAGATAAGTACGCACGCTGGTCATTCCAACGTTCATATTTGAATGGAGCGACAGGAGTGGATTACACATGACGATCGCCACCACTTGGCGAACGGCAAACTCACCGCCCAGCCAAATTAGTCCAGCGCGGTCTCATCGACATCGGTGGCCGAGGAGTGGAGTGGGGTGTCACTTCTGCCGACATGCCTTATGCTTGTATACAGCGACTGCAACCGTGTGGTCCCACTAAGACTACAGAATCATACATGGTTCCACATCCTGTCTAATGAATACAAATGTACCAAGAAGAGAAAGCCTAGGAGACGGACGAAGCAAGAGAGTCCAATCAGAGTTGACACAGCATAGCGATGATGATAAACGTGTATGGTCTCGTGTGTGGCCAGAGTGTGTCCGAAATAGAGAAAGGAAATCAAGTCAGGGTAGGGTAGAGGGTCATGAGTATTTCCTCGTCCACTGGGTGCCTTCGGGGAGGAGGAAGATTTTGAAGGTAAACTAGGGGTGCAAGCGTTTGCCCTTTTCGTTCCAAGCTCGTTGGCTGGCGGGGTGCGTCACCACTTGGTACGGAAATTGACATCGTGCTCTGGAATACTGGATTGAACGGGTGTGGCGGTGAAGGGTAGGGAGCAAATTGTTGATGAGACGGCGCATGGCTTCCCTGCTCGTCTCTGTGCGCACGGTGCCGAGGCGGGTGGCGAGCGCTCCTGTATTTTCCAGGCGGAACGTTGAGCCGGGCAAGTTCGGATATTTCGGACACCGTCCGCAGGCTATCGGCCGTGTCTGGGGTGAAGTACGCGACTATAAGACTCGTTTAGCGCGAGACGACGATCCTGAAGCAAAATCGACACACTTAGATGCCATTTCCGACGTCCCCGTGGCGTCTCGACGTATACAGAATACGTTTGTTTCACAAGTGAGGAGCGCACTGGTTCCTGACGGCGAGAATTGTGTGGGTGAGATCCAGAGCCGAGGCTAGGAAACGAGGTGGGCCGCCTAGAAGCAGGCAGAAGACAATCAACGAACGTGGTATCTGAATCTGAGTTCGGGTCTATATCAATTGGCCCTGGACCTTTCTCTTGATAAAACAGGAATTCCTAGAAACCCTTGAGCTGAGGCGGCTCGGCGAACATGCTGAAACGAGCTCACGTCTCGGACACGACTAGGGCCCCATCTATTTGCAAAATCGGTAAATGCGAATCATGGGCTCGTGAGATAACTTGCCTCTTGCCGTCCGTCCATCTTTCAATGCCGAGCTACGACTCCGGTTTGAGAAATGACTGAGGTGGTGGCTTGACCAATGTACTCACCCCTGTTGCTTCTGGGTTGGGCCCGCGCTCTTCCCAGACAAAGACGCTGCCGGATGTAATCGCCCTTCTCTCCTCTGTATCCAAACGTCTGGTCACCATTGGTAGTACATCGACCGCTACCGCGTGAAATATGACCTGGGCATCTTGGGGTGATCTGTGACGAGGAGTTGGAATCCATGTTTTTTTTTTTGGGGGGGGAGGGGAATAGCTTGAATATGGACGTACCGTACACGAAGTCTCGTACAGGTAGGCCGCTGCATCCTCAATCGCTGAAAGACGGAAATGCGTTGCGCGTGGTAGACGTACGAGTGAGAAGAGGTGGGTTTAATGAGCCTAGAATCCGGGTTGTACGACTGGGTGAGAATCATCCGACGCTGCTCTCGCAGGCGTCAGCGAGGTATTTGGATGGGGGTAAAGATACACGGGAGAAAGGCAGGAACCGTTAACTTGTCCTTAAATATCAGTGGACCAAGCCTATTTAACGATACCGGGGCGCTTACCTTTAGCTTTAACTGTTAGCGTGATGTAAAACGGCTGATGGTCGGTTGTGTGAGAAGGGCCTGATGGGAAAACTGGCCGCATTTTGCAAACGCTCATTGGTAGATCACCGAAAGGGACCGCAGCAGGTGGGTAGCTAATAGAGTTTTAGGGACCCCACCGAGCCTCCAATGGAACGGATGTGTTACGCTCTCCTTATTCGCTACATAAGTAACCGAGGAGGTGGGCTGCGACGTTGCGAACATCGCGGCAATCTCACAGCACACAATTCACAAATTAGAGCAACTTAAAAACAGTGCAAAATGAATCCATGCAGTCAATCTGTCAAGGTCGCGGATACAATTCAAATGTTCTTCCGATCAGCGACTCGCCGTGTCTTCACGACGGAAGCAACTTGCGAGGACACTCGTAAGCTGAGTTACACTGGCGCTATCAACCCAGTTCGATGGCAGTCAGCTCCGCGCAGGCATGGATATCCTAGATTCGCGCCAGCACCGCCTAAACAAGTTGTGGTTGGGGCTAAGCCTTGGCGATGAACGATAATTAATTGGAAAGCTTAATTACGCACTGGAATCTGTGCAAATACTTTTTCTGATGTAGGTGGAGGAAGAGTGCACTTGTTTTGAGTTTAATTGTGTGGGTTAACCCGTTATTACGTCAGCGACGGCCATTTCGATTTCTTCTTGACTCGGATGATTAGGTGGCGAGTCAGTCCTGGCCCACTCGCTCTTTGTCGCGTATATCTCCCAAGGCGCTTGAGCTCTACTTTTCAGAACATGTCCGTCCAGCAGCCTGCTTGGAATGTCCCGACCCGCCAGATAGAAGAGCCTGTCCTGAAGGTCTTCAACTCCTTGACGAAGACCAAGGTATGTTTGACCATCCATCTACGATATCCAGTGGCCTTCACATCTACATAGACGGAGTTCGTCCCGAGAAATGGACGCCTTGTCAAATGGTATAACTGCGGGCCTACGGTATACGACGCCTCTCACATGGGTCATGCAAGGTCGGCCGTGTTCGATCGAGTCGCGATGGCTTTTCCCTAACAATTCTTGAAGAAACTATGTCACCCAAGACGTTATCCGCAGAATCATCTCAGATTATTTTGGCTATGATGTTCACTTTGTCATGAATATAACCGACATCGATGACAAGGTATGTCCCCAGTTTTCTGCATCTTCGCGTTCCTGATGCGGAAAAGATTATCCTACGAGCGCGTCAAAGCCATCTTTTCGAGAACTTCCGTGCTCAAACGTCTTCGCTCACTCCTGACCTTCTCACCAAAGTGCAAGATGCCTGGCGGTCGCATGTCTTGGACAAAGTATCCAAAGGGCTACCAGACAACATCAAGCCTACCGCGGAAACCCTACACATACTGTGGCCACAAATCGAAGCTCTTCGAGACAACAAGATTCAAAAAGCCGAGTGCCTGAAGCGGGACGAAAAGTTTGAGATGAATCTTGGCACTGCTGTGGGTTCTTTCCCCTTTGTACCCATCAGGCCTCCGACCATGCACCGCAGATTCGTACAGCTTCAGCACTATCAGGTGCTCAGAAAGGCCAAAAAGATAGAGAATCTGCCTTAATTCTATTAGACGAGTCCCGAGACATACTGTCAGCATTTCTAGACAACGAGGTGATGATATTCCAGTTAGATCGGTACACAAAGCTGACAATTCTGCGTAGTTGAGGGACACGGTGACCGATCCGTCTATCTTTCGCTCACTAGCCGCTTTCTGGGAGGATCAGTTTTTCAAGGATATGGATCGTCTGCGGGTTCGGAAACCTGACACGTTGACACGGGTGACGGAGTATGTTCCAGAAATCGTAGAATTCGTGAAACGTGTTATGGGAAATGGCTATGCTTATGAGCATGAAGGCAGCGTGTATTTTGACACCGTTGTCTTCGACTCCTCGGAGAATCATACTTACGCGAAATTAGAACCTTGGAGCAAAGGGAATAGAGAATTACTTGCAGAAGGAGAAGGTTGGTCCTTGAAATTTTTGACATAAATTCTGGAAATGACATATATATCCGTACAGGTGCACTCTCGATCACTACCGGCAAACGTTCCGCATCAGATTTCGCCTTGTGGAAAGCATCAAAGCCCGGGGAACCCTCATGGCCGTCACCATGGGGTCCTGGTCGTCCTGGCTGGCATATTGAATGTTCGGTAATGGCCAGTGCAATATTTGGTGACAACATGGACATACATTCGGGTGGGATCGATCTTGCATTTCCGCACCACGATAACGAGATGGCACAATCCGAGGTGAGACAGTAACTCCGCGGCCCGAGACGTCCAACTTTCTCAAATTGCATAGGCATACCACGAGTGCAGCGCGTGGGTCAACTATTTCATCCACACAGGCCACCTGCACATCGAGGGTCTCAAGATGAGCAAATCATTGAAGAACTTCATTACCATTGACGTGGGGCTCGTGGTTTTTGCCGCCTAAATCGTCTATTGAAGTGTAATCCGATATCAGGACATCCTACAAAGGTTTACCCCGCGTCAACTTCGCCTGGCATTCTTATTACAATTATGGAATGCCAAAGTGGATTTTTCCGAGTCACTCATGATAGGCGAAGTAAAAACGATCGAGACCACTTTCAACGTACGCGTGGCGATGATGTCGAAGTGTGTATATCTGATATCTTTGTAGAACTTCTTCGTGACAGTGAAAGCTCTGCTGTTGGCCAACGAGGGGAAATCGGATGGATATCATCACTACGAAGAACCTGAACGGGATCTCACGAATGGGTAATGATGATCTCGACCTCCCCCTTATCACATCTCACGCGCAAATTCTTTCAGGCTTAATGAGAGCAAGTTAGCGTTCCGTTCCGCACTTTGCGACTCCTTTAATACCCCTGAGGCTCTCAAAATACTGCGCGATTTGGTCTCGCGCACGAACGTTTATATCAACACCCGCGCAAAGTCCCTGAACGTTGCCTTGGTCGAGCGATCGGCCCGATGGGTGGGTGACATGTTGCGGCTCTTTGGCCTCGGAGAAGGGGAGAAGCTTGAACTAGGTTGGGGGCAAGAGACTACAAGCGATGCGAATGCTGCCAACGTAAGCATCCACACCTTCACGATATCTTTGTCTCAACCACATCCGTGCTAGAGGGAAGAACTTTTACTTCCATATCTTCGCATACTGTCCTCCTTCAGGGATGGTGTCCGACAATTGACCATCGCCAAAGGAGATGATTCCTTGAGGGAGATCTTGAAACTTTGTGATCGTCTTCGCGACGAAGACTTAGTCCCGTTGGGCGTGGCACTGGACGACCAAGAAGGTATCACGTCCAGTTTTACACTCGTACCCACGCTAAGGCCTCTCCTCAGATGGTAAAGCCCTCGTCAAACTGGTTCCTTCGTCGGAGCTGATCAAGGCCCGTGACGAGAAGCGGCAGAAGCTCGAGGCTCAAGCAGCCAGGAAGGCAGCATTGGCGCAAGCAGGACAAGATAAACGCCTTGCGAAACTGGAAAAGGGTCGTACACCCCCCGAAGAGCTCTTCAAACCGCCAAACGTCCCCGAGGGCCAATACAGCCAATGGAACGAACAAGGCGTTCCTACAGCTGATGGCGAGGGTGGGAAGCTGAGTAAAACCCAAGAAAAGAAGCTATCGAAACAGTGGGCTGAGCAGAAGAAATTACACGAGGAGTTTTTGACGTGGCAGCAACAGCAACAATAGCAACTTTCTCGTCCGAGGGGACACGTACATATATCTTTCAAATATACAGTAGATCACAAGTTCAGTTGTTACCAATCGCACCCCTTCACAATCAGATCGGCGATGGTTTCTAATCCAAACTTATCCTGTTCGTCGAACCCACCCAACACGAGGCAATCCAGATCCAGAACCCCCAATACTACTTGATCATTTCCGTTCTGTAAAATCAGGGGACAGACGATCTCACTTTTAGTCTCTCCATCACAGGCGACGTGGCCTGGGTACTCGTCCACATTCGGGACGATCACGATTTTTTGTTGTAAGAATGCGTCAGCACACACGCCTCGGCCGCGGTCTGGCGAGAGACTGATAAATTGACATGCAGGCTGTCCACAGAACGGCCCCAAAAAGAGCGTGTTCTCATCTGTCGTCGCGGTGCTTTGATTTCTCGAAGGTACCCCGCCAAAACGGGGTTTAGGGAAAAGGGACGAGATGAGGTAGAATCCTGTAATCATGCTGTCAGAAAGCGGGGATCTACGTACGGCCTAGACCGCTTTATGTGCGTCGCGCATCGATGGAAACACCGCCTGAGTGAGATGGGATCGAGAAGCGACCGCAACAAAGGACCAAAGAAGCGCGAACAGAGCGGACGAAAATGCGGCTCACCACACCAGTTCACAGCACGATCGCCATTTCCGAAATGAGGCGTGAAAGCGAGGAGGGCATTGTATATCAGAGAAGATGCGTTGGCCAGGTTTGTCACCTGAAAATGACCTTGGTATTCGACATCAATTGACACGGGTGCACGCCATACCCAATGTCTTTGGTCTACCAGCAAGTACTGTAACTGGTCACGGACGTGGATCCAAAATTCGGCCTTTGAAGTGATCTCTGGAGGGACAAGCGACGAATCTGCGTGGGGCATGTTGCAATTGGTGTTCAAAGATAAGATCTTGCCGTGACTCATAAGTATTGCTGCTTATGTAAGTAGGAGGCTACGCAGCGTGGCACAAGTGATACTTGCTCTCAACCATACCGTTTAGACGTAAGAAGACGGCCCCTCCTACTTTTCTAATGTGCACTGGATGCTCGAGTTCGACGAGTACGATCAGATACTCGTCACAAATCCATTTGCAGACGATGGCTCTACAGTATCGTCAAGTAACAATCACGATGCCTTCATCACCCACAGACTCAACTCCTCGTCGGAACACCACCCTCTTCGTAGCCCATCCGTTTCGCCGGCGCGTCGCTGTAATATGCCGAGCATACCATCCGTCACTGTTATCGACAGTGAAGGCGAGATGCAACCTAGGTTGACGAGCCTGCTGAGCTCAGACGGATTGTCCGTCGAAGTAGCTGCCGAGGAAGACCGGACTGCCGCTAGCGAGGTACCTTGCAGTGGCAGCGACACCATCATACACCCCGTTCGTCCATTCCATCATGTGACTTTCATATCGCTCATTCTTCTATTCAATCACAGGTCGGCTCCAACGACTCTTTTGCTGGCGTTGCCCTCCGCTATGGGGTTTCTATCGCAGCCCTTCGTCGTGCCAACCAATTATGGCCATCCGACCCAATCCATCTCCGCACGGAGCTCTTCATTCCGCACGGGGATACTCTTCGCGCCAGCAACAAGCCCACGCGCAGTCCGAGTACGGACACGGCTATACGATCCACGGTCGAACCATCATTGAATTTGTCCCCCGATTTCGTCGCGTCCTCCTTCGTTGCTGCACGGAATATGATTGTTTCTGTGCTTCCGGCACGTATATCCATGGAATCATTAAGCTCGAAGGCAAGCGCGAGCGAGGACCATGAGTTGGATGACTTTCAAAAAGCTCGCGCACACAAGATACCGGCCACCGAGACTCTTTTCGCTGAAGAAGGGTACGAACTCTCCAGTATGACCGCTCCACACGCACAATATAAGCGGCCTGGGGTTCCACTCTCGTCGCAGGTTCCGTATCCGTCCCCCAATAAACACCTGGACGACAATCACATAACCCCTGCCGATAACTTGCGTTCGCGGTCTATCACTTCGTTACCCAGCGTCTCACTTGAGCGGCTGTCTCGTGCGCAGCCTTTTGCTGTCTCTCCAGTGCGCACGTCGCAGCTGGAGCCGGAACCTGCCATGGAATTGCCTGTCCGGTGTCCCCGCATTTAACGATCATCATTAATCATTTTTGGACTGACGGTGCACAACATCAGAATCAAGTAGACCATAATGCGCGTTACTGTTATTTATCAACTATTGTCATATAGATGATGCTTCTTGGTGCCAGAACGTTTGTTTAGTTGATATCCTCGAAGCGGCTCAGTCATCTCTTCCCTCTGGCCTCAGGCTTCAAGCCGTTGGGTCTTCCTTGACTTTGGCGTTGGCAAAGATTCATCTTCTGTTCTTCGCCTGACGAAGCCTAATATTCTGGCATAATACTCCGAGCCTAAACGTTGTCTTTCTACCTCCAGACGCTCCTAGGCTCATCCGTACAATGAGCGGGTGTAAGTCACCCTTTCTCCTACGTGATGTAGATTTGCTAACTACCTTCTTCTGAAGTTCGGTTTTTGAATCTCGTCCGATCTTTCCTTCCACTTCTGCTCGAAGTCTCTTCCCCAGACCGCAAGGTACGTGACCAACAGCGTTCAACAATTCTATTTCTCATTTTCCGCCAGGTACCATTCAACCAAAAGCTACTATGGACCGCGGTAACGCTCCTTATTTTCTTGGTCTGTTTCCAAGTCTCGCTCTATGGAATCATGTCCTCCGACTCGGCCGACCCTCTGTACTGGATGCGTGTCATCCTTGCTTCAAATCGTGGTACACTCATGGAACTCGGTATCAGTCCAATTATCACTAGTGGAGTGATCATGCAGCTCTTGGCTAGTGCAAACTTGATCGAAGTTGACTTTAGCTTGAAGGGAGATCGTGCTCTTTTCGGTGGTGCACAGAAATGTGGGTCTTTACCTTGGGCTACCCGAACATTGAAAATGTTTTGCTGACCGAAATTTTAGTGTTCGCTCTCATTATCGCTCTCGGTCAGGCTACTGTCTATGTCCTCACCGGTCTTTACGGGCAACCCAAGGGTTTAAGCGCTGGTATTTGTTTGTTGCTCGTCATTCAGCTTATCGCCGCAGCTCTCATCGTCATTTTGCTTGATGAGCTCCCCCAGAAGGGTTACGGTCTTGGCTCCGGTATCTCTCTATTCATTGCTACCAACATTCGCGAAACCATCATCTGGAAGGCATTCTCCCCGACGACTGTCAACACCGGTCGTGGTCAAGAGTTCGAAGGTGCAGTTGTTGCCCTCTTCCACCTCTGCTTCACCTGGGACGACAAGGGTCGTGCGCTGCGCGAGGCCTTCTGGCGAGACCGTCTCCCGAACATAATGAACTTGATTGCCACTGCTGTCGCCTTTGCCGTTGTTATTTACTTGCAAGGCTTCTGCATTGAAATCCCTGTCAAGAGCAACCGCTTCCGTGGGCAACGTGGCTCGTATCCTGTAAAACTCTTCTACACATTCTACATGCCCATCATGCTCCAGTCTGCCCTTACTTCCAATGTCTTCATCATCCCCTGTGAGAACTGGTTCTCGGCTGGTACCCTCAGATCTCAACCCAGCGGGTTTCGGATGCTCAGATCTTACATTTATAGGCATCTAATCTAATTGGGTAAGGGTTACTATAGAGTACTGGTAGCACCAACATGTACAAATGTGCACATGTGTTAGTGGCACATATGTGAAGGCATCGTAATGAAACCACCCTACAGACACAAGTGCAAATGCAGAACAAACAATGTGTAATGTGCAGCAACACACACAAATGTGCAGATGCACTTGTGGCACAAGTGTGAAAGCAAAACATGTACACCATTGATAACAGATAAACCAACTGACCATGCCTGCATCAGTAAAAACAGGACTAACTGTCCAGTGCTGTCCAGTGCTGTCCAGTACTGGACAGTAACATAGTGCTCATAGTGAGTGTTCAACTGGATAGTGGTTTGATAGTACTAAGACAGTGTCTCATACTCTATTCATAGTATGGCCAGGTTATGAGACATCCTAGGGCATGCTAGGGTGGGTTCAACCCTTACCCTAGGGTTACCTGAACCCTATTCTAGGGTTTAAATATACATGGCATGTCATATGCATAAGGTAAAGGAGATGTAAGGGTCACAATATTGATGTAGGCTTGATTGCTAGGCTTGCAAGTACTAGGTACTCCAGTGCAGGATTACATATTGAATAGTGTAGATGTGTAGGTTACTGTGGTGTGCATCTTTAAAATGCTTTCTAATACCTATAATCCATTGTCTTTTTCCACAGACAGAATCTAGTTCCCAAGTTGATAACACTTATGCAAATTAATCCTACACTGTTGAGTGGGCTTTGGGAGCCAGAGGTGCATACATGGCACTGCCACAATGCTGAAACATGGCTTGCCATCCTGGACGGCGAGCACTGGACCGCTATGCACGAAATGATCTACCTACTATAAGGGGTCAACTGGTTATGTGATATTGCTCGCCGTCCTGGACAGTAAGCCCAGATAGTTTTAAGTGAGACAATATGTTTACTATGATGGGCAAACCTGTCACCTAACAGAGCTCTGCATCAACGCTACACAGTGAGGCGAGCTTTCTTGCTAAGTGTACATAGTTGGCCAAGTAAAATACCGTGGCTGGATTATTTCACACTTGTATATACTAGTAATAACCCCTACTACCGTTTAGCACTTTCATGCATATAGAGTGACATGTGGCGCACATGTAATATTCCAGCCACAATCACATGACGCTCCGTCCTGGACGGCGAGTGTGTGTTAGGTGTGCGTGGGAACTTTTTCCATACACGGTCATCTTGCATGGCCTCCGTCCGGGACGGCGAGCTGGTGTGTGGCAGCAGCTAACTCTATGGGGCGAGTGTAAGACATAATAATATTACATATAATAATGATCTATGCAAGGCTCTCCGTCCGGGAAGGCGAGCTGGTGTGTGGCAGCGGCTAACTCTATGGGGCGAGTGTAAGGCATAATAATATTACATATAATAATGATCTATGCAAGGCTCTCCGTCCGGGAAGGCGAGCTGGTGTGTGGCAGCGGCTAACTCTATGGGGCGAGTGTAAGGCATAATAATATTACATATAATAATGATCTATGCAAGGCTCTCCGTCCGGGAAGGCGAGCTGGTGTGTGGCAGCGGCTAACTCTATGGGGCGAGTGTAAGGCATAATAATATTACACATAATAATGATCTATGCAAGGCTCTCCGTCCGGGAAGGCGAGCTGGTGTGTGGCAGTGGCTAACTCTATGGGGCGAGTGTAAGACACATTTTAAGGGATCTAATCTAATTGGGTAAGGGCTACCATAGGGTACAGGTAACATCAACATAGCAAACCACGCACATGCGCCAATGGCGCATGTGCGCGTCCACAACAACATCGCAATAAAACATGAACAATCGAGTGTTGATAACGACGACTGCGGCATAAACGATGAACAGATGAAAACGAGGAATATGTTGAGTGTAGTTATACAGCGCGCACATGCGCGCATGGCGCATGTGCGTGTGAAATAAGCAACAACAACAAGACACATGTTTCACATTTATACGACAAACACGCCGATGCGCCATGAGAGCATCTGCTCAGTTGATAGGTGTGTCGTACTGAGGCGGTGCTTGTTCCTGCGCCATGTGCGCATGTGCGCGGGACGCGCACAAGACCTACAGTACGACACACCTATCAACTGAGCAGATGCTCTCATGGCGCATCGGCGTGTTTGTCGTATAAATGTGAAACATGTGTCTTGTTGTTGTTGCTTATTTCACACGCACATGCGCCATGCGCGCATGTGCGCGCTGTATAACTACACTCAACATATTCCTCGTTTTCATCTGTTCATCGTTTATGCCGCAGTCGTCGTTATCAACACTCGACAATGGCGTCGTTGTCATCTGCGCCTGGAATGCATTGCATTCCTCTTTTCACATACATGTCCTGTGTACATTATTTTAGTACCTTATATTTACACTCTGAAGGGTTCAAATCACCTCTACGCTCACGTATCATTCCTCCCGATTTTCACTGAGAACAGTGCTCGTGTGTACTTCTCCCAATACCATTCCGGTACAACTACATATTCAGTGTATTCATTCATTCTAAATACATCAGTGGCTCTCATTGGAAAACACTACAACTTCACCTCGTCATGCTATTTCATTCAGCCCGCTCAAATTGTCACAAAAGGTTGGTTTTCCCTTAGTATTCACTTCGATTTTACTAGTCTCGTCGCCTTCCTAACATAACTTGGTAGGTTTTCTTCCATGCATACACTCCACACAACAACTCCACCACTCCTTTCCTTTCACTTCCTGTCTTTCCATTTCCTTATCGTGCTTCCTATTTCATAACAGTTATTGCTTCCTCAGCTCCACTCTCTTGTCCACCTTCTCTTTATTCATTTCTACCATTCAGTACCAAAGTATGCCATTTCATTGAATTATTGGTCTGTTGGAAAAATCTACACATGATATTTTCTTAATGGCGGTGCACCACAGATTCTGTGTGCAGTGTGGGTGTTGGATGTCCTAGTTCAACTGTCAGCGGTACCAGAGGAATTCAGAGGGGGGAAGAGCCAGAAACAGACAGTAAGTTTACACAAGAACCTTTTTAAAGCTCAGCAAATTTACCTGTCCTTGGGACGGCATTATTGGTCATGCTAGTATTTACCCAACATGGTAATGATAATATACAATTAACATGGCTGCAGAAGGGTTGGCAGTGGGTGGTGGTATCAACATCTTCATTCACTGCAGAATGTAAGTTGGGTGGGGCCCAGGACCAACAATTCACACAGACTAATACAGTCAACATGCAGTTTCCACTCAAGGTAGTACTAAATAATTACATATCTCTTGTTCTGAATCCATCTGGTTGATCTTCTTAGACTGAAAGTGGAACATGCCTTGTGTGACAATTGACTCATACCAGGACTTGTTGGAGTAGCAGTGTCGTCACAAATAACCTTTCAGGCAACAAGCATGATTTAGAACGCAGAGATGAATTGGTGGTAACTCAGTGCAAGTCAGTCTATTAGGGCACAGTGGACTTAGTGAGCATAGTCATGTGCAAATTCAAATACCAAATAACCTTATTTCTCACCCTCTCCAGAAGTGGCTGGAAGATAACACTTGTAAACTTCATCAGCCACAGTGGTAAATCTGCAGCATGAATGGCAGAGTTCAGACATACAAGAAAATAAAATATTATTTGTGCATCGTAGAGATTATCTCAATGTCAAAAAAAATTGGATAGCTTTGCAGTCACATGCCAGTGTCTGCTCAATCTTCAGAAACCCCTAGCCTCTCTACCATATGTGATAGGGCTCAAGAAATCTTCTCCAAAAGACCATGTCTCTGGCACTTAAAAATTGCTGAAGCATTCCTAAAGGGGGACCAAGATATAGTATACATTGCCCAGCAAGACACTTACCTTTTGGTTACCTCTGCTGTTTCACCCAAGAGGCATCCAAATAGTAGTGACCCCCCTTAATCAACTCAGTCAGCAAAATATGGACTCCCTACAGAAGGCTGGCATTCAAAGCATTGCAATCAATGCTGAAACAGCCTCTTGGGACAACTTCCAAGTCAGTATTGACACTTATTGGCACAAAAGCAATAGAGACTTACTAGTAATCCTTTAGGCAATAGAAAACCTTGAATATCGTGCTGTAATAGTGGTGAGGCAGCTTTTCTGATCTTGTTGAGGTGTTTGTTGACCGGGGCATGTGTGGTGCAGAGCTGGAATAGGATGGATGTGTGGCTTTTTGGAAGACCGTCAATCAGTTTTAAGAATTTTGGTGAGGGGAGTGATGGGTCGACCTTGTCAGCCAGCGCAGCTCATGGTGACATCTGGAAAATCTTTCAATGTAGTAGTTTTGTGGCGGCAGTGAACGATTGCTTTTTAGCTGATTTGCTTGTTGGGAGTGTTCTCGCAGCATTCCTATGTTTTAGGACTTTGGATAGATGCATGGGGTGCAGTGTTGCGCCTTTGGCCGCCTCCTTGGCCTCCACATCCACTTCCGGGAATGCTGGAGTGGCCCGGAGTCCATCATAGTATAATCTCCTCTGCCTCGATGGTCTTTAGCGCTGATGGAAAAGGTCCATTAGGTAGTGCCCTGGTTTTGACCTGAATGCCCTGGCCGCCACTATTGCTGCTCTGTGGTTGATGCCCAGCGGCACCATTCTCACCCTTTGCTCTCCTCGTAGGAGTTCCGCCGCTAAAACCATACCTACTTCCTCGCCTTCAAACACCGCATGTTCCTTCTCTGTCCCCAGGTGGAATTTTAAAGTCTTCTTTGCCACCCCTCCTCTCCGGAGTATTGCCGCCGCGCCTATCTTTCCTCGTACTCCGACGTCGGAGTACGAGGAAAGATAGGCGCGGCGGCAATACTCCGGAGAGGAGGGGTGGCAAAGAAGACTTTAAAATTCCACCTGGGGACAGAGAAGGAACATGCGGTGTTTGAAGGCGAGGAAGTAGGTATGGTTTTAGCGGCGGAACTCCTACGAGGAGAGCAAAGGGTGAGAATGGTGCCGCTGGGCATCAACCACAGAGCAGCAATAGTGGCGGCCAGGGCATTCAGGTCAAAACCAGGGCACTACCTAATGGACCTTTTCCATCACGCCCTAATTGAAGCGCTAAAGACCATCGAGGCAGAGGAGATTATACTATGATGGACTCCGGGCCACTCCAGCATTCCCGGAAGTGGATGTGGAGGCCAAGGAGGCGGCCAAAGGCGCAACACTGCACCCCATGCATCTATCCAAAGTCCTAAAACATAGGAATGCTGCGAGAACACTCCCAACAAGCAAATCAGCTAAAAAGCAATCGTTCACTGCCGCCACAAAACTACTACATTGAAAGATTTTCCAGATGTCACCATGAGCTGCGCTGGCTGACAAGGTCGACCCATCACTCCCCTCACCAAAATTCTTAAAACTGATTGACGGTCTTCCAAAAAGCCACACATCCATCCTATTCCAGCTCTGCACCACACATGCCCCGGTCAACAAACACCTCAACAAGATCAGAAAAGCTGCCTCACCACTATTACAGCACGATATTCAAGGTTTTCTATTGCCTAAAGGATTACTAGTAAGTCTCTATTGCTTTTGTGCCAATAAGTGTCAATACTGACTTGGAAGTTGTCCCAAGAGGCTGTTTCAGCATTGATTGCAATGCTTTGAATGCCAGCCTTCTGTAGGGAGTCCATATTTTGCTGACTGAGTTGATTAAGGGGGGTCACTACTATTTGGATGCCTCTTGGGTGAAACAGCAGAGGTAACCAAAAGGTAAGTGTCTTGCTGGGCAATGTATACTATATCTTGGTCCCCCTTTAGGAATGCTTCAGCAATTTTTAAGTGCCAGAGACATGGTCTTTTGGAGAAGATTTCTTGAGCCCTATCACATATGGTAGAGAGGCTAGGGGTTTCTGAAGATTGAGCAGACACTGGCATGTGACTGCAAAGCTATCCAATTTTTTTTGACATTGAGATAATCTCTACGATGCACAAATAATATTTTATTTTCTTGTATGTCTGAACTCTGCCATTCATGCTGCAGATTTACCACTGTGGCTGATGAAGTTTACAAGTGTTATCTTCCAGCCACTTCTGGAGAGGGTGAGAAATAAGGTTATTTGGTATTTGAATTTGCACATGACTATGCTCACTAAGTCCACTGTGCCCTAATAGACTGACTTGACCTCTCCAGCTGCGGATGGGAAGGAGCCTGAGCATACATCCTGCATAGGATGAAATTTCACTCCTCAGTCACTTTTGCCACCCTCACTCTCTTACAGTGCCTCAAGGCTTGATTTCAAACTGCTGAAAAATCACTGAGTTACCACCAATTCATCTCTGCGTTCTAAATCATGCTTGTTGCCTGAAAGGTTATTTGTGACGACACTGCTACTCCAACAAGTCCTGGTATGAGTCAATTGTCACACAAGGCATGTTCCACTTTCAGTCTAAGAAGATCAACCAGATGGATTCAGAACAAGAGATATGTAATTATTTAGTACTACCTTGAGTGGAAACTGCATGTTGACTGTATTAGTCTGTGTGAATTGTTGGTCCTGGGCCCCACCCAACTTACATTCTGCAGTGAATGAAGATGTTGATACCACCACCCACTGCCAACCCTTCTGCAGCCATGTTAATTGTATATTATCATTACCATGTTGGGTAAATACTAGCATGACCAATAATGCCGTCCCAAGGACAGGTAAATTTGCTGAGCTTTAAAAAGGTTCTTGTGTAAACTTACTGTCTGTTTCTGGCTCTTCCCCCCTCTGAATTCCTCTGGTACCGCTGACAGTTGAACTAGGACATCCAACACCCACACTGCACACAGAATCTGTGGTGCACCGCCATTAAGAAAATATCATGTGTAGATTTTTCCAACAGACCAATAATTCAATGAAATGGCATACTTTGGTACTGAATGGTAGAAATGAATAAAGAGAAGGTGGACAAGAGAGTGGAGCTGAGGAAGCAATAACTGTTATGAAATAGGAAGCACGATAAGGAAATGGAAAGACAGGAAGTGAAAGGAAAGGAGTGGTGGAGTTGTTGTGTGGAGTGTATGCATGGAAGAAAACCTACCAAGTTATGTTAGGAAGGCGACGAGACTAGTAAAATCGAAGTGAATACTAAGGGAAAAGCAACCTTTTGTGACAATTTGAGCGGGCTGAATGAAATAGCATGACGAGGTGAAGTTGTAGTGTTTTCCAATGAGAGCCACTGATGTATTTAGAATGAATGAATACACTGAATATGTAGTTGTACCGGAATGGTATTGGGAGAAGTACACACGAGCACTGTTCTCAGTGAAAATCGGGAGGAATGATACGTGAGCGTAGAGGTGATTTGAACCCTTCAGAGTGTAAATATAAGGTACTAAAATAATGTACACAGGACATGTATGTGAAAAGAGGAATGCAATGCATTCCAGGCGCAGATGACAACGACGCCATTGTCGAGTGTTGATAACGACGACTGCGGCATAAACGATGAACAGATGAAAACGAGGAATATGTTGAGTGTAGTTATACAGCGCGCACATGCGCGCATGGCGCATGTGCGTGTGAAATAAGCAACAACAACAAGACACATGTTTCACATTTATACGACAAACACGCCGATGCGCCATGAGAGCATCTGCTCAGTTGATAGGTGTGTCGTACTATAGGACAGGCGCGTCCCATGCGCACATGTGCACATGTGCGCGGGAAACAAACAACAAACAAGACCTCAGTACGACACACCTATCAACTGAGCAGATGCTCTCATGGCGCATCGGCGTGTTTGTCGTATAAATGTGAAACATGTGTCTTGTTGTTGTTGCTTATTTCACACGCACATGCGCCATGCGCGCATGTGCGCGCTGTATAACTACACTCAACATATTCCTCGTTTTCATCTGTTCATCGTTTATGCCGCAGTCGTCGTTATCAACACTCGATTGTTCATGTTTTATTGCGATGTTGTTGTGGACGCGCACATGCGCCATTGGCGCATGTGCGTGGTTTGCTATGTTGATGTTACCTGTACCCTATGGTAGCCCTTACCCAATTAGATTAGATCCCTTAAAATATTACGTAAGTGGTCTAGACTGATCCCGGAGATAGCCGAAAGAAGCATCGGACCGAAGACCCGAAACGGCCCGACTCGGTTACTGCAATACCCGGCTCGGCAATTTAATTACCGTTAGCCGTGAGAAACTTCTCACGCAGAAGCGCAACCGGAAAGATCCGAGTGTTACCGGCAAGATCCGGCTTTAATTTCCGCTGCGTCTATCTCCGCTCTCCCACGTTATATTAATGGTCCGTGCGCGACTCTTTCTTGTATAAATACAGGTAAGAGTTATGAAATACTTTTCTCTATTCGCCAGAGGTCTGATGAGTCCCCGGACGAAATAGGTGGCAATGGAAGCGGTCGCCCCATCGCCTATTACCTATCTGGCACCATCCCACTCCTATCCCCCTCGCACAGCTCGCTTCGCTCGCTGTGCTCGGCCCCCCTTACCACCGGTAACACCTCGCCTCGCTGCTTTGTGGCTCGGCTTGGCTCCCTAATCCCTTGCCGAGGCAAAAGTGTTATTGCATTACCGCCAGTAATGCCTCGCCTCACCGCTTCGCAGCTCAGCTCGGCTCCCTGACCCTGGGCCATACTACTGCTGGCATCAACTTCTATTCCACTGTGACAGTGGATTCAGTGAGTTAAAATTGAGTGAGTCCAAGTCACCAAATATCATTGCATTTCCACCCACTGGAATCCAATGAATACCTAATGATTCATTGAATCACTGAATATCATTGTATTTATACACACTGGAATCCAATGAACCATCAAAACTTAGTGTATCAGTGAAATTCAAATGATACTACACAAGTCAATGAAACTCATTGCATTTCGAGCCATTGAATTTCTGATGGTACACTGAAATTTGGTAAATCGGTGAAACCCACTGTATAATATTGCAGTGAGTCAATGAAATGAACTACATCAACATTCAGAGAGTTTTCCTCTGAATATTCGACAACCATTGTATTTTGGACTGAATATAACCGGATTTACTACTCACAGTGCGATCACGTCAAACGGGTGTACCATACTCTGTTGAGACATGTTTGGCATCGTATGTAAGACACACAAGGAATTTTCGGTATACTTATGTGCGGTAAATGCCTCGTTGATTTGGCCATGTACCGTGGGAGTCGGGGTGGCCTTGTCGACGAACTACACCCTTCACGCGGCAGATTCATTCATACCGGTGCCAGCCGGAACCACATAGAATGCCCCCACACGTCGATGTCGTTGTCGTCTTTCGGGCAGCTTTAAAACACACCCCGCTATCCAAGGAGCACGCACGAAAAATTGCAGCAAGAGCAGAACGACAATATACAGCGCTCGTGGATACACTTATGCGGGCAGGCCTGCATGCTGTCGGGCGCCGTGGGGAGAATCAAGACCAGCTGCTCGTCCTGGTCACCTGCCCACCTGATCTCCTCGTTCGATTAGTACATTGCGAGCGGTCAGTTGTACCTTGATTTGTGGGATAACCGGCTAACCTCACGTTTTTCAATCACGGATGCTTATTCCATCTTAGATATTCCGACTTCTTATACGGTCTTCCTATGTCGAAGCTCCCTTCCGCAGAAGCAGACCTCGATTCTGCCCCGCTCTCCTCCGCGGATCGCGTACGGCTCGTGCACTCCTATCTCACATCGACCCCACAGGATGGCGGTCTGGGAATCATGCCGGGTTGCAAAGAATGGGACCTCGTCCAATCTGTCATGGCGCTCCACAATCATGAATTCAACGAGCAGTGGATACGATTGTGGACACGGCATAGGATAGCTTCGGTCGAACTCGAAAAAGTGCGAGATCAGGTGCGTTCCGGCGGCTCTTTCTCTCCCAGCGAAGTTGAGCTGACCGAGGAGTTAGTTTGGCGACTCTATCGCCCTCTATTTCTTCTTCCTGACTGCATATACACGCGCCTTGATTTTCCCCTCGGTACTCGGGGTCCTTTTTTATTTCTTTGGCACACCATATTCTGTCATCTATTCAACACTCTTATTCATATGGTCCATTGTGTTTGTCGAATGGTGGCGTCTTCAAGAACGCATCCTTTCCGTTCGATGGTGTACACGTGGATCTTTTCGAGTGGAGAAGCGAAGGGCAGATTACATTCCTGGTTTCCCTTGGTGGAGAAAAGAGGCCAGAAAGCTGGCAAGCATACCCGTCATATTACTGTTTGCCATTGCCCTTTCCATTGTTTTGACAGGCGTGTTCATCCTGGAAGCATTTGTGACTCAGCTATACAAGGGTCCTGGCCATCGCATTGTAGTAAGTCCTCTCGGATGGCCCATGTTCCGACTTCTAATCCCAGATATTCTCCTAAAGGCTTTCAGTCCGACTCTTCTCTTCACAGCGCTGGTGCCACAACTGCTTGGAGTATACAAGGCTAGCGCGAAGCGGTATACGGACTGGGAGAATCACGCACACCAATCCAGTCACGCAAGTTCCTTCAGCATCAAAGTATTCACTCTATCGGCTATCAACGCTTACCTTAATCTCGTGCTTTCTGCGTTCGTCTATGTCCCATTTGGAGAAAGGGTAATGTCCCTCGTCCAGTACCACCTTTTCTCTGCTCCACAAGGAGCAACGACCGCGATCCTTGAAAAGTTCAATATCGATACAAATTATACATTGAAGTTTGGCTTGGGGCCCAGGGGAGCAATAATGCAGGCGGTTGCAGGGAGGTTGCCCGCGCAAAACCTGTTCGAAGCGGACACTACTCGTGCGCGACTCAATCTAAATCCTTCGAGGTTACAAGAGCAGATGTTTGCGTTCTCGGTTACTACTCAAGTCATGGACAACATCCAGGATATTTTTTTGCCATTTGTAATGCGAGCCATCGGATCGTTCCGTGCTGGAAAAGGTTTCAGGAACGGGAGCGGGAAAGGAATTGGGAAGAAGAAACGGGTCGCTTTTGACGATGAACCAGCTGGACAAGCCCGCGACGACGTGCGGACACGAGAAGAGCGCGAGTTCCTAGAGATCGTGCGGAGCGAAGTATCCCTTCCCGACTATGATATTTTCGACGATTATAGCGAGATGGTGACACAATTTGGATACGTCGCGCTATGGTCGACGATATGGCCCCTGGCACCGCTCATGTCGCTCCTGAACAACTACATCGAAGCGCGCTCGGACGCGTTCAAGATCGCTGTGCATGTGAGACGACCGATTCCAGTGCGCACCGACACCATTGGTCCATGGTTTGAGTTGCTCTCATTCTTGGTGTGGCTCTCTTCCATAACAAACTCAGCGTTGGTGTACATGTTCCGTACACCATTCAACGGATTGGCTGCAGAGCATGAGAGCTTTCCGGAAGACCATGTGTATGCGGCGACAAAGGATTTGCTCATCTCAGCGATGTTAGTCGCACTTCTCGCCTCGCACGCGTACTTTGTGCTGCGTGCCGTCGTGAGACGGACGCTCGAGCATACGATATGGAGAGGCAGCCAAGAGATGAAGGAGTCGGATCGGGTGGAGCGAGAACTCAAGGAGAAGTACCTCGCCCAGTGCCCCCCGACCCCGCTGCCGAGCCCACTCGACTCGCAACAATCGGTCGGCGAGCAAGACGGGGATGACTGGGCATCCTTTTGGGCGACCGACGAGGGACTGGAGGAAATTCGGAAACCATGCAAAGATGCATGACGATCCTTGCTAATACGGGGTCAGTGAGTCGGAATCCTGCTGGATTTGAACGTAGGTTATATAGTCTGCTTGAGTAAACTCTTTTCTTGATCTCTTTGTCTTATCTTCTAGCCACCTAGCACAGTCAGTGTCCATGTCGAGCGCTGCATTTTGGCTTTGTCCTTCTTGTTTTCAATTATCCGTGCATATATACACAACATCTCCTGTATCCTACAAGACCAGCCTTTTTTTCCAGAACGCAGCAATAATGCTTTTGCAGACGTAGCAAAACATCTGAAATTCGCATTTCGATGGGTATCAATCCAAGTCGTTCAGTCGTCAGGTACTTATTGTGTTCAAGCTCTACTCTTGCCATGATCCACAGTCGCGCACCTCTCCCAAGGCAAGACCTCGCCACGATCTGACACCCCTTGGATATAAAACCTTACCTCACCCCGCTCGTCCCAGCCAGTGGGGAAACACACGTTCTCCACATAAAACCTGTTCGCACGCCCATCGAGACCCGTAGTGCCGACAAACACCGCGCTGGCGGGGTCCGCATGCTCAGAGCAGTCCAGCGACACAGCATAGATGTTGAAATAGACAAAGGTGGGGAAGCGGTAGGCAGGCGTGTCTTGCAGGACCCACGCTGGGATGGTAGATTCCTCGTCGTCAACACGGACATCAATGGAGGTGAGTGTGGATGCGGTGTCCCACGAGAGGACGCCCTCGAGGGTGTTGGCTGCGTGCGGGGCGGGAGTGAACTTGGCCCCAGTGGTGGAAGGCGTGCCGACGGACTCAAATTCAGAGGGCGGTGTGGGGTATACGGCGAGCTGGCCCAGGGAGAGGGAGCATGTCACCTCGGAAGAAGAATCCCTGGGTTTGATACCGATGAGGAAACCTATCGCAACCGACGCAGTGTTCTGGGTCGTGGTGGAAGTGAAGCGGATGGTCTGCTGTGTCCATCCATGTAGCAGATCAGAAACAATGGCTTGACCGACGGTCAAGTCCCCGCTGCTGTTCTCTTCCTTCGACAGAGATTTGGCATACATGTGCGATTCGAATTCGATGCCGTCGCCCACTGTGGTTTTGTACACGACGCGTGCTTCAAACTCTCGGGTGGTCACAGCGAGGGATTGGATGGGTAACCAGATGGATTTGACGGTCTCTTCTGATTTGGTTCCCGCGTACGTGAGGGTCAATCTAAGCGAGTTTCCTCCATTATAGCCATCCGTCATGTCGAGGGTAGTTGACGCAGTGAGAGCAGCTGAATCCTCCTGCTGAGTGACACCTTGCCAGGAAGGAGTGGGCCATGGCCAGACAAGATTACCGATCGAGCTTTGCTTATCGATGTCCGTCCACCCCACCTTTGTCTCCAGAACCTTCTTCCCCTCAACGAACCAGGAGTAACCGACGCCAGGAGAAAAGTAGGTATAGAATGCAAAGTTGGAGGGATCAGGGAGTGGCAGGTCTTGGAAGAATGCAGTCATGGGCTGAAAGGTGCCCTCCGGAGAATCCGGGACAGGAATAACCTCTCCAGGTTTGAGGGGACCAAACCACAGCTTCCGTTCGTTGTCCCACCACTCATTCCAGTTTTGTGCTGGATTTGTTGTTGCTGCCTCCCAAGTCCATCCCGGCCCGAAGAGGGCAGTGCCGATTCCCCGGGGGCTGGTGTAGGTAATAGCGCGGTAGCAGCAGAAACCACTATTACCGTATTGACCACGACCGGGCCAGACATCAACGCCTGCGTAGATGCTTTGAAGGGTCTTGGTTGCGGCGAAGCAAGGTGTATCGGCCGAAGCATTGGGACTCGGGGCTGGGCATTTAAGATTCGTGATATATTGTATCATCGAATCTGAAGTTTGGGGCAACCACTAGCATATCACTCAGGACCTCGTGAACCATGCAGTCGCATAGGTGCTCACCCAATAGTTGGTGAAAAGTGTGTCAGACGCAAGGAAGAATGGTAGATTGAAAGCATTCAATCTATTTTGGTAGGATATTGAGCCATTGTATATCACACTGTCGTACCTAATTTACCATGTGATTGTCACCACATTGTCAGGACACCTGCCAAGCTAACCACTTACCACATAACTTGCGCGTGAGGGCCAACTTTAGCTCGGAGTTCTGTTCTGAGTAACAACATCCATGCGGCCAGAGCACGAGCATGATGAGTATTGTACGGAAGAATAGACTCGAAGTTTAGCAGATATCCGTCGAAACCACGCTGGTGTGCTAACTCGGCAAGGAGGACTGCGTAACGTTTGGAAATGGGTATCTTGTTATCCGTGACTACGCAATTGGCGCGGCCGACAATAAGTTGAAGGCAATCCGGCTCAGCATCGAAGCCCTCGAATATCCTTTAGGAAGATTCGTCAGTGGAATGATGCACTCGATCGTGCTCACAATGTGCCCAGTATCCTCGTGCCTTGCTTATGCGCGGCGTTAACCCATCCTGACGGAGGGACGGTAAACCGGTGGTGCGAGAAACTGCATACTCGGTCGTTAGTCACCTCCGCGATGGAGACCAACGTACTAAACAAATACGTCGCAGAGCGACCAAAAATTGAAGGTATAGCACAACCCCGAAGGAGACTCGGTATATCCACCCTATCCAGAAATGATGTTAAGTTACTGTTGTCCCGGGTCCTCCGATCGGACAGGACAGTAGTATATGTTATCCACTGACTCTATAATCGTGGCAAACCTGAGCGACAGATCAGAGGAAATCGCACAACTGGGGCTAGAATTTCTGTCCTACCAGTAACTTTCCCCTACTGTCTGACTGATCATCGATGTAGGGACGAGGCTGATAAGGCAATACTCCGGACAACTTATCGTGAGGCTTAGAGAACCATGTATCAAGCTCAGCGAGAGACTTGAAGTGGGGTGCTTCATCTCTAACGAGATCTGAATGACCCTCTCCACGCAATGGCATGTTGGATAGTTGTACTAAGATGTGGCTGTGATAAATCGGTCGGGGTTGAACGTCTGAACGTTGAGGGAGCGTGGGAAACGGTAACCCCTCAGGTTGCAAGACTTCGGGAAACCTACGACCTTCCCTTTGAAACGTTTTTCGACGGTTCCACTTGACGGAAATGTCTGACCAGCAAGACATAAAAAACGATAACGGAACCCCTACGGAAATCGCCTCTCAAGATGTCTACAACTCAAACGGTGACAAGACCCAGCCTGCCGAGGAAATTTTGAATGCTCTCAACGCGCTCAACCCAAAGACCGTCTCCAATGCCACCCAAAACGGCCATGGGCTTGACCTTGTTCAGCAAGAGGTGTCGCAGGACTCCCAGCAAGACCCACCTTCTGAGTGGCATGCGCTCCGCGAGAAATTGCGTGAACATCCGCAAGACCCGGAAGGCTGGAACAAGCTTGTCGACATCGCCGAAAATGCTGGTGACCTTGACCAGATTAAACAGACCTATGAAGCCTTGCTTGAAACGTACCCGAACACGGTATGATGTCTTTCCACCATCTTCAAGCAGTGTGGTTTGACGAAAGTCCGAATCAAGTCCTCGGCCCAAATCGCGTATCTCAATCACTTTTTGAGCCCCGGTCTATTCCAGTACGCCGAAGAATTGTTCAAGAGATTCTTAAGAACTTCACCACTAGTTGATCTCTGGAAGTTTTATCTCACCTATGTCAGGTCAGTCACGAGCGCAGCTCACGTCCGACATGAACAGCACATTGAACGATTCTTTTCAGACGAGTGAATACATCTCCAACCAGTCGGGAAGCAGTCAGTAGGGCATACGAATTCGCACTTAATCGTATCGGTCAAGACAAGGATAGCGGTGAGATATGGAGCGATTACATCCAATTTCTCAGAGCCGGAGAGGTACGTCTGACATTACTCTAATTAAGTCAAACTTAGACCGGATCCTAGACAACGACTACTTGGGAGGAGCAGCAAAAGATGGATGCGCTTCGTAAGGTCTATCACCGAGCTGTGCAGATTCCGCTTGAAAATGTTGAAAAGCTCTGGTCTGAGCTTGAGACGTTCGAAAACTCGTTGAATAAAATCACGGTATGACGCGTTCTTGAGTTGTTCGAACTCCACTCACAACTCACCAGGCTAAAAAATTTATGACTGATCTGTCTCCATCATACATGCAAGCCCGAACTGTGCTCCGTCAACTGCAGAGGCACCTTGGACCTTTGTTTCCGCCCCCTCCAGCATCGTCGACATCGCGACCACCCATATACTTGCCCCCGGTTCCAACATTTAATGCAGCCGAGAGAGCTCTTGTAGGTTCTTGGAAAACCTATTTGAAATGGGAGGATAGCAATCCGCTCGAGTTCGAGGAGAAAGACAAAGCTACGCTGGTCTCCCGCATCCAAGGAGTTTATCGTAAGGCAGTCATCCGCATGCGATACTACAGCGAGATATGGTAATGTCTTGCTTTGAACATCATTTTCGTGTCGCTCATGCGATGAATTACAGGTACATGGCATTTGTGTGGACCACCAGTATCGGTAAGCAGGAGGAAGCGCTTGAACATCCTCAAAGCTGGTATGGAAGCCAACCCTACGAGTTTTCTTCTGCATTTTGCGTACGCCGAAGCGCAAGAAGGCCGCAAGGAGTACGGCGAAGTGACTGCGACGTTCGACAAGCTTCTTGACACTCTACGTGTTGAACTCGAAGAGCTTGAGAGTCGAGTGAATTCAGCCAATTCGTCGTTCTCGTCTGATGCATCTGGTCGTACTGCGCCTGTGGGAGTTCCGAATGTTTCTGGTACTTCGCTGATGGGGTTCACGGAGGCGGGAATGGCGTCAACCAATTCGTCTTTCGCCACGCAGGTTTCCGACGAGAAACCACCTAAATCAAAAGAGCTGCAAGAGCGTCGGACAGAGTATGGACTTGTTTGGATCATGTATATTCGATACGCTCGTCGTGCGCATGACCTCAAGACATTCCGGGCAGTATTTGCCAAAGCTCGCAAGGATCGCTGGACACCCTGGGAAGTCTACGAAGCAGCAGGTATGTGTGTGTGTGAGGGTGTAATGAACTGCAAAGTTGATGAACATCAACAGCCCTGATGGAGTATCACTGCAATAAAGACGGCGGGATGGGAGTTGCGTCTCGTATCTTTGAGAAAGGTCTGGAAAGTTTTGGTGACGAGATTGAATTCGTGTTGAGATATCTTGGCTTCTTGATATCCGTCAATGACGATAACAGTAAGTGGTTCTCAACTCATAGTTCACGATGACTTTGACCATGGTTACGCCCTAGATGCCCGAGCGCTGTTTGAACGAGTTATCCCAACGTTTTCCGTTGAGCGCGCTCGGCCGCTTTGGGAAAGGTGGGCACGTTATGAATATCAATTTGGCGATCTCGAAGCTGCACAGAAGCTTGAGAAGCGTATCGCTGAAGTTTATCCAACGGGTGTGTTCCGTTCTGTCGTTATACAGACGGAGCTAACGAACATTGCCATAGATCCCCCAATCAAGCGCTTTGCACAGCGACACACATATCTCGGCACAGATGCTATTGCAGCGAGGGACCTTGGATTTGCTATGGCAGGTCGTCAGCCAACCGGAGCCTCGTCTTCCACTTCGTCTATTGAGAAACGTACAGATTCCTTGCTGTCAATTACGTCCGCCGCACATATGCCGCCAACCCAGCCACCTCCGAAGAGGCAGCCCTCGCCTGAGCTGAAGCGTCGGGAAGAATCCGTCAAGCCAGAATTTGCCCCACCCGCAAAACGTGCAAGGCCGATGTCCCCACCTCGCGACAGAGACCGCGACAGGTTCTCTGATGGACCAAGGAGACGCTTTGGTAGCCCGGCAGCGTGGGAGAAAGATCGAGATAGGGAGCCTCATCCTATGAAAAGAGACAGAGAACCCGATGACAAATCAACTACGTTACCTGCTGTGCTATCGTGGTTTGTCGGACAATTGCCAAATCCAGCATCCTTTGATGGTCAGTGCTGTCCCCTTGACTGTCGTTCGGCTATTACAAAAGGAAATTGACTCGTGTCGGGTGTTTTTCTCGTTTTGTTTTCGTAGGACCCATATTCAGGACAGACGATCTTATGATGCTGTTCCGAAATGCTGTCATTCCGAGCGCTACGCGGCGACCAAGCCCACCGCCTCCGCCGCCTCCGCCACGTATGTAGCAGCTTGTTCTTTTCATTTGACATGCTGTGACACTGACTCGGTTTCATAGGTGGGCGTCCACCCCCAGATTACGGGCCATACCAAGGACCCGGAGGAGGTCGTCGTCGGTACTAGCCCGCTTAATTCTCGTGTCTTTTCCTTCGCATTCCCCGTTCATCACTTATTATCTGCTACTTTTTCGCATTCAGTGAGGCTCGTTTCGAATTGCTCAATTAATGCCACCGGAGTCCCGGAGATTGGCAGTTACCCGTCCGAGTTCACGAGCGACTACCAGTACCATAAATAGGATATGAACGTGCAAGCCAAGTTCTTGGTTGATGCTGTGGGTAGTGCGAGACCGCCAAAGCTAGCTTGATCATCAGTGGCTAGTACAGCAAGCTGGCTTCGGGCGCAGCGAGTTAGGAGATGCCTGAACAATCATCAGTCCGACATCAGGAGAAAGCTTTTCGGCGAAAGCATGCGCAACATTGGCAGATTGAATCGAGCTCAGCAGAGCAGGAAGGAGAAAAAATAGACCTAGATCTATGGGTGTCGTACAACGCAGTGGCTGCTCGAGTATGGGGTATTCCATATCAAACAGACTTGCAAGGTCTCAGATATCTAACACGGGACAATTAGACGGGAAGCGAAGAGACATACGTTCTACAAACATGTAACATAATAAACATTGTAAGGAGGCGAGAGCAAGGTAACATGATGAAGACGCGAGACTTGGGAAGGCTTCAAAACTCAACAAAGTTGCTGTGACATCGTAGCTGTCTTGATGGCGGAGCTAGATGTTCTATGCGAGTGGGACAGCAAGTGACACCGGACAACATCAAAGTAGAACCTGCGTCCCCTCCCCTCCACCCATGTAATTGGGATGGTCCGATCAGGCACGGCGATATTGGTTATGGTTTTGGTACTGGGTTTGGTGGTAACCGCCTGCGCCATGAGCGGCTGGGAGGTGCGGCTGGGGCTGTTGATACTGATTGTTTTGCTGCACAGAGTATGGTGTAAACATCTCTGTAAGTAGCGCTGCGGCGCCACAAACAAAGGAGTGGCGAGACAACTCTGCCTGGGATGTGAAAGGGTGTCCGCATCGAGGGCACCTTGAATTGCCGTAGGCGTGTCCAAATGGAGGGAGAGTGCCGATGATAGTGCCATGCTCGTAGTACCCCATGAACCCTTTGGAAGTAACGGACGGTTGGCAAGACTGGTACTGGTCCTGCTGGGCTCTTCCCCGATGCTGGGAGGCGTCAATTGGAGTGATTGGCGTAGGAACTCCGATATTGTGATGTCCAGAAGGTATACGATGACGGGCAGGATCAGAACTCCCGGTTGTCCGTCTGTTGAAGTAAGATGGCATTTTGTTAGAGAGAATCCAGAAAGTAATCGCTGCTCCGTAGAGGACACGAACCTCAAGTGGTATATATATGTTTTTGGAGGGACAATACGACCCATCTGTGGATATGGACCGGACCAATGGGTCACAGTTCCAGTAGGTACGAAGTCAGCAAACCAAATTTTGCGGCGATCACGACAAAATCTCACCTGCATTGCGAAAGTGGCTACCTCTACTTGTGACCCCGTGTTCGACGGGAAACCGATGGTTACTTTACTGGATTACCAAAAAAAAATGCTATTCTGGTGGTGACACTGGACTTCTGTCGCACTAACCGTTTAAGACCCAAACATAGTCAGCGCTGATATATTACTGTAATATATTAATCGAGCATCGATCAGACACTTGATCCCCTTGTTTATACACTTGAGTCATAATGAGCTGTACTACGCCCTTGTTTAAATTCAATGAAGGTTAGTATAAAACCAAGTGATCGGATTTCAAAGTGTTTCGCCACATGCCACGGAATATCTGAAAGTCAAACGTCAAACGCCTGCCTACTCGCCGCTGACATTGGAGATGGTTCTACCCAAGCATGGTTAGTAGTCGACCCATTCTCCGGGCCTCATTCAGACGCAGCCTGCTGTTTCCGAGAACCGTTCAGTTGATGAGGCTGTCATGCTGTCAGACATCTGAACTGAGCTAAAATTAGATCATGGTGAAAAAAACCAAGTAGTTCCGAAATCTAACATAACTGATTCAGAATTTCAGATTGGTGCTAACGACGAGTCTTAGCCATCATCAATTGGTGCATGGGAGGGCCGCTGATCAGAAACTGATTCAGGAGCACAGCGTTCATGGAAGGTGCCGGTAACACAACGCAAAAATCAATATTTAGGACGGGTCTGAATGTTGTATGAAATGGGAAAATTGCAGTTAAAATTTAGTCTTGACATTTTGTGGCACTTAAACTTGAAGTTTAGACATAGATTAGGCAAAAGCTTGAAGTTTAGATATAGATTAGGCAAAATGTTCAAGTTTAAGTGCTGTGAAAATGTCAGGCTTGAATTTTAACTGCAATCTTCACATTTCATACAACATTCAGACCTATCATAAATATTGGTTTTTGTGTTGTGTAAGTCACAGCGCATTGCGACTGTGAGACTGACTAATAATTACCAGAACCGGTACCGAAAGTAAGTACTGAACGTTATATTCAAAGCTACCAAAGCGCGGTCACAAAGAGGAAGATTTCCTGGCCCGAGTCCTGCCGAACGACGATGGTGATTCAGCCTACATTGACTAACGCTCAGGGAGGTCTCCTAGCTTGACAGTACCCAGCAAGCAATCAGGCCAAGCTTGTCTGCTAGACCTCAGACTCGCAGTAAACTCGAAGAACAGCCCGCCTAATTTCCTCGTAGGCAGCACAAACTTCACTACAGCATCCTGCCGTCTATTGTCGCATTCTAATTAGTTTTTCCAGGGTGCCTATTCTCCCCTCTCGATATCGCAGATGTCGAAATGGACATAGTCTTTAATCAATGTGAATACGACTCAAGTTGAGCTGTGGGAAACTCGTAGTTCAGTCCACGGTGTACCCTGTTCACACGCTGAAAAAAAGTCAAGATTCTGCAACTCCCGGAAACCTTGTATTTTGGTCACGCACTTTACTGACATTAGATAAGAAGATACATTGGCAATCGTGATTTAGGTCCTCACCGCTGCCAAGTCAACCCATAGGCTCGACTTATCGTTGTTCCGTGTCAGGTTCTCGGAATATGGCTTGCACCCCTGCCAAAGCGTATGTCACCAGACCCCAGACCCAGCTCCCTGGCTAGTCGGCGAGAAGCAACCCGTGTACTGATATACCTCACGGGGACATCAAGTGGCCCCGCGGTCCTCAAGTTGCGGAAGTTATGTATTGGCTTTCGTCTTCCACGGATGATTCGTCGCTGCTCGTCAGCAGACCTTGCATCCCGCATCCACCCCGCCCCATGTGACCAGAACGGCAAACCCGTGTCCATCGAGCGTACTCTCGTATTTATTGTCCTAAGTCATGAAATCGGATTCCTCGCTATTCCATCACGTCCACACCAGCAACTACCCGAGTAGCGCCTGACGAGCAGATGTCCTCCGAGGAGAAAACTCAGCCGGAAGAAATTGAAAACAATAGTCTTCGGATTGATGAGGCTGCGGTTGCCTCCTATGCACCCTCTTTGCGAGGACGCATGCTCACTGCCGCCATTGCTTTTGTGGCTGGAACTGGGTTCACACTTTTCGGGTAGGATACCCTATGCCGAATCTCGTCGACTGACTTCCTGGTTCGACTAGGTATGACCAAGGGGTTATGTCAGCACTACTTACGGCCAACCAGGTTAGTTCGCCATGTTACTTTGTTTCCAGACTCTAATGATCCGATCAGTTTGAAGCGATGTTTCCCGAAGTGGTCGTCGAAGCAAGTCACCCAAATCATGCAACATTGCAGAGTTTTACTATTGCTATATATGTTTGTCTCTGAGCTCCTTTTCGTGTCGAGGTTTGAACATATTCAACAGGAAGTCGGTTGTCTTTTCGGCGCGGTATCAAATCTTTGGGTTGGAGACAAGCTTGGTCGACGCAGAACGCTCATTTTCGGGGGCTCCATCATGCTAATAGGAGCTATTCTCCAGGCGACGTCATATAGCTTCGCACAATTGATATTCGCTCGTATTTTCACGGGGTTAGGAAATGGTTTAATTGTGCGTCGCCTGGGCAAGTGTTACACGCTGAGATGTCTCACCGTATGCAACAGACTTCTACCGTTCCAACTTATCACGCAGAAATGTCACCAGCAGCAAAGCGGGGAAGGTTGATCATGATCGAAGGAACAATGATCGTGTTCGGTGTGACAGTAGCGTACGTTCCAAGATACATCTGTAGCTTCTCAACTCAGACTGATGCCAATTATACAGTTATGTGCGTCATTTCGCATGTAGTCGCGATGGGACGATCTCACTAATCCTCTCGTTAGTGGGTGGACTTTGCTTTGTACGTACTATCTTTTCGAGAAATTCGGAACAAGGAGACATGATGAGCGACAGATACTTCGTAACCTGGTCCTCGGCACAATGGAGAGTTCCGCTGGCACTGCAGATCATTCTCGAAATCATCATAGTTACTTGCATAGGTTTCGTGAGTGTCGCATTGCGTCTACGCGAATTTGATCTGAAAACCATTATCATCTGTACAGCTTCCCGAATCTCCTAGATGGTGGGTTTATCCATTTGTGGTGTTGTCATTCCCTTAACCGTGCAGTAGGCTAGTGAAGCACGGTCACCATGCGCAAGCTGTCGCAGTCATCTCAGCCATGGAAAACAAACCTATTTCCGATGCTGAAGTTCAGCGGACATACTACGGCATTCGGGAAGCTGTTGCGGTGGAGCTTTCCGGTTCAGGTGACAGCAAAGCATCGCTCAGAGAGCTTTTGACCGGCGGACGTAGTCAGAACCTCCGAAGAACTGTAATTGCCATTGTGTGCCAGGCGATGCAACAACTAACAGGGATCAATCTTGTCACTTAGTAAGATTCAATACATGCTAAAAGAATTATGCTGATTCCCTGACCGGAACACCCTCATCAGCTATGCGGTATGACGGTTTCCGACCGCCACGGGTTATGTTGTCGCTGATCTAATCATTTCCAGACCCTTTTGTTCCAGAGTTTGGGGTTGTCAGATGTGAACGCACGGATCGTGGCGGGGTGCAATGGCATAGAATACTTACTCGCCTCATTCATCGCCTATGCACTCATCGACCGTGTTGGGCGACGGATGCTGATGCTGATTGGCACATTTGGGCAATGTATTGTGATGCTTCTCCTGGCCATTCTCGGTAGCATCAACAATGGGGCAGCGCAGATTATGAGCGTTATCTTGCTGTTTGGGTTCAATACGTTCTTTGCGATCGGGTGGCTCGGTATGGCGTGGTTGTACGTGAGTGTTGATTCATTTGCCCGCTTGAACAACTGGGTATTGATGCTCTGTTGCTCACAAACCATTTCTGTTGTAGTGTGCCGAGCTTTCTGGATTAAGAACAAGGGCGCCGACGAACGCGCTAAGTACTGGTATTTGACGAGAGCCCGTTTCGATTTGCTCTCGCTGACAAATCCCTTTGTAGCGTCTAATTGGACGTTCAACTTCGTGGTCGTGATGGTCGTTGGCCCGTCGTTCAAGAATATCTCATGGAGGACCTATATAGTGTTCGCAGCGCTCAATGCTGCCATCCTTCCAGTGGTGTATTTCTTTTTCCCGGAGACAGGTGGAAGATCACTCGAAGGTGAGCGCTTGAGCATCCAACCACAGCAAAACGCTCTTTCGATGAGACTCGCCTGAAGGAGACGAAGGCTGATTCATTTTCATCCAGATCTCGACGTTGTATTTGCTCTGGCTTATAATGAAGGATTAGATCCCGTAAAGGTTTCGCTCAGGAAGGACATTCCTCTTGCTGGCTCTCCCGAAGCAGACGAAATCCTCGGTGTCGACCCGGTGCGATGGACCGCAGGCAAGGGCACGCCAATGAGTACACCCCACAGCGAGCAATCACAAACCGTGCTCTAGATCTCGTTGGAAATTGCCAAATTTGTCACCCACTCACTGACTTGTTGGTCGTAGATTGTGTACTTTGGTTGTAGCTTTTTGCGTTATATCTGACGATTTGCATCAGACTTCATCGGAAACCAGAGTACGGGGCAAAGTGGCTGCTAGATATATCTCGCACTGATTCATCATATAAGAATTTGTGGATCGATATGAGAAACAATTCAGGACGAATACAGTCCTTTCTCTCCTTTCGCTTACCCTGTTCGGGTCCAGCACGTCCATTTGCCCAAATCCTCTGTGGGGCATGGAAGTAGCATGAAGACTCAGAAGCCTGGAGTAATGTCCAGCGTATATTGAGCGTAGTCCTCAGACTAACTTGACACAAATAAAAGCCCGCCACCAACTCACAAAACGGTCCGGCATGACGGAACAACTTGCATCCTTTCCGTAGTTCTCATGAGAAATGGGGATGGGGTCCGGGTTCGGTTGAAACTGGTCGGCGCCGAAGAACAGTGCGCGACATTGGCTGTCTCGTGTAGTATGAAGAACAACGAGTACTTGTATCCTGGTATCCAAGTTCTGTCAGCATGACAATAATTTTGTCGAGCTCAGTGAATGGACTGGCGAGATATTTCTGAATAGGTTGATGCGAACACAAGTTTGATCATCGACACGTTCAAGCCGGCCCGATCGGAGTTACTAGCCAATTTGTTACTTATCTCCCACATGACACCGCTTGCTTGACAAAATCGCTCGGATCGGGTCTAACTCTGTTGGCACAAGACCTGCCTTGTTCCCCTCTATCACCCTGTCGGCAGTTAGATCAAGTCCCACTGTCTGCTTCGAATTCAACACGCACGATAGAACCAGTGAACGCCAAAATGTCAGCACCATCACACAAAATGCTCAGCATATCCCGGATCGTGACGCTCCTTGGATCCATCCTCGTCGCGTTGAGCTCTGGAACTAATTATGTGGGTAACTTGGTTCTACAGTGGTAAAAGCCACACTAACCGAGAGTGACTGGGTTCGAACAGATATACTCTGGTGCGTCGTTCTTCGCTCTCGAACCTCCGCTCCCATGAACATTCCCGCCAGCCTATGCACCTCAGCTCGGTGCTCGCCTTCGAGTATCACACACGCAACTTAATATCATCGGTCTCGCAGGAAATAGTATGGGTTACTATACCTCTCTAGCCCTCGGTTAATATATTCACAGTGGGCGTATACACCTCCGGCCCTGTCTGGGGTCGTATCGTCGACCGCAAGGGCCCGCGAATCCCGCTCATCGGTGCCTCAATCTGTCTCTTCGTCGGTTACTTGGGTATAAAACAAATGTATGACGATGGCATAGGCAATGACGCGACTGTTTCCGTGCTCCATTTCGCATTACTGGTGACGTGCGGCTTCATGACAGGCTTGGGGGGGAATGCGGGGCTTGGCGCCGCTATCAACACGACCGCAAAGAGTTTCCCGTCCAGTGCTGTATGTGCTCTTTCCCTTCCGTCTTCTATATTTATGCCGATTACACGTAGCTAATGTTCCTCAGCGTGCCACTACCACTGGTCTTGTTCTGTCGGGTTTCGGGCTCTCGGCTTTCTGGTTCTCCCTGCTTGCCCACACACTCTTCCCTGGGAATATATCTGCCTTCCTATTAATCCTCGCTCTCGGAACAGCTATCCCGATGCTCATAGGTCTATTCATCGTCAAGCCTGTTCCTCTACCTCCGACGAGTTTGAACGCGCAGGACGAAACCACGATCGAGGGGTACGATCCCATCCCGAGCGGAGATACTGTTGTTTTTATGGAGGAATCGCAGCTAGCGTCAGATTCTGAGGTGGATGCTGAGGTGGATGTAGATTCGGTACCGCTCCTATCACATGAGCAGGAACAAAGCTCGTATCAGGTTCCTGTTCTGCCCTCCGCTGTCAAGTCGAACCTTCCAGTGAGCTTGCACCATGAAATAAGTGTCGGGGATAAAGACGGGTTGCCGGACATTCACGGAAAAGGACTATGGCTCACTCCAGACTTCTACCTTATCTTCACAATCATGGGAATATGTGGGTAGCTAATGCTACGGATCTCTGAAATTAACGCTCATTTTCCTTTGCGTAGGTAGCGGCACTGGTCTTATGTGTCAGTGCATTTGACTTTTTCGGAGCTGTTCCAACTCATTCTCCCTCGATAGACATAAACAACGTTGGTTCAATCTCGCAAGCGCTTTACGCCAAAGCACATACAGTCTATGATGATGTTGAAGCCTCCAAGTGGCAAGCTACTCAAGTATCTATTCTGAGTTTAGGAAACTTCGCAGGACGCGTTCTAATTGGTGAAGTCTTTGCATCTCTCACTTGTCTAAACCTAACCACCTATGTCCCAGGATTAATTTCGGATTTTGCGCACACCCGTCTTCACCTTCCACGTGCCTACTGTCTCTGCATCGTCTCATTCCTTTTCATCATTTCCCAAACGAGTGCGATCATTGTCTCCTCCGTTGAGACATTGTGGATAGCGACTCTTTTGTTGGGACTTGCATACGGATCTTTGTTCGGGAGCTACCCAACAATCATGATCGAGTGGTTTGGGCTGGGTAGGTCCATTTTTCCGTGGGTGATAGCTTGATGTGCATCAACTCATGTTCCCTACGCCAGCTCACTTCTCTGAGAACTGGGGTTATGTCTCCTTCTCGCCCGTCCTCGGGGGTAACCTTTTCTCCCTTATGTTTGGGCGCAACCTCGACACCCACGCGACACTGGGTACGCGTGTCCGATCGTTTATCAGCTTGGTATCGCGCGAGTTACCCTCAGAGCATCAATGTTTTGATGGGAAGGCATGTTACTTGGGGAGTTTACAGGTGACACTTGTTGCGTGCATCGTGTCCCTCGGGTTGAGCTGGTGGGCTGGGATTAGAGACGGGCAGAAGATTAAGGATAGAAATGCGAGCGTTAGAAGGCAAAACATGATATAGGTGAATTCTAATCTATCTTCCTGGGGTGGGCCATCATGGAACCTTTTGTTCGTCCGCAGAGGCTCCTAAGTATTGCATTGCTACTTAAGCCTAAAATCCAGCCCAGTAATTGGTGCCTCTTTTGACGACAGTCACTGACATACCGTATCTTTGTCCGACTCACTGAACATGACACCTTACTGCCACCACTTCAGACCGCTTCGAAGAGTTCCTACTGTACATGATGGCGTAAGAAAAGGAAAAGTGCACCATAGTTATAAAATTAACGAAACCATGGACGGCAATAAGTGCACCCATGGAAACACCAAGTTGACACCTTTGTGCCAGATAAGATTTTGAGCTTCCAACTGCCTGCAAGCTCGGCGCCACAGACAAACGACAATCACGACCGTGCATAAGGGTGGTAGCTGTGCTGACCACGTTGGCCAGCACGCTGTGGCCCCCCTGCGCCCCCCTGAGCACCTCGAGGTCCGCGGGGTACATTGGGGCCCAAGCCACTTGGGCCAGTCGGTGCACAGCCCTGCATCATCGCCTGCCCTCCTCTCCCCATTCCACCTCCCATCCCAGGACCGCCGCCGCCGCTCATGGCACCACCTCCCATACCACCTCCCATACCACCGCTCATTCCCCTACCCATGCCTCCCATGCCTCCAGCATACCCGCTTGTGCCCATCCCACCACCCATCCCACCCATCATTGGGTTCATGCCCATGCCACTCATCATACCGCCTGCACCAGCCATCTGGAACATCCTCGTATACAGCTGTGCCAGTGCCTGTGGGTCGAAGGGCGTGTTTCCCGATGGAGTCCCGCCAATGGGGGCGTTGGCTTGAACGGCAGGGAAATTAACACCACCACCAGTCTGCCCATTGAAACCACCGCCCGCCACTACCCCACTCCCACCAGCACCAGCGCGAGGGCCCGCGAATTGTTGTGGCGCACCGTCCTCTTGGAAGTGGTCTCGTTGATACCGCGGTTGGGCCAATTTTACGTCGATCTGGAGTCACAACGTCAACTACCGCGTCATGTTCGGCAAAGCGTCGAAACCTACCAGTTTACCATCAATTTGTAGGTTACCAAAACCAAGGAAAGGTTGGACGTTGGTATCCTCAAAGGAAACAAAGCCGAAACCTTTGCTTCGCCCCGTCTCGCGGTCGAGCATAACCGTCGAATCGATGACTTTGCCAAACTGAGAGAAGAATTCACGCATAGATTCCGACGTCACGCTGCCTGCAAGGCCACCAATGAACAACTTCGTCGCTCGTTGATGCTCCTGTCGTGGTATTGCCCGTTTAGGATCAATCTTCAGTCCACGTAGGAAAAACGCATATAAGCCAAACGTAATCCACACAGTAAATACAGCAATGTACGTACAATCTTGCCATCCAGGAAGTGTTCCCGTACCATCACTGCGTTAACGCTCGCCGGATCTTCAAACGTCAAGAAGGCGAAACACCGCGACCGCCCAGCAGCATCGCGCATGATTGTACATGCATCTACTTTACCGAACTGCGAAAAGTAGTTCCTGAGAGAGTCTGGTACGGAGAGACAATGATTTTAGTACTACTTGACGGTTACAGCAAGATTAATGACTGTATAAGTACCGTCGGTTGTATCCCAGTTGAGCCCGCCAATGAACATCTTGCTATAGATAGTAATCCGAGTTTGACACGCGTATAGGATGAACGCCGTAGACGATGGAGATATAGAAAAAGCAAGGTTGCTATTAGTTATCTGTAAAGGACAGGAGACGTTATGACAGAGGAGAAATGAAGAACACGCTACTGTCTCTCGAGGGTTGTTTTTAGCCTAGTTTAGACTAGACTGTACGCTAGAGCTAGCCTAGTCCTAGTCGACAGACTTCCGAGTAGCTAGGCGAGACGACGACGGACCGACTACACTTTTACTTGACGACAACCCAGCAATACCGACGAGCGCAGTAACGAGACAGAACTAGCTTTCATGATCAGTGCGACAACTGCGACAACTCACCCTTCATCCTTCATTTCTGAGGGCCGTATGCTGCGCTCCGGCATATGAGGACGATCATACGAGCCAGAATGCGAAGCGTCTACTGAATAATCCGATGGTTGCTGGTACGTGGGAATTTGTTGTGGCGCATTTTGCGGTGAGGAGCCTAATTGCGCTGACGATGTAGTGTAGTCGTCATTGGATTCGATATATTCGGGCTTTATCGGCTGAGGAGCGGGAGTAGTTACTTTTGGTTCATGCTTGACCTCAGAGAGTTTCGCAGATGGAGGGGCCGGAGTTTCTGGAGGTACCTCGGTTTTGAGGTCTTCTGTTTTGAGTTCGTGTGATTCGACAGCAGACGCGAATTCTGCCTCGTCGTTTCCGTAGAGATCTACCAAAGAGGTGTTAGGTAGACAAAAAGGAAGTCTGAATACAGAATACCCACCACCGTAGAGGTCAGCGTCAAGTTCAGACATGGAGTCACTGTTGGACGTGGTGGTAAAGGTCAGAGATGAAAAAGCGAGAACTGTGCATTAGTCATCGTGAAAAGTTCGCACGGTACTTCCCGCGTCGGCCCGATGTTGAGTCATTCGGGGGTAAATTCCGAGGTAAATTTCCTCTAATTCCTGCCCCTCCCATTCAGTATGATCTTGATATTCCCGGTTCTCGTCACGGTCTTGCCAATTTTTTGATCACCATTGGGGAGTGCCAGTGTTGATCTGCAACATCCATGCAAGACAAGGTGGTCATCGGGATACTGGGCAAGTGGCGTCGCCTCTTCTGCCAAGAGAAACCTTTGACGGTTCATCATCAGCTCTTCAAGGGGCATTCTCAGAGCATGAGACTGCTCTCCGAAAAACATCCTCGCCGATCAAGGTTTGCCCGCTCCTAGTACGCACCCCTGCCGATCTCGCAAAGTGCGACGGCTTGGTCATACCAGGTGGAGGCAAGTGCCATGTTGTCTGGTTGATGTTCGCATTTCTCACACTCTACAGAGTCGACAACGATCGCTCTTCTGGCCAACCTTGCAGGGCTCCTGCAGCCACTCAGAGAGTTCACCAAGACAAAACCGATCTGGGGTACTTGTGCGGGTGCGATCCTCCTGGCACAGTCTGTGGAGAATCCAAAAAAGGGTGGACAAGAGTTGTTGAATGGGATGACTATCACTGTTGCGCGCAACGGCTGGGGCTCCCAGGTTCGTCGCCTTAATGTGTGATTGCACGACTTGGATCATCTTTATTTAGGTGGGCTCTTTCGAGGCACCATTAACTGTTGAAGGACTGTCAAACTCGCACAATACTTTCATTGGTATCTTCATTCGTGCACCCGTATGTATCTTTTACCCCTATGTGCCATGCTCGGTCGCACCAGATAGTCTTCAGGTCATCAAAGAAATAAATTCATCGCCCGACCAACCGCCGATACGCGTTATTGCGCGTCTGCCTCCTGGGGTAGTCCCAAAGTCAGAAGCAATTATGCCCCTAGATAATGAAGATGATCCACGAAGAATAGTTGCCGTCCAACAGGGAAATCATCTACTCACGACGTTTCATCCTGAATTAACAAAGGATGGGAGATTCCACGAGTATTTCGTTCGGGCTTGCGTGTTGCCTTTACTTTCTCGCTGACTCGTTTCCTTGGTTGTGGTGTTACTGCTCCGACAGTGTTTCCCTCTTGCATACACGCGAAACAATGCATTCTAGAGCAACAAATATAGATTTCATTTTACATGCTCTCTGCCCAGAGCCATTCCTTGATAGGCAAGGATCAATCGATCGTTGGGCTCGGTGATGTGTTTGCAGCCAATTAGTCGCTTCTGTTAAGATTGTATAGACTATACCTACGATGACCATCTGGCAGGATCGTATGTCCTGTTCGGCCACTTTCCTCGCATCAAAAAGCACAATCGACTTGCAAGCGACTTTTCCTTGACATTGGCATATGCTAAAGGTGAAGGGAGATCTAAGGGGGAAACGGATAGTAAGACTGAGATAAAGGCTAAAGTTAACAGCGACGTGCGAGCTAAGAGGTAGCATAGCGTTGTAATTTCTTTAGTTAGGGATACTTATCGAGACTCTGATAGGCCTCATAACAAAGAGAAGGTCTATTTTCCATCGTTGAGAACGACACCGCCATGTTCGTAGAAGTCTGGACATCCTATAATATGGTTTTAGGGCGGCGTTTCAAAGGTTTCACCTACTCGTTCTGTCAGTAAGTATGGTCGAACAGTCACGGTTAGCCTGGTCGGCATTGCATTGTCAGCCGCTCACTGGCGGCCACACTCAGTGAACATCGGTGCGTGCAACCAAGCTCAATGAGAAAAACATGGGCAGGACTGAGCAATGTAGGAGTAGGACCCTACGCCAACTTTCACACTTTCACAAGTATTACCCACCTATCCCCTGTGGGGCCGGACCCGAGTAGCATGTTCGGGTGCTAATAATACCGCATTGAATCTACCGGTGCGTTATCGTGGGGCGTCCCACCTTCTTTTCTTTTAACAGCTTCCCCAGCGAGCTCGTTCAAGTTCTACGTTGAAGATGGTCGTACTCGCCACAGCATTTGTGGCGTTTCTCGTGGCTGCTAGCACTGCAGGTGCGCGGATGATGCGCAAGGAGGACCTCAGGGCGCGTCAAGCAGAGGCCGCAAAGCGATGGCAGCACGGCCCTGGGCCTGCCACCTTGCACTCAACTAACGTCAAACGAAGCGGTGTGCAAAATATCACATTCACGAATCCCAAGGCATCCGGTGAGTTTGGGATGGTTGTGGTCATCGGTCGTAATTTACGTCATCCCTGATCCTGATAGAGTTTTGGGTCGACGGGACTGCCCTTCCGCTGGTCGATTTTGATGTCGGACCCAGTTGGGCTGGTCTGTTGCCCATCAGTAACGATCCGAACGAGACGCGCCAGGTATGGTGGAAATTTGGTGCTTATGTCACCGAGTTCGCGGGATGTTGATCTTTCGATATCTAGCTCTTCTTCTGGTTCTTCCCTCCGGGTCCTGAAGGGAGCCTCGATGACCTCATCTTTTGGTACGGTGTTTATCCTAATAAACGGATTTGAAGTAGATATTTGGTTTAGGACGAACGGCGGCCCCGGGTGCTCTTCGCTCGAGGGTCTTCTCCAAGAGAACGGGGTCAGTCTTCCATCCCGACTTCATTCCGCGTTTTAATGTCCTCACTTAGCCCCTTTCGTGGTCCTGGGGCCAAGCACAAGCCACGGTCAACGAACACAGCTGGACGAACCTCTCCTCTGTTCTCTGGGTCGAGCAACCCGTTGGCACGGGTTTTTCACAGGGGACTCCAGACATCGAGAACGAGGACCAACTGGCCGAACAGCTTGTCGGGCTTTATGCGACAGTTCCTTGAAGTATTCTACGAACTGAAGGGAAAGAAACTCTGGCTGACAGGCGAAAGTGTGAGCATCTCACCCTTGTTTTGTTGGGATGGGCAACTCAGGGATAATGTTTTGGCTAGTATGCTGGCACTTATGTTCCTTGTGAGTTGCATGAATAGACGTGATCCCAAGCAAGACTCATCGTTCGTAGACATTGCAAACTATATCTATGAGAACCCGACTCTCTTGGATCTTTCTCTTCAAGGAATTTGGATTTGTGATCGTGCGTGCTCATCGGTTGTTGAGGTATTCATGTTTGAATGACATCATCCAGCATCGCTTTCGTGGAATGTCGTGCAAGAAGAGATCCCTGCAGTGGACTTTGTACACAAATATCAAGGCCTGTTTTCTTTCAAGTAAGATCGTCTCATCTCCGACAGTTCTCCCATTCCGTTCTCACACTCAACCTCACACCAGCCAAAGTTATCTCGGGTACCTCGATCAGAAAGCTGCTACCTGCAATTACGCGAACTATGTTTCCACCTACGTGACGTATCCACCACAAGGATTCCTTCCTCTTCCAGGAGACTCTACTGAGTTTGCGGATGGATGCGACGTCTGGGACGACATCTTCAACAACGCGTTGATAATCAACCCGGCATTCGACGTCTATCGTATCTGGGATACGGCAAGTTATGGAGTGTCATTGAACGACAAAAACTAACATATACACAGTATCCGATTTTGTGGGACGTCCTTGGCTTCCCGTAAGGCTTTCTCACACTCTATTGGCTTTTCCCTACTAAGAACTAACGTGGCGTATAGAGGTTCCTTCCCGCAGCAACAATCACCCATTTATTTCAACCTCCAAGAAGTCAAAGAAGTGATTCATGCACCTATCGACACGGAATGGACCGAGTGCTCCAACATCAACGTGTTCCCGAACGGAGACCAGAGCTTACCACCCGCCTTTATGGTCCTCCCGAGCGTGATCGAGAAGAACGTGCGGACTGTGATCGTGCATGGGTTGGCTGATTTCATATTGATCGCTGAAGGGTACGTCTTGCCGAATCCTTTACCTCTTCAAGCCATGCGGTTGCGGTATTGACGTTACGTTGTTCAGGACGCGCATCGTGATCCAAAAGTAAGTCCGGCGTTGGCACCAAGTATCGTACCGCAAAAAAAAAAAAATGCAACGTATGATTGGCTAACGTACTCTACCACCGTTGGGCACAAACAGTATGACGTGTACGTCTCTGCCTCGACACTGCATTCAGATGTCATTTCATTTTTGACGACGCGTTTCTTTTCCAGGGAACGGGTTGCAAGGGTTCCAGACCCCGATCGCCAACGATAGCTTCATCGTCGACGGTATCGGCGCATTTGGCAGCATGCATTCGGAACGCGGATTGACCTACATTGAAGTCGATCTCAGTGGACATATGGTACCGCAGTTTTCACCCGTGGTGAGTTTTTTTTTTTTTGGCGGGGGGACGAGGGCAGGGCTTGGAAGCGTCGTCGGATGTGGCTAATTCATTTGTTGCTTGATGTATCAACACAGGCCGCTTTCCAGATCATGCAGTACTTGATGGGTTTTAGGGATACGCCATAGAAAGGGGTGGTGTGGTTATAGACGTTGTCCAGCGTAGCGACGCCAGTGGGACTCGAAAGGAGGCAATGATATCTGGACCAAATGTATTAAACACGACTGCCAGTGTGCGTGTCCAGCAGAAAAGAGGGAAGGTACGATTTGGGTGTATGCAGATACAAATCGTAGAGGCTACAGACAGGGCTGCGCGTATGAGGAAGAGAGAAGCGAGATAGATACCGAGTGTGTCAAAGGAGCGCTGTCACAGGTCGACGTGTGGTCATGTCTCAGTCCTTGAACGAATCCGAGCAGAAGTGCAAGAAAAAAAGAGAAAGCGAGGGGGCGTTGAGATACCGTACTACGGAAGTCCCGCGGGTCCTGGAAACACGCCCGCAAGGCGTGACATAAATGAAATCTTCCCATTCGATCGACTCGATCGAGAACGCACGTCTAAGAGCAGTTGAATCGTCGAGGCGACGGGATTTGGGGGGGGGGGGGTCAGACGTGGACTCACACAACGAAAAAGATGGCCGAGGTTGCGACCGCGGTGCTGAACAGCAGCGCGTGGACGCTGCTCAGATGGTGTGACGCGCTATTGCTTTGAACGAGCGGTGTGGCGGTGGACGTCTAGGTTAGGAGTGCGTGAGTGTTGTCCTGTGCAATGGCACGCGTGAATACGTACGCTGTCCGCGGTAATCAGACCATCGACGACAGGAGTCGGAACCGCGTCGCTGACTGCATTACCAGAAGCAGACAGAGACGCGTCCAATACTTGCAAGTCCGGCCTTCCAAACTGTGGTACGGCAGAAACTGAACAAGGTAAAAACGTCGTCGAGATGAGGAATATCTGCCAGTGTCAGACTAGCAGAATCGCTGAGTTGCCTGACGTCATCACGGTGCACAACAAGGCGACGAGTGGAAGAGGATCATCTTCACGGTTTTGCGGTGTCCGGCGAGTGAAGGGGGAGGGCCAGCTTTGAGGGCGGCGAGAAGTGGAGAAAACGTCGGGATACGAAGCGAGACTTGATCGACGGTCGGTCACACACACAGGTGGAGCGAGCTGGAGAGACACTCGGATTGCGGGACCGTTTTATACGCGCTGCTGCACGGGCTTTTAGTATACAAGGAGCAGCATATAAGGAATAGAGCGCAGTCAGCGCGCAACGAGAAGAGTGATTAAATAAAGATAGAATGAGGGGATCGAGAGGGTTTATGAGAGAACTCGCCGATCCGGACCACCGTGAGGCTGGGACAAGGAAAGAGAGCCGGGGGTAGTACGTACTTAGGAAGAATCTAAATTCAGACTCCGGGTGACGGCTGACATACCTCCTGTCTCACTCTTCCTGAACATTCGCTACACGGTCAGGAGCATATCTCAATGCTGTTTAAATGTAAACGTTCCGGTGGCAAACAGCAGGAACTGCCCCAGAATTCTACTCCCGGTAGAGGGCGACTACGAGAAGAACACCAACACCAATGGCAAGATCAGCTTCACCACTTGAGGGAACTAATATTAAATAATTCTGCTCATTGCAAATGATGCACAGTCATGGACCCTCAATTGCACCAGGGCTCTACCACTGGTGAGGGTGAGGTCAACCACGAAAACATTAAAGACAACATCAACAGTAATGATCTTGTTCGCTATTTGAGGGAATCGACACTAATTCTGCTCATCACAAAGAATGCAAAGTCACACACCCTCAGCCCCAGAGCTCTGCCCATGGCAAGGTTGACTACAAGAAAATCGAGGACAACATCAAGAATAAGCTTTGCCTTTGGAGGGAACCTTTTCAACACCGCCATCCCAACGATTCTTGTCCTATTATTCTGATGCTTGTTGTGGAATGAGCCCATGTGGTCACAATCCCCCGTAGCATACGGTGAGCCTGCTTGCAAAAGGCCCAACATGTATGGCTGATCCCGTGGTGGGCCTGAGATATATGAGGCCCATGAGACACGGTTGGGCCCAGCTGAGATGGACATACATAGGATATGGAAGGGCCTGGAAAGGGTGAATAAATGAAGTGTCGATATAAATAAAAGGGCCTCGAGTGGGGTGAGTGTGACCGACATCGATGGATACGAGGGGCACCGAATGGGGTGGGTGTTACTGAGTGCCGATGAATACGAGGGGACTGCACGGGGTAGGCATCACTCACCTCAATTCACAAGAGGGGACTGGACAGGGTGGGTGTGACGGAATGCCGTGGCATACAAGGGCACTGGACAGGGTAGGAATTGCTCATCTCAATGGATATGAAGGGGCCGAGCAGTGTGAATGTGAGCAACTGCCGATGTATATGAGTACACTGAGCAGGGTGGGTATCACTTACCTTGATGTATATGGGGGGACTGTGCAGGGTGAGTGGGACTGACTGCCGATGCATATGAGGGGACCGGACAGGGTAGGCATTGTCTAACTTGATGCATACAGGGGGACCGAGCAGTGTGAGTGTGGCTGACTGCCGATGCACACGAGTACACCGGGCAGGGTGGGTATCACTTTCCTCAATGTATACAGGGGGACCGTGCAGGGTGAGTGGGTCTGACTGCTGATTCATATGAGGGCACCGGACAGGGTAGGCATCGTCTAACTTGATGCATACGGGGGGACCATGCAGTGTGAGTGTGACCGACTACCGATGCACACAAGTACACTGAGCAGGGTGGGTATCACCTGCCTTGATGTATACAGGGGGACTGTGCAGGGTGAGTGGGACTGACTGCCGATGTATACGAGGGCACCGGACAGGGTAGGCATCATCTACCTTGATGTATATGGGGGACCGAGCAGTGTGAGTGTGGCTGACTGTATACGGAGGGACCATGTAGGGTGAGTGTGGCCAAGTGCTAATGCATATGGAGGCACCGAGCAGAGTAGACATCGCTTACAGTGATGTATACGGGGGGACTGAACAGTGTGAGTGTGACTGAGCACCGATGCATATGATGGCACCGGACAGGCTGGGTGAAAGGAACTTGCAATGAACAGAAGAAAGAAACCTAGACCCAATATCTGAGGCGTTGCTAACCAAAGCAATATGCGACAGAGAGAAGGGCAATTTCAAGGCTAAGCGAAACATGGTACTCTACCGGCTACTTATATACTACTGATAGTGGTGCACGGACCATGCTGTGCTGTGATGTCGTGGGTACTGGGTATGACATCACAGGAACGGGAAAGTGTTAGTGTCCAATAGCAAAAAGGAGAAATGATGGAATGAGATGCATGTGGTATACGCATGTAAGTGAAATGTAGTCCGGAGCGCTCTAGGCGTGGCTACGTATGATATATTGAAGGGAAACTGATAAATAGGAGGCGAGGCGAAAGGGGAAATCTAAGTAGAGGGCTTCCGGAGGGTTCTGGGGGTGGTTCTGGTCGGAATGCTCGGGATACTTGGAATGCTCAGGGGTCAGAGTGTTCGGAATATGTATCCTGATAAATAACTTGGTGATCTAGCGTGGCTTGATCAGTACTTGGGGCGGTATGCGATGGATGATCTACGGCATGAGCCAGGGATCGGGGATCAAGCGGGGGAGTCAAGGATCTGGAGGCGAACTCCTGATTAGTACTTGTGTAGTGTACCAAGTGCTGCTTCAGGTATGTCTACGGGTCTTGTGTGGATACCGAGTGCTGCTTCAGATATGTCCACAGGGTGTGGCAGTTTAGAGGCATGCAGGCCTATGCTTGTGGCGATGAACACCGGGGTTAGCCGTGGGGCTACTTGGTGTTGTAGTGTGACAGGTACAACGAGGGTACTACCAATGAAGGTGTATGTAGGTGTAGTCGATGGTGTGGTGTATTGTATGAGGGAGGATATGACAAGTAACTACTCTAGGTGTATGCGAGGTGAGGCTAGGGTGGAGTTTGGTTGGTGTAGGTGAAGGTATCGTCTGTAGGTAGTGCAGGAGTGTAGTGGGGGTGGTGATAAATAGTAGGTATCAATAGTGATTGTTTCACTGGGCCTCATGTACCGGGCTGCATATGATGGTCCCAAGCTGAGTGGGTGGGACCGACGGCTGTGTAGGTCTTGATAATATGCTAAGGGCTCTGAGTAATGTGAGCGAGTGAGACTGAGACCTCTTTCACATATGATTTATATAGTATCTATGTCATTTTATACATGCTGCTTTTGGATATAATCTAACATGTCTAACAACCTAACCTGGGTCTGGAAAAGTTCCATCCTCCACCATGAAGCTTGAATGAATGACTCCATGGCCATTTCCATCCCCACCTGAGCTAGTGGATGTTCGATTGGACAATGCCAAACTCTCATTGACCCCTGCACCATGCTATCGACCATAGCAGCATTTGCAAACACTGCAGATCTCATCAGAGTTTTGTTGTATTATTTTCATATGGACTACGGTACAAACAGACTCGGTTAGATCCGTATTACAAAATCATGTAGATAACCTTCATCTCGATGTGACTCTACACCTCAGTCACTGACTCTATCCAGTACTGAGGTGAGATCCATCTATCATTACTTTACACCTTGTACTCATATATTATAGTGTACTTCTATAGGTGTGGAATACACTAGTCACTGACTCTATCCAGTACTGAGTGTACTTCTACAGATTATGAGCCCCATGCTCTAATCGTGAGAAAAACTCATAAACGATGTGCATATATTCACCATAATGAGTACTACAACATCTGAGGAGATTAAGCTGCCCAAGCTTGACACGTCCGGTAAGGAGTGGGCCATTTGGAAGGTCCAACTCCAGGTGGTTGTAGCCAGTCAAGGACTTAGTGGGTACCTCAACGGCACGAAACCCATAGATCCAGCAGTTGGAAAACCGAGCGGATGGATGACAACAACTCCGGATGAGGTGAAAGTGGTCATGGAATATATCAAGGACCTGACAACATGGGTCAAGAAGGATGCTAAAGTCCAACATATCATCGCCAATACGCTCCCTAACTCCCTTTTCATTTGACTGGTCAACAAGACAAGTGCTTCTGAATACTTCACAAGATTGAGCGCTCTCTTTGAACAGCGCTCTATTGTAGTCGGTGCAGAGATGCGTCGACAGTTAGGCGAGCTGAAACTGAAGGACGGTGGGGACACACGTGCGCATATTGACAAAATTATTGCAATGCGCGAAGAGCTTGCATCGATCAGACGGCCAGTGTCTGATGACAACCTCTTTAACATCATATATGTGTCACTCCCTCGTTCCTACAACCCTGGCTTAGCATCACTTTCGTCTACCATGCGCCTACAGCAAAAGACCATTACTCCTGATGACCTGATGGATATTGTCTTGGAAGAGTATGACAGACTCACTCTTCAAGATGGCGGCAAATCCAAAGGCAAAAGTTTGTCACTGGAAGATTCTGTTTTTGGAGTGGATGTGTCTAAGCGAAAAGGATCTCATCAGAAATTCCTTGGTTCCTGTAACAACTGTGGTTGGACTGGGCACAAAATTGGCAATTGCTGGAAGGAAGGTGGTGGAAAGGCTGGGCAAGCCCCCAAAGGATGGAAACCTCGCAGAAAGAAATCTAAAGACAAAGACTCAAAGAATGGGAAAGGTTCTACCTTAGCGCATGCAGCAGATCAGCCTTGTGCAGTGGTCCAGCCCGGCTGCATGTGGCTCGCCTCCCTGGACATTGTTCACAACAGTAAAGCTTCTCTTGCACACATAGACACAGCGAGTGTTCCCAAGTTATACAACAGTGGAGCATTGCAACACCTTTCTCCTTCATGCAAACATTTTGTCAACTTCATTTCCATTCCACCTAAGCCTGTTGCACTGGATAACAATGTGACATGTTCCTGTATAATCAACCCTGTTTGATTATAGGACTAGCAGGACTTGAGGGGAAAATACCTCCAGAGGCCCAATGATTCCTCCGACTGGGGACTGCTGCTAGCTTTAGGAGCGGGTAACAGCAATGAAGCTGCACAAGTGTGCAGTGATGAGGAAGATGATCACTAGCACAAGGGTGATCACCTCCAGAGTGGGAGTGAGGCTTCTGAGGTGAAGTGGAACCGGTAGCAGGAGAAGCTAGTAGATTACATGGGAAGGAGTGTAGATCTAGGTTAGAGTTACATGAAGAGCCCGTGCCCCTTTATATAGGCCATGCCCATCTAGGGCAGGCTTCGTATCGTATATGGTAATCGTAAGTCGCAGACTAAAGATTACCATAAAGGGATCTAAGCATCAGTCAAATGGAGATTTGGAATACTAAGCTGTGTGCAAGAGAACACAGCCGAAGAGGCAATGTCTATGATTGAGTCAGAAAGAGATGAAAGGCATGTATCAATGAAATAGAAAGGCAGTGTCCAAACTAAACAGGTAACTTCCTAGAAAGGGAGTTCCTGATGGGGCAATGCCTAAGTTGGTGTTGCAGGGGAATCCCTGGTCTGAGTTGAAGAACAAGTCGTCCCATAGTCCTATGGGGGGTGAAGAAAGAGGAAAAGATGTACTCCCTTCAGTAACTGTAATAAAGCCTATCCGAGGAGCTGACAATGGCACTTTTAACACAATTGGGAAAGGCGACTTACCTATATATCTTCCAAATGGATCCTCTCAAACTCACATCCTCTTGAAAGACATGTTATATGCACCAAGCATGCATGTTACCCTGGTATCTATTGGTCGTCTTACCCAAGCGGGATGTCGTGTGGTCTTCAATGGACCCACCTGTCAGATCTTTGATGCACATAAAAAGCTTCTTGGGGAAGTTAGCATCACGAATGGTCTGTATTGTACACAACACACATACCAAATCCTGACCGCAGCGGTCATGAAAGATGAAGAACAGGTTACCATGGAAGACCTCCATGCCCATTTATCGCACATTGGTATTTCCACCATTCATGAAATGCTGTCAAAAGGGATGATCTTGGGCATCACATTACATCTGGACCACACTGATATGGGCCAATGCGTTGCTTGTGAATACAGAAAAGCAGTATGCAAACCTATCGGTACCACTCGTGAGCCTACCCATACAATGGCACTTGGTGACGAAATACATACCAACGTATGGGGCCCATCCCCTGTCCAAACACCTGGAAAATGGAGCTACTATTGCTCATTTACAGATGACCATACCCGCTATACACATGTCAGTCTATTATTTGTGAAATCAGACATGTTTTTCGCTTACCTGGAGTTCAAGTCTTGGCTGAAGATGCAACATGGCATCTCTGTCAAACAGCTTTGTTCTGACCATGGGGGGGAGTACCTATCCAATGAATTTTCTTGTCACTTGAATTGCAGCGGGACAGAACAAAAACTTACCACCCATGACACACCTCAACATAATGGCATTGCGGAATGACTGAACCGAACCCTAGTGGAACGCATACGCACTATCTTGCATGCAAGTGGACTACTAAAGATGCTGTGAGGAGAAGCTCTTTTACACGTTGTGTGGGTTAAAAACAGATCAGCGACTCAAGTGCTAGATGGCAAAACACCGTACGAAATGCTATACAGAAAGAAACCTCACCTTAGGGACTTGCCAGTCTGGGGTTCAAAGTGCTGGGTCCTGGACCGCTCTGGATCAAAGCTGGATGACCGCGCTATTGAAGGTCACTGGGTAGGATATGACTTCGGAATCAACGGCGCACCGAATCTACTTGCCAGATTGACACGCAGTTGTTATTGAGCGCAATGTCACCTTCAAACGCCACGATAAATTTTCGTCAATTCATTTCGAAAATCCTAGCGACAACGATCAGCGCATGTCACCTGCCAAGTCCAAACCTGATGCACCTGTCCCTGTCCAAGCCCCCACACCCACACTCGAGAAACGACCTGTCGACCATCTGGGTGACGATTTCGAGAGTTCAAATCCAGACAGCAAGCAACTGCGACGCTCAAGTCGTCAGCGCTTTGACTCGATGTACATCCGCATGTTGCGAGGCGGAGAGGGGACTCACGACGGATGAACGGACAACCAAGTCTTGCCTAAAGGGATGCACATAGTCGAGGGCGCAGTTGAACATGCCTCAACGGCATGCGAATTCAATGACTCAGGAGCAGTGTTTGCACTGCTGACTGGAAGTGCGGATGCAGAAGGACTCGAACCGGCGACTATTGATGAAGCCAAAAAGCGACCTGATTGGCCCAAGTGGGAAGAAGCGATCAACGCTGAATTGAAAAGTCTTGACGACGCACACACCTGGAATGTTGTTGAACGTCCCCGAAACACCAACGTTGTAAGCTGCAAATGGGTCTTCAAGATAAAGAAGAACTCAGCGGGCGAAATCGACAAGTACAAGGCACAACTTGTCATGCAGGGTTTTACTCACCAGTATGGTGTTGACTACGACGAAACCTATGCACCCGTCGCACGCCTCGCTTCACTTCGACTTATTTTATCGATTGCAGCATGTCGGGATTGGGACATCAATGTTTTCGACTTCCACAGCGCATTCCTAAATGGTAAACTCGACAAAAATGAAGTGATTTTCATGGAACTACCACCCGGTTTCGAAAAACAAGGTCGCGACCTAGTCGCGCAACTTTGTGTCGCCATCTACAGCTCTAAGCAAGGTGCACTCAAATGGTATCGCTGATTATGCAACACGCTGCACGACTTAGGCTTCACATGCATGGAAGCAGACTGGGGGGTATTTGTTGCGAGGATAGCGCACAACATCCTAATCCTTGCATCGCATGTTGATGACTGTATGGTCACAGGAAGCTCTTCGACTCTCATCAAAGCATTTAAAGATGAGATCGGCGCACATTTTCGAATCACGGATTTAGGACCAATCAGTTGGTTACTGGGGATGAAGGTCATGCGTGATCGAAAGACGCGCACCATATCTCTCTCTCAGGAGTCCTATGCCGATGTGATCCTAACCAAGTACAATTTTGCTGACGTGAAACCCGTCGCAATTCCTCTTGATCCGCATATCCAATTGTCGGAGTCGCAGTGTCCTAAGACCACTAGCGAGATCGCTCGTATGCAAAACATTCCATATCGTCAAGCTGTCAGTTCCCTCATTCACCTTGCTACCGGTACTAGACCAGACATCGCATTCGCAACCTCTTTTGTCTCACAGTTCAACGCGAACTCTGGGTGGGACCATTGGGAAGCCGTAAAGTGAATTTACCGTTATCTGATTGGAACAAAATCACTCACGCTAACCTTTGGAACACAAGTTCAAGATCTTGTTGGCTATGTTGATGCAGATGGGGCTATGCAGGAGCATTGATGTGCCATCATTGGCTTCGCTTTCCTCGTTGACGGAGGGGCAATTCTCTGGGCTACTCACACTGCAAAAGAAGCTCTCTGGCTTTGACGCCTTATTGGAGAAATGTTCTGTCCATTAACACAACCAACCACCCTCTTCGGGGATAACCAATCGGCTATCACACTGATGTGCAATGGTAGCTATCATACACGTATGAAACACATTGACATTCGTTACCATTTTATTCATTTCAGTGTTGAGGATGGTTCTATTCGTTTTCTCTATTGCTCTTTGAATGACATGATTGCAGACACTCTTACGAAAGCTCTTCCTAGCATTAAAGCTAAACATTTCGCACAGGAACTTGGCCTACACCCTTCCGTTTGAGGGGGAGTGTTGTATTATTTTCATATGGACTATGGTACAAATGGACTCAGTTAGATCTGTATTACATAATCGTGTAGATAACCTTTGTCTCAACGTGACTCTACACCTCAGTCACTGACTCTATCCAGTACTGAGATAAGATCCATCTATCATTACTTTACACCTTGTACTCATACATTATAGTGTACTTCTACAAGTTTGCTGTTTAGAGGACTTCTGTGCACTCACTGAAATTTGGAATGTCCAGTATTTTAACCCCCTCTCTAGCCAGCTGATCGTGCTCTGCATCGTTACTTGCAACCACTGCATGTGGATGCATGATGAAATGTACACTTCACATATGGAATAAGAATTCTGCTTACCCTGATCTTCCATAATTTCCATGGTCTGAGCCCACTTCTTCTGTCTTGCCTCATGACTGAGCAGGACCCGAGCATTCCGTTGTTTCTTTTTCAGAATTGGTGGACTGGTCTGCATTTTTGGGAGGGCCGATTGCTGGGAGCGTTTCACCATTACAGCCTCTTGTGAAACTGCAGCCAGAATGTGGTCTTTTCCCATTGGGAGGAATAGAGGAGGTGTGGGGATATGCAGCAACCCAAAGTTGTCATTTGGTTGAAATGGTGGAGGGGTTGGCAAGCAGGCACCGGGGAAGACATCGGGATGAATGCCTGGCATTGATGTCAAATGCATCGATATGAAGGGGGGTGGGGCTGGTGTGCCTGTGCCTGTGGAAGGGACTTGGCCTTTGGCCATCGGCATAAATAGAGGAGGAGTGGGGATATGCAAAGACACTGTGTCTTTGTTCAGTTGAAAGGGTGGAGGGGTTGGCAAGTGGGTACCTAAGAAATCATCATTGTCAACACCTTGCATCAATGTTGAAGGCTCCGATGTGAAGGGGGGTGGGGTTGGTATGTGGGCGCCTGCAAAATTGTCGATGTTGGTCGTCATTGACGAAGGTTGGTAACGATGGAATGGAGGCAGGGTTGGAACATGCCATGATAGCATTGAGTTTATGCCATGGGTGTCTGACACATCCTCCATATCCATGTCTAAAATGATGTTAAATACTGATCTAAACCTGGGCCAATCACATACCGATGGAGTCATTCTCAGTGTAAACCAAGACCAACATTTGATTGCTTGTGACCAAGGCCACATCTGCTTTGGAATCACATAAATATTTCTCTACACCAAGTATAGTTGCACATATCTGGGATCCAGAATCGAACTTGCTTTTGCATGGCGAGTAGGTGCTGAAACAGAGGAAAGATAGAATGCAAGGGAAGGATTGCTGAAGGATTTAAATCGGATGTGGTGACGTGTTTAGTTGCTAGCAGAGTGCTCAGTTATGTGTGGAAAATGTGGACAATAACATAATCAGTGGTAATTGCCAATGAATAATGGCGGAAACTTCCGATCGGCGTTTGAGTACTAAAGCGACCTGCGCCCCACTCCTCTCTGTCCAATTCATTCTCCACCAGTTCGAACCATCATGCCGTCCACCATTCAAACCATCCTTGACGACACTACCACTGCCATTTGCAAGGTTCTGAAGGCCAAGGTGCTCAGGACGACCAAACAAGATACTGCATGGGGAGAGGCATGGCATCAGGCCATCACTGAGATTAAGGGTCACCTGGTACGTGATCACAGTTCTATGCACTGACCAGCTAATGAATGAATTTTTAGGAAAGGATTTGGGCACTTGCAAGTTCTGCCAAGAGTGTTCCTCTACTGGCCATTGCCTGCAACATCCAACTTGAGGAATACAAGCATGGTCATTGGAATGTGACATCACCAGTCGACCTGACCACCCTTGGCTCAAGGTCAGCCTTGTCAATACCAGGAATGTGTTTGCCGCTGTGTCAGTAAATGTCGCTCGGCCATCCAGACAGCCCATCAACACCAAGGTTGGGAAGGCAGGGCAAACACTGGTCAATGAGGACCCCAACATGGACAATGCGCAGATGGTGCTGAAGAAGCCTGCCACAGGGAAAGGTAAGGCTCAGGAGATTGACTCACCAGAAACTGAGCCTGAGCCACATGGACAATCAAGACATCACATTGACGCCTCAGAAGCTTCGACCAGTGGCAGGATGTGGGGATGCTCTATGGGAAGGTCTCAGCTGCCATTGCCTGTGGCAGATGTCCAAGGAGAGGCAAACACTGAGCAGGCATGTGATGCCTGCAAACACCAGAGTTATACCTGCACCCTGAATCCCAGACATGCCTGCCTGGAATGCTACCAATGCAAGGTACACTGCTCTCTGGCAAAGAAGCATCAATGGTCACCCTCTTGCATTCACTGATCTCCATCATTGGATGCCACACAGAAATGGCGGGGATGCAGTCAGTCACGCAGTCAGCCACCTTGGTTGAAGCCTTGACATGGTTCCCCTGCATGCCTTGCCACCCCAACCACCCCCCGCACCAACCCATCCCACACTAAGAACATCCAAATCCCTGAACCTGCAGTGTCCTTGCCCATTGAGCCAGCCAGTGGCTTGAAAATTGGCCCCCCGACAAAGAAGGTCAGGCAATCTAAACCAGCCCAGGGTAAGTGGTCATTGTTGCACTCGATTGTTTGACAGAATCATACACCCCATAGCCCTCAACATGGTTGTGATACCGAGGCTGACGAAATCAGTACCAGTCGCCCAAGCACCTGTACAACCTACTACACTGGTGTCGTGCAACCCTTGCAACTATGACAGGCTGTTGCAGGAATACTGAGAACTTCACAACAGCCACAAGCAGCTTCAAGCCAGTCATGTGCGGCTTGAGGATCAGTTAGATTCCATGGCAGATAGTCTGGCAACATTCAGCCAGGTCGTGGCCTGGCTGTGGGACCAGATTGGTGGAATCAGGAGCAAGATGGTTCGTAACACACATACACAAATGCACTACCCATTTGAATGAATTCCCCCACAGGCCACCTCCAGGGAGGAAGTTTCTGAGCCACCCAACAGGCCATTCGTCCCGACTGTCACCAAGAGCCTGACACTCGCAACTCTCCCTCCCCCCCAATGACTTCGGCTGAAGGATTGCCACCCCTCACTCCACCTGTCACTGCCCCTGACACATTCCCCCTGCACACCTCCCCCATTCCTTCTTCATCAAAGGCCAGTGTCCCTTGGTTGATCACCCCCTTACCTTGGCAAGGATTGCTGCCTTACAGTGAGGCTGCTCCTGTGGTAACATGGAGTAGTGGTACAAGCACTAACCCAAATTGGGGTTGGGGCCCTCCATCTCTCTTTCAAACAGGGCTAGCATTGTTTGACCATCCAGCTGTGCATCAATCCAGCCTGGCCCTCCCTTCTATCTAAGGAGCTCAGCAACCCTCAGCATAGAGCCTTGCAAGGGCTGCAGTACATTGACTGCCTCCACCCTGGCCTCCACTGTCTCCCCTACTGACAATCACCAGCATCTCCAGAGTCAATGTTTGAAACGAGGAGTGTGGCCAAGGAGCAGACAGATGGGACAGCCAGTGAGAGTGGGAAGGGCATGGCCCATACTTAGTTTTATGCCATGTGATATACAATTCATCTCCCATTTATATATTCATGCAAAATAGAGTCCATAAAATGCACAAGTGGAATGTGAACAAAGAAGCACTCTCTAGACCTGCTCATTTCCTTTTCAGCAGATGTCCTGGTGTGGACAGCTTGGCATTTGGTGGCAGTGGTGCCTTGCGTGCCCTCCCCGATCAATATGGGGTTATACCTTTTTCAAATTGCCAAGTAAAATGTGATTCAAAAACTGGGAATGCAGTGGTACCTTCAGATTGGGTGCGCATCTCAATAGATTTGGCCAGGGTGTGAGCTCGGGACCTTGGCTTTTGGACCCTTGGATTTGTACCACCGTTGGTCTCCACTGTATTGACCTCGGAAAATGCCTTGCTCATTTTCATCACCGACTTCAATTTTTTGGGTGGGGGTGCTGGGGTTGCATTTAGTATGAATGTCCCTGGCCTATCTGGACAGAAATTTGGCAATGTACCATCACCACCATTATCAACCAGGACCGGTCTTTTTATCATGGGCTTCAGTTGAGAATTTTCTTGGGCCATCAGTATCTTATCTACAATCTTTCTTGCTGATCATACAACGATGTCCTCAATGAAATGGATCAATTAAAAGCATGTCACCTACCATTTCTTGGTGGTCCGACCTTGAATGGCTGGTGAGGGAGTTGTGATGCATTCTTCTCTGACCTCGGATTCATTGTGAATAGTCTCCTGGCTGCACATGAAGATACTGATAATCAATAAATTAATATGACAGAGAAATTGCAATCCACCATCTCTTGAAGGTCCAACCTTCATTTCCCTTGGTCAGCGCTCCTTGTCACTCTGGACTATTCGGTCACACCCACCCTCCGTGCGAGGTTTTCTTGCCATTGCTCCTTCCACTGTATATGTTGAGTGAATTCACTGAATGCATTTGTCACCGCATACCTTGTTTCGGTACCCCCATCTCAAATGCAACTGATTTCCGAGGTAGGTTGTCGACCTCTTGTTCACTCTCGAACCAATCGCTGTACAGGGCTGATGGGCTCCATATCTCCCTCCGTTTTCCATTTCTGATCATAGAGTTAGATCGGACTTCAGCTTCCTCCTGAGAATCTGATTGATCCATGTCACCATCATCCTTCCAACCTGTCTCATACATTTCTGGATGTATGATAGCAACTAATGCTGCTAGGAGGGCTGAATGTTCTTGCATGGCAAGTAACCACTGCTGGGTTCCCTGTTTGCCCCGGGTAGCCTTTAGCAGTGCTGAGACCTCAGGTGGTCCACTCACCCCCTATTTGCCAAGATCTGGTCAATGAAGGAGGGCAAGTCAAAAAATACTAATGTTTTGACCCTGCTAAAACCAAGTAGGAGATAGGTTGATCGCCCCCCACAGCTTGGCCCTGGGGTGAAAGTTTGCTGGAGAGGTTTGCCATGCCTGAGGAGAGCTCCCTGTTAAGCTGTGGAAAAGTGGCCTAGACAAAAGTGGCAGCTGTTTCCAAATATATCACTAGTTTGATCCATAAGTGAAAAGGACAGGTTACTTTGCGACAGATGGACTCACTTGATTAGGCTCGCTCACTGCATCAGGTAAATACCAAAGTAAGACATAGCCCAAATGATCGGTGATAATGGCGGGTTCAGTGAGTTGTCCATAACCCTGAACATTGGTATCCAACAGCTCCATTAAATTCCCCCTCCTCTTTGTCCATTCACCAAGCCAAATGATGTCGATATTGCCAATTGTCACTGGGTGGGCATTAGTGGAAAATTATCGAAACAGCAAAGGCATACCCTTGTTTTGGTATGCCCTTGCAATTATGCTGATCATCCTGTCTGCCTCACAAATGGTCTGCATTGGAATTCATGGGTGGGGAATGCTGTGCTGCATAATGTCGTTGGCAGTCTGCAAGGCTTCCCGAAATCTGGACACCATATAAGTGGCCAATTGATCAGTGTAGGATATGGCCCAATTGTCGGGAATTTCAGGGGAGTTCATGGGGTAGACAAAAGAAGATGTGGGAAAGTCGGAGAATGCATGATTCCCTGCAGATATAGGGCAACATGTTCCCATAGAAACACATGTTTCACATCTTAATCTGGATTTGGGCTGATGCGCATAGCCCGATCCAAGTTCATCCGGGCCAGAACAAATGTATTGACCATGGCATCCCCCTGAAATTTGACATATACAGGGGATCGTCAGAATGTGAATGTGAGCTACATGGGGTCATGAACCAAAGTTGGTCTGACGCGGCCCACTCAGAGCCATTGGTATGGTATGCATCAAGTGAGACAATACCTACCCTGTTCGGTGCCCTTGTATGCATTGGCAGTCAGATCCACTCACCCTGTATGGTACCCCTGTACACATCGAGGTAAGTGATGCCCACCCTGCTCGGTGCCCTCATATGCATTGGCAGTCAGTCCCACTCACCCTGCATGGTCCCCCGTATACATTGAGGTAAGTAATACCCACCCTGCTCGGTGTACTCGTATGCATCGGCAGTCAGACCCACTCACCCTGCACAGTCCCCCCACATACATCAAGGTAAGCAATACCCACCCTGCTCAGTGTACTCGTATGCATCAGCAGTTGGTCACACTCACACTGCTTGGTCCCCCCATATGCATCAAGTGAGACAATGCCTACCCTGTCTGGTGCCCTCATATGCATCAGCAGTCAGACCCACTCACCCTGCACGGTCCCCCGTATACATCAAGTTAAGAGATACCCACCCTGCTCGGTGTACTCGTATGCATTGGCAGTTGCTCACATTCACACTGCTCGGCCCCCTCGTATCCATTGAGGTAGGCAATTCCTACCCTGTCTGGTGCCCTTGTATGCCACAGCATTCCGTCACACCTGCCCTGTCTGGTCCCCTTGTGTGAATCGAGGTGACTGATGCCTACCCCGTGCAGTCCCCTTGTATTCATCGGCACTCAGTAACGCCCACCCCGTTCGGTGCCCCTTGTATCCATCGATGTCGGTCACACCCACCCCACTCGAGGCCCTTCCATTTATATCGACACTTCATTTAGTCACCCTTTCCAGGCCCTTCCGTATCCTATGTATGTCCATCTCAGCCGGGCCCGACCATGTCTCATGGGCCTCATATATCACAGGCCCGCCACGGGATCAGCCATACATGTCAAGCCTTTTGCAAGCAGGCTCACCGTATGCTATGGGGGATTGTGACCACATGATGTGATATTGCAAGTATAATTTTAGGCTCCAGTTCATTTGTATGCCACTCTTACTTTCCTTCGTGTTCAATTCACTGGGAATCACTGCATTCATCACTGTATTCAATCCAGGCGAGTACACTATCAATACTGTTACATTCCCTGCCATCGACAGGGGCCTCAGCTGGGACTAAACATCACTAATGGTGAATAGCTAGCACACTGCTGCTTGTATGAGCTCCACTAGGTGGTGTCTTTCATGGCGTAGACATCGACATCGATCCCTCTGCGGCAACGACCATTCTGAACCTTCTGCTGGATATATTATATCCTCGTTAGCATGCAGGACACAATGAAGAGAAGTTGATGCTTACACCGCTGGTATAAGACATCAGTGGAAAGAACACCTTTCTACGAAGTAATCCTCTTCCTCTTTCGAAAAGTATGACATCAAAAGGATCAAGCAAATATGTCGGTCGCTGAAACTGACGAGGAATAACAAGACTCGCCTCGTGCCATCCCACGCACCCATAAAAATCTCTCGACTCCGCAAGAACGTCTTCAGAGGCGGACTTGCGACGCCCCTCAACGAGCCTCTTCAATGTGCGTCGGACATCTCTATCCAGCTCAACAATGGTTTGAGATGTGTTTTGTGCAAGGAGTTGGTAGGGAGGTGTGGGTATCAGCGCCGAGATCGACTCGATGGGTTGGGAAGGGTTCGAGGAAGCAATGTACTTGTAGAGATAAGAACATGGACTCCAGGTAAGCACTCATCATTGCACTCACTGGAACAGTCGCACCGACTATAGTGGAGAAACATCGGGGTGTCTCCGTAACACGCGACCGAACCCCAATCATGACCTTATGGGAAAAAGTCAGATTATCTGACGAAAAGACGGCAGAGCATACCCGAAAGAAATTGCATAGCCCCAGCATTCTGGAGAACACATGTCAAGTCTCTTGTGATATCCGCCATGGTACAGCGACATTGAGCAGCCCCAGAAGGGGTGATATACGAACCACGATGACGTCGACTTCTGGTCGACGAAAATGTTTGAAGGCGACGACGCCTGCGAGCTAGGCAGAGGCAAGCATGTTTCCTGCATCAGTGAGACAGTGCACCGTAAGACAGAGGTGCCAAACCTAACGGGCCGCGATTGTTAGTGTATCAAGTACGGGATGGACATGACGAACACGTTGTCCGGCGAGGATGCAAAGCGATTCTTTGTCGATCGCGTCGCTCCGCCTGAGAATAAGTTGTCAAGCATCCAGGTCAGAGTCGTGACCTCGTCTTCAGACGGCCTGCAACACCCAGAGCACGACGATAAACATTTTAGAGATCAGAAACCAGATTGCACAGCCTCCCGACCGAGTTCGTAGCCGACAGAGGCCAAATTTCGGAATGGAGGGTGATGATGCTCCGATTGAATACGCGTTTGGGTGGCGGTTTGACCATTTTCGCATGGACATGGACAATAACACTACATGGAATGTGTTGGACATGCGCGCGCGAAGCCGGTCAATGTATTCGTGACACGCACCGTGTCTTGCCAAATGTGCATTCGACAACCTAGTTCTGACCCGAAAGTGAGCGTCGGTGTCCGTAGTTCTAGTCCGGGGTTGCGTCCATCAAGACCGTGACGGAGCGACAGTTTCAAAGCCTCGTATGTGAACTCTTTCTCGGGTATTGAAGGAGATTGATGGCTCGCGTCTGGTGTAACGTTGATTGGACACCATACTACCTCTCTGAACCACACGTCAATAACAAAAGAATCCAACGTGATCGTGTGGAAGTACGGAGGAAGTGTGCTAGAAACTCGAAACGCGACGACACAGGACCGGAAGGCCATGTCTGCTGTTTCTTTGGCGTCTTCAGCGTCGCCATCTCTGTAATTCCCGGCGAAACGCAGCATCCAGCCGTCGGACGGCTGCTCAAGGAGGTCATAACCTGCTCCAAGTCGGGGATGTTGGTTGTTGAACGGTTTAATGTCCTACGTGATGTCCTTCTTGCGCCGGAGGGGTTATTGTCGTCGGAGGTCGTTTGTAGATTCGGAGGTGTTACAATGTTTCCTCAGGCTGGATCACATGAATGCCAGCATGGCCTGTACTATCGGGTGATGGGCCACGGATGCTGGCGCGTACCCTGTTATAGACATGCATGTGGTATGAACGAACATTGTCAATGTTCGTCCCGCTGGTGGAACTTCCGTAATGGTATGGAACTTGTATTTCGTGTGGACGCGTCGTACGAGCACTTTGCATAAGCGGTACAATGAGAGCGTTTCATAATTATGGGCGTCCGAGATATGTAACACGGAAATGAACATTTGCCCAAATCGGGAGTACAAGCAGGCGTTGCGCAGAAACCGTGTTTGTCCAGGTTCGATCCTGGCAAAGAGTATGTACTACAGTTGACTATCTCATAATGCATTATGAGATTACTACCGAAACCTAATGGCTGGTGACAAAAATGTAGCAAATTTACTCAATGCATTATGAGACTTTTTATGCATTATGAGATAGTCTCAACTGTATAGTGTACACAAGGACAAGAAACAGTATCAAATACTGTCAGTCGGCATCCATGACAGGATCCGACGTCGGCGGCTCAGCCTGTGGAACGGACGACGTCGGATTTGGCCCGGGACCTGGTACAGAAGGGTTGCTCCTGCTCATTCGGGTCCCTTTTCCCTTCGCAGCTGCGAGCTTCAGTCTCTGCTTCTCGCAAAAATCCCTAAACGCCTCGAGTGCGTCACAAACGTGTGATTTACTCGGACGGTCACCTATCCTGGACTGGGCCGTCAGCCAGGGTCATACGGAGAAAGGAGCGGGCCAGACGTGCCGTGCCGACATCTCTTCCACAACATCGCTTCCACTCAAAAAAGGCATGTCGCCAATGATTCCAGCATACATCTTCAACAGCATAGCCGATCCTCCTTTGATGGCGACCGCCGTATCCACCCATCCCTGCAACCGGGCCTTGATGTTTGGTCTGAACTCTTCTCTCAAGTCCTCCTGCTCTGGGTCGTCCCCGTCAAGTTCAATGTAACCCAACATGTCACCCTCATCAGTGCCATCGGCCCCTGGGGGAAGTGGTATACCAATCATGAGTGCGGCGAGTGCCATGGGGTGTGGGGTATTAACTTGCGGTGTCAGGACGCCTTTGACCCATCGTTCCACGCGGGTGTGACGATGGAGAGAATCTCGGCGTAGGGCTAGAATTTGCTTCAGTTCAGACTTATTTACCTCGGAACCGATGTTGCAGAAACTGGAGCGAATAGCGGCGCGGAACACATTGGAGACATCTAAGAGCTCTTCTTCAACGATTGAAATGGCGTGTGTGCGATAGAAAAAGTTGCTGGACATGATAAGTACTGCGAATTGCAACGATGCAGCATCTTGTGGGCGTAAGAGATGTTTGTATGCCCTGAGAAGCTTGTTGACGCTTTCTGTTCTGTTATTCAGGGACATGATACGTAGCGCGGCTGAAAGATTGTCGGAGGAGTGGCCAGCTACTGACATAATAAGTGGGTGGAGCTCTTCCTCCAAGTCGTCTTCATCCTCAGCGATGGAGACCATACTAGAATATAGTGGTCCTGAGGGTGCGACTTTGAAAATATCGAGGAGGGCGGTGTGAACGAGGTCTCGTAGTCGTGACTGTTGGTCAGTAATGCGCCATGACCAATGAGGGGCGTAAAAGAGTCGCGGGTAAAGTTCCTCGTCGCAAATGGATGAACAATCATCGGACGTGTAATTCCGGTCGTCCTCGTCATCGATAACGTTGAGCGGCTTGGCAGTTTGCTCTGGCTCGTGGACATGGTCGTCCTCGTCTTCGTGCTCTTCTTCAAAAAATGCTAATGGAGAGGTGAGGGCGATGGGGGAGAGATGGGATTCGATGACCTACATTTGCTACCACCGCGTAAGAGTTGCTCGAGGGCACGCCAACCGAGAACAACACGGATGTCGTCTATCATGTTAGGGACAATGTTTCTCTGATGTTTGGACCCTGTTGCGAGGACGGTCATGAAAAGGTCGCGCCATATCCACAGCATGACGTTTTCAAGATTCTGGGCACCATTGAGCACAAAGGACTTGACGACTTTGCCATTCGAGCTTGTGATCCTGATGGGGATGAACATGCTGGTAAAGGAACACCCACAACTATAGAGAGGTGAGAGAGTAGGAACGGGTGATCACGCAGAGACTTGCCCTCCGGTTCCGGTTCCGATCTGATCGAGAACGTCGCGGGCAAAGAGGAGACAAGTATGGGCGAGTGTGAAGTTTGTGCGGAATTCGTACGCGACCTTCCAGATGTCGTTGAGCCATTGGACCAAGCTGTCGACAGCCTCGGAAAGAAGCTGTTCCCTGCGGGAGCGTTCCTTGATGAGGGATCGTCTGGAGTCACGAGACAGCTCGAGCATGAGGGTAGCGATCTCGGCCTTTTTGGCCTTGAGGTTCAGAGAGGGCATGCGGGCATATCGACGCTGTAGCTCTGTGGCAGTGGCGGTAGTACTCTTTTGTGCGTCCTTGGAGACGGTGTCCAGGAGGGGCACGAGGTGCTTCCGGACGAGGAGATGCTGGGCGTCGGGTGGGAGGGCATCGTAAACCTGGAGGAACCTGGTTCTCGACAACTTGGACAATGGAACGGGGACATCGTATGTGAATACCCTACCTTTTGCTCGCTGTGCTGGACGGCATCGTTACTGGGGAGGAGGTTTTGGCAGCGCTCGCCGCGTCGCGCGTGTACAGTATTAGCGAGTCACGGGTTGCCTTATCCAGGCGTTTCCTATTTGTGACGCGCGTGACATTGGTATTGTACTTACGTCCATTCCTAAGAAAACGGGTGGAAATGGAGTTTTTGTCCGTCTTTTCTACGTGGCTTTTATGTGTTTTTTTTTACGAATTCTGCGACCGTGTTCTGCAGTAATGCCGAGGAAGAGAGAAAAGGACCGGCCCGGGGATTTCGGTGACTCGGACTGCCTCGAGGCAGCTTCCATTCGTGGCTGCCGACCCCTTGTGTAGCTGGAGGCAACGTTGTCGCCGAACCACGTTGGAAACGCGCGTACGTCTCGCTCGTCTTGTTATCAGCGCACCGATCTCGCCTTTCTTTTGTTCCCTCTTCTCTCTCCCCGACGACTAACCGATCCCTCAGGCGCATCATAAAAACCCATGTCAAGTCACTCCCCGCACAGATCCAGAAAACCTCAGATGTATCCTGCGCTCCAAAGTGAGTCTGCCCTGCCATTTCGTGTCTTGTGCCAACTTGGCCCCGTGTCTCTCCTTGGATCTTATTATGATTGCGATTGCCGGTGCTGTGCTGCTTGTTCCATGGTCCGCAGCGTCTACTCTTACGTTCTCATACCTCTCCTCTCCCTCTCGACCCGTTCCCCTCGCTCCCTTTGTCTTTCCGTGTTGCGCACCAACAGTCCCTGACCCACTCACCTCTTTAGGCTCGTCCCAGACCTCGCCACCCCGTGAGATGTCCCCGTCTCCGCGTGACAGACAGCGAACGGTAAAAGCACAGTCTATGCCGATCGTCCCATCAGTGATGCAAGTTTTCAACGCGGCCAACGTGCAGCCCAATCAGCGCCAAGCACAGCAGACTCCCCCCTCGGCCAGCATATCCCTCCAATCCAGGCGCTCGACGACACCTCCCATGGCCCAGTCATCAAGCAACGTGTCCAAGCTTCCCTCGCCACCCAATCCTCTCCCTCTCCCCAGAGAAGACGTACAAGACCATTACACTCCGCCCGCTCCACAAATCCACTCCGTCAGCCAGCCGAACATACATCAACCCCCTCCTCAGCAGCCTCCTCCCCCACACTCCCACAGCCAACCCAACATCCATCCACACGTTCCCATGAATCCCACAATGGGATATCCTCGTCCCATCAACAGGATTGCTCCGCCATTCCTCGCATCCTTCCACGCGATGGAAGAAAACTGGCAGATGACCGATGAACTGATGGCAGAGATCGAGCGCGCTGACTATGCGCAGACCCTGAGTCAGCAACCTGCTGCTCCAGGGACGTCCGGCGTTGCGTACGCCGGCGGCGCCCAGAGCGGCGCAGTCTACGTTCGCGAAGCACCTTCCCCCCACAAGGATTCTGTCCTTGATCGCGTTCGAGTCGGCGAACACCCAATCATCAGAGATGGAGACAGCCCTCAGGGGATGGGTGGACCCCCTCCGAGGAGACCAGCTCGTGTCAACGACCGCGACCGCGAACCCCAGCCGAGCGACAGCATTCAAGCGCGCACTCGTCCTCTCCCCGCCAGCCCCGGAAACTCGCCTTCCTACTCTCCTCAGGGGCACCCCCAGGCACGCGGTCCCTCCCCGGATCGGGTCTCGCCACCTTATCACACGCCCCAAGGTTCTTCCGGTGAAAGTGGGACCGCGGGAGAGTATGTCTCCCTAAAGCGCGACTCGTATCAGTCCTCTACCGGTTCGCACGTCCGGATCCCGACTCCACCGACCGCTCGGAAATCTTCCAGCGCGAGCAACACTGAGAATACCCGTGCCACGCCACCTGCTGTCACCAAGCTCGCTAGCCAGACCCCACCCCTTCAGGCAATGAAAACTCGCACGCCTGACAAGTCTCTTCCTGTGCAGGAGGAGCCCGAAGACGAAATCGCTTCGCTGAAGGATAGTGCCGGACATCTTCAGTACGATCATGGTGGGAATCCGTCGCGCGATGACGACGATGACACATTGATTGAGACCGAGACTGGATATATGCGTCCTGGGAACGACAATGATCGCGATGGCGATTCAGGAAGTTACACCCCTCGCTCGCCGAGCGTGACCCTCCCTGAGTCATACTCCGCGCGCCACTATGTCCCTCCTTCTCACCCCAACAATCGTCTCTCGAGTCTCACCAAACATCATCGGAACGGTTCTACCGACCAGCTGGGCCTGCGTAGTTTTGACGCCGTCGTCAATCCGAAGCATCAAACCAGACCATCCGAAGAGACTCGTGAGTCACCCACGCTGTTCGTGCAGGTGAACGCTGAGCAGACCCATGGGACCCCAGAAGAAACATTGAGACACCAGCAAAGTCGTTCTTTCCATGACAATCGGGACGATCGAAGCAGTCGCGGTGCGGAGCAATTCCCGAATCTTGGTCTGAATCAACAAAATATTAGACCACATCCGCTTCAGACTCAAGTTCTCCGAGAAGACCATTATTATGACGATCCTGCATCGGCATACCTCCAATCGTACTTCCACTCCGCTCGCCCCAATGCCCCAATACCTCCCACACCACACAGCCAAACTGCCGCACCATCTCCATCCCCGTTCGTTTCTAGCATCCAACCTAGTCCTGCTCCTCCCGTCGGCTCACCCTATCCGTATCCCTTCACCCACGTCCGTCGCAACCCATACCCTGTACATGCCGTTCCCACTGCACCATCTACCAGCTACGATCCGAATCATCCATCGGTCATCGAAGAGCAGCTTGCCCTTCAGATGCAAATGTACGCTCTCAACAACAATGCAGTCGTGAGCGATTCCACTTTTTCTCCCTCCTCGACGCCATTCCCAGGTGCGGGATACAATCCATGGGCGTTCCTCCAAGCCTCGAGAGCATTCGGGGGTCGTCGATTCGATTCGATGAGTTTACAGTCATCCCCGAGTCATCAACCTGTCAGTCTCCCTTTCCCGGCCAGTCGTGGACGGGGGTTGAAGCGGAGAGAAAAGTCGACCAATCTACGGACGCCTGCGTCGGGGGCGAAACAAAAAGTGGTGAAGCCACCGCCGCGTGTGGAGAGTACGCAACCGAGGGACACGAGTCCGGAGCCATATTCCTCGGGTGAGGAGACGGCGGGGGAGGGATATGAAGTGCATGAGGAACCAGCGTGGGTGAACGGAAATGGATATGATGATGGGGATGATGGGGAGTGGATCGACGAAGAGGGTGACAAGGACGAACTGTTGGACCTCGAATACCATCCGTCGTTCATCTCAAACATGGAAAAAAGGCGACGGAAGTGGGACGCAAGATGGGAGGTGCTGCAGCAAGCGGTAAGCTGCCCTTCCGTTTTCCATCTTTTCCTACCGGTCGCTGAACGGGTCGTGTGTCTAGTTTCAAGCATTGGACTGTGAGACGGATACGACGATGGTTCTCCTCGCGGCGCCATCGCATTCTACGGAACTGCATGCGTTGACGTCGCGCTCGGTGCGACGCGACCAATTGAATAAGTCACCCGCCATGACCCAGATCCGTACTAGTTTCAAAGGCATTGCGTCTCGTCGGAACAACACCCGCTCACGCACGGCTACCGCCTCTATCCTAGAGCGTCTGCTGAACTCGACGAGCGCATCGGGCGACGGGTCAGACACGTCGTCAGAGGCTCGGGAAGGCGACCTGAAACGGGCGCTAGAGACAACCTTGGGCAGTTTGGAGACGTTGCGGGTGATCTACGAGCACCGAGTGTCGAGATGGGAGGAGGAGATGTCGCGGATTTCGGACGAGCGAGAGCGGGTGGAGTTGTTGTTGAGGCAGACGATCGGGGTGAGTTTACATCCGAACGGAGCACAACCTGAGTGTTAGAGACAGGCCTATACGGTCGGTGGGATCTTGCGATGAGCTGGGTGGAGGCTCCGGAAAGATAGAGACGATGGGGTTAGAGCGCGTCGTTGCTGACTGTATAGCTAAGTTATCCGATCGTGCCGTCGACTTTTTTTTTCCGCTTCTGCGAGCCGGTCCTTGTTGGCAAACACCCTTTTTTTTCTCTTTTCATTATTCCTTGTCGTTCTCTCTCTTTTTACTTCTGCTTTGGTGCGACATGCTACTGTCATTGTTTCCCCCCCTTTTTTTCCCGTGTTATGCCCTATACGCTCTTTTGTTATGCCCACACATGCTATCAAAATACATGCTTTTTTCCGTCACCGTAACCTCGTAATTTTTTTTTGGTGATGCTACTTTGCGGATGCTGTTAGATTGCAATCTTGCGAGCCAGATAGTAGACGGACTTGTCTCACATAACCTCTGACCCCGAGTGTTTTCAAGAGTCCCCTGACCGTACCGAGGACACTGGGTGCCAGTGGTTCTGTCAGCTCGATCGCGATCGACCGGTTCCCGTACGAAACATGATGCATGATAGAGCGTGCTACGTCAGTAAGTGCATTCCTAAACGAATCAGATAACTGCAACGATTGGCGCCGGAAATCGACTTCTCGTAGTAGACACACATGTACAAGTTATTGTAAAAAAAAGTATTGAACGGTATATAGTACACGAGTGCAATCCTCCACATCAAGGCATCTTTGTCCTTCGAACCGGTCATGCGTGCAAGCTCGTGAGGATATCATGCCCTAACTGTCGAGTTCGGTTTGTCACTCGAGTGCTGAAGGGAGTGAACAGACTTTGAAATTACACATTGCACATGACCCAGCCGGCGGACAGAGGAGGATATGGGCAGTTGGTGACGGAGGACAAGGAAGATGACACTGAGGAGACGGAGTGATAGACAGAAGAGAGGCTGGACTGAGTGAAGGCGACGTAGAATCAGATTGAGACACTTACAGGATTTCGCAAGGGAGGGTGAGAAAGCACAAATGATGATCGTTATGAGGAAACGGAGGAGCGACGTTGCAGGTACTCCGCAACATTGTGGCATCCTTGGTCTTTCGCAAGGTCGATAGGTGTACGTCCTTTGGCGTCGCGTGCATGCATGTTACAGCCAGCTCTGACGAGAACGTCCACAACATCCACAGACACTTGACCGTCCCAGTGCGCCCTCCGTGTCAAGGCAATGTGCAGGACTGTATCGCCATTTGCAGAAATGGCAGATCCATCGGCCCCATGTTCAACAAGTAAAGATACCATCCTTAGGAGCTCTCTGGACCGTCTATATGTGCGCTGGAACACAGCGAGTAAAATGTCGGGAGGGAACGGTGCATTGTGTGAAAGCAGGTATTCCACGACAGAGGACCGACTACGAGTGACGGCGAGTTCGATAGGTAGTTGGCCTCTATCATTTCGAACGGAAGCGCTGCAGCCAGCCTCCATGAATATTTTTGTTGCTTCCAGACAATGATCCGCCGACTCCAGCCGCATAACACAGTGCAGTAGGGTATCCTGTTTTGAGTCTCGTGCGTGAACGTCGGCTCCTTTGCGAACAAGCGAAGAGATTGTCGATTTCCACTTGTAATGGTCTTTCTGGTAAAGATTTTTCAGGGGTCGTGATTGCAGAGCAAAGAGTAGTATATCGGAAGGGAATGGCATGTCTTGTGAAAGCAGGTAGTCGATTATGGAAGTGAACCCGCGACTGACAGCGATGTGAAGAGGCATTTCTCCGTCGGCATCCAATCCACACGGGATACAACCAGTCTCGAGAAGGAATTGCGTGGTTCGCAGACACTCGCCTTCAGCATTGGCCGACTTGAGAACGGCATGTAGCAATTGCAGGTAATCTCTGTTGGATAGATCGAGTCGAAGAGACACCTTAACATCGAATGCGTGTGACACCAGATATGCCGCGACGGAAAACAACCCTCGAGAAATAGCGATGTGGATCAGTTGCTCGTCAGCGTTATTGAACATAAAAGGGTCGCAACCAGCCTCAACAAGCAGTCTTGTAATCGTGCGACATTGAGTCTCCGTGAGTATCGACATGGCGACATGTAACAGTGTAGCTCCATTTTCATCGCGCTCATGCAAATTAGCTCCATTACGAATGAGGGAAGGAATCATCTGCACTTCGTGCCGCAGCGCAGTGAACAGAATCGTAGGGGGTGATGGCATGGCTTTGGAAGTGAGGTATTCCACAACCTTGTTAAATCCTCGTCTCGTGGCGATGTCAAAAAACATTTCACTGCCAGAAATGCGAGCGAAACGGTCATCGGTAACACCAATGAAAATCTTTGCCAATTCCAGACATTGGTCTTCGTCATCTAGGAATGGGCGGACTCCGTGGAACACTATATCCTCCTCTTTGAACTGGAAGCGCAAACCACCCGTGTGGCCGAGGAGCGCACGCAATATCGCTACTTGCGCCGCGGGATCGGTTTTCAGCAGGGATGATACGCACATTGAGGAGCTGAATGATAGCAAGTAATTGATGACTTCATGGTGCCCTTGCTTTGCTGCGATTTGGAGGGGGATTTCGCCATGTAGATTACGGGCTAACGGGTCGCAACCGATTTCAATGAGCATCTTTGCAATTTCCAAGCAAACGGATCTATTGCGTGATCGCAGATTGATATGCAGTAAAGTGTCTCCGTCGGGATTGAGAACATTCACGCCAGCACCTTTGCCGACAAGCAAGCGGATAATCTCGAATCTCTTCGCGAGAGTGGATGGTAACGCAGTAAATAAGATCCTCGACGGAAGAGGCACATCCAGTGAAAGGAGATATTCTACCACGGAGACAAATCCTCGCGAGACAGCGGTGTAGATCGGTGGTTTATCGTCTGCGTCGCGCTCACAAGGGCTGCAGCCAGCTTCAACGAGAAGTGTTGTGATAATGAGGCATCGATTTTCGTCAGACAACCTCATGGCTACATGGAGCGGAGTATCCCCATTGGCTACAAGGGCATCTACAACGACTACTCTCCATCTCAGCGATCAATTGTTTACATTTGTGTCGAAGACCTACCATAGGGATGTGATGCCGAGGGTATATCCGAAGGGGGTGGTGTATTAATCGAAAGCAGAGTTCTGATGACGGGGATGCATCCTTTTTCCACAGCGACGAGGAGAAGTGCCTCTGCACAACCGGCCTGGACAAGCGCCTTTGTGGCATGCATTAGCTCATCTCCGCCCTTTATCTGCTCGTAGTATTCCTCGTCCTCGACGAATGCTTCCAGAAGTCGTTCGTTGTCCCAGGGAGCGAGTGCCCATTCGACGAATTCAGCCGTTTGTAGCAATCTGTGGATAATAAACAGTGGGAATTGATGAGGCTGCATTCTAAGCACGCGGGTCAGTAACCGATCCGGGATGGTACTTCCTTGCGCTAAGAGTAGATCAAGCATCTCTGCATGCCAATGGTCCACAGCGACCTCTATTGGCATCTTGTACTCGTCGGAGTAATCTGCCATCGAGGTGTTCGAGTCCGAGGCATCTGTATCGGATTCATCTACATCGATATCTGAGTCATCCGCAGCCAATTTGTCGACAACCAAGCCCCGGTCGTGTATATTGGCACCTCGCAAGATCAATGCCCTAGCACGATCAGTCTTGCCGAAGTGCGCAGCATATATGAGCGGGTTGGTCCCTTCCCTTGGTGTGAAGGTAGGACGATCGAGGAATGTATGAAACAGAGTGTTGGACGCAAAAGCAACGAGGGTATACATCACGAAATCGTGCTCCGAACTTGGCCACGGAATCCCAGAGCAAATCGACGGAACTAATTTGCACATTCGGTCCCACTCCCAACTGTGTCGGCGAATCACCTCTTGGAGGGTTTCCATATCCGTGAAAATCCCAGCATTGCCCAACCCAAGATGAGCAAGATGACTGAAACCATTGAAGAGCACATAGTTCAGAAGCGGGCGAGTTGTGTAGGATGTGGCAAGTACGAGGTCCCGTTCCCGTGTCGCATTGGACGACCGATCTCTGCATTCCTTCATCTCCTCGAGGCAAAACGCAATATATGCCATGCAAAGCCTAGCCACGTGTTCGTGTGCTTCTTCCGAAAACGATGTGATATAGTGGCATTTTAGCATGAACAAGTTCTCCAACGAGGTACTCCTACATATTGCTGGTAAGGGCTACGCGGGAGTGACGGTCACTCTTCTTTTGGATGGACGAAACTCATCTTGACACTCATGTGAGAGAGGGTGACGATATCGGTGTCTTTGTGGTGAATCACGAGACTCCTGCTGACTTCCAAGAAATCGACACCCTGTATGAGGTGGAATCCAGGGTCTAACACTCGTCGTATAGGGTCAATCATAACCCCTTCAAGAAGTTCGCGCAGTCGCATGGGGCGCAGCGCAGTCACTAGCCACACCAATGCACGCCGCATCAGACACGAATCCGACAGCCGCCTGTCGATAGCAATAAGAATCCTCCTGTAAGTCTCTTCCAATCCTTCTGGAAGGCTCTCGAGCACCCTCCGAAATTCCGATACTGATATGCACTTGTCGAGTGTGTCGATCTGACATTGTACCCAACGAAACCTTGGGCACAAGCTCGTCAGTCTAGGCAGTGAACATGTAAATCATTGCTCCTTACATCCCGTCTGCCTTTGCACACAACTGAGATCGGATTTCTTCTTTCAGTCTCCCATCGAATGTTCTCAACCGACACCGTGAGTCAAGCTCCCTCGTAACATGTAGCAGGATATCAGCCGACAATTCGTGGACCATTTCATACATCGAGATGGATGGAAGATGGGAAAGCATCTGGATGATGTGCTGCAGAGGACGACTCGTGACAAAGATCCGTACATCACGACTACTCTTGATGAGGCCATCCAGGAGGGTCTCCACCTCTCTGCACTCATCGAGTGCGTCGACAACGACGAGGGGCTTTCGAGGACATAACCTTGCAACCCTCGACAGATAAGCTGACAGTCCCTTGACGGTGTAGAACGGATCTACTCGACTGTCGGCGTCCTTGATTAGCTCATCGAGCGCATCCTCCGGGTCGATTATAGCGACACAGAGACATGCGATCAACTGGGCGAGAAGGGAGCGCATCACTTCTACAGCACTCGTAGATTTTCCCATCCGAAAGTCACAATAGAAATAGGCCAGGATTTCTCCCTCCGTGTTTGTGAGGTCATCGATGACGGACGAACTACTTGAGTGGTCACCAATTCTGCCCCAATAATAGATAGCCTAAACGCACGCTAAAACCGATTTGCCAGCACCAGCTGTGGTCAAGTTCGTGTCAGTAACAGAACCGTTTGGATCGAAACCGTCACCTTTCCCCAGGAGTGACAGGAATGAGTCATTCCCCTCCTTCCATGATCTATATGCATCCGTAGCAGGTAGCCACATGCATGTATCGGATTGACGTATCGCTGACGTTTCTCGATGTTTCTGAGAGCACTTCAATGCGTCAAGTACTTTCAACAACTTGTTCAGTTTCTGGGCTGGGTGTGCGATATCGTCAGTGAGACCTGTCTGTGCTGCAAACAGTTACTCGCACATACCGACAATTTCCTTCCTCTGATCTTCCATCATAATATCTTTCTTTGAAGTGACTTGAAGTTCCTCCTGGTCTTGCACACGAACCCCTCTGGTATCATTGAAGATCAGCTCAGAGCACGATCCCACCACGAGGTCGCAATAGTCACCCAGTTGTAGAAGGGACAGCCCATGTATGAACCTCCTTCTCGTAGTTCCTGTGCAAAGCTGTCGGCCGTGAGCTCATCGAAATACTCAACACTTACCAGATGTCCGTCGTAAGCAAGAAGTGAAAATGCATCTTGTGGGTATAGAAAAGCGTAATGGCTGTATCGATCTCGTCGTCTTGGTGCGCGGATCTCGTTGGGGTGAACCCAGAGAATGCCTGTACTTCATGATCGATATGAAGTAGTTTCTCCATCTCTGTCAACGTTTCCAAACATGTTTCGGGTTCGCAACCGGACAGCCAATCCATCAAGCGGTCATCGACCATATACTGATGACACAGCACTCGGTCGTCGAAAACTTGGAGGATGGCTCGTGAAGCATCGCCAATTGCCTGGAACTCGAGTTCGAGTCGAATGAGAGAGTGTCGTCCGACTTGTCTGACGCCCCTAGTAGTGGAATACCGACTCGTCGCGTTTTGGACGTGCTGCGTGGCTAGCACGATGGATTGTAGGACACTTTTTGCAGAGTCCATAGAGTTGGGTCGTTCGTGGCCTCAATTCCTGTGGTCCGTGGAGCATATGTACTTGGTTTTGTGAAAGGCGGTGCAACCACATGACGCCAAGACGATTTTGGATCAGATACATCTGTATGCATCTATACCAAGTCCCGCGTGCGGTACGTTGACGGAAGGGCAGGGTGGTCTCGGTACAATGTACACTGTTGTTGACGAAGTAAGCGGAAAATAGTACAATTGACTCTGTCATAACCCATACAGGGTATAGCCCATACTCTGTGAAAACACATATAATTTTCCATTCCCAAAATTCTTTTTCAGTGCTTCCAGCCTCAATCAAAACCCATACTCTTCCATAAGCCATACCCCTGGGCCTGTCCCGAGAGGTATGGGTTATTGCAGAGTCGACTGTACTTGACAGACAGGGTTGTTATATAAACGGAGCGTCGGTTGGGTGTCAACGTCGACGTTCCTTTTGCCAATTGGGCCCTTTCCCCGCTGAAGGCTGCGACAGTGACAGTCGCATGGAAGACGTGTTCTGGGCTCGCCCTCTGGGAGTCTGGCTCGCAGGTTAGCATAATATATCCATTTCCCCGCAAATTTCTCTCTGCAAAACACGACCGCTGCTTTAGTGATTGACTTCCCCCGCCGAATGCTTCGCACTTAGACTATTGCCTTGTCCGTCTCCAAGTTTCTGCTTATCTGAGCCATACTATGTGGGTGTTCATCATGATGAACCTGATCCAAATATATTTGACGAACACAGCGCTGTCAGGCGAAATCAATAATTATGTTGCCCACTTCATCCATGAAGCACCAGCTTTGTGCGTGGAAAACATCACGAAGGCTCTTTCTCTCATGCTAACATCATAGGGCCAGTATATACAGTGAGTGGTATTGTTGATTAAAAAAAGTCAAGACATGCTCTGTATGTGCCAGTGGAATTGTCTATTCACTGATACTGTATGTGCATTTATGCAGACAATGGATTGTACACACTGGCTCAGATAAAATGCTTACATGTACTGAATGCAATCATTGGCAGGTAACTTCAAAAATGGGATTAGCTTGTAGAAATCTGTCAGTTGCACAGCATAAAACGAGGGAATCTTAACAAGTAGAATTGAAATAGTTTCTGAGAATATCTTGAAAATACCTGAGAATTTGCCAGTCAGAGATTCCCTGGAAGAGAAATGTTGTGAATTCTACAATTCACTGCAATTTCTACTCGGTTGAATTGATATCGAGTCACATGACCCAAACACGTAATAATTTGGACGTGTCGTGAATGTCTAAGTCCATCATGAGCAATCCAATATGGCCCCTCGACCTGAATCTCATATACAGTGCCTTTGCAGGTGGTGTACACTCACTCCAAATGGTTTCACCTACCAGACAAGACAGGTTGTTGCAAAACACCACAAGAAATGGCCCTCCTGGGAGCAGGATTCATCAGCGGGACATCGGTACTACTAGGGATCAACAATGAGATCGATCACAAAACGCACGAGTTGTATCAGAACCAAACAGACCTGCACGTCAACCTTCACCACCTGCAGAAGACTCAGACTCGAACGGTTTCAATTGGCAGCCACCAAACTACTTTGATCCAAGTCAGGATGATTTTCCTTGGCAATTTGAGAGTCCTGATGATCGAGATGTTGAACAAGAACTTGAAAATCAGAGGCCATGAGACCCACTGGCACAAACCCAAGGATCCAGACCTGTTCGTTCACTTGCGGACCACAATTTCTGACCTGTTGACCTTCCACTGATGCGAGAGCCTGGCAGTGACCAAAATCAAGAAGATATACCCTCACTCATCCCAAAAGCCTTTCAAGAGAAACCGGAAATCCAGCTTGCATACCTCAACTCAGTCATTTCAAACATTTTTGGCAAATCTTCGGTCCAGGAAGCAACTGTGTCCTTGAACTCAACACTTGATAGTCTTCTGATTGCTGGTGTCCTCCCAGAGCATCTGTGGCCTGTTCGACACCTCATCAGTGCCAAACAGTGTCTTGGAATCAACCCGGACCAGTGGATCACACAGTATATGATCTGCCCAGTATGCTGGAAACACTTCACACTGACTGAGCTACAAGAATTTCCTTCACCTGACTGCCCGGTTGAGGACTGCACAGGAACACTTTACAAGGAAATAACCAACAGCAAAGAACACCGAGTTCGAGAGCCCTTCAAGATTATGCCACATACATCACTTATCAGCAGCTTACGATGCATGTTCATGTGTCCTGGTTTTGCACAAATCACTTCGAGATAGTTGAGACAATTGGCCCTGATGTAATGATGATCCCGAGCTCATCATGACCGACATGCATGACGGGTCAGAGTGGGATGAACAACAGGTCAATACCATATGAGAGGTAGGCGAATTGGGAACTATCTGAGATCGAGTATTCGAAGGTGGTGAAGATGATGCTTCAACCAAACTAACAGACCATCATTATGGTCTCCACCTCATGATGAATATCGACTGGTACTATTTGTTTGTTCCACTTCTTTTTGTTAATGATACTGTGTACCTAGGATGGGGATTCTGGAAAATTGCCCCCACTCCTCTGGTCCAATTTACTTTGCAATCAATGACTTACCCTGTGATCAAAGGTTTCTTCAAGTTAATGTTATTTGTACAGCAGTCATGCCAGGTCTGAAGGAGCCAGATGTCCGGCAGATCAACCACTGCTTGGACCCCTGTGTTTGAGAACTGACCAAGCTCAAGCATGGTATGTCGAGTTCTTATGGACTATTCAACCAAGATATACTACTGGGTGAGTACAGGAGTCCAAATGGATGTCTACAGAGAACAAGAACTAGCTAATGTCTATGCTGACCTCACAATGCTTGATTGTGATATGCTGGCTGCCCACAAATGTTTGGGGACTGCTGGTCATGGTTATGACTTCCATCCATGTCCATATTGCGATATCGACATCCTTGCTGTGAATAAGCTATGTGGATATGACAATAGTATAACTGGAAATTATTCATGTGATTCTTGCTGACCTTAGCTGATAGGCTGGAGTAATATGGACGACAACCATATGCTTCGACAGGCATTTTACTCACACTCAGCCAATCCCACATGCCAAGAAACAATTCTCAAGGACCATGGCATACGCTGGGCCATCCTCAATGTTCTCTCTGGTTGGTCACCAGCAAAGAAAACAGCATTAGACTTTATGCATTGTGTCTTCCTTGGTAATTATTGTTTTTCATCAAGTTCTCTGAGTCTGTGCTATATTTGTTATTAGGAATTATTTGCCATCTCTTCATGAAAGTTCTATTTGCCGGCTACATGTTTCCGGGTACAGGAGGAAATCAATCACCCAAGAAATGATTTGAAAATCTCGTGAATGTCATCCAATGGCCAAGCCATATTATCCTGATTACCGAAAAATGTGTGTCGCTGCTATGACTCACTAGCAAGGATGGTATGATGGGTTGATACTCTCACATTTAGATGGGTGAAAACCAAAGTTTGAAGAAAGCTGATGAATGGCGATGACATGCTGACAATCACACCAGTTCTGCTGTGGTGGGCATGGAAGGACGAAAACGATGAGATTATGGATGTTGAGCCCCCTCTTCCCCCGAATACGACACCACCAGAATCATCCTGAAAATGCCGTTCATTGTATTACATGATACTCCTTCTCTGTGCCGGTGTTTGGATTCTTTCATCACGTCAAATCTGTTACGGTTACCGAAGGGGGTACATCTTTTCCCCTTCCTTCTCCCCCCGTAGGACTATGGGACGACCTATTCTTCGACTCTGACCAAGGATTCCCCTGGGATTCCCCCGCGACACCAACCCAGGCATTGCCCCATCTGGAACTACCTTTCTAGGAAGTTATTCGTAACTTCCTCTTTAGGAACCTACCCGTTTGGTATGAACACTGCCTTCCTATTTCATTTGATGCATGCCTTCTTCCTTCTTGATCCGATCATAGACATTGCCTCCTTGGCTATGCTCTCTCGCACATAGCCCAGTACTCCTACTTTCCCCATTGGACTTATGCCTGATCCGTTTATAGTAATCTTTCGTCTGTGACTAAACATTACTATATTCATCACGAAGCCTGCCCTAGATGGGCAAGGCCTATAAATAGGGACGCGGATCCTTCATGTAACCTTAACCTAGATCTACACTCCTTCCCATGTAATCTACTGCTTCTCCCGCTAAAGGTTCCACTTCACCTCAGAAGCCTTCTCCCGCGATCTGGAGGTGCTCGCCCTCGTGCTTGTGATAGTCCTTCTCATCACTTCGCACTTGTGTGCCATCGTTGCCGTAACCAGCTTCTAAAGCTTCAGCAACTCCAATGACCAACAGAGGTTGGTCGTCGTCAGTCAGGACTCCGCCACTGACCCAGGAAAGCCTGGGACTCTGCCACCGGCACTCGTACGTCAGGACTCTGCCACTGACCAAAGCCTGGGACTTCGCCACCAGCATCAAAGACTCCGCCATTCGATATTAGGCCCAGTAAGCCCTAGAAATCAGCAGACGGAAGGCTACTGCTCCTAGGCCTGCACACCGGTCTGCCCCCTCCTTAGTGTAAGGATTGGGATTCCGTGGTAAATCTGAGACTCCGCCATCGGTCGTAGAGGTAACGAGAGGACTCTACGTAAAGCTAGCAGTTGGTCCCCAGTCAGAGGGTATCGGGCCTCTGGAGGTTGAGTAACTCCCTCAAGTCCTGCTAGTCCTATAATCCAACAGGGGGATTATACGGGAACGTGTCACATTGTTACCCGGCGTAACAAAATCCCAATGTCTCAGGCATGAACTGGCCAGACCTTTCTCTCCCAATACTGCCAGCAGTGTATTCAGCTCAAGGTCCATCTCACGATCAATCATCATGCTGCAATGCACATCTCTTTGATGATCAAAAGGTTTGAACCTGTCTATTCTTGGTGGCTTTTTGCCTTTGAACGATTTAATGGCATGCTCGAACATGTTAAGCTCAATGGACATGATGGTGGTCGAATGGAGCTGACGTTGATGTGAAATTGGATCCAAACTCATCTTATTTATGAGTATCTCATGTCTCTCCCTGAGAATGCTCATCCACTTGAATGCAAAGCTCTAGACTGTGTCATCAAGGCCCAGGAGACTGAGTGGAGTGCTCTGATGACACAAATAGCTGTCTATTGGAGTGAAGCAGCCCAAGGTACTATTATCCTATTCACTGTGACAACATCCATCACTAATCAAATTTACTGGCTCAGACAATGTGTGACTTCCCCTGTGACAGGCCAAGTTTGTCAACTTGTGGAACTATGGACCCCAAGGTGTCTTCTATCCCCTCCTTTTTGACTACTGCTGCAATATTTGGCCTGATCTTAATGTTATCAATGACCTCACTCTTGGAAATGGGATATCTTTTTTTGCAGGTAAGGTGGCATGGGCACTATCATATGTTCACAAAGATGGAATACGCTATGGCTGTGAAATGAACCAGTGTACTCAAGCTGACTCATTCGCCTTCATCTCGGATAATACAAGTCGATCTCCAGTACAGATTGTTGCACTTTTTGTCATTGGTCTTTCAATCAAGCTACCTCAAGTCTGTGCTGTAGTCTGACAAATGGTTTCAGATAACACAATTCCATCGCTTTCTTGGCACCTATAGTATGTCTGTGTCATAACTTGCTTCTCACTGAATGCTTATCATGTTCTCCACTCTCAGCTCATCAACTCTTGGCATACATACAACATATGCAAATTTGTTTCATGGCCATGAGGTCGTCCCAATCTCCAAGATCAACTCACTACTCGCTCTTATTCCTGCTTACTCACATAGAGAAATCTGGATCTCTGTTTTCTATGATCATGTATGTATACTGGATCTCCCTGCCCATCTACTAACACCACTCTTTTCACACCTTAGGTTGGAAATGAACCAGATGAGCTTATTGATGAAGAAGACTGACTAGTGGAGTTGGCGCGATGCAGGAAGATGTGGAAAAGTTATGTACCTCTTAGTTTTCATCTGGAGAGAACTTGTCGTCATCCAATGTTACATTGCTTGAACTTGCCACAGGCCCAGCTGGTGCGTTCATGCCTGTGGTGTTTGCACTATCTCCACTCACTTTTCTTACCCCAGCCTTCTTCTTCACCACAGTTTTCTTGCCCTTCAATTGTCCAGTTTCGTCAGCAAGCTTTATTCATTTATTGATAGCAATCTCCTTCTTCTCATCTTTCACCCGCTTTTGCCCTGCAAGCATTTCTTCAGGATCTTTGGGATTACCCCATGCCCTACCATTATCAATGAGAAATGCCACAGTGTCATATTTCTTGTTCTCGGGCTTGTTGAGCCATTTGGGTGAGACCATCCACCTTTGTGCCTTGTTTTCAATAGTGTTTGAAGGTCCAGTCCCAGGACCAGTCAAGGACCAGGGACTGGACTGGACTGCAGTCCCAGTCCTTGCTCATTTCAAAAAATTGTGGTCCCAGTCCTATGATTTCTCATCAGACTTGAGGACTGATACAGACTGGTCCAGACCGGTCCTCGTATGATATACACAACATAGCATAGTCTAAGTATCAACCAACTCAATGTCCTTATCATGACCCCCTGCCTCCTCATCCAGATCATGTAGCTCCTTGAAATCTTGCAATATAACCTCTTCAACATCATGTGTGTTGGCATATGCACGATCAAAGATAGAATAGCACCAGGAATGCTTGAGTATTTGTAGTTCTTTGAATCTCTCTGATCCCAGGCAGGAATGACAGTCAGTCGCGATCTCTGCACCTGCCGAAAACAATCATTCACATGGTACTGAGGATGCAGGAATGGCAGAGATATCCTTGGCAACACGTGCAAGAGTTGGGTATGTCACTGTGTGGTTCTTATTGTTGACATTAGTATGTGATAGCAAAGGGACCAAGAAACTCACCACCCACCACTCGACCACATCTGTCTCCTTTGTGACATTGTCAATGATTGTGAGATATTGGTGTAGCTCGGCAGCCCATCCAATCGATTGATTATTCTCTTGCTGGGCCTTTTCAACCAACTCACATCGGTGACGATCAAATTCGGACTCTAGCATAGTGTTGGGTTTGGGCTGCGATGACACTGAAGTGGGCTTGGACAGCATCTTAGCCTGTGTTTCTTCCCAATACTCTCGAAGGGTATTCTCAACGACTTGCAGCACTTCGTCATACCAGTTTTTGGCATGCACATTTCCCTTTGCACGTTCTTCTTCTTGCTCATTTACTCCTCCCCATGCCATTTCGATGTAATGTAATTTGTAGTAAGAGTGTAGGACTAATAATCATTAGTGAACATTAGAATACATGTAGAATAAACGTACCAAGGGCTAAGATATACACCGGCTTCTCATCAAGCTTCGCGTAGTATTTTCTGATCTTTGCAAGACCACTATTGATGGCGGCACGATACCATTCGTACTTTGCATCAGCTCTCTTCGACTCCCATGCGCTCTGTAGCTCCTCAAGCACAGGGATCGTGTGCCAAAGAGTTGTGTGTTGCTTGGATGAAAAGTATTACTGAATCTTGTATGCTTCAGAAATGATTGCATGTGTGTCGTTGACAATCTCCCAGTTGCGAGCTCCGAGTAAGAAGGTGGTCCATGGGATGCGCTTCTCCACACGGCCATTCTGCCGAATTGTCGTGATTGGGCCAAATAGTTCATCTGCAGATTTGATGAATAGGTTGATGGGTTGGCGAAGGCTGTATGACCGCGCCAACATGGTGTCGGCTGTGCCCCAACGCACGTTGCTATGGAGGGGGATCTTGAGTGGTGGGATGATGCCATATTTGGCTTGAAGTGACTCGAAGTACTCGAGCCGTTGAGTCGAACATTGTATCTGTACAATAAGGACGTTCAAAGTCAGCAAAAGCAGGAAAAATAAGGATAAGAATGTACCTTGACAGCCAATGTGTGGACTGCAGCAATGGCATCCAGAGAGTCTTTGAGAATGCGGTTACCAGTGAGATCAGGATCAAACTCCCAGATACTAGCTGTAGTCTCCACGCTTGAAATTCTTGTTATAGTAGATATGATGGTGATGATAGATAGATTAACAACATGGGCGAGACATGGTAGATGGTGGTATGTGGGGTTGAATGAAAATACGTTGTGTCAGTGGAGGACTTGCTCAATTTTGTCACACATGGCATCATTGTTACTAGCATTGTCGGCAGTGATACAAAGTAGCTAGAGTGAGATGGTTCAGTTGAAACGATATAATATCAAAAGGGCTCATACATGCACCTTGCTTGACCCCTTTGAAACAATTCCGACTCGCTCACAAAGACCTACAAAGTAGCGGCCAATGTTGTCACTGGTGTGTGCTCCAACAATCCCACAGAACGCAATGACTTTGGAGTGTAGAGTCCATTTTGACAGTTCTGAGTTTGACCCAATCATACCATTGATCCAGTGTGCTGTAATGCCGAGGAAAGCAGCCTTCGTCTGATTAACTGACCAAAGGTCCATCGTGGTTGAGATATGACCAGCAACATTTAACTTACGCAAAAGCCAGTCAATGAGAAAGAAAAAGATAATTGGGTTGACTTACTGCTAGCTCATCTTTGAGCTGCTTGAGAAAGGTCGCGAACGCATTGTGAATGAACATCTTGACATTGTGTCCTGATGGCAAGTCGGTGTTGGTAGACTTTGGTCACATCGCCACAAGGCTATTCCTGAACAACGCCTTATCAACAACTGCAAGCGACTATCCGCCTCATGGTTAGCTTGTGTTCTGAGCCACATTGTCTTTCACCTACCTGGTCATCACAAACAACAAACTCTGCAACAGCCTTCAACACCTCTGTCTGTGAGAAGGTTCACTCTACCCTCTTCATCAACATTCCAGAAATACTTTGCTGGCCACTCTTTCCCTTCGCTTTCTGGGCTTCCAAAACTTTCAGCTGTATAGCAAGGTGATTTTCAAGGATATCTTTTTCTGTGCATCATTTCTTATACAATTCGTAGTGGATTCGGATGTGTCATCAACATGTGGAATTATCGCCAGTGAAGAAGGCTTTACGTCTACTGTGTTTCTGTACGAGTTTCTCATCATTTCTTTCAATGATCGTCAGTGAGTTCACAACATGCATGCATTAGTTTGTGTGTACTCACTTGCATATAGTACACCAGCGACCCGTCAGGGTTTCCGTCTCAGTTTCCGTCTCATTATTTGCATGCACAAATGTGACTTTGGTAGTGTCAGAGAAGATAGTAAGTAAGTCCTTCGTGCTGTCTTTCTTGACTACATGTATGACCGCCTCAGAGGCGCGATGTCTTTCTTCAAGGTCGTCCTTTTCTATATTAGACGTGCTAACTGATGTTACAGTGGGCAATTACATACCTCACTGTCGACCATCTCAAACTCGTGCCCAGGTGGGCTACTAGCCCTGTCCATGACCATCTCCGGCTCCGTGGTCAAGTCTATCTGCTCCTCGACTGATGATACACTCTTGTGTTTGTGTCTTTTCTCCTTTCTTCATTGTTTCCTCGAGCGAGCTGAATGAGCATTGGGGTGCTTGTCTGATTGCTCAGCCTCAAGGGAGCTCTCGCTTCCATTGTCTGTTGATTCCATCTCACTCGTGCTTGACATGTATTTTCTTTTCTTGGATTTCGCATTGTGGGGAAGTGCTGCTTTTGACTTGGGCGGTCGAGAGCACGTACTGTTTTTTCTTGGCTGATCAATGTTTTCTTGGACCTTCGCAGTGGGAACTCTCTGTCGGGTTGATTTCCATGTTTCTAACATTGCCAAACAATGGCAGATGCACGGCAGGAAGAAAATGACACAAGACTTATGGGTTTGATGGCACACGGATGTTGGGCTACTTTTGGTGGATATGGTAGACAGTAGTTTTACAATACAGGCATTGAGCTATGGTGGATAGACTTATATACTCCATTCCATGCATGATACACGTTGTAAGCTGTGGTTTGGGGCATGCTGCATTAATATTGTTGCTGTTTCACAGGAATAAATCATCTACTTGAGGGCAGTTTTTCATTTGGGGACCGGTCCTTCAAGGACCAGTCCAGACTGGTCCTTTCTCTAGCTAGGACTGCACAGGACTGGTCCTTATCAGTCCTGGTCCGGTCCCAACACATTGTGGTCACCAAAAGGACCAGTCCTGGTCCAGTCCTTCCAAAAATGGACACAGGACCGGACTGGACCAGACCTTAGAACACTAAATCCAAGTCAATGAATCACGGAATTCAATGAGTCACTGAATACTAATGAGTGGTATTTCATGGTATATACCAATGATTACTGATTGTTCCATGAAAAAATACATGAATTTCCGCGGTTTCACTAACCACCGGGAATGTGAATTTTCTGGGCAACAGAGCTGTGAATTCTGGTGATATTCTATGGTAGATTGCCTTTGTATTCACATGAAATCCTGTAACTGTCCAAACAATAGACGAGAGTGGATTGTTTGGTATTCCTGGACCCGGAGGGGACAGGTTTGCAATCCAAGAATGTGTGGGAAGTGCCAAAAGTTGACACCCGTGGGAAGTCTTGGCTTGACTTAACGGGAACCTAACCTTAACCTCAGTGTTGGGGCTCGTGTCGCCCAGGGCAGAGGGCTGGCGGTCATCACAATACTCCATCATCTGAACACTCCATTATCTACAACAACAGTACTATGATTTTATCATGTCGAGCTTGGTCTTAAATGAATTGGACGTGCAGGTCATTTTGGCCGTTTCAGAGGACGTTGAGTGTGATGTGGATGTAGCGAACGGCATTGTCAGTTCGCGCAGACTTGGCGATGCATTCGACTTTGTGGGTGTTCGTCACATGCCGCTCCCGACAGTGCGTTTGTGGCCAGTGGGTCCTTGTGTACTCATTCAGTTTCAGTCGCTGACACAACTGGTTCATTCCTTTCCGTACCTCACTGTCGCTGCATTGGAGAGTGTCGCTTTGATTCATCATGTTCCTTTTAGTCGACGCTGGCCTAAGAATCGGCTCATGGAAGAACTGCGCCGTCATGAATGTAATGCACCTTGCGAGTCTGATCTCGTGTTCGTCTTCGAGCAACATTGCAAAAGTAGAAGGGTCAGTCGACGCAGGCACGCGAACGAGAATGATGCACACATTGTGGATGAATTTGTGCAGTCCCAAGAATGCATGATGTGGTCGCACGATGGGATTCATTATGTCTCATCACATCTTCTTAAAACACAATATCGGATAGCGCCTGATGATGATGGGCTGTCGTCTCTTCTCGTAGACGTACCGTTACCTTTCATACTGTCGATGTATACGCTGACATCCCAGGACACTGATTTTTTAATGAGTGCTCATTCGGTTGCATGCGTAGGGTTCGTCACGGGTGACATTGTGGGTCGGGCAGTGAACACCATGACCCATACCCGCCAACACCGTACCCATGAAGGGTATGGGTCTACACCGACCCGTCCCACCCACGGTGTCAAGTCCAATCCAACTTGAAGCAAGGTGGTACCATAAAGGACATGTGAGTTTGTCGAAAAGCAATAATACAGGCTAGGATGACATCTACACAGTGCTATTCAATCAGTTGAAGTGGCACGCTTTCTCTTATGTGCACCACGACAAAGGACTGTTGTAAAGTCATTCAGAGAGATGAGGTCGTGACAGCTCCAAGCGCCGAGGCATAGGAGAGCCCGGATTGAATGGCCCGATAGCCTGTTGTGTGTAAAACTGAGGAGTTGTCGACCTTGTGAAAATACTCGCTCAACGGCAGTTGAAGTCGCTGTTGCAACCTGGGGTCACAGCATCAATCAATGCCCGAAATTTGAAATGACTCTAGTAGGCTTACCAGGAATACTTAGGTAGTCCAGTGCCATGCGAGAAAGAGTTGGGTAACTCGACTGGTTATTGACCCACCACTGAAGGGGATCTTTGACAGATTCTATAGGCTTTTGTAGATATCCATCGAGCTCATCAATCCAGGCCATCTGCATGAGAGAAATGTCACTAAAATCATCAAACCATTCAGACCACTCAGATTCAGGAACTTTAATCCTGGAGCTGGTTCCGGTGGACCCATCTTTTCCTTGGTCGCGATAGTGGTCAATCCACTTCTCCCGAACTAAATTCTCTGCAATCTTGACCCATTCCTCTTTCCATTTGTGTGCATGAAAATACTCAAGCTTTAGGCCTGGGTGGAGAACTAGATAGAGAATATGAGTTGCAAAAGCAAAAAAGTTGTTTCTGCATACCCATGGCAATCTGATAGATGTGTGAATCGTCTGTGGCTTTCCAATAATGGTCCATCTTGTTTCAAGCAAGTTTCATTGCTGAAAGAATCACTGGATTGAATTCCTCCTTGGTTTTTGCATCTAGATGACTGTCTAGTTTGTCCATGGCCGGTACCACAGCCGCCACAGATGCGGAGTCTTGCAAGAAAAATAAAGCCGCTTGCTTGTATCGCTGGATGATGAAGACAAAATCCGAGTCATAAGTTTGAGTCTCCACATTTGTGCAAACTATGGGTGTACCTCTAGCACTGAAATGAGATCCTCTACTGTCTTCCACTCCAAATCATTAAGTTCATATTTGCGAAACTGTGGAAGCTTCTTATTGACTGTGACCTGGTCAACAACCTGGCGATACTTCAACACGAAATGAAGCATATCATAGGTTGAGTTCCAACGTGTAACGACATCACATGGAACCAGCTTGCACTTAAGCTTGGCATGTTCACAGTGTTCCCGCCATGCAGGTAATCCCTTGGTTGACAAGCAAACAAGTGCAAAGGAGAGTTGCTGGATCTTTCATTGGCTACCTCAGCAATTACAATCCAGAGTCTCAGTGACAATAAACCTTTGTGATGGCATCTCGAGCTGATGATGTCTCCACAATTATATGTCTCTTTTCAGCACCTTCCAACTGTTTGAGCTCATCTATTCCATCATCTGGGTCATCAATGGGTTCATCTATCACGACATCATCACACTCAAGGTCTTCATTGTCATCTTTGTCATCAAGTAAGGGACAGTCACTATTGTCATCACTGAGATCATTGTCATCATCACCTGATAAACGTGCGTCAAAAGGTTTGAGCAATGCTTTCACTGCCAGCTGAATTGTATGATTGAAACAGCAAACACAACCTGTCAATTCAAACGAGTTATCCAACTTTGCAAGCCTGGACCCTTGTGTGTCGTTTGCAGATGCATTATTGGCATTGATAGCCAAGATCTACAGTTGTTACTCCGTCATTAGACTAATTGAGATTATGATTGGAATGACAAACTTTTTGGTTGACACCAAAGCACACCAACATGTCCTGAAAGGCCCTTGCCATGGTGACGCCTGTATGTGACTGGAAATAAATATCCTTGAGTAACTGTCATGGTGAAAGCTCATCTTGTTACCTCTGCAAGCTCCATGATGTCAAGTAAGAAACTCAATGTCTTGCCTTCTTGTTCAAAGTGCACTGTCCAGGCTACAAACGCACAGTGATTTGGAGATGTCCAGGCATCCATGGCAAAGTAAAGGCGCCCAGGATGGGCCTAAATGACCATCAGATACAATTGGATCATGTAACAAACCCGTCTACCTGCAATAATTCACCAATCTGCTGCTGGAAAGCCTGGAAGGAAGCTCGTAAATCACGAGAGATGGTCAAGGCCGAAGGTAGGACCAGATTTGGCCACCCAGCAGTCAGTAGGTCATGAAGGAATTGATCATTGATGATATTGATGGGCCGGTTGTTCTCAGCAATCCAGTGCACAAGTTGTGCCCTATATTTGCACCGTCAGGCACTAAATTTCACCACCAGCCAGTGGAGAGTACATACCGCACCTCATCGTTGGTGTACATGCAGTATGAAGGATTAATAGGCCGCTGCCCCTGATGAGCAAAGGCTGCATGGATCGAACCACTGGGTTTGTTGACAGCATTGCCACCGCATGCACTGTTAACAGCCTCCTTACCAAAACATGTGATTGCGTGAGACCTCAGATTGGCTGTCAATGACTTATCCTTGGAGTCCTGGTATCGATGAACACCGCCAACTGGGCTTTTACACTTCTTCGCCCCACAGGGAAAGAAGTGTACTAGGCATCCATCGACAAACTGGATGGTAACAGCATCAACCTTGAAAAACGAGTATAATGGCAAGCGCCATTGTTTTTTTAGAGTGACTAGTATGACTAATAAGCAAAAAACATATCAGAAACATTGAAGGACTCACCGAGGTCATTTTCGTGGTCAATGTCAGTGGCGGCATGACCAGCAGTATCAGGTCCCAAGTCAGCATTGCTGCCAGTGACCTCATCGGTATCTGAGTCAAGGGTGATTGAAGAACTAGAAGAGGTAGCAGTGGATCATTGTGCATTGTCCTTAGCCAACTGCAACTGGGAGGACTCTGCTGTTTTGACTGGCGGAATGACAATGGTCACGCCACATTTGCCATCAGTGAGAACGGTTGCTGGTGCAGAGCTCCTCATTGGCATGGCCTTGGCAGACCGTGATGCAGTGCCTGGTACATGAATAGAAGACAGAGGCAGCATGGAAGGCACTGAGTAAGACCAATGAAAAATGAGTTGATGAGTTGACTGACATTGTACTGTTCTGCCTGTCCTTTGTATCCCGAGGGTGAGCTCTTCCGCTGCCATCGTACTAGCACCTGGTCACAGTGAAGCAAGCCACGAATCATTGCAGTTCTGCCATCTTAATGTGCGAATCACTTTGCCTTCACACTCACATTCGATCCGCAATGAAGCACCAAACCAAGTCTTCTATTTTGGGCTACACACCCGTGGAAACACCATACCCATGGGTACGGTGCTCGGTGTTGGCGTGGGTGCCAACATTCCACACTGTCACCCATACCTGCCAAACCTGTGGCTGAATACTGTGGTGTAACCCACACCCGTGGTGAACCCTATGCATGCACAAGTACAGTAGACTTTCTCATAACATATTGAAAAATTCTCATAATGTATACTAGTGTTTGGTAGTTGTTTTTTCCTGGAGTGTAGGAAATGCTAATATACATTATGAGAATTTTTCGATACATTATGAGAAAGTCTACTGTACTGCTACTCACCAGGATAGGATTCAACTACTCTGAGTACATCATTGCCCTACAGTCAACTGTTGGCCAGACGAACCACCTCACTCACTACTTTTGCCAATATGCACTGCTATGGAATATCACCTTGTTGGTACGAACATTATCATGAATGATGCAGAAAATGTCCCTTCTTTATTCGACCTGTTGGGTTAGTCTCCAACACGATTTATGTTCATTGTTTTCTCACGTAGTACAGCAATCACTAACATACATTGCATATATTTCACCTCCATTGACACTGCACAGAGAGCTCTCTCCATCCTATCACACTCGGCTGTCAGCTTTGAGCTAAATGGTATGAACTGACATTTGTTCTCTCATCCTTACAACATTCCTCAACACAGTAAATACGACATAAAATTTATGCTATTCCCCCTTGTACTTTGTTGTTGAATTACTCTCCATCCTTGGGGCCAGGGGTGCCCAGAGGGCAATGCTATATTTACAGTGGATTGTTGTGAATTCTATCAATCTGACGGAAATTTTCTCGCCTCAAATTCCCTTCGTTTGTGCTGTGTCGAGCCTCCCACGCATTTTGCTGTGTGGAGTGGTGTTGCTAGATTGATAATGCGGACCGTCATTCCCACGCGCTGCAAACCTTTCTCAGGCCGCTCACAGTGTGACCCATGAACCTTCTGGTGTCGTTCCCTGGACCAGTGATCCTCCAAGGTCGTGCGCGACGATGGATCTGGGACTGCAAGGCGTGCACGTCCTTGTCACAGGTACCTCCATCCCCCCCTCGTCAGGACGCACTGACCCCTGATCAGGTGCAAGCGGCGGCATCGGTCTCGAAACCGCAAAACTATACTGTTGTGAGCCCCACTTCATCCATGCAACATCTCAGGCTGAATCCATTATCGAAATGGCATGCTAGCGCTCGGCGCCAAGGTCACCGCGCACTACAATAGTCAACGTGCCCCGCTCCTCCCTCTCTCACAGACATACCCCACCCTCCACATCATCCAAGCCGATCTCGCCGACGAAGCCGCCGTTGTCGACCTCTTTGCTGCCCTCTCCCGCAGTGACGCCAGCCCGGTCCAGGTGCTCGTCGTCAACCACGCGATTGCAGATGGGCAAGACGTGCCGGTGGTAGATATGTCCCTCGCGCGCTGGAATCGCATTCTCACGACGAACCTTACGTCTTCCTTTCTTGTGTGTCGAGAGTACCTCAAGCACCTGAAACAGGCATCCCCCGAGGCAAAGGACAAGGCAGCGATAGTGCTCGTCGGGAGCACAGCTGGCAAGTACGGCGAAGCGGGAAACGCCGACTATGCGGTGACCAAGAGTGGTACGAGCGCCTGTAATGTGAATATTCGATTGTGCTTATCGTGTGCTCGTGGGGTTGGGGCTTGATCGTCGATGGGTCTCGTTGGTTGATACAGGGTTGATGTATGGCCTCACGATGACGCTCAAGAACGAAATCGTGAAGATCGCGCCGCGAGGGAGAGTCAACACCATCGCACCAGGCTGGGTATATACACCCATGGCTGAAGCTTCCCTCGCGAACGCTGACATACGATACAGCGCTCTAGCAACGTGAGCGACATACAACCGTATATGTGCTTGGTTATTCCAAGGACTGACGTAGCGACAGGATGCCGCTCAAGAAAATCGCAATACCCATCGATATCGCAACCCAGATCGTAATCCAATCATCATCGGTGGTCTCTAGTCATGTCACAGGCCAGGTTTTGATGGTCGAGGGTGGGATGGAAGGAAGGCTGCTCAACAAACCAGAAGACATCTAATCCCGGACTTGATCTCGTGTATTTGATTTACTGTCGACCTAACCTGCACTGTCGACTGAGGGGAAATTTCGGGGCCTATCTGAATCCTTCGGCCTCCGAGGGTCGACATCCATCCCCTTGTGTGGTATGTGGGTGATGCCAGCGATTCTGGTTGTTATGGTCTGTGCTACAACCGTTGACATGGACAGGTAATAAGGTGCCATGACGGGGAGCTGTGCAGTCCACATGCGATCTGACAGACGCGACATTCACCACCCTCCCTGTTATCCTGACGCGCCACGTCACCAGGCACAGCGATAGCGAATAAAACTGGACATCCGTATGTAAAAACGCAAACGAACATCGTGACCCTGTTTCGACTCAACGACAGGGCACTCGAAAGAGAAAACTTGCCGAACTTGAACCCAGGTCTGCGGCGCTGTGTGTGCTGAATGGCACGGCCTAGGCACTTCGCTCCCTCGTCCTGGAGGCTTGTCTGGACTCTGCCATGACGAATAAGTTTGAGGCAAGTACATCATTGTTGAGGAAGTGTCGCAAGCAAGGATTCTCTATAGCCAAGCGTGATTCACCTGGTCTATGATCGCCGGACCAAATATGCGAGGACACAAGCTACGTAACCCGCTTCTGTCAACCACCGGCGGAGTGGACGGACCAAAAGACGTCGTCTGCCAGTACTTACTCATTTCGAATTCAGATCAAAAAGATTCTTGTACACTCAACTTGCGACGATGGAACTGCTCGGTAACATCAAGCGAGAGGAAACCGTTGATCCTCTGATACGAAAAATGTCACAGTAAAATCGTAAAAAATTCACCATTCTGCCCTGTTTTTCTCTAATGGCTGCCTCGTGCCAGGCACGCCGTCAGTTAGCAAAGTACGGCATGAAATGGCTCCGAGCTCAGTTACATCCAATCATGCCCTCAGGTCGCCCAACGTCCACAGTACTTGTACGATGACATTGGAACGGCCCAGATAATCCACCAGCGTATCAACCCCCCAAGGTCAGATTGATCCGGATGACCTGCAATCGGATGTCGGTTACATCGCTCTATGGCCGAGAACTGGTATCGTGAATGTCTCTCGGTTATCATGGTAGGCGTATGACACCTGAATCTTATTCGATTTCATTTTGGTTCAACTACTTATAGGACGGAAGTTCGACATGTCATGTTTCCGCTCACTAGATTCGAAACTCAACCATGTCTTCCAATTCCACGACTACGGGTTCTGTATCCTCAACGAGTCTCAATGGCATCATTCACCCCGCGCTGAACTCCCTCATGATCGGGCATACATTCTTGACGCTCCTCATTCCTCTCGTCGTCTCGCTGTTCTACTTCTCCACCTCGCAGAGTCGCCACAGGCCTCTTTTCATCCTCAACATCGCAGCTATTTTCCTCGCTTTCGTGCAGGGTGTACTAATCGATGGGTTCGCAGTGAGCCACTCGAGCACAGTTGATCGCATGAAGTCACTGATAGACGCGCACAGGTTCATACCGTATTGGAACCTCTGAATCCGTGGCCTCTGGCAGTGCGTTGTTTACGAGTGGTCCTTCGAACACTCACCTCATGATTCTCATTTAGTTTAACATCATTATTGGTTTCATTTCCGTCTCGCAATCTATAGTTATCGACCTTGCCTTGCTCGTTCGCCTCATCTCCGTCTATCCACTCATTCATGTCGGTCCAGTCCGCTTTGTCCTCATTATTGCGATTCCGGTCCTCCTCAAGCTCACTCGCGTCATCAACATCTTCTTATTCACCAAGGTCATGGTTGATGCTATGAACGGACCAAACGCTGCAGTAACAATGGGAGTCGTGTATGCTACCAAACCCTACCTAAAAATCGAATGGGCCGCTCAGATGATAGACAACACGTAAGTGCTAGTGGATCTTATCAATCTTTCTGAACCCTTTTTCATCGTTTGACTTGTAGATACGCATCTCTTGCGTTCCTCTCGAAAATAAGTCACCAGGTAAATCAACGGGTCCTGACCGGCGCTAGCAGATGTGATTTTATCCTGTTTCTCGGCATTCAACCCACTAATTAAACTTGCCTCCTCTTTATTCATTTTCGGTGTCTAGCGACGTTGGCTGAGCGCATGCGCACCCTATTCCGTATCGCGCTCACAAACTTCCTCGTACCAACCATGTTCTCCATCGCCCAATTCGTCTGCGTCTATCGCAACGTCGACCCGATGATCCTGAATCAGCTTGTGCTCGTCAACACCATGGTTGCTACCTTTGGTGTCGCTTTCGCCACTGTATGGGCAGGCAAGACCCGTCGACAAGAAGAACAGATTCTGGAATCGACACGCAACAACACTACGAGCCGCCTGATGGCCATATTTGGACTGGGAATCGGACGCGGGGTGAACGCGAGCGACGATTCGGGGTACACGGCGAACTCGCCCGAAGAAACTAAAGCGTAGTGGGGAAATGTCACTCTGATGGTTTGGATTTTTGGGCGGCGGCTCCCTGCTGCGCCTGCAGGTATAAAGCAGTAAGCGATTATCTTGGATCGGTTCCCCCCTGTACTTGTGATTGTTTCATTGCCAGATATTCGACTCCACATGTTGATCTACTCCATTAGTATGTAGTTCGATTTAATGAAAAAGTTCATTTCCGTGTCTTTCTCTAGGTTTTGACTTGGCGCGCCGACCGTTCGGCGAAACGTTGGATAACCCTCACGTACACAGATCGAGAACTCTTCCGTTTGGGAACCGCCGAGCAGATTTTTGGATAGACAATAAGAAATTCGCCACCTCCTCCAAGTGGGAACCAATTCGAAAACTCCGTCGTCCGACTCTGAATCACCCACGTCGTCAAGGCTAGGGACGAGAGTGCACTCTTCTCGGCGTTCTCCCGGAGCATGGTTTTTGTTTGTGACTCTACGCAACGTTACGTGAACATTGCGATCCCTTTCCTGCTCGACAGGGCAAGTACTCGCCAGGAATCCGCCATGTCTGCGATTTTAATCCAGCTGAAGAGACATGTTCTCCAGCTAGATGACCTGGTGTGTACCTTGGACCAGAAGAACAACGGCCTCTTTTCTGAGGGAGACACGCGCCCGGGTCGGATCGCCCGTACATCACGCTGGTTGCGGACTTGACTACGCGACCAAAGAAAGTTTTGCGGAGCTCTTCGACGCCACCCAAACTACATATATCCCCGCAGTCGGAGATGGACGATGACCTCGACACCCACCCACGCATTGGGATCACTGTCTACGGTTGTTCCGATAGTCTGTACAAACACATCAGACGGAATGCTTACCGCGACTTTCGTGGCTCACCAATCCCCAATCATGGAACATGGTCACCCAGATGATGAATCCCGCTCTGCTGTGGCGAAACTCCAGCCTCTTTGGGAGTGTGGAAAAGATCCGCATCACTGGGCTGAGGATCAGCTACTCAACGAGGCTGAATGAATCGATGACGAACTCATCACTTGATTGTCGTGCATCTTGATGATCTGACTCTTCTGTGTACTATCCATCCTTCTTTCGAATTCTGCGCTTCACGACAAATCTTGTGTAGTATCCTGGCTCTGTATTCCACGATTAGTAAATCCGTCTCCCAGAGTATAAAAGGGCAGTTACTCGCTCTCCAGTGACAGCTCATCAGGATGCCACTCTCGCTTTCCTTCATGTTCCGTGCACTCACTGCATTCATCACCAGTTTACTGTTTTCTCGCTCAGCAAGTGTCCTTGCTGTCGTTGTATTCGATCTGGGGGAGTACGCTATAAATACTGTTACATGCCCTGCCATCGACAGGGTCCTCAACCAGAGCTTAAACATCACTATCGGTGAGTACACTGCTGCCTATATGCGCTCTGCAAGGTGGTGTCTCTCATGGCGTAGCATACATCGACATCAATCCCTCTGCGGGTACGACCATTCTGATGGTGCATGGCTGGCCGAGTCTGTGGAGTAGCTGGGGCCGGCAGATTGAACATTTCAAGGCATTTCGTATCTTCCTACAGATTAACAATCCCTCATTTTTCCGTTCAGCACGATTATCGCCTGGTGGCTATCGACGTCCGCGGATTTGGAGGGTCCTCGCACCCCTCCGACATCCAATCGTCGAGTACCATGGCGGATATCGTAGGAGATTTGACATGTGTTCTCCAGCATGCTGGGATTCCGTCGGCAGTCTGCTTGGGGTATGCTCCGCTCTCTGTTTACCAGATTCTCTGACTCTTTGCTATAAAGTCACGATTGGGGTTCGGTCGCGTGTTACGAGGCTGCGAGGAGACGCCCCGACGTGTTTTCTGCTGTGATCGGTGTGACCATTCCAGTGAGTCGAATGATGAGTACTTGCCTGGTGTCCATGTTCACATCCCGCAAGTATCTTCCCTCCTCGAACCCCTTCCAACCCATCCAGTCGATCTCGGCGCTGATACCCACACTTTCCTACCAAGTCTTTTTTGCACAAAACACATCTGAAGCCATTGTCGAGCTGAACAGAGATGTCCTGCGCACGTTGAGAGGCACACTAAGGACCGTCGCCAGTCCGCCTCCGAAGGCGTTCTTGCGCAGCCGGGAGACCTTTATGGGTGCGTGGGATGGCATGGAGGCAAGTCTTGTTATTCCCCGTCAGTTCCAGCGACCGACGTGTTTGCTAGATACCTCCGATTCCGTACTTTTTGAAAGTGGAAGAGGATTACTTCGTAGAGAGGTTCAGTCGACAAGGGTTTGATCATTGTAAGTGCTTTACACTTCTATGCTTGGCATAAGTTGACAATTTTGACGTCCGTACCCTTAGCACTGATGTTCTATACCAGCGGAGTAAGCATCGACTTCTCTTGACCCTATCGTGCTGCAGATTCGCGCATTCTAACGAGGATACATGCGTCAGAACAAGTATGGGACATGGAAATCGGCACACGACCAAGGCAATTTCACAATTCCTCAACCCGTCCTTTCGGTGCTCCCCCTCAAGGTGCGTGCTCGATATACGCGCCTCACACACGAGGAGTGAAACAGTGAGCGGACTTGCCGATACACCTCACCCAAGGATCCCGTCGCAGATTGGGAAATGATGGCCAAGTCTTCAGGGGTGGCTAAGTATTTGCCACAGTTGACTACAAAGGTACGTCGATACGGAGATATGCTCACTGTGTGTCGATCGGGTCATCTCCTCGCTCATGAATGCAGACAATGGATGGCGCACACTGGCCACACATGGAATTCCCACACGTGTTCAATGCAATCATGGGCGAGTGGCTGGTTGGAGTGGGATTGAAAGGTGAGCTAAACGAGAAGGCGGGTGGGCCGCAGGTTGAGAGAGAAAGGGAAAACCATGCCATGATCGACGAGCTTTGAAGATGCGATAGCAAGCTTGTAGACGACAGTGGACTCGTGTATAATGTTGCCTTTTCAACAGTTGATACGTACCGATTTTGATCGATCAATACTGCGCCACCGCAATGGTCCATCTGCTACTGTATGTGTGATAGAGTGCGAGGCATTACCCATGACATGAAAACGTTCATCACCGCGACAATTTTGACTGCATGATGGAAACCAGCCGTGGCCGACGGCGGAAACACTGAGGCGAGCGGACGAACAGAACTAGACCACGCTCTATATGGTGACTATGACGTACGGGTACAAGAAGGACTGTCTATCTCTACGGGGTGTGATGGGATATATACTGTCGTACACGTGACCAGTGTGCCAGTGGGTCAGTGAGGCTTACACATGAACTGTGCTCGAATCGAGAAAATAGTACTGACAATACCTTTCGTCGGTGTGCGATTGCGTTCCTTGCTGTCGAGACTCGTCGGTGATTTGCCAAGAGCCCATCGGGGAAGTTTCCGCCCATGCAAGGCAATTTTGTAACGACTTTCAACTGCCCCATAATGAAAGGGCACTACAGTGTACTCCTTGCATGCATAGATGACACGATCCAAGATTCAGACTACGTACACGTCATGTAATACTACACTGATACCGCCCCAAATACTTGTATGCAACAGAACCCCGAGCAATGCATCGACCGAGGTGAGTCGATTCAGTGACGAGGACTAACCTATTTCCAGCTGCTCATGGACTGTTCGTCGGAACGGCAGGGAAGATTCCTAAAGTTGCCTGTGCCGTATTTCCGGGATCACCAATCCTGGCGGTCGCAAAGCTCGTCGTACAGGCCCCTTCGTCCACCCAAACACCTGCTGCACCTGTCATGCGAGGGTGAGGACACTGCGAATCAAGTTTACGCAAGACATACCTCCAGGAACGTCATTATACGTCCACCATTTCGCAGTCCAGAGGTCCCCACTGAAAATTATGTGTCAGCATAGTAGGGCACTCGGATGTAGTACACTACCGCCGCACTTGTACGTGATTTGATCACCGCCCACATACTAGTGGAGGAGCGTATTGTCAGCGAAAGCACGCGTCGCGACCCACCAGGGGGATGGCTTACAGCGACATCCGACTGCCACGCAGAGACTCCGGCGCAAGAACCCGTACCGGTTGATGTGGTAGTAGCCACAGTCGTTGTAGTCGGCGGAGTGGTCGAAGTGACTGGCATACTCGTCGTGGTCGTCACAGTTCCTCCACCCGACCCACCGGTCAGCGCGTCTTTCACAGAAATATCATATCTATTGTTGGCTGGAACCCAGTTAGTCTCCTCCATGATTGGGTTTCCGAGAAACCACAAACTGTAGGCTTGTGACATGTCCCACAGCATCACACCACCGAACGACGAATACTTGCTGCGCGTCTGCTCGATGATGGTGGAAATCGTTGAAGCATCGACGTAATTCGACCCTGCTGCACTGGAAGACGCAGGAGCACCAATAAACACCTTCACGTTCGGATTAGGAGACACCGTCTTGGCCCAGTTATCCCTGTTGCATGAATGAGATACTCCGGGCCGAAAATGATGCTGGGCGATTAATACCATGTAGCAAAGTTCCAGTCCTAGCGTGACGTAAGCATAAATGGTGCATATACGATGATTTGCAAGCACTTACGTTCGGGTTGTCATAGTTGGTGAGCCCACAGTAGTTGTTGTCTACGTGACGAGTGAGCAAGAGGCTCGCAAGTTCCTTTAGTCCGCGGCACTCACAGAACTGGACAAATACGGCATCAAATGGCACCGCATTGATCGTATCACCAATATATGCGTCGGGATAAGGACATTGAGGGGCTATGGAAGACGTTTGGCAATTATTAGGTATGAACTTGATACCCTTTGCTCACCTGCGGTGATGTAATATCTTGAAGGACGCAATTATGAGCAGAGGCACACCCAGAATAATATTAGTACAAACGGTTTGTTACCACCATCCATCAGTTGACGAAGCGTCGTCAAGAACGCAGTGAATCCCGTCTGCGTTCCACCTTCGATATCCATATCAATCCTTTCCGACGATAAGCCACGGATAACGTGCGATACGTGTGACGACGGAGGCTTACCCATCCAATACCGCGTCACCAAACGGACGGGTACTACTCGTCCCACCAAGGAAGAGGTCCCAGATGATTTGCGCAAAAGCTTCACCTTCGGCATCGTCTGTAAAGGACGCTGCACCAGTCGCTCCACCGAGCGAGATAGTCACGATCGTGCCTGCAGCCTGGCATGTCTGGATATCCGAAGCGAGGAACGTGCAGTTTGGGAGTTGAGTTCCGGGAAAAACCCCGTTGGAGGATGTGCTACACGTCTACAAGGATTCCAAGCGTCGACTGCTGGTCACGTTGGAAATACATGTTTGAACTCACGTTGGCGAGATTCACGGACGGGAGGCCGCCTGTCGTGTTGAATACGTCCAAAAAGGCCATCGGGATAATGGTAACGGTGGGGTTCTGTCGTCAACGTCGAATCGGGTAACATTGGGTAATGGAGGTACAGCAACCTACTTGGCAATAGTACGAGATGGGCTGTTGCCAATTGGCAGTGTCGCTTGGATTGGTCGCACCGTATGAATTCTGGCCCCAGTATCTAAGGCGTCATGGCGAGTTCAAAGAGACGACGAAGAGAACAGACTCCACCACTCACATGGCCAACTGGAACGAAATGTGAAGACGTGAAAATATAATAAACACGGACTGACGACTCACGTTCGTGTTTACAGACATGTCGAATGCCCTTACCATAGGCATTGATTGAAAGAAGCCCATAGCCAAGAATTGCACGAAGAGATATCTCGTCGCCAGCAGAGGGATGGCGAACGAAAGACGAGACATGGCTGAAAGCTGAACAACCCGAGGAGGACGTCTGAAGAGGTCAGTAGTCGTCTCAACATCGATCCTTTATCGGTTCCCAGCAAGTAAATAGGGTGAATGCGCCACATTATGGCTCCGAAGAAATTTGCCCAAAGGTAGTACTGGGTCGTCCGCCTATGGTGCAATGAGCAGAGGGGCGGACGCTTCCCCATCCGTTGATATCATTTTACTATCAGAGCGACAGCTATCAGTGTGCAGTGTGTGCAAAAGGCTCACCATGTGGGCCGCTGGCAACTTTTAGCGTGTGACCAAACTTTGGTCACCCTTTTTGGTACGAACTGCATCATTACAAGAACATCCATCGGTAGCATGAGGAACGGCACTTCGCCCCAGAGCTTGCCCAAGAACACTGGTGAGTCTAGTACCAATTTGTTATCTAGAACAGGATTTGCCGTACGCGCTCACTGAGTGGACTACATGGCTCGGTGTAGTTATTCACGGAAGAGTCATCAGCTAGGAACTCCTGACCCCTTGATCCCTGAAACGTGCAGATCTGACCCCATGGTGCTCAGCGTTATCGCCTACAACGGAGTCCTTGAAGATAAGATTCCCGGGCCATTCCTATTTACAAGTCGGAGAAACCTCGTCCTAGCAAGCGGTAGGTTTGACAGTCAAACCATGCTACATTAGTAAAACATCACGTTCGCAACAATGAAATGTTTAGCCGTTTAGGACCCGGTGGCTCATGTGAGCTTCCAGCTCTTCCTCCCGGATCGCATCATCACCAAAGGCACCACCTGAGCCCAGGCTCCCGCAAGCATATCCTACGCTTGACTCCTGTCGCTCGGGAAGACGGATCGGGGACCGGTTCTGCCCTTGTCGAGCGTTCTCAACATCTTTAGAGCCCAGAGCTTCTGCGACGTCCAGTCACGCAACAACAGACAACTTTTGCCTTCTCACGAAAATGATGGAATAATTTCAAACTCCCAGAACCACAACATGAACGGTCTCTCGGTGGTGCGCACCGCTGCAGAGAAACACAAAACCAGGAAGAAGGGCAAACACGAAAGACAGGAGGTCTGATCTTTATCATGGGACGACATCGAGAGCGTCTTCAAACACACCATATTGCTCACGTCAACGAGGTAAAACGAGAACCACGGTCGTCGTTCTGACTCGGAACCCTCGGTCTTGATGCTTGCATGATCCATACGGTGTCAACGTCCGGTTTATTTCTGTCACTTCAACGTTATCACTCTGTATATATATATATATTGAGCCGTGAACAGCCTGTTACAGCCATGTGCGGCGAGGAAGGTCAAATCGGGCGTCCGAATCGCTATCAGCATTCAATGGCTCATGCACCATCATGCGGCACCGGGGAATCCAGATCGAGGACAGTCAACGCTAGAGAGGCAGAATAGTTGACCATATGGCCCGTGAGACGCAAGGCTCTATATGCTGATTACACGCTCAAGAACTAATCAATACCATACTTTCCGGGTGAGAGGATTCGTGAAGAGGGCAGATGCATCGAAACGAACGTCTTTGAGGAGCTGAAGCACAAACTTGTTTGCTAGTAAAACTGCCACACCTCATCGATCCGGCAGGCATCATGAATGGTTAGTGAACGATGTCTCATCCTCCGTAGCGAACGAGGTAGAGAAGATATGATGATACAATGACGATTCATAGTTTATTCTCGGTCTCGCTCAGCGAGTCGTGCAACATCATCTAGTATCATGCCCACGAACCCAGCATCGAAGCACTGTCCATCATAACTAGTGTCCAAACTGGAATGAGAACCCACCACCCCTTCCACCGGCCTGGAAGAACTGCGAGAACGGGTGCTCGCCACTTCCTCCAAAACCACCATTCTGGAAACCACCAAACGGATGGCCACCTTGGGAGTTTGGGTCGTTTGGATCGTCGCCGTTGTCGAAGCGCTGGCGAAGTTCTGCGGATTTGACAATTATGACAACGCATTTCATGAAGTAGATATAAGAACACTCACCAGGGTCGGTGAGGACTTCGTATGCTTCATTGACGGCAGCCATTTTTGATTCTGAGCCACCCTTATCTGGATGCGCAGTCATGGCGGCTTTACGGCTGATCTTAATGTAAGTATACATTTGATTCCGACAGAAAGGAAGGGTTGCGCACAAAGCTTTCTTAATGGTCTTGGCGTCGGCATCCCGTGCAACACCCAAGACCTTGTAATAGTCTTTTTGCTTCGATTGCTTCAACAGCCGTTGGGCTTTCTGCAGCCGACTGAGTACCTGAAAGACATACAGTGAGCAATCAGTTTGAAGAAAACCGCAAGGGGCTTACATCGCGGTCACTCCTGCCACTACCTTCCGCTGCTCTCTCGAATGCTCTGACAGCGTCGTCCCATTCTTCACGAATGAGCAGCGCTTCACCCTTCCCGATCCATCCGTCGACCTCTGCATTACCCTCAGACATCATTTCGCTTGCAGCCCTGAGAGTATCCTCCGACATCGCCAAGAGTGCATCACACCATACCTCACCCTTCTTCGGTAGATTGAGCTTGGTGTATGCACGGCACATCGACCGTAGGATGTGTGCGCGCCGCGGACTCGAGAGTCGAATGTCAGGAATGGGTACGGAGGACGAAGCAAAGAGCTCGGGTGAACCATGAGTCCGGAGTGCATCTTCAAAAGTAGCCGCGAAACCATCTCCTGGGAACTCCTTAGATGAACCGGCGACGTGTTTTACTACACCTATCCAATCGTTGTCCTGAATGTGCTTGTCGAGTTTGGCGAAACTCTTGTCGAGTGCCTTGACTAGCCTGTAAGCAGGCTTGCAAGAAGGTGAGTCGGGATCTAGATGTAGACATTGCTTGAGAGGAGCGAGATGAGAGGTATGCGAGGATGTGGATTGGGAAGGAGGGAGAAGGAAATATGCCAATCGGAATATACGCATGAGAGAGGACGTTGTTGGTTGGGAGAGATGCGAAAGTCGGCTATAGACGTGTAAATCAACATCAGCATAAAATATCAATAGACGACGCTTACCTTAAATCGACGACAGCACCTTGTGGATCACCTCCTGCAAGACTGCATTCGGCGCGAATTCGACGAATCTCAGTGCTGTGACTGGCTACCCTGAGAGCTTGCGTCGCCGCCTCGGAACAAACTGTCCAGAGTTGAGCACGCTTGGCATTACTCGCTTTCTTGGCAGCCGTCTGGGCTTCATTAATGTCCACCACCAGTTCGTCGACTGAGGGACTACCAGAAACCTTTGACGCGTAGGTATCAAGAGTGCTCTTGGCTTGAGCGAAATTTCCATCCTTGGTGTATATCTTCGCCATCATCATGATTGCTTTATCGAACTCGCCAGAAGTTAGTTCAAGGACTTTGGAGAAATCGTCCAATGCACTGGAATGTCTACTGAGCGAGTAGTAGGCGGTAGCACGTTTGTAGAAGAGTAGGTAATCGCCCGGCGACAGCGAGATGGCATCCGTGTATGTCTTGGCAGCATCGCTGAATTGACCAGCAGAAAGGAGGGCATCTGCACGAGCGACGAGAGGTTGGAGGTTGGGGTGGGCTATCGAACCCGATGAACTTGACGGTTCACCAAGCGCTGGAGAGACCAGCAACAAGAGCCCAGCAAGTATAGGTAGCCTCATTCGGGCAAGTAGTCGCAAACGTGTCCAGATGGAAAACGGAACAACGAAGGTATTCCAACCTCAGGGTAAGTTACAGTTATATATGGCGTCAAGTTCAACTTGGACGCACACGTTATACAAGGACACGTTCACTCTCCCACGCTAACCACGGCCTCGGGTTAGGGTTTGTCGTGTCAGTAGTGGAATAACGACATGCCACTCGAAATGCTCCCAGAGCGCTTCGGTATCGCCACTCATCACGAACTTGACAAGGCTGTGAAAGGAGCCGTAGCAGAAGATATCCGAACTGATGTCGAGGGGCTTTCCGCTGGAGAATATGCCCGTCTCCTTACTACATATGTACTAACGCCATCCTTGCGAACTGCCGTAAGCACCTGGACTACTTCATCTGAAGAAGTAAAAGAGCCAATCAAGACCCGTGGTGGGCTACAAGATATGCTCGCTACCGCCTGGAAGCAAAAATCATATCGTGAGATTGAAACCTCCGAGTGCGTGTCCACAACCCGTGCAAACGATATACTAACGGGACAAGTCTTGTTGGACATTGCGCCAGTCAGTTTTAAATAGCTGAAACAGGGCCGGAACAGCCAGCCACCAATGCGACGATGTTGGGCCGGTTCACAAATTATCCATTTCGAACTGCTCCTGTCACGCGTGGCCGCAATCGATCTGCACAAGAAGCCTGAAGAGCTGGAAGACTCTGCTGGTGGCTGTCGACGCCGGCATGGTTGACATGAGTCAACGTGGCGAACTGGCCAGCTGACTACTATGGCTGCTAGCCAATGACCTGTTCATTCGTACAAGAACATGAAGATGCCTTCTACATGGGAAGAGCATCTCACTGCTGTGAGATGATTCGGTCATGGATTGACTTGAAATCATTTGGACCACAGATGTGGAGTGAGCAGGATATGCAAGCATTGGCAAAATGTTCGAAAATGCATATTCAAGTTTCTCACATTGGGTGTTAACATCACTGGGTCCAAGAGAATGAATTAAGGTCAGTCTTCCAATTTCCATTTTCATAATGTACACTCAAGTCTGATATATGATGACCTGGTATGTAGCTTGGACGAGTGGACACTATGCTGTTGGCAGAGGACCAGTGTGTTATGACCTCATAACAATAGGACACATGACCTGGTGAACTGAAGGCAATCTGGGTTTCATGAGGACCTGCTACTCTCCCTTCTTCTAAGTAGACAAGGGTTTGGTCAGCCGGCAAGTAATGTAGCAGGCTTTGTGGGTGTTAGGATAACCACCTAAGCCTGATATGCGAGTGACAAAGATGTCCAGCTCCCAACATATCTCAGAGCAGCAACTGTCCACAATGTATGCTCTGTGAGGTTTCTACTACCTGTTCTAACCCTGTAGGAACAGATACCTCTTATAACCCTGGTTTGATAACAGGGAGTACAGCTATGCCTTCAACCTTAATGGGTAGCAAAGCAAACAAAGAGGCTAGTAATCACTGCAATTACTAGCAAAATGAGAAGCAACACTTCCAGCTTTGACTTCTAGGAATAGAAGTCGGTGGGGGAGCAGAGATGATATACACCAGGTTGGATTGTGTAGATCAAGGTTCGGGAGTTACATGAAGGGCAAACACCCATATATATAGACCTTCCCAATCTAGGGTAGGTTTCTTATCATATATAGTAATATGAGATTGTAGATCGAATATTACTATGAAAGGAGATCTGAGGCATCAGACAAATGTGGATTTGGAATACTGGGCTGTGTATAAGAAAACACAGCCAGGGAGGCAATGTCTATGATCAGATCAAGAGGTGAAATAGTCACAGGTGAAATAGAGGGCTGTGTCACAGCCATAGTGGTGCATCGCCTAGAAGCAGTTTAGGTGAGGTGATGCTTGTGTGGGTATTGCAGGAGAATCCCACATCAGAGGAGTCAAAGAGAAGGTTGTCCCAGAGTCTGGAAGGGGGTGAAGAAAGGGAAAAAGGTATACCCTCTTCCATGACCATAATACAATGGAGTACAGTGCTGGCATAAACAACTGTTCAGCAACAAGGTGATACTGATATATTTCAAAGATGACCTTGAAAACACATGGCCAAAAAAGTCAACATTCATCCAGATGAAGATATGACATCCTGTGGGATGTTGCATGTATGGTTAACTTTACCTTTTCAACAAAGATAGTTTAATCTTTCATCAGGCAAAACAACAAGCATAAATGCAGTGAAATGCCAGTGTGTCAGGTGAGTGGGCAATCATGTTTGTCAGTATGTATGATTCACTATTTCCCTCTGATATGGCATGCTGCTTACAGCTGTTTGCAAATTTCTGTGAAAAACAAATTCTGAAAAGTTGCACCTTGAAGACAGCCAGGAAGGAACCCTGGGTGCAGCTGAGTGGGTGGCCTGCACAGCTGAATAAGCGTGTTTGTTTTGCACTCCCATGCCAGGGCCCTACCATGTCGTGCCTCCCAATGTCAAAATGTCAAAGCTCGAATTCCACTCCTGTATAATGACAACTATAGCGTTAATGATATCTGCCACATACTAGGTAACAAGAAATTGCTAGTTTATAGGATGCTCTCTTTGTACTTGAAATATGGCACCATCACCAACCCAAGCAAATGTTCTTACATAACTGGGCACCATTGACTCCTCACCTCTGCTGACATCGCTTTCATTTCCACTGTTATCCAGAATTGCAACACCATCTACATTGATGAGCTTTAGTGTGAACTTTGGACCAAGCATCAAAAAGTTTATAACACTTTCAAATCTTCTCTGAACACTTCAATGTCTTTCCATCATATGTAAAGTTGTTTCATGTGCAGCTGCAGAACGAAACAAAGAGATACATGTGATCTATATGAATCAGATTGCTGCTGATATGCCAGATCTGAACATGCTTCTTTTTATTGACGAAGCAGCCAAAGATAAGTGGACATTCACCCACCAATATGGGTGGTTGGAGAAGAGTGTCTGCTGCTATGTCAGCAGATGCTTTGTTTAAGAAACAAGGTTCTCAATCCTTCCTGCCATCACTCTTGATGGTATCATTGCATACAATATTATAGAAGGACCAGTTAACAGTCAGTGCTTTATGAGATTTTTTAAGAAACATGTGATATGTCTTCGTAGTTCATGTATAGTATTTACTTATCTTTTGTACAGATGCCTCTCACCAACCTGTGTCCTGATCCCCATAGCATTATCATCATGAACAATTGCCACATCCATAAGACCGAGGAGGTCCGCATGCTTATTGAAGACATGCACCATACATACATCAATAGTACATTGTTCTTTACATAGTACTAACTACTACTAGTTTACAAGCTTATCTTCCTCTCCACCTACTCTCCTAATTATAATCTGATTGAACAAGCATTCTCAGTAATCAAGGCATACTTTCAGTGCTATCTTGACAACTTCTCAATGACCACAATTGTATGCACTTGTCAGAGCATTACTCCTGACAAAGCAAAAGGCTTTTTTTGGGTATCAGGCTACATTGTGTAGTGAGAAATGGACCTAGTACTGTAGTTGTTAGTTGTAAAGCCTTGCAAATTACTCCTGCAATGAACATATGGTTGTTGTAACAAATTCACAGTGACATAATGAATTTATAGTGAAAATAGATTGTAAGGCTAATGATGCAGATATTATCCTATTACTTGAAGAAACTATCTAAAGTGTCATTATCACCATCTTCACAAACAATAAATCCTTTTGGAACAGGAAGCCATGTCCCATGATCTATAGACTGGTACCAAAGATCATAGTCTTTTGGTCCATTGTCATCCCTAGCAATTATTGGAGATTCAGTGAAGCGGCAGCCACTGTCATCATGGTATTTCTTCTTATAAGTGATCCTCTTCTGGGGTGGATGAGTAGGTGACCTGAATTGACTCTGATCAGTGTTATTACACTTATGCTTCACATCAGGATCATTCCACCAGGTGATAGAACCCTTTTTCAAATAGTTTATATTGCCAGCTGGAATCCCAATCTCCACACCAAGTATTCTGTTGTCAATTTTGGGGAGGATGTTAGGGCCAATGTGCTGCTCCGCAAGTTTCTGCTCAAATACAGTAGCATTCTCAACATGAAGCTCTGTCTCTGCATATTTAAGAAACCATATAAGCTGGAAAGGGGACAGATTTGGAGGGGAGGTGGATCTTTTGGGGACAGAACAAATGGGCATCATTGGAGCTAGAACCATTGGAGTTGTGGCCATAGTTGGATTACAAGCTCTGGATAAAAGATTGGCTAAAGTCTAAAGAAGAATGATAGATGTGAGTGAGTTGATGTCTGGTGCAATGTTTGAACTTGGAGATGGTGGGGGTTGTGAAGCGACTTTTTGAGCCTGTGCCTTGCATCCCAGGTGTAAAAACATCGTCTTGTTGGCAGCATTGAATGAAAGGATGTTAGATGGCATGTTTAATGTTGCCTGGCCTTCCTTCTATGGATAGATTAGATATTTTTAGTGTGAATCTACAGAGTATACTATACCAAAGCACAGGCCCAGTCAAGCACCATTGCTGAAGTAAGCAGGATAGCAGTATCCAATGGTGCAATATATATCAGATGGCCATTATCATCATCTTTGTGTATCTTTGCAAGCTTCATGTGCCATTGAGCAAGGTGCACATCTAGATCTGAAGCTGATTGGGGTGGCAAGGGCTTGTTAGAAAACATAATAGAGAATGTCCAGATTATGATAAAAAAAAACAAATACTTAGTTATCATTAGATAAACTTGACTTTTTGTCTCTAGAGTAGCTGGTTGCTTGATGCAATGGGGGTTTCTTGATATGCTTCATGTCGACCAAAATTTTCATTGCTACACCAAGGTCACTGGCACTGGCTGCATCATGAATTTTTTGGATCATCTCTTTGTAGTATGACTCGTTATCAATGTCCATTGCTTCACTTGTGTGCTGGCTAAACAAATTGTGAGCCAGATGACCTATACACAACTGTACTAGTAGGAACAATACCTCTTTGTCTTTGCCATAGTGAACTTGAATGAGAACCATTGCTTGCTAGAGATCTTGTACAAAGTCTGACTGTGCTTCTTGAGAATACTTTCAAGGAATTCAAGATAGTTGTTCTCGTTGAGCAGGAAAAGCAATTCCTTGGTTTTGAGGGACTTCTCTTGTTGTTTGGTAGTACTCTTGCCCTTGAATGACTGCTTGAGTGTAGAGTAGACAGTGAGGGTGACAGTAAAGGCATACTGCCTCTCAGCCGGTTGTTCAGATATACGAGTGAGGTAGTACTAGGCAAATTGAATCAATGTGTAGCTATAGCAAGCTATGCTCACACAGGCTACCCACTCAGATGTGCCTGGGGTCCCTTCCTGGCTGTCTCTGAGGTGCAACTTTTCAGAATTAGTTTTCCACAGAGATTTGCAAATAGCTGTAATACATGACACATGCCATAGTTCATCTGCCTGGGACAAATCCCAATAATTATAGACATTGTGGGTGGTTAATCTCATGACCTGCCAACAAACCATTGCTAGAGAGACTACAAGAGAAGAGCATTGTCAGCAGATCGATGACATGTTTGGAAGCCACTAAGAGTGACAGAAACAAAAGGAGTATATAGTACACAATGTTGGTTGAGGAGGCACAGTGACTGGATATGTATCATTAATGAATACACTTGTTGAACATTTGCAAATGGGGGTACTCATATTATGCTGGATCCTTCAGGAATAACTACTGCAGAGATGAAAGCAAGGCAGAGGGTGAGAATACTGAATGTGCACACTGGTCAAGTGACAATGGTACACTACACATAAAAATACCTGAGCTTGGCAAACATGTCAGATGACGAACCCAAGACAGTAGAAGAGAAAGAATGAGTTATCTGGAGGATGAATGAGAGATCTGGTTGGTTTTTATACCATGAAGATTGTTCAAACCATACATATTTATATACTGTAAGGTGAAAGGATTTATTTTCAGCCTTCTGGCACAAGAAGGTGTTCCAAAGTGACATTTGTGATGGTCACTGGCAGATGTGAACCAGCTTCCTGGATTCAGATGCAATTAGTGGGGATCAGTGTAATTAGTCATACATATTTTGGTGTGGTGATTGTTGACCTTCAAGCACTACTGTACTAATTATAATAACTTAGAGTCCCTTGACTATGGTGTGAGTGCATCTCAAATTTATTCCCACCACATTTGCATTTCTTTGTATGCCAAGGTCCTACAGTTGTGATTGGCAAGATGCTCTCAGAGGCAAGATGAGAGCACCAGTGTAACATAATCAGTCAGAGTGTGAAATATTATAGCTGTTTTCATTTTTCTGTGGAAAGTAAAATTTGAAAAGTCATGCCTCAGAGATGGCCAGAAAAGGACCCCAGATGTAGTTGAGTGAGCTGCATCTGAGTAAGTTCATTTTCCATCATTTTCCACTGCATTTGCCACTTGTGGTCACCCTCATCAATGCCCTGCTCTGTACCTCTCAGCATCAAGGCTCAAGTACCACTTTTATATCAAGATGACTACAGCATCAATGATATTTGTTGCACATCAGGCATTAAGAAGTCGCTTGCATACAAAATACTCTCACTTGCTTGGGTGCCGTTGAGTCCTTAGCTCAACAGATGTTAGTTTCATTTCTGCCATTGTTTAATATTGCAGTACTATCTATCTCCACGAGATCCAGCATGAAATTTGGGTAAAGCATTAAAAGTTCATTACTCTTCCAACCCTTTTGCAGACTCTCCAATGTCTTTGTATCACCTGAAAGGTCATCTCTGCTCCAGCTATGGAGTGAAATGAAGAGATGTGGGTAATCTATGAATCACATTGCAGCAGATGTACCAGATCCAAATATGAATATGCTCATTTTCATTGACAAGGCTGCCAAAGATAAATGGACATTTGCCTGTCTACATGGGCAATCAATGTTACTTGATGTGATGGGAGCTTTTCAACATGTTCCATATCAATAAAAATCTTTGTTGCCATGAGGTCATCTGTAGCATCACAGATTTTTCAGACCATCTCTTTGTAGTCTAGCTTGTTGTTAATATCCATTGCCTCACTTGCATGCTGACTAAAAAAGTTCATGCAGTCAGGCAACTACAAACAACTCAGAGAATCATATTCCTTCATCTTTGCCATGGTAAACTTGAACAAGAACCACTACTTCTTTGAGAGCTTGTATTAAGTCTGTCCATGCTTCTCAAGGATGCTCTTCATGAATTTGACATGGTTGTTCTTATTTAATGGAAAAAGTAATTCCTTGGTTTTTATGGACTTCTCTTGTTGCTTGACAGTGCTCTTGCTCTTGGTTGACTACTTGAGTGCTGTGTAAATGGTGAGAGCAATAGTAAAAGCATACTACTTAGGCTCAATTGGCTCATTCAACATGCCAGTATGCAAAATCAAAAGTGATGTGTCAGCTACTAGAACTATGCTACTCAGCTGCATCTGGAGTCCTTTTCCAGCTGTCTCCAAGACATGACTTTTTGAATTTTGCTCTTCATGGAGAAATGAAAACAGATGTAAGATTGGGGCCTGTTGGCAAAATCACCATACAGTGGGATGTGGCAACTTGGTGGCTGTCTGGCGATGAGCAGAGATTGAAAAGTACCATGACAATGTGTAACATCCCTCTAGAGTCGCTTGGAGAAAATTTGCATCTTTATGCCACATCACAAAATTTGTCAGTTCTCTAGATATCAATAGATACAGATATAATACCTGTCAAACTCAGAGTGGCTGCCTGACTGTCAGCTTGAATATGAAAAAACTTGAGTAATGCTCGATTGCTATAGAATTGATGGTTTTTGTAGTGAATGTCATCACTCTGAGGCCCAATATTCTTCGATGGCCATGAGAAGAATGATTCTGATTGCTCATTTCTGATATATTGTATAACAAGCAATTTATTTCACACTACTGAATCTATATGAGGAGTACATGAATCTATCCAACAATATTGCACAATTAGCAATATATCAAGCATCTAACAATGATGATGGTAATGGAATGGCTGTGAGGGGATTTGAGAGATTCAAGTGTGCATGAGTTGGAGCAAAAAAGTCCTGCAAAATACAACAGTGATTGAATGAAGGTATAAAACTGAGGCTGGAACTTGGAACTTGCATTACAAGCATTCTGTGGGCAAAGGATGAGCATATTATAGTGAAGAGATGGATCTCTTACTGGCATAACATGCAAGTCACTTGCATGTTTGACCAGACTTCCTGACTGTCCCAACAGATACCTTTTTGCCCATCTTCCATTTCTTCCCAACTTGAATGCTTGCATCTTCATCAACATCCATCAATGGGCTGTTATTTTCATTCTCAATCACCCTGTTAGACTCCTTTGCACTGAAAACTAGAGTGGTAGATTTGTGTGCACAATCCAGCTCTTGATTGACACCACTATTACCATTGTCCGAGTTATCTGCACCAATGTCTGTGTGCCAAGCCACAGATGTGCCCCTGCCCACTATGGATGATCTGGAATGAGAGAATGAATTCCTCACCCCTCTGACTGTTTGCTTCTTCATGAGTGTGGTGACCTCAGATGTAGGGGTGGGGTCATAATACATCTCTTGACTGAAAGTGTCATTGTCTGGGTCATTTTCACCAATGTCTGTGTGCTGAGCCACAGATGCACCCTGGGCCTCCACAGTGGTTGAACGAGAGAATGAGTCAATGGCCCTTTTGGCCATTTGCTTCTTCATGACCACAGTGTCATCTTCATCAGAGGGTTCATTGACATCATCTGTGATGCATCTGAGGCCATGTGCATTACTGAACAAGAGCCTAGTATGATATTGTTAGAGATGGTTTGAGAGAATAATCAACTTACTTATTATAGTGCACATAAAGGTTGTTTGTCCAATTCTCGTCAGCTTCATCAGCAATAAATGTTGCAATTTTGTAATAAAAGTCAGGGAGTTTGAACAGTCCATTGGTGTCCATGAATTTGGCTTGAAAACAGATGCTGAAGTGAGTCTAAACTTATTGATCAACACTGTAATATACCACAATGAAATAAAAAAAACTTACATGTGTTGCAGCATATGCAATATGGTATGCATTGACGTCCATTTATAGTTCTTGGACATTACTACAGTGGTAGGTGGATTGGCGCTTGAAGTGATTCATCCGTGCATGTAATATATAGTCTGTGACAGTCATGTTCTAACTCCACATCTTCCTGAATAGGCTTATCATTCTAACCACATTTTCTAGGTGAATTGACAAAAATATGGCTTGAGCCCACTCACCACATGTCACTCTATAAAATAGTGAGCACATTTTTATTGTCTCTCCCCTGACATGGTTACCTGCCTAGATTGCGATACATCTTTCAACTCATGCAAAAAGCTCTCATCGCATGGTGCACAGTGTGCTAACAGCATCACTCTATCTACCATGATTTATGAGTGCAAGCGTAAGTCTAAACACTTTGGATCTGGTAACTACCAGGGGAAAAGGTTCTGTTCTCCCCCGATGGAGCATGTCTCTCTTGCTCCCAAGTCACCAGTAGCAGGACCAAGTGTCCCTTATCAAGATGACACTGGTATTGATCTTGGGGATTTGGTCAGTGATCATGAAGTAGATAGTATTTCTTCGAAGATGTCTTGCTTTCATTTGTTACTCAAATCCTAGGTTTTGGCTTGCAGAGTAAAGCCACCACCTATTGTGTCTGATTGATCAGGCAGGCACATTTGCATGCCTGCTTGGTTCCCGGACTATTTGCCAGGCAGTGCAACTCACCTTGCACACGTGCCCCGTCTCATTACAGTAACTCCAAAAACCCTTTCCATGCTAACCCTCAATGTGGTGCGCAAAGCACACCACCACACACTGTGGGAATTCCGCTTAGCTTTGGTGGAGTTATAAATATTACATACTCTTGGCTATGAGATTGCTCCCTAGGTCATGTGATTTGGTCCACAGGCTGTGGAGATATAATCAATATGAAACAGTAATACCATGGAAAGGGTTTTTGCACTTTTGAATTGAAAAGGGTATTTGGATATTATCAGTACTTGGTATAGCCTCCTTTTGCTCTAAGCACTGCCTGAATCCTCCTAGGCATGCTTTCAATCAATTTCTGACACTCCTCCACTGGTATCCTATCCCACTCCACTTGAACCCTTTCCCACAATTCATGAATTCCATTAGGGGGGTTTTTATGCTTTGCAAGGCTCCTCTTCAGACAACTCCAGAGATGTTCAATAGGGTTGAGGTCAGGAGATTGTGCAGGCCACACCATAGTACTGAATTCTTGCTCCTCTAGCCAGTTCTTGAACAGCCTGCAGGTGTGCTTGGGGTCATTGTCCTGCTGAAAGATAATGTTAGGAGGATTGAGACCATAATACTCCAGGATTTGCTGAAGCTCATCCTTCAAAATTTGAAGGTAGAGGTCCTCATTCATCCTACCATCAATCTTAGTAGCAAAGCCAACTCCCTCCCAAGTCATATAGCCCCACATCATCAGAGAACCTCCTCCAAACTTGAGGGTTCCATCCACCAGCCTATCACTAAGCCCCTCACCTGCCCTCTTCCATGCCCATTTACGCCCATCTGACCCTAGGCGATTGATTTTGGTCTCATCAGACCATATCACCTTCTTCCAATCATCCATAGTCCAATCCTTATGTGTATAGGCAAAATCCAAGTGAGCCTTGCAATGCCTAGTAGAAAGGAGGGGACATTTGGACTTTACCACAGCTTTCATACCAGCTTTCTTCAAGTGGAGGCGGACAGTATTGGCAGAGAGGGGTTGGTTGATGATATTGGTGAGGGCTTTGATTACTTGGACAGCATTTTCAGCTTTCCCAGAGATGATTAGATGTTGGGCATGACGAATGTTGGTGAGAGAAAGCTTGGAAGGACGACCCCCAGGAGCTTTGGGAAGGGCAGAACGCTCTTTGGAGCGAAGCTTGAATATGGCAGAAGGGCTGACACCAGTTTGCTTGGCAATGGCTTCACCAGAGCAGCCAGAATCAAGCAAAGAGAGAATTGTGCTTTGTTGGGGAAGGAAGAGGGATTTGACCATGGTGGTGGTTGAGAATCAAAAAGTGTGTGAACTTTTTTAAGCTCAGACATGCTATTTATATGTATATCTTTGTTTGCATGAACAAACAATGGCAAATATGATATAATTTGACTAAGATCCTAGCCATCAGTTCAAAAGTAAAAAAACCCTTTCCATGGTAGTACTGTTTCATATTGATCATATCTCCACAGCCTGTGGACCAAATCACATGACCTAGGGAGCAATCTCATAGCCAAGAGTATGTAATATTTATAACCCCACCAAAGCTAAGCGGAATTCCCACAGTGTGTGGTGGTGTGCTTCGTGCACCACATTGAGGGTTAGCATGGAAAGGGTTTTTGGAGTCACTGTACATTAACAGCATGTCCTGCATGTCAGTCAACCTCATGTTCCTTTCTCTGAGTCTCCTCCCTTTTCTCGTTCAGGTGATGAAATGCCTCCTTCTCACTCTGATTCATCCTCTCTTGATATTGTTTCCTTACCACTGAGTCAGATTCCTTTGAATTATATTGAACCTATCCTACTAAGCCAACACATATCCCAGAAGAGACTTTAGAGAAGGCTTGCAAGGCTCCAAGTCTCCACAAGGGCCCCACTATCAAAGGAAATGCCAGGCAAGCTTTTCTTGACATTTCCAGTGCTCATATCTTCCCAGATGACATCTTCACTCCATTTTCAAATCCAACATCTGGCATCTTTACAGTATGGAATTACTCTGGTTCACAACTCAAGTCTGCTTTGGAGGCTGATCGCTTTTCACAACTTCAGCAAGACCCATATTACAAGATGGAAGAACTCAAAATCTTCTCACTTGCCTATGAGATGAAACAACTTGATGAGTTTCTTGACTCAAAAGTAAACCCATTCCACTTAGATTATGGCTGGTGCAAACCCACCATGGAGATCAAGCTACCTAAAGAAAATGCACCATCCCCTTCTAAATCCAATAGCCCTTGGATGAAAATCAATGAAATTTGGCACTGAGACTTTCTTGCTATCATCACTAATGTTTTTCAGAGCAAAGCTGGGTTATTCTTCCATCTGATGCTGTTTAGTCAACAATGGGGGGTTCGTGAAGGCAAAGTCATTAACATTTTTTCAGAGGCCTATGCTTCCACTGAAATATTAGATGCTCATGGAGAGATTACTGTCTTTTTCATGTGACTTGTCACCCTGTGAGAAATTACATCAAAAAACCTGCATCACCTTCGGTACTCTCTAACTCCCTGATATCTGTTTGAAATTTGTCAGAAATGATCCCATTTGACTTGGACAAGTTGAGCACATTCATTAATCAAGTACTGAAGAGAAAAATTGATGTTTTGAAATTTTGGAATTTCAGGGATCTTGGAATTCACTGATCAGGTATGTCTGGCCTTCTCTGTGCTGTCTGGAGCTTGAAATCATGCTGTAGATATGCCATAGATTCAGAAAACAAGTACCGACATTGAATGGGCAATCATGTAGATGCTCAATCATGTGTTGGGAACTATGGATGATCACATGTAGTATGGCAGCCTAGCAGTATATTGCCAATACAAAAACATGCAACATATTTGAAAAGACAGGCTAATGGCCACAAATTGTATGATACTAATCATCAGTAGTAGGTAGAACATGCTTTCCTGCATTTATGGCCAATATGTTCAAGTCTATGTATGATCTGATGACAAGTGCAGTCCCAACCTCAATTCCCAGCCATGTTTGAAGGTTTTCCACTGAGACATAGTTACCTGAAAGTTGAGCAATGTCAAGGAATCCCTTCACTTGTAGAATTGGTCCAAAGGCAGAAAAGTTGGTGAAAACATTGACATGTGGATTACGTTGTAAGCATTGATCAAGAAATGAAAACCAACATATGATGTTGGGAAATGGCACAGTCTCAGATGAATCCTCATTTGGTAGATCCACAGTGGAAAGGGATGGTGTCATTGGGAGAGATGGTGTGATGGAGTGTGGGGTACTATGGTGGACAAATGGGAATGATGATCCTAGGGATGCAGGTAGATATTTAGGATAGTTTTATTGGACACCCCATGGTGTGGCAGATGGCACGACAATTATGGGAGGGAGATATGAATATGGTGCAGCAACAGGTGGTGGCCCTGGAGCTGCAGGTGCAGGCTGCATTGTATGGCCAGCAGTTGTTTCAAGCTCATCTTTTAACTTCAAAATCTTTGTTAATGAGAGCAAACTCAATGGTTTTTCATCAACTATTGCAGTTCCTCACATCTAATTCATGTGTGAAGGTTAGTCACATGTTCAGAAATAGGATCATGAAATGCACATACTATCTGCAATGACCAAGCCATGATGTGATTGTGACAGAATCTAGGAGAGGGCAGAAATTGCCCAGGACTCAGCCACTGCCTAAGAGGGCGGAAACAACTGAGGTGTGTGTCAGTGAGCAGAGACTATATATACTGTGGGTGAAGGTATACTCATATTATGTTGTGTGTAAGCGGGTCTGAAAAAAGTGTGTAATATATGCTGTAAGCGTTGGCTAAGAAATAATAGAAAGTCTAAGTGTGATAAAAGCTCATTCCAGGTTTGGAATGAGTGCAGGAAATTTTTGGAAACAGTTTCGGAGCAGTTCCAAGATGCTAGTCTTGGAACCTATGGAAGGGCATAGGAAAATTCCAGAAGTACCTTCGGGACCAGTGGTTCTGGTATATGATTCTGAAGTGACACTTCCAGGCTCAGAAGTGGTGAAAACAGAATGATTTGGAACTTGATTATGGACAAATATTGTCAGATTGTGTGTCAATGCATAACAGTTGCTTGAGTTCTTGGCACAGTAACAATAGCTCAGATCCCTTTGAATGAACATCACACTGGTATTGTTTATGGAGTGCTTTGATACAGTCTTGCTGTTCATCAAGCTCCACCCAACTCATTTGATGGCATCCAAGTCTCTTTTGATGAGAATCCAATGGGTTTTGTGATTCCCTTCTTGCCCTAAAAAGATACTAATGAGTGATAAAAAATGATTTGAGCATGCACATACTGCTCTACAAGCATTTGCAGTGGGTAAATGAGTAGGCAGCTCAACTGGCTCATCATTTCCTAAGTCCTTGAAGACCACAACAACAGGCTAGAGTGGTTAAGTTGATAAATTGCCACTGGGGAGATATTGAAGTATAATGAGTGGTTGCATATGATCTTTGAACATCTCTAACTCCTCATCTGATTGTATTGATGTGGATAGTGCCTTGGTCTTGTTAGAATCTCAATCGATATTGCAGCTGAATGTGTCAAGCATGCCAATTCAGTTTTTCTGCAATTATCTCACAAAGGTCTTCAAGCGAGATTGACAATAGTATAGTGAATGGAATGCTTGATACCTTCAAACCTTGAGATCACTGAATGCTATATTGAATCTTGAAGACTGGTCATGGTTTGTAAATTGGATAGTAAAAAATAACTCAATCACGTACCACATGTCTTTGGATTGTTTGGATTGTTCGAATGCATGGATGTTGTCACTGGAATATACTTTCCCTTTCCTTTAGATTTCATTGGCCACATTTGTTGAGCTAGTGTCCGAGGCCTCTTTGCTTGTGGTCTAGTATTAGAAAGTCGGCAAGGAATTATAGCTAGTGGATCATTGTCTGATGACTCATCCTCTATGTTCAACATGTTGTGGTCTTCACCATCACTCTCTATGCCCGATGGCTCTAGATCATGATCATCTTCATAACGTAAACTGGTGAGAAACTCTTTTGTGTCTGAGTTTGTATCATCGGTGCCAGTCTTATCTATGTGATTGCCCTTGAAAACATTGTCAAAGTGGTCATAAAATTTGGACAGTGGTGGAGGAAGTGACTCAGGCTTGTTAGGTAACGATTCATCATCCACTTCAGAAACAGATATGAGATCAGCTGAGTGGACAGCCTCATGAAGAGATGAACTTGGGTGTTAATGTTTGCCCGATTTCACAGAGTCTACAGATCCAGGGGGCCTTAATGGGCATACAGACTTCAAGCCTTGAGTAGTGGTTGTATTTTGCTGGGTCTGAGAACAGCTACCTTGCCGCTTTCTCCTAGGATTGATAGTAGGTTGGCCAAGGTCAAGAGGAGGGGCACTATTGCCACATGAACAAGTACAAGTCTCTTGAATTGTGCAGTGCTCAGAGTGACCACTCTTAGTGCATTTTTTGCATGCAATAGCACTGGATGCAAAATCACAGCACACCTTGCACATGCAACAAGTCGAGCATGCTTCTTGTTTGGCTTGTAGCACATGCATCAGCACTAGTAAACATATGGTACTAGAAAATAGGATATACTATGCTTACCATTGGTAGTAGCCTATACTGGATCAGCAAGCTTCTTCTGTTTCCTGGGAGACATAGAGTCAAATGGTAAATGTCAAAGCTTGAGAATGTAGCAATGTACCATGTAGCTTTTATCCAAGCAGCCTTGTGTTTTGTGAGGCTATGTATGAGCACAGCCTTGAATTGAGTTGGTTATTCATGAGATGGATCTTGATGTGTTCAAGGAAAGTATTCGGAAAGTTGATGTTGGTTTTACATACATACTATGGATTGCAATGAAACAGAAGTCACAATAAAACAACATCATAGAAGTAACAACAACATATTTGTACTCTGCACATATCCACAGTGAGAGTATCAACTGTATGAATCTTAAGGCATGATTGAATACAGTGCTTCCAACAACATGATATAAATGTCCTGATCTGACATATCCATCATCACCAATCGAGTGTACTCTTCATTGTGATGGAGATGATATTTCATTGCCAAGAATGTGAGTTCAATTGGATTCAGATTGGGAGAGTATGGCAGTAAAAATTCACACCGCATTCCTCTTAAGTGACATTGGCACAAAATCAAACAAAAAAATGAGTCATACCTAGACTTGATGAGTTCTATAATATCAGGATGCTTGTGGATTCAACAGTTACCCATGACAATAACTGAGTTTGATGCGAGAAAATGGTTCCATATTGTCCAGGAGTCACTTGATGAATGATATGAAAGAATTTGTGCAAAATGATCCTTTAACAATGCTGTCATGTAAGATCCCATCATAAAGTGAGAGTGCTGGAAGAACTGAGAAGCTACAAAACAATTAGTTGACCAGAATATATTGATGACACCAACTTACTGCCGACCACGCACAACAAATGCTTTGTGTTGAGCCTTTGTCCCTTTGATTGACCAGGCCATGGTATGTTGTGCAACGATCAACAGAACTTTCATCAACAAATACAAGCTGTCTAGCTTCATACTGGCCAATGCAAGCAAGGTATTCTAGCTGTTTGTGTGCAGATCTTTCTATTGTAACCCGTGAGATCTAAGCAACACAGTACCATTGTATTGCATGTATTTGAACTGACTCAAGACACACCTTTTTCATGGTAAACCCAGCACTACGAAGTGTGCACCAGACAGATGAAAGTGAGATGCTCACTCCACAATTTTGGGCCAAGATCTCACAGAGTTCATCCAAATATAAATCTGGAGATTTTTGCATGGTACCCAAAAGAAACTGCATGGGTAGGAAGGTGAGGAATCAAGCAATGGCAATGTATATAATATGAAAAGCTTACCTCAACATCACTGTCATGAAGGTGCTTGCTTCTGACTTTCTTTGCTATTTCTTCATCCCTTTTGTCATTTGGTACCATTCCAGTTGCATGGAAGTGGGAAAGAACTCGCTGGACCATACGAGTTGAGAGATTGAGGCACATTCCAATCCTCTTGTGATCCAGGAACTTCAAGAGGCACATGATTGCCCATTGGATGTCGGTGCTTGCTTTCTGACCCTGTGGCATGCCCACAACACTATTTCAAGCCCCAGACAGCACAGAGAAGGCCAGACATATCTGATCAGTGAATCCTGAGACCTCTGAAATTCTGAATTTTCAAAAGGTTGAATTTTTTCTTTAGCACTTGATGGATGGATGCGCTTGACTCGTCCAAGTCAAATGGAATCGTTTCCAACGAATTTCAAGTAGATGTCGGGGAGTTAGAGAGCACCGAAGGTGATGCAGGTTTTTTGATGTAATTTCTCATGGGGTGACAAGTCACATGAAAAAGACAGTAATGTGCTTCTGTGCAAGCCTACTGATGATATGGAGCATGTAGTCACTTCTCTGATGGTCTGGTCTGATTCCACCCAAATGACCAACTTTGATGACAACTCAATGTGGCCATTTTACCTTTCGTTCGGAAACCAGTTGAAGTATTCATGAGGGAAGCCCACAGTGGCAGCATGCCATCACTTAGCTTATATCCTCAATGTCAGAAAAAGTACAAAGTTATGGTAAACTCCTTCTAAGGTGTCTAATTTGTATAATCTCTATAATTAATTACAATGTTCTTACAAGGGTAGGTCTGGTGGGCCATTTGTATCGTGCATGTGCCAATGTGCCAGCAGCATCTTTCTTTTCTATTTATGTCAACCTTCTCAATCTGATGGTGATGGACATCATCAATCCTCACTTTGACAGTAAGCAAATTCACTCACGCATTTCCTTACTTACACTTAACATTTCCTTTAGCTTCCCAATGACTTTCAGGATGTCTATCACAAGATTTATGGAATCTCAGCAAGACAAGATGTTCTTACTCACTACAAACATGATTTATTTCAGGCAATATGGGATCTACTCCTCAATGAGACATTTATGGATGCATATCATAACAGTATTGTCATCCAATGCGCTGATGGAATTACTTGGCAGTTATACCCTTCTTTTTTTTTCTATTCAGCTGACTACCCAGAGAAGTACAGTGGCTCAAAAAACTGTCCACATGTTTGGTCATTTTTCACTAAATGCGTTATTCCCCAATAGCCCCTAACCCTTACCCTAACATATAGGTGTATGCAATAAAGCACTGACCCTTGGCTTTCTATCCATCAAGGCTTTAAGACATATGAATAAGCATTGATGAACTGGCAGCCATTTCAAAACAATGACTCATTCGGACAGTTTTTTGACTCTAAGTTTTCGATTACATATATTGGACCCTAGCATGCTGTAATATGATTACATACATTTGGTAAGGCTTCTATTATGTCACCATTATGTAACTGAGTGTCAGACAACATATATAAACCCCATCATTCCATGTTTAGTTTCCCACCATCACCATAAAACCCATTTCCATCTCTCAAAAAAACAATATCATCTCTCTCTCCTCTCATGGGCTTTCCTCTAGGAAAATCTCTGCCCAAACTGGCCTAGGGAAGTCTACAGTATGCCAAGTGCTTCAGGAACTCCAGCCAGAGAAGACTAGGCTTCTTGGTGGCTGTCCTTCCAAGCTTACCTCTACCAACAAAGGAGTTATTGTCCAGCAAATTATTACTGGCAAGGCCAGGAATGCTGTTCATGCTGCCCAATACATCAATACCATTATTGATACCCCTGTCTGTCCTCAGACTGTTAGAAATACTCTCAAGGAAGCCTCCTTAAAGGCTGTGGTAAAGAAGAAAAAGCCACTGCTTTCTAGTGGTCACAAGAAAAGAAGATTAGCCTTTGCTCTCAAGTACCAGCATTGGACTGTGGAGGACTGGAAGAGAGTTATATGGTCAGATGAGACCAAGATCAATAGGATTGGGTCAGATGGGCAAGAGTATGTGTGGAAAAAGAAAGAAGAGGGGCTTATTGCTAGAGAGGTCCAAGGCACAGTCAAGTTTGGAGGAGGTTCACTGATGGTATGGGGCTGCATAGGGTGGAATGGAGTGGGGATTTTGAGTGAGGTGGAGGGGAGAATGGATGCTGAACAGTATGTGGCCATATTGGAGCAGGGGTTGCTGCAAAGCATGGAGGAATCTGGAATTCCAGAAGATGACATTATCTTTCAACAAGATAATGATCCCAAGCATACCTCTAAAAGAGCCCAAAGATGGTTTGAAGAGCAAGGAATCAAGCTTCTGGACTGGCCTGCACAATCTCCAGACCTTAATCCCATTGAACATACTTGGAATCACCTCAAAAGATGCCTCTCAGGTTATGAAAATGCTCCTACAGGTGTTCATCAATTGTGGGAAAGAGTAGTGGAGCAGTGGGAAAAGATTGATGAGGAACAGTGTCAGAAATGGATAGAAAGTATGCCTAGAAGGATTGAAGCAGTTATCAAGGCCAAAGGAGCTCATACCAAGTACTAGATACCTAGATAAATTTAGAGTCAAAAAACTGTCCAAATAAGTCATTGTTTTGAAATGGCTGCTAGTTCATCAATTCTTATTCATATGTCTTAAAACCTTGATGGATAGAAAGCCAAGGGTCAGTGCTTTATTTCATACACCTGTAAGGGTTAGAAGTCATTGGGGAATAACGCGTTTAGTGAAAAATGACCAAACATGCAGACAGTTTTTTGAGCCACTGTATCTGATTTCATTATTACATTTGTCTATCTAAATTCCACTTTATTAGGATATTGATCTCAGAAATAAAGTTCCTTGGAAAAACACCATGTCCTTGGTGCTTAGTGAAGAAATCTGATCTCACCAAGATGAATATGATCCATGACATCCAGCACTGCAAGCGTCAGCCTTGGATTGATATGGTTCAGTAGCAATGGCAGATCGAGATAGCATGTAAGTTTATTTTTGAGAAGGGTGTTGGAATTGACAGTGCACAAGTCTAGGCCCTTCTCAAGGAGGGGTCATATGTCCCTACTATTGTATGTTATCTTTCATCACTATAATCTTGCAACATACTGATATTCTAAGAACACATTCTTTGATCGCCTTCTCAAGTTTAAATTCAATTTTTTCAAGCTTTTAGTGATTGACCAACTACATGAGTTTGAAAGTGGTGCATGAAAGGCAACATTTATACATTTACTATGGATACTCATCATGGAAGGGGGAAATATGATTCAGGAAATGGACAAAAGGTATATGATAGGTTCTAGAAAATTACATACTTATCTTGATTCCCAGGTATCATGCTGTTCTGACATTTGGTCAAGGAATGATTCAGAAGTTTGCAATGAATGCATCAGCTACATATAAAGCAGCTGGCCACAAGAGATTTTGAGGATCTATTACAGATATGTTGTCAGCTCAAATGAAATAATATGAAACTAATTGTATTGTTTGTAAGTATGCAATGCCCATTTTTGATGGTCTCTTATCTGCTCCTCACAACTCCATTGTGTAAGACCTCCTTTTTGAGCTTGCAACATGGCACACATATGCCAAACTATGTCTACACACCATGGATATCCTCAATTTCTTCAACACATCTGTGAGATCACTCAGCCAAACAATACATAAGTTTTTGAAGATAACATGCGAAGCTTATGTTACACTTGAACTCCCCGGAGAAATGGCTGCACATGGTTCGTGAGCTGCGGCAGTTGCAAGCAAGAGCAGTACCTCTGTTTCCTAGAAATCAACAACAGTAAAGTGCAAGAAGCTAAACTTGCAAACCTACAAGTATTACACATTAGAGGATTACCCAGATACTATTTGGCAATGAGGTACTACAGACAATTACATGACACAACCAGTAAGTGTTCTACAGTATTAGCGAAAATGAAGTATTAATCTGTTTTAGAGTGAACTGGAGCACAGGCATCTGAAGTGCCGATATATGTGAACATTAAAGATGAAGACATTAACCCTAGCAAGTATGAGCAAGCTTGAGGCATGCAAGTGTTTTGTTGCACTCATGCTTAAGGAAGTTGAGGAAGGGGGCTCTAAGGGTGAAGAAAATGATGCAGTGTAGAAAACTAGAAAAGAAAAGGGGAAATGAAAGCAAGCATCTCCATTTGACCATTATACTATTGCTGAGTCAGAACGGACACTGACATCACTACAAGAAAACTGAGCGACCAAGGTAAATCAAGCTATTGTTTAAGAGTCTCTACTGCCAACACTCATTTAGGACTTTATAGATCATCTTAAAGATAATCTCTTGAATCAAATCCAATGCCCCAGAGAATGAAATGGAGAGATCATCCATTTCACAGATACCACATGAGACAATCTTGTTGTCATACGGAATGCATTTTACAAACACAAGACTCTATCTATCAATTACACAACTTACGACCTATGCCGCAATCAAGATGTCATCAACCCTCAAACATGTGCTGACATTATGGTCCTGTCATATGAGACAGACTGCAATCGACATCCATACTGGTATACATGCATACTCAAGATTTTTCACATCAACCTGTGATATTATAAGGAGCATTCACATTCTAATGAAGTACAGTGTAAAGATATTTTATTTGTCCATTGGTTTGGGCATAATCCAATCCACCCTTGCATTTTTACTCTTGCCGCCTGCCTCACATCAGATTTCTAGCTGAGGAGGATTCAGATGCATTTGGATTTCTGGACCCTGACGTGGTGATCTAAGGAGTTCATCTCATTCTGAACTTCTCACAGGGTCAGACAATCAAACTACTTGACAGCCACTCAATTGCACAACAAGAATCTAAGGGAGGTGATGATTGGTTGTCATTTGATGTGAATATTAGTTGTTTAAATCATTGGTATTAAGTCCATTGTAATCCTACTATCTCAGATTTGTCGATCATGATATGTTCATACATTATCACACATCAGGAAAACTGCAAAAAGTCTGAATTGACTGGACTGGACTGGATTGACTGGAGCCAGTAAAATCAGTAATTCAGAAGGCCAGAACTCCAGCAGATCAGTGAACCAGTTATTTCAGAAATGCAGACATTCAGCTAAACAGTCAGTCACAGACTGTCAGTACTATTTAGTGACACAGTATTCCAGTCAATCCAGTCCAGTCCAGTCAATTCAGACTTTTTGCAGTTTTCCTGATGTGGGGGCAGTGTTGGTCATGTGGTTACATGGCATTGGGACAACTTTCTTCAGTCAGATGGGGATGAAAGGGAAGAAGGTGGTGTTGAGGAGTCAGAAGATGAAGACAAAGGTTCTGAAGACAGAGAGAATCATGTAGAAATGTGTGGGGGGGATGGAGATGGAGAGGAGGACAGGGGCAAAGTTGAAGAGGGCAAAGAAGTTGAAGAGGGCAAGGATGTGGCAGCCAAAGAAGGAGAGGAAGAGGAAGAGGAAGAGGAAGAGGAAGAGGAAGAGGAAGAGGATGACAATGACATATACTGTATGAGCATGAGGGGTATAGTGCTCTGTAATGCAATGTCTTGTTCTGCAAGCCAAATGGCATTGGCATCTGATTAATGGCATGATATTGAGTGATGTCCAGCAGAACAACGAAAAACAGACTTATAGCTACTCAACGAAAGTTCATATTCGACTATCGACGGACATAGAATTGTAGGAGAGTATATATATGTACGCCGTAGGAGGGACGATATCGTCAGAAGACGATCGTGTGCTTGAACGCACGTGACGAGCACGAAAGACGACGTCATAGCGTATGTTACCGCGTCGGCGAGGGGAGCCGCGACTCGCGATTACCTTATCGGGCATCAGCGGAGTTTGACAAATTTTGTGATGCATTTCAAACTTTCAGGTCGGCATTCTGGCATGCGAAGCTCTTGACGGGCCCTCACAATTCTTCTTGTGGATTCAAGGCACACCTCTCCAATTTTTTTCGAGTCTCAATCCATTGAACTTCATGAACTATAGACCTCACACCACCAGTGTTTGCAACACTGGTGCCATGATAGTAGTATCAACCCGTCAGCAAGGTCCCTGAAAGCATCGCCGTCCCTAGTAACTTACATGGGAACGGCTGGCGTGACGCGGTGACTGGACTGGCCCGGTGAGCTCGGTCCTTGAAACTGACACACAAAACCACTGGACTCGTCTTAACTGAGGTCGGGTATGTGCTCCTCTTATCTCGGCACTTAATATTTTCAGTGGCTTTAGGCGTTCGGCAGCCATCGTTTGCGTCCGTCTCGTTTCGTTTTAGATTCCTACCATTTGGAAGGCGGACGAACGCGTTCGGCAGCGTATTTCGTTTCAAACTGGTGGCTCACACTCTCGTTTCACTTTGAATAGTCTACCTTTCGTCTACTCCCATCGCCATTACAGAATAGTCCGAAATCTCAGCCTACTACTCAAACATCAATGACTCTTAGTGACAACACGAGACAAGATACGCCGAATGAGAAGGCTCTTATAATGGCGCAAGTGGAGCTCCACAGACGACGGAACACTTCTTGATGTCTTGATAGGCTTCGTGTGCCGTGTGCTGGATCCTGATCACTATCTGAAGTTGGCCTACGTGTGGCTACTGTGTGGCTACTGTGACGTGGGTAAAAACAGGGCAAGGTCTTTTCGTAATGGCTCGCTGGCTCGTCCAAGTTTGCAAACAGTGGGAATTCAAAATGAAACGAAACGGACGCAAATGAGCGAAAATGGAAGGCTGCCGAACGGGCCCTAAAAGTTGACCTCGCTGAAATGATCCGGGAGATGGATTGGCTCGACTTAATATCCGGACCACAGCTCGCTTGCACGCAAAATGTTAAAAAATGCATATCTAAATTTTTCGCATTGGATATATTGCAACATCGCTGGGTCCGAGGGAATGAATGAAGGTCAGTGAACACTACGCCAAATATTGGCAGAGGGCCAGTGCAGTGCATTGCTGCCACAAACAACCACTCGTCGACAAGGTGATACCGATCTACCTCAAAGATGGCCTTTGAAGTCACATCGCCGAAATTGCGAATGTCGTACATTTTCATTGACAGAGCTCGAACTTGAAAATCGACGAATTCGAGGATGTCTTGGGTCTCATCACCTGACGAAATAAAATCCGAGCGGTGAGGGCAGCAGCCAATCTGCCTCTGAGTCCCTTCCTTACATCGCCATCTTGTGTCAGGCGAGTGGGCAATTGTGTCTTAGGCAATACGTATAATTCACGATTTCCCTCAGATATTACAAGCTGCTTAATGCACGACACGACACAATCGATATGCTTGGGACCATTCCTAATGATTAATAGCAACTTGGGTCATTAATCCCAGTATACGCCACCGCGAGGTTGCTAGAGAGACCGCGACAGGAGAAAGCATCGTCAGCGAAACGACCACACTCTTGGAAGCCACTGAGAGTGACAGGAACGAAAGGAGTACATACGGGCCGTCGGCTGCGTAGATTATACAGGGGCTGATGAGTAATGTTAATGAATACGCTCGTCAATTGTTTGCAAATGGGGGTACCCACACCCTGGTTGCTCTGGGAAGGGCTGCTGCAGAGACGAAGGCAATGCAGAGGGCGAGAACATTGAATGTGCACACTGGCCGAGATGACGATGGTACACTACACACAAAAATATACCTGAAGCTTGGCAAACATGTCAGATGATGAATCCGAGACAGGTAGACCGTAGAAGAGAAAGAATGAGTTCTCTGGAGGATGAGCGAGAGACCTGGCGATTTTATAGCGCAAGGATCGTTTGAATGATACGTAAGGTGAATGGATTTAGTTTCGCCTTCTGGCAGAGACGGAGCCCCAAAGTGACATTTACGACCGCCACTGGCAGATGTGAGCCAGCTTCCTGAATTCAGCTGCGATCGGCGGGGCTCGGTGTAACAAGTCGTACATACTTTGACGCGATGAAGTCGACCTTCAAGCCCTACTAATAACTTATAGTTAGTAGGGGCCCCCATGGGACACTGAACAAGGACCTCATCTGATAGTGATCGATTGATCACTGGGACAGCTATACCATACGAAGCCTGTCAGACTCGCCAAGAAATGCCGATGTCTGTGGAGCACTTGCCATTGTGAGGTACGTTCCCGTTCGGCGTTTTTTGTCTCGTGTTGTCACTAGGAGCCATTGGAGTTTCAGTAGCCTGACATGTTCGGACCGTAATGGCAGTGGGGAGTAGACTCGGATGTAGTACGATTCGCCGAAAGATTATTCAGTGACACCTATGTTGAAACGAAATAGCTGCCGAACGCGCTTGACGGTCCGTTTCCAAACAGTGTATTCCGAAACGGAACGAAACGAGCACGAACAAGGCTAACGAGCGCCTAAAGCCACTGAGAATATACAGCACCGAGACATTCCGAGGAGGAGCACCCCGTTCCGATTAAGATGCCAGTGAGTCAAGTGGCTTCGTGTGGAAGGAGGGTTTTGTCGGGCGTATCCGTCCAGGCACCCTACAAGAATTAGTTGGCACTTTGTCCCACGCACCTCTGTGATTGGTCACGTTTATTGACCGTCGTGCTTCCTCGAGTTCTTTGACCGCATCGTCTCAGACAGAATTGACCGCTATGCACTTTCTCCATACGATCAATCCGATAGGAGAAGAAAAAGGGACAATGTAGTGCTTGTTTTTTTGTTATTCTTGACACTTACCTACATTACTTTAGGTTTGTTGTCAAGAGTCCATGAGTTCGTGCTCAGGCGCTCCGTGAGGAAAATGCGTTCCTCACGATGTGGACGAATACCCGCTGTATTACGGATCCTTTATAGTGCAAGTATTGTCCAGTGTTTCTCAACCTGTTTCTGGACGCAAAAAACAACAGCACCGTGACGAATAAATGCTGTCGATTAAGGGTAACGATACTCGTATCGAACGTGACTGGCCGAGCGTGGTCCGAGTCTCCAAGAATATCGTCATGCGATGTCTGGACAATTATCGTAAGGGTTCTCAACGGACGCAGCAGTTTAGTGGGTATGCCGTATGTGCGTGCTGCCAGCCGGATGCTTAAAGTGAAAGCGCGCGTGGCGACCGTGACCCGGTCGTCTTGACGTCCTAAGAAATTGCCAGGTATTGGGTTAGAATCATTAACGACAATGACCTTGTGATATTACAGAGTCTAAAGTCTGGCGGTTCGACGAAATTCCCGATCCCGAATCTCGTTTTGCAACTCTGACGAATGCACATGATTTGCAATAGATGTCATGTCATGGTCCACGGCCCCAACTTCGTGTTCGATACGAATAGTGTCTTCGTTCACCCTGCGGAGTGCGACAGCAGACTTCCGGACGGACAGATCGTCGAAGTGGATGTCATGACAGTAGCATTCAAAATGTACTTTCCCTTGCTTGCTTTCACTATAACACATTAATACTCGTAGTTACGAACTTCAACACGGGTGGACTTTCAAAGCAAACCAGAAAGAGCCTAATGGTGCGCGAATTAATGCCATATGCCAACTACGTCAAGAATTGTCTTATCTGCCGATCGACTCCAGACTCCAACGGCCGCGGATCTGAAAGGGAAGAGAAACTTGCTGCAGATGCTCCTACTGGCCGGTCACCCTCCACGGAAAACACTGACTGTTGAGGCTAAGAGCTACATGGAGGTCAATGATTGTCGTCTGGAATCGTCTTTTGTTCTTGTCGGTCGATGGAGAAACCCAAGGCAAAACTCACTGCAATCAGTATCATTAGCATGATTCCGTTGTATCTATGTTTTTCCATAACCACCGAAATCAGTTTTCTTGACCCTTTATCGTATTTGCGACAACTCGAATCACATTGTGCTTTGGAGGGAGTCAGGGACTGGCGCTCGCGCCACTAGGATGGCGAAATACTGCGCACCAGGTTACAGTGAGCTCAGAGCAAGTTCAATTTAGATTTTTGTTAAAGTAAATACTGGTGCACGCAGCAGAGTCAGTGGGTCACTGGCAAGCTAGACAATGATACTCATCCTCGGTCACAATGCATTGTACACAGGAAGTACCCACAATCACAGAGACAATGATATTATAGCACCAAGGACCGTCGAGCGGGTCTTCTTCGCACATTCGGAACGTTCCTCCCATGTTCCCATACCATGTGCTCAGGAGTGGCCGTACTCCCGAACTTCACTTGCGCATTCAGGTATTCTGTAATTGGTCGCTCGGTTTCGGGGATCTGCTGAATATGAACGAGGTCTTGCAAGGTCACCATGAGAGCAGGGTACTTGGATAAAAATGAATACGCCGTGGTTTCAACTCCCGCAGCATAGATGCGGAGGCAGCGGTCATCGACATCCCGCTCTGGGAAAGTAACGGAGAACGAGGATGGCTGACCAAGGTCGGCCAGAGTGGCGATATAAGGAAGCGTCTCGGAATCGGAGGCAGACTGGTCTTTCTCTTCGCCGCTCAGGTTTTTATGTCGGCGGGTGATGGAATGCAGAACGTATTTCGAATTCGTCGATTCACGAGCCTTGTCGGAAATGAGAATCTGCGACATGCGCAATTTCACTGACGTTTTTTCGGGGCCACCTTTAAAATAGATCGGTATCACCTTGGACTCGAAGACCTCGAGTGTTGTAAGGCGTTTCGCCGGGAGGGTCGACTACCTTCGTTCAGTCAATAAGTTCTCTGCATGACGCAAATCGCGGAGAAGAATAGGTGCACGTACAGATTCGACTTCATGGAACCATCGGTACTGTCGTCATTGCAGCCACTCTCAACTATACTGAGACCACATGCAAACAACAGCCATTTTCACGAGCTCTGGCATTCGCAGAACCTGTCGACTACTTTTTTATTGCGGAGCTTATCGTACCTCGACCTTGCGTTCTGCCCAATCTTCTCGTAACCGAGCTTCGACTAACTTGTCCAAATCTTTCGCGATACCTACGGCGACGTTGAGCAGCCGCAGAATCTCTTCCGGTGCCGTCGACACGCCGCCCGCTTTGTGCAAGACACATATCTCGCGCTGCGCGTTGAGCGCGATACTCATCGTTCCAGCACTCAGCCTTTGTTCCAGCAGCGAGGGATCTACGACAGGACGCGTCGTCGGATCGGGGAAGAATGCAAACGTGATGCAGAACGGCGTGTGGTGAATAGCAAGCGGTACAGGGGCGCGCTCTTCTGGCGCATGCTACGATAACAGGATGCGTGTTCAGTTCAATAGACGACACCATATCCCCCAAGGCGAGGGGTGATATACGAACCACGATGACGTCGTCTCCGATGACCTCGACGTCTGGTCGACGAAAATGTTTCAAGGCGACGATCCCTGCGAGGCAGGCACAGTCGAGCATGTTTCCTGCATCGGCGAGACAGTGCACCGTAAGGCGGAGGTGCCAAACCTAGCAGTCCGCGATTTTTAGTGCGTCAAATGGAGGTACAGTACGGACATGACGAACGCGTTGTCCGGCGAGGATGCAAAGAGATTCCTTGTCGATCGCGTCGCTCCGCCTCAGAACCTTGTCAAGCATCCGTGTCATCGTGACCTCATCTTCAGACGGCCTGCCACACCCAAACGCACGACGATAAACACTCAGAAAATAGAGATCAGATCGTACGGCCTACCGACCGAGTTCGTAATCGACAGAGGCCATGGGCGAAATTTCGGAATGGAGGGTGATGATGCCCTCGAATGGGCGTTCGGGTGGCGGTTTGACCATTTTCGCATCGACATGGGCGATAACACTGCGTGGAATGTGTTGGACCTGCGCGCACGAAGCTGGTCGATGTGTTCGTGACACGCACCGTGTCTTGCCAAATGTGCATTCGACCCAACCTAATTCTGACCCGAAAGTGAGCGTCGGTGTCCGTAGTTCCAGTGGATCGCGTCCATCAAGACGGAGCGACTGTCTCAAAGCCTCGTATGTGAACTCTTTCTCGGGTATTGAAGGAGATTGAGGACGCATGTGTTACGAGGTTGAAGTCGTCAAAGAACTCTGTTGCTTACGTACGCACGGCTTAGGACATTCTCTTTCGTACCACTGGCATCCTCACGCTGAATCATGGTCCGTTTGATCACCCATAATTTGCTTGCTTGCCATGCAAAGGGCTGCACCATCAACAACTTTCCATTGATATTGCAAGATATCCAAATCGAACTACGCGAACAAGAGTTCAATCCCGATTTTATCAAAAATATCCTTCCGAGGCTCGAATGGCCTGCCCTCGTCGGTGCAGCCACTTTGGCAGGTGTTCGTGTCTCTTCATCCAGCCTTACTTTCTCAAGTAGATGCTGTAGGTCGGAGACACTTCTCTACCACCCGAGCAGCCAGAGATGACAGACGATGAATTCTTGCAAAAACTCCATCACGTCCTCCTCGAGGTGTTCCACCGCGTCTTGTTTCCGATCCGTCCCGTGATTGCTTACCATGTTGCACGTGATACGCAGATACACGTCGTCGAGGGCGTGATGGTATGTCCAAATTGCAAGCATTCCTACCCGATTTCGAATGGCATTCCCAACATGGTGAGTTCCTACGTTACATCCTCTTTGGCCTGCACGGCCATAATTGCACATTACATTATTCGTAGCTATTAGCAGAACATGAAATTGGTTGATGCTGGTCAACATCAAATGTTCTTACCGACCCGGACACGATCAGCTGAATTCGATAGGAACCTGTGAGTGGTCCCGGCATTGCAAGTAGTGGAGCTATCGATCAGTTGCTGTATTTCCATGAAGGTCGATATCGACACCATCTGTGGTTTCATTATACTCTGCATTGCCTTTTCGACATCAGCACTCGGTGCTGGAGTGGACGTGTCGTCGAATGTAATAAAAGCACACAACAATAGCTCAAGATCTTTTAATCATCATCACAAACGACGAGCTAGTTTCCCATCAAGCCGAGCTGACCAGGTGCTGAGAAGAATACGAATGTTGTAATTGGCTAATATACGGGAGTGTCACGATCGTATCGGTCACCCACCAACTTGCGAGGTAATACGTATACTTGCTCGTTAGCCCAAACCATCCAGTCGCACCACACTCACGTTGATGTACTGATCCCGAACCAGTTCACCCCGTCGTTCTCCCACATAGTAGGCACGGTATGGTTGACACTCTGCACTGGGTCCAAACCATCTAGCGTGAGTTGGGCCACGTTCCTAGAGCTCGAGCACAATCATTGCTATATCATGGGAGAGGGTCGTCGGTGGTGTTCATCACGGGCAGTCCAGCTCACACCGAAGACGTTGGTCCATTGCTTACTTCATGTCCTCCCAAAAGTTCTGAACGTAGAAAGGCGAAACCATCCTGCGATGAGTGATGCCCAAGTTGCAGTGGAGCGAAACAGCGTCCAAGTCTCAGCTGCCCCTTGACGTTCGACGTCTAGATGAACTCCACTCTATGGTTAATAATATTTTTCGGTGTCGAGTCCTTGTACGGACGACTTGCCGCCATGCACGACAAGAGTGGTTCGGATGATAACTTGTGACCTTTTAATTCCGGTCCAACGGCGTCGCAGGATGACACCGTAGATGGCTCGCCACGCTGTTTTCTTGATGCTCAACGGAATACAGGTGTCCTCGGAACGCCCAGTCCGGATGCGTTTTATGGATGTATATAATAGTGCACGCATACCGCTCACCTGGCGAGTCGGGATATATGAACTTACACTCGCAGCGCCATAGGATCGTTCTCTATTTTGCAAACTTCGCTGGGATTTTTATTTCCCGGACGGGAGCGAGCAGGGCAGAATTCGATGGTAAGTTGCTCACACGAGTCGCCGATTGATGGAAGCAATGAGTGCAAAGGAAAAGGCAATGGAACGGCTTTATTTGGTCATCAGCACCTACAACATGACGTGACCAATATCTCAGCTTCATCTCTAGTCGTCTATGGCGCCAGAAACCTCTTTATTGTACCGTGAGTGTGGTATTGAGGTACACCTCCTCGCTTGTTCCCACAAAGATGCTGAAATTACCAGGCTCGACCACCCATTGGTGGCTAGACGAAAAAGGTAATGATAACGCAGATCAGTTTGTTTTTTGAGGGTGAGGATGTACTGATGAGGACTTGCCTGAGAGACCATACGGCAAGCTGACTCGACACCACCGGGATGGTTACCGTCTTCGATTGTCCCGCACTACAACCCACCGAGTCAGCGAGACAGGGATAGATGAACACCATGCCAGACTCACGGGATGTCCACCTTGGTGAAGCCGATCAACTCCATGTTCGGGGTGACGACAGAGCTGAAGAGATCTGTCATGTAAACCTATTTCGGGGACAAACGCATTGTCGGCTCAAAAACGCGATCAATTTCTTGCTGTCCAAACTGACCTGAACGACCTCCTTGCCATGCATCGAGCCAGTGTTGTGGACTGTCACGGTCACGTTGAAGTCCTCGTCCGTTCCGATCGTCGAACAAGATAGCTGCAAGTCGGTGCTGAATGTTTCTGTGAGTACACACCTGGATGATCGGAGTGGGGAACGGTTTCACGCACTAGTTGAACGTCGTGTAGCTCAGTCCACGACCGAAGCTCCATGTTGGAACGGGGATGTCAAGGACATACTAGCAGTATCCTGGGTCATAGGAGAGAGGCTGTGCACATCGAAGGACATTACCTGGTGTCCAAACAGGAGGGAATCGTTCGGATAGATCATGCCAGGGTCGACCGGCCGGCCGCCTTTAAGGTAGTTGTAAAAGACGGGCGTAGTGGCAACGCTTCTTGGAAACGAGACAGGGAGTTTGCCTGCCGAATGGTCAGCGATGAGCATGGAAGGACTGGTTGAACGACATTGTCATGCATACCAGACGGGTTGACTACTCCAAAGATGATTTCGGCGATGGCGAGACCGCCCAGCTCCCCTGGATAGAACTGCTGGACCACGGCGTCCACGTCTGCCATGCAATCAGAAAAGTTAAGGTAATCATCGGAGATGGCTTACTCTGTTGAATCCAAGGGTTGGTTACGGGCTTTCCGCTCACGAAAACTACGATCGTCGGAGTACCAGTGGCTTGAATGGCCTGTACCAGCGGGAACTGCGCCCCTACGAGACTCAAATCCGATAAATCGACATGTTCGCCCGTCGTCGCATTCGATCCGGGAGTCCACAAGAGTGTCTGGTCCAGCGACCACGTGCCTACCATGACAATGGCGACATCAGATTTCTTCGCTGTTGCGATCGCCTCGGAAAACCCTGACTCGTCGTTCGACCAGAGCTTGCAACCTTCGGCAAAGTTGATCTTGACAGATGTATTGGCGAGGAACTCAGTGAAACCTTGAAGCGGTGTTATGCCGTTGTTTGATGCATTGAAGAAGACATAGTCGCCGAACTGGTACTATGATGAGAAAAAGTCTTGGTGTGGAGAACGGCGAGGTCGCCCACCGTAACTCTGTCTGATTGTGGTCCTATGAGCGCAATGGAATTGATATCGGTGCTCAAAGGAAGTATGTTGTTATTGTTCTCAAGGAGAACAATCGCCTCTTGTTCCATTTGGTGGAGAAGGTCTCTGGTGGCCTGTGTTCGCATTGTAGAAGCATAATCAGGGTAGGGATATGGATCTGAGAGCACAATTGAGCGCAACTCGTATTCATATAGTCAGACATACTTTCGAAAAGTCCGAGGGCGAGCTTGGTTCTGAGGATGGTCTTTACAGTTTCATCAACATAACTAACATCCACCGTTCCGCTTGCAATTTGGTCTGGAAAATACATTAGATAGGAAAGTTGAACGATTGGCACGAACCTGGCAGTGTAAGGTAGGTGTAGGTGCCACCACCCATTTCACCACTGAGCCCGTTCTCGAGCGTGAGCTTTGCGGCACATTCCCTCGTGGGACAAATTCCATGGAGAGTGATTAAAAAGTCCACGGAGCCTGCATCGGAGGTGACAAAGTATTTGTAACCCCACTCATCACGAAGCTACATTCGCTGTCAAGAATATATCATCGCGATCAAACAGTCCATAGCTTACAATATCAGTGAGCAGATCTACGACAACTGTCAGCAACCTGTCCAATAATCAGGATACAACATACATTTGTTAGCGACATTGGGGAACTCCATCATAACTTGCATAGGCAGTCATTATCGACAGCGCGTCCAAACACGCGTAGTTGAATGGCTTGAGGTAATAGGTCCGGAGTTCACGCTCTCCTCCAGTGACTGGTGCAAGATTCCTGAAATTCTCAGGTTACCCTAGTTATCTATGTCAGCAATTCTTGAACTCACAATCCTCCATGTGGGCTACCATAGGCCGTGAAGTGTTTACACGTCGCAGCAACGCGAGCAGTTGCTGTGTCACTGACATTGCGCCGGCGCCCAGATTGGACACCAGTAACATATGCGCGACCCATCTGACTTGTTCTGACAACTTATTGGTGACCGTACGGATGTGGTTGAGGGCGGAGACGTACAAGAAAGGATCTTCACCATAATTCTCCTCCACTCTACCCCATCGAAGCTCCCGGGACAAGTCAAGAACAGGGGCAAATAGCTGAGAGTAGCCCAACCCTTCTGCTTCTGTGGCGATTGTTCTGGCAGCCTCTTGCAAGAGGGGAGCGTTGAAGGATGCGGCAAGACCGATTGGGGACGGCCATGTTGTTCCGTTATCCGTGAACCCATGAAGCCCTAGTGCGTTTTTGAAATCTGCTAAAGTACTCCACATGATAGGATAATCTCACCCTCAGACTGGATGATGGCGGGTATACCAAGGGTGGTGTTCTCCATCAAGTACTGCTGTCCGATCATGATGGCGTAAACGATCTTGTCCCAAGGAGCGAGGTAGCCAGCCCAGATCGCTCCTGCTTTATACTCCATCATTTGTTCCTACGTCGATAAAGTGAACGCTGAAAACATGGATAAGAAAGCACACAACGTACCAGACCAGTCTGGTTATATGTAAGCGTATTGTCCAGTGGGTCTGTCATATTCATCCATCCATCGATATCACCCTGGATGCTGCGCCCCGAGTCTAAGAGCCACATAAACACGACGAGGAAAGGACAATACTCACAGCTGAGCAACCTTCTCTTGTACTGTCATCCTCGGTAACAGATCGTTCACCCGGTCTTCGATCGACGCATTCGGATTCTTGTAGATAGGAAGTGAGCCGTCGTGGTTGGACCCTCTCGCTTCGACAGAGAAATGCAACATGATTGACAGCAGCGTTTGACAGTGTTACGACTGAGACCACCAAGATAACCCAAGCAGGAGCCTGGGGGAAGAACTTGTTCATGTTGGGTGTCCCCGTTGAGTCCAGATAAGCGACTCGGCATGTTTCTTGCACCCATTTATGCTGGATCTAGCTCCCGAAATTATCGCAGGGAATCTCTGGCACGCTAGAGACGAAGAACGTGGCGAGTAAAAAGTTGAAACACTCGGAAGGTATATGACAGGATCAATCGAAGACGTAACGAGAGGCGGGTCGTTGTGAATGGCCGCATCAGGTTTACAAATTACCCGACAGTAACCACATTCAAAGCGGTTCGTCGAAGGATGGTGGTGGCTCTGGTGAGTGCGTACATCGGCTACGTCGGGTAGACGCATGGTGGGCCATCGAACAGTGGCACCTGGTCTAGTAAACTAGATGAGATTTGGCGAAAGCGTTACACGCCGAGTCTCGTTCCCACTGCCCAGAGGAAAAGATTTCTCTTGCCAGTGATTGTTTCAAGTTTGCGCCGTTTCGAGACCTTATACTAACCGACCATCCGAAAATTTCTCGGGATTGCTTATTATAGTAACGGTTTGCGACGAATTTGACGGTTTCCTCGGGCCAGTGCTAGTACCGCCTGCCCAACGGGCCCTTCTTCAGTGATGATGCTATCGCCATGGAAGACGTGCACATTGCTATGCGTACACTCGGTTTCAGGCCGAGGCATCTCTCGTCTATTTTGACCACCCTCGTTGCTATCTTCCTTTTGAGCAACATTCAGTTCAGAGGCTGATGCCAAGGATGTTTCCGCGTCCGTCGCGAACATTCCCGTCCTCGAGCATGTTGCACGCCTCCTTGGTGTCGCGCCGGACGACCTTGCGCAGACGTTGACGAAAGGAAATCTGTACCGTCCTTCTCAGCGTCGAGCAAAGTGCGATGCAACATGATTCACTCATGCGATCTCTACGCCATTCCTTTTGCTTATTTCGTCGAAATGACGAATCACAAGATTGCCCCTGCAAACCATGATGTTCTTTCCACAGCCCAGCTGATTCTCTTCGACCCTCCTGGTTTCCAGAATCGCGGTCCTGCAGGCACCGGCGGCTCGATGATTTTCACGGGAACTGCTCCCCTCATTTCCGCCCTTGGCCAAAACAAGTTTGATGTGCTTTGTATCCTATAAGTCTCTCCCAGTCCTTCCAGAAGGGTCTTGAGCACCCTCCGAATTTCCGATACCGATGTGCACTTGTCGAGTGTGTCGATCTGACATTGTACCCAATGGAACCTTTAACACAAACTCGTGAGTCTAGGCAGTGAACATGTAAATTATTGCTCCTTACATCCTGTCTGCCTTCGCACACACTTGAGATTGGATCTCCTCTTTTAGCTTCCCATCGAATGTTCTCAACCGACACCGTGAGTCGAGCTCCCTCGTAACATGTAGCAGGATATCAGCCGACAGTTCGTAGACCATTTTGTCCATGGAGATGCACGGAAGATGGGAAAGCATCTGGGTGATGTTCTGCAGAGGCCGACTCGTGACAAAGATCTGTACGTCACGACTACTCATGGTGAGGCCATCCAGGAGGGTCTCCATCTCTCTGCACTCATCGAGTGCGTCGACAACGACGAGGGGCTTTCGAGGACATAATCTCCCAACCCTCGACAGATAGTGTGGCAGTCCTTTGACGGTGTAGAACGGATCTACTCGACTGTCGGCACCCTTGAGTAGCTCATCCAGGAAATCTTCCGGGTCGATTAAAACGACACGGAGGGATGCTATCAACTGGGCGAGAAGGGAACGCGTCACTTCTACAGCACTCGTAGATCGTCCCGTCCGAAAATCACAATAGAAATAGGCCAGGATTTCTCCCTCCGTGTTTGTGAGGTCATCGATGGACATATGAACTGCTTGAGTGGTCAACAACTCTGCCTCAGTAACAGATGCCCTAAACGCACGCTAAAACTGATTTGCCAGCACCAGCTATGGTCAAGTTCGTGTCAGTAACGGAACCATTTGGATCATCGAAACCGTCGCCTGTCCCCAGGAGCGACAGGAATGAGTCACTCTTCCTTCCATGATCTATATGCATCCGTAGCAGTAGCCACATGCATGTATCGGATTGACGTATCGATGACGTTTCTCGATGTTTCCGAGAGCACTTCACTGCGTCGAGTACTTTCAGTAACTTGTTCAGTTTCTGGGCTGGGTGTGCGATATCGTCAGTGAGACCTGTCTGTCCTGCAAACAGTTACTCGCACATACAGACAATTTCCTTCCTCTGATCTTCCATCATAATATCTTTCCTCGAAGTGGCTGGAAGTTCCTCCTGGTCGTGCACACGAACCCCTCTGGTATCATTGAAGATCAGCTCAGAGCACGACCCCGCCACGAGGTCGCAACACTTACCCAATTGTAGAAGGGACAGCCTGTCTAAGAACCTCCTTGTAGTTCCTGTGCAAAGATGTGGATCATGAGCTCATCGAAATACTCAACACTCACCAGATGTCCGTTGTGAGCAAGAAGTGAAAATGCGCCCTGTGGGTATAGAAAAGCGTCATGGCCGTATCGATGTCATCATCTTGGTGCCCGGATCTCATTGGGGTGAACCCAGTGAATGCTTGTGCATCATGATCGATATCGAGTAATTTCTCCATCTCTGTCAACGTTTCTAAACATGTTTCGGGTTCGCGACCGGACAGCCAATCCAACAAACGGTCATTGAACATATACTGACGACACAGCACTGGATTGTCGAAGACTTGGAGGATGGCCCGTGAGGCATTGGCAATTGTCTGGAACTCGAATTCGAGTCAAATGAGAGTGTTGTCCGACTTGTCCGACCCTTCTAGTAGTGGAATACCGACTCGTAGCGTTTCGGACGTGTGAAGTGGCCAGCACGATGGGTTGTAGGGCACTTTTTGCAGAGTCCATCATGTAGAATGGGGTCGTGCGTGGTCTCATTCCTGTGGAGCATACCTGGTTCTGTGAAAGGTGCACCTAGACCACTCCAGTCTAGACTTCAGTCCAAATATCTTCCGAGTCCCGCGTGTTGTGGTTGTGTGACGATTCTGCGTTGGCTCAGACAGGCGTCTTTGGCTGATTCCGACGAGTCTTGCAAGAATGGAAGTGAAGGAAGGGCATCCCGATCCAACCTACACTGTCGGCCAAGTAAAAAAAAAAGAGTAGACGGGTGGTTGTATTATTTGTGGATATTTACATAACCATAATATTTCGTGCAGTAGTGTTCCGAACATTTTCGCTTGACATATTCAGCCGACACCGTTCAACATCTAGATTCTGGACGTATGGCGAAGTCTGCCGAGAACGAGAAGCCCCGTATGCATGATGCAGCACGGGATGGTGCTGGCCCTGATATTCCCCAAACTACTGGGAGTGCCGTAGCCAACTCATCTACCCTCACCACGAGCTTACGAGGTTTGGTGGGCCTAATTGCCCTCCTCTGCTCGCTCTACATGGTAACCCCCGGAAACCGTCTTGCCCCAAATTTTAACGAGCCTCGCAGCGATGCAGTTGATCACGTGAACCCGTAAGGATGGGCATCGTTCTGTGTTGCTCGTTTAACTTTCGTAGACTGATAGGAAATGGTGGAGACTCGCCGAACGGCTCGGGAGGGATGATTCCCTCTACTGCGCCACCATTCGCGATGACGCGATGGGTTGCACAGACGAGGGTGAACTTTGTTTCCGTCACACCATACAACTACACAGACACTTCTATCCACGGCTTCCAGGGAACTCATCAGCCTGCAATCTGGATGGGTGAAAGCGGCCAGGTCACGGTGAGCCCTGGTGCTGGGAATGTCCGTTCAAAGTTCGAGGATCGTGGTATGGCGTTCAGCCATGAAGGGGAGGTAGTCTCAGCCAGCTATTATAGCGTCGAATTGGAGGCTACTGAGGGTGGTAAGATATTCGCTGAACAAACTGCAAGTGGGTATCATGTTTGTTGGGATTGTGCACCCCAGGCTGATTCGTACATGGCTTCTTGTCTGTAGCTTCTCGTGTTGGACATCTACGTTTCACATTTACGAATACGAATACTCCCTACGTCCTAGTGGAAGCTACGCGAGCCTCTGTGATCGGCTCATCGAACCCTAACAACCTCACGTATCCAGAAGGAAGTATCGTCATTGACCCCAACCATCTAGAGATCTGTGGAAGCAATCCAGAGAGGCAAGACTACATCATTGCGCCTACTTCTACACTTGCCACAAAATGGAGTGGGTACTTTTGTGCTAGATTCGATCAGCCCTTTGCTTCATGGGGTATCGCACAAAATGGAAGCGTGGCCCAGAATCAGAGAAGCGGTGCTGGTGCCATGTTGTCTGCTTATGCTGCGTTTAACCCAACGCTAACGTGGGTCAACGTCAGAGTCGCGGTTTCGTTCATCTCGATCGACCAAGCTCGACAGAACTTGGAGACAGAGATACCGGATGGCCAGTCTCTCGAAGAAACAGCAAGGAACACTCGTGCTGCGTGGGCTGAGAAGCTTGATAGGATCAAACTCGTCGGGGCGACGAAAGAACAGAAAGAAATCTTTTACACTGGATTCTTCCATACCCTTCAAGTAAGTCAGCTGGTGATAACTCTGTATGTCTCCTCATCCACGTAGTATCCTTACGAACAAGATGAATACGGACGATACTACTCTGGTTATGACGACTCCATCCATGAGGGTATATCTTATACCGGTTATTCCATCTGGGTGTGCTAGATTCGTCCGCCTTTTCACTCTGATGTTAAATTACATCTAGGACACGTATCGGGCAGCATGGGCGTGGCTTATCCTTCTCGCCCCAGAGAGAATTCCAGGAATGGTACAGAGCATGATTCAAGACTACACAGAGGTATCTAGTCAATGCCCAATGTGATTGCTTGCTCAACCATTCTTTCCGCTGAAGGGTGGCTGGCTTCCAATGTGGAAAAACATCATAGGTGAGATAGCTTTTCACGGGCCTAGAGACTTATTCTGAACTCAGTAAACAGAGACGAACATCATGGTAAGTGAACCCATCCCTACCATCTCGTGTCACTGAGTAAGTACATCCAGGTTGCCACACACGCGGACTCGCTCGTTGCGGAAGCGGTTCTGAAAGGCTTCACTGGTTTTCACCTTGATGCTGCATGGGATGCGGTATATAAGGATGCTACCGTACCCCCATTAGACGACACAACAACTTTGTGAGGTCACTACATGTGTATTGATGATTATCTGACAACTATGTAGGTATGGCGACCGCGAAGAGGCATGTTTCGCGATTAATACACAGTTCCGCTGAATGAACCTTATCTTTAGTTCGTTGACTACGAAGTGCGTGCAGGTTTATCTTCCGTCTACAGGCAAAAGGGTTGGGTTGCCGATGATATCCACACCGAGTCTGCTTCCCGCACCCTCGATTATTCTTGTGGGTCTTTTTCAGTGAGCCACTGATGGGGTCAGCCTAAGCACTATCCCAGACGACGACTTTGCGGTTTCTGTATTAGCCGGCCTGCTCAACAAGACCAGCGAACAGGTGTTTTTCCGAGAACGTGCAATGAAAAATCTCTTTACTATCTTCAACCCTACAACTGGATTTATGGAGGCGAGGAATGCAAACGGAACTTGGGCAGGTCCAGATAATGGATGGACAGAGGGCGATAAATGGGCATACACATTCGATGTGGTGCATGATGTCCCTGGGCTAATCAAGCGTAAGGGCGGAAATAAGAGCTTCGTCGAATTTTTGGATGAGCATTTCGATGGTGGTGAGTGATGATGATTCGTGGGTGGAACTCTTGGAGGGCTCAATGTCAACTTGGTAGGCCATAATGATCATACGAATGAGGTTACAATGAACGATAATAGTATTGCCCCTACTGACCGAATTTACCACAGCCTTCCCACCACATTCCCTACCTCTATTCGTTGGCCAGCGCGGCGTCTAAAACACAGACTCGCGTTCGTGAGATCGCGGAATCGAACTACAACGCAACCGTCAACGGACTATCCGGGGTAAAGGCATACGACACTCCTCACTTCTCAGCTTACCTCAAATTCCCCAGAACGAAGACTGCGGTCAGATGAGTGCATGGTATCTCTTCACCGCGCTCGGATTCTACCCCGTGAATCCTGTATCAGGCGAATACGTCGTTGGGAGGTATTACATTCTTTTTTTTTTTCGGTCGCTCCATTCCATCACATTAACATCTTGCGTTCAGTCCCTTCTTTGACATGGTCTCGATCGATCTGCCGTCATCGGGCAACAAATTAGACATCGTTTCCCCCGGAGCAACGTCGAAGCCTTACGTGCACTCTCTGAGCGTAAACGGTCGCGACGTGGAGCAGCCCATCATCCGACACGATCAAATCGCGCAGGGAGGCGTCTTGTCCTTCCAAATGAGGGATACGCCGCAGTCTTGGGCGAGCGAGTTGACGTTCCAACAGTGAATCGGTGAATCATTCACCGTCTTTTCTGGAATGGAAAAGAAAAGCATTTAAGCCCATGTGCTCGGAGATCCCATCATGTAAGCGAGTCGCCGACTTGATGAGCGTTTGGATTCAAGTATGCTACGATGTCGTTTTTTGTTCGAGAGCCAAATTACTCTACGTTGTAGGAGGGACCGCGCTGCAAGCTCGTTTATATAACCTGCACTTTAACGAGGTTGGATGAAGGGCATGTTGCATGAGTTGCACCAACCCACGTACGGGGCCACTGAGTGACTGAGTACGTACTGCTTTGTATCTTGAAGATACAGCGCCCCACAATCGGTGCCAGTGGATGAGAATACGACGATCCACAACCCACCCCTTGGATCGTAATCATCCGCTAAAATTCCTGCCTCATTTATCAATGAAATTTCATCGGTGGAGCATGGGTCAATGCGATTACACGTCGTCCATTCGATCTCAGCATCAGATGTTTCACGCAAGAATGTCACCATATATATTGTAGCTCGAGCTAGTACAGATATGTACACCTGAAAAAACGGCTGCTCGTAGCAGACTCGGCTCAGATGAGGCGTTCATCCTTGTCCATCTGAATCCAATACATCCAGGTCAGCAATAAACCCACGCGAATGAAGACACCAGACGACGTACATGCTTTCGTGCTTACCTACTCACGCAAGGCACACATCGTAACGTTGGCAGATTGCGAACGAGGAGAGTCGAGACGAGAACGCACTGAGACCAACGATCACGTTCTGTAGCTCCTGAGGCTTGCCACTCAAAGTTCTTGGGATGTGGATGTTCCGGGTGCCTGCGCCGTAACGCGCCTGTGCATCCAGCGTCGTAGCAGAATAGCCTGAGTGTGGTATCGCCATTTCCACCGCCGAGCAGGTTCTTCATCGTACGTCAGAAGTGATCCTGGGGTGCAGGTTGAACGTGTCACCAGAGTAGCCTACACGACGACGACACAGATTATGCGTTGTTGAATATGTAGAGGTTGTATAGGAGAACCACCGTGACGGAGCTGGCCGCTCTTTAGAGTTGCAGCGAGGGCATCCTTATTGCAGATGGCGCCACGGGTAGTGTTGACCAACCATGCACGCATATCAAATGAACACATCAGAATTGAGTTGGGTACTACATACGGGCTTGAAGTAGTTGATGAGGTCAGCGTTGACGAGGCCCTGAGCGCCTTCGTGCAGGAGACACGTCACACTGAGATCCAAATTCTGTGAGGTCATTGAGAGGGCGAGTACCAACGGCTCGAGCAGCAACTATGAAGAGGAATGGATACGTTGTATGGTACTGTGGAATTCTATCTTACCCTCTGGGAGAGGAGCATAGCCATAGTAGAGAAGCTTTTTGGCGTCAAAAGGCCTTAAGCGTCGGAGGACACGGTAACCAATACGACCAGCACCGATAATACCGATCACCGCGTTCGATCTGGATTGAACAAATCAGCCTTCGAGCGAGAGGTCTTCGTATAGCGATATTACCTCATCGGATGAGACAAAGTTCCTGACGAGAATAGGCATCACGATGTGCTCAGCGACGGAGGTAACATTGGATCCAGACCTTTGAAATTAATGATCACGGTTACGCCCACAAATCACGGCGAATGAACTTGCGCCGAGAACCTAAATGTTCTTCTTAACGGCGGCGTTCATGTCGATTTGATCAGAGCCGACACCGGGGGTGATACAGATGTTGAGATTCTGCGCCTGAAAGAGTGTGGGTACAAACAACACCAATAAGATGGTATGGAGCTCACCTTCTCCGATGGAAAGGGGTGGTAATCAACACTTTGGTGTCCCGGAACTAGCTGTTTGGACCCGCTTTATCAACTTTGACCTACAAAGAGATCGAGATACCGCAAGGGGCGGTCTATAAAGGCAACATACGGTGTATTCACGACCAAGAGACTGAAGCCAAGTGCGGAGACCATGCTAAATGTATCAGAGAATGAGTGAACAGGTCTAGAAGACGTAGAGACGGCGACCGATCAGGTTCTCGATGGTTCCCAGAGGACGGGGCTCAGCGGCGGGCGCTTTACCACTGTGATACATGAGAGCGAGAACTTTCTTCGTAATTCAGAGGTGGAGTGAGGAACAGAGAAAAAAGAAATGGGGGAACTAACTGGGGAATAACGGCGTCGTTTTGTACGGGTTTGACCGGGAGGTAAGCCCACATCTGACGTGACCCAGATAACATTGTTCTCCAGGCCATGCCAGACAACTCAATCATAAGTACCCAAATTTGTGTAACTTAGTATACAGCAGGTGGACCATACCTTATACGCAGCCCGGCCTGCCATTGCAGAAAAAAAAAAAAAAAAAAAAAAAAAACAGGATTTCAAACTCAGCCGGGCTGTGACACTTTTGTAGAAAGTACTGCCACAAGCGAAACGACGAGCATACGACATTGCAAGCTAAGGACAAGTACATATGCACATTACAGTACGAAGATACGAATACGCTATTAAACAAAGACTAAAAGTGTGAACAAATGGTCCAGTGGCGGTATGTATACGTGCAAATAGATATAAGCGGTTGTAAAGTATGAGCGAAAAGCGTATTGGGCATAGATCAAAATAAATCAACGAAAAAACAAGACTCATCAATTGTTCATTCGAGATAGCTTCACTTCGTCTTTGCCGTCTCATCTGTCTGAGACCCGGTTTCGTCGTCCAGGGGGTTGTGTATCTTTCCCTCTTTCATATTTTTCATCCGTTCTCGTATGACGGTTGCCATTTTGTAGGTGTGGTAGAGGCCCTGGGTGTGGCTGGGCGTCCAACCGTCAGGTAGACGTTCTTGTTGTACCCATAGACGCAGTACGTCCATGTCAAGGCCATACGTCCCCGCGTTTTCTCCACCTAATATACCAATCGCAACCGCCATCTCTCCCCGTGCAATCTCCGCATGGACGCCATCCAACGGCCGACACTCCGCTTCTCGCTTCACCCGAATGTTTGCGACATCCTCGAGTGTCATACGACCAGGCTGATAGCGTCCGCCTCGCTCAAGAGCGACATTCATGAGTGAGTCGTTCACTGGGATGGGTGCGTATTCATCTTCTTTGTGTGCATCCACGTGGAAGAGTGAGGCATCATGCTCAATCAGGTTGTGACGCGCGAGATCGGCGAGCGACATATTACGATATTGTGCCAGGAGGAAGAATCCACCAAAGGCGAGAAAGTAGGCGAGGACGCTGGATAATTGGTACCCCTCCTTGAGGCCCCTAGCGATATCGAATACGCCAATCCTCTTACCACTCCGTGGTCTAGATGGTACGAACGCGGTCAGAGGATGCAGAAACGAAACGACGTGTTGGAGAGGACTTACAAGAAGCCGTGGTTGGCCAGGGTGTTTAACGCTGGGCAAGGCGACCTGAGGTCACCGGGTTGTGGGGGGCAGTAAGCGTGTGTGTTCCCTGTTATGGGACATACACCAGACGAGTGTGCATGGTGGTCGTGAGCAGCAACTGGAGAAGCCAGCACGGGAGAGACTGGGCAGGACATCATGCTCGTTGAATATGAGAATGAGAATGGAAAGATACTTGATAGATGAGAAATGAGTTGGGGTCAGTGAGTCGGGGCTTATATACGGATGACATTACTTCCGGGTATCAGTAATATCATAGGTCCCCTTCAGGACGAACCCAAGCAATACTTTAACGAGCTCACTTGCCAAACTAAAACTGCTCGTATTAGTGCACATTTTTAACCCTAATTAGAGCCGAATGCGAATACGTACTAGACAAAAAAAATGATGGGACGCACTTGAATTTCGTTGATATGGGGACTCTGCGGCTTGAATGGCGGGGCTCGTATCGCAGATGCGGCCGGAGCACAGCAAGGGCACAGCAGTTCGCATTGGGATCTTGATGACCCCAGTTCCTAGCAGTCATCCTGGGGTCAAAATTGACCAGAGAGAGGCTGTGGTGACTGGAAACATGAACTCATGGCTACATTGTCTGCAAAGTGCCGCCGTTGGCGTGAGATTTTTACACAGCATTCGCATCAGCGGAAACCAATCGAAGAGCTTCTACGATACAAACATCCTTCTCTAGGCAAAGTTACGTCCACGCAACTTTCACGGCGCCGACCGTCTGCCGTCCTTGTCTCAGGTGTAACGACCCTGTTCCTCCAAGATTTTCATCTGGTCAAGCTTCAGCCCGCGCCTCCTCGCCGCCGTGGACGCGGCGAAACAGCTGCTTTCGTCTTGCGCGATCACGGGGCAGGGCATATCAATGGGTATCACCGCAGATACGGTACGCATGGCTGAGCTCCCTTGTTCCACTCATGGTTTGATAAAACATACGCTATGTCATTGCAGTACGACCTCACATTGACCTACATAGGTCCCTTGATGCGGCACGCACACGATTCGTAATCACGTTATGATTGTAGATCTTGAGCGAAGAGAGCTGACATCGAGCGCTGATCAACACTCGCGTGGTCACGTCAATGAGCGTGAGACGAGGCCAGCGCGGTACTGTCTTCCAGGCCCTCCATTGTTCCCGTATTCCCACCGCACTTTCACCTATCGAATCCAAGAATTTTGACAGACATACGTCGTTTCTGGAAGGGAAGACACAAGATGAACGTGACACAGCATGATCCTGAATCGGGGAAACATAGACCCAACCGATGGTAGCGGCGGGAGCGGTCAGGTCATTTTATCGCACCTCAAGCCTCAGGTGTCAATGGGTTTGCCACGCGTGCATGCAAAGTTATCCGCGTGAGAATGGTCTCGGTGCTATACTGCCGGTGGATAGATGTAGAATTTTCTATGAACCGTGGGCATCTTGGCAAGGTCGACCGTCGAACTGACAAGTTCATACAGAAATTTCTGGTGGAATCCTGCCGCTCAGGTCCTGCTACCCCGCCACAGTGGTGGAGTTTCTTGGCCGAAAGACTATCATTACCAAATCTTTACGTTCACAAGGTCATGGGTCGGTGGTAATTGCAGGCTGCACCCTGCATGGTCGTCCCTCTCCGAGTGTCACGCCACTGGAACTCGATCCTACAATATATCGTAACAGTTGGGCTTGAGCAGGGGAAACCGTTCCTCATTACGACTACCTTTTGGCCCATCTGCCACTTTCCTAAGTAATTGTTTTCTGAGCATGGGTAACGCCAAGTGATGTACATAGCTCGGCGCGGACCTCACCGGGTATCGATTTACCAATGAACAGCCTTAGTAACTAGGTGTGCCTTTTCTTGAGGAAAAGGACTATTGCACAGCCCAAAACTTCCAGTACTAAGACATACTCCATTGCTCAACTTTCGGCGAGTCACATTTCGAGTCATGCAAAGACTCGTAGCTGTGCGAACGCCATACAGGTACTTGGTCCTTTCATAACGCTGGGACCCGCCATGCCGCCATCAGACGTTCACATTCCATGTACATACCTCCACGGTGATCCGACTAGTGACGTCGGGATCGTCTCCTACTACCATATTCTTTTATATTTGATTTACCGCGCACCGCGCACAAACTGCTGTGAAACATCCATATGCCAGCTTGCACAGCATATGATGGCGGGTTCTTCCACTGCAGCCCAAAGGGTCTACTGTTATCGATATAGCCAATCTGGACAGTTATGGGTTGCTATCATTTTGGCTATGTCACTGAGGTCCGGGTGGCATTGTACCAGCTCTTATGGCTCATCCGAGTCACTTGCATATCACGAGTGCCCATGTACCGAGGTTGTGATACTCCGTCGTCCTTCGTGGGTCGGACGTACCGTTCCCGGCCCTCGATCCTCGGCGACGTACAGCCCTTGCGGTCACATCGAAAAGGCAAAGTTTCTGATCGGAACGGTCTGCTGTGGCCGAGTGTGCATACACTTTCAACGGGTTCGTTCAAAGTATCTTCGACTGAGGAAATTTACAACGCTGTGCGAGGCACAGCATGTAAAAATAAGTGATTTTTGATCTAGAACGGTATTCTGCTGGGTCCCCTGTATGATTCGACGCTGCGTAAGTGTTGATACACGTATGTCATCACAATGAATTTGACGGTGGGGCTGTATCTCGCCTACTTACCTTCCGTCCGGATACAATAGCTCGTGGCAGTGCCATCATGTTTGGACGACATATCCTTTGTCAACATGCTTCCATCGGTCTTCTATGGTGTGTGTGCATCATGCATGGTCCCGGATATCGGTAGTTTCCGAGCCCGGAGCTGACCAAGTCCCTTGGTGTTGATGACGCCGTTGGATACAGGGAACGCTATTGTGACGGCGCGGATCGACTTGCGGGATCTGACATGCAGGCTGAGTAGCAACGCCACTTGTTGCCCTATGACAAGTCCGAATTCGCTACCAACCGTACTGCAGCCGCATGGATAGTCCCTTGGATTGCACTGCGGGAGACATGTGTTTCGTTTACGATTGCCAGATACGGGAGGTGGCCATCAGCTGGGCATCTGAGAAACGGCGTAGGCTTGCTTGTCAACCTAGGAAAAACTAATGGCGGTCGGATGACTCTCACGTGGTCTTACGGGAATTCCCGAACCGGCATACTACTAGGGGCCAATGCGGGTGGATCCTGACTCGGACGCTCTCCGCCGGAAGGTACTCACCGGTGCCAGCAGTTCACTCATCACTACTATGCACTGGCACATCCCTGCACATCCACGGATGATCCACCATATTGCACACCTACCTCAAAACAGCATCCAATCTCGGAGCCCAAGGACGCCGAGATCGGCTACATATTGAAGACGGTCGGTATCTTCGTGGTCCTCGGAATGACTTCTAGTATGTGCCGATTTGTTGGGGGGCCAATTTTGAAGGAAATGATGACTTGAAAGCCGCGCGTATTCCGATGCGGAGTAGAGAAGCTCAGGTATCTCCAAGCTTTAAAAAATCGGTTTGAAACTGTGGGGTCGTGGGAGTGTCTCGCTCATTCTTGCTGGGAACCACACGGAGACATGGAGGATAGGCAACAATGCTGGTGTGGCCCAAAAGTCAAAATATGCCCTGTGCGATCGTCAGGTGGATCGGCTGGAGCACCGTTCGCATCCAAACACACGAAGTCGTCCAATGATGGGTAGTCCTTTTTTCAATGAAAACGTCCCCACCTCAGACGAGTCGCGGTTAACTCTGCGCGACCGGTCTTCCTCTGTATAACACGAACTGCGATCCGATCGGTTTCACGCCTGGTCGAACGACGAGTCATGGTTTCCTTGTCGTGGTAGGCACGTGGTCGCTGGACCAGACACTCTTGTGGACTCCCGGATCGAATGCGACGACGGGCGAACATGTCGATTTATCGGATTTGAGTCTCGTAGGGGCACAGTTCCCACTGGTACAGGCCATTCAAGCCACTGGTACTCCGACGATCGTAGTTTTCGTGAGCGGAAAGCCCGTAACCAACCCTTGGATTCAACAGAGTAAGCCATCTCCGATGATTACCTTAACTTTTCTGATTGCATGGCAGACGTGGACGCCGTGGTCCAGCAGTTCTATCCAGGGGAGCTGGGCGGCCTCGCCTTCGCCGAAATCATCTTTGGAGTAGTCAACCCGTCTGGTATGCATGACAATGTCGTTCAACCAGTCCTTCCATGCTCATCGCTGACCATTCGGCAGGCAAACTCCCTGTCTCGTTTCCAAGAAGCGTTGCCACTACACCCGTCTTTTACAACTACCTTAAAGGCGGCCGGCCGGTCGACCCTGGCATGATCTATCCGAACGATTCCCTCCTGTTTGGACACCAGGTAATGTCCTTCGATGTGCACAGCCTCTCTCCTGTGACCAGGATATTGCTAGCATGTCCTTGACACCCCCGTTCCAACATGGAGCTTCGGTCGTGGACTGAGCTACACGACGTTCAACTAGTGCGTGAAACCATTCCCCACTCCGATCATCCAGGTGTGTACTCACAGAAACATTCAGCACCGACTTGCAGCTATCTTGTTCGACGATCGGAACGGACGAGGACTTCAACGTGACCGTGACAGTCCACAACACTGGCTCGATGCATGGCAAGGAGGTCGTTCAGGTCAGTTTGGACAGCAAGAAATTGACCGCGTTTTTGAGCCGACAATGCGTTTGTCCCCGAAATAGGTTTACATGACAGATCTCTTCAGCTCTGTCGTCACCCCGAACATGGAGTTGATCGGCTTCACCAAGGTGGACATCCCGTGAGTCTGGCATGGTGTTCATCTATCCCTGTCTCGCTGACTCGGTGGGTTGTAGTGCGGGACAATCGAAGACGGTAACCATCCCGGTGGTGTCGAGTCAGCTTGCCGTATGGTCTCTCAGGCAAGTCCTCATCAGTACATCCTCACCCTCAAAAAACAAACTGATCTGCGTTATCATTACCTTTTTCGTCTAGCCACCAATGGGTGGTCGAGCCTGGTAATTTCAGCATCTTTGTGGGAACAAGCGAGGAGGTGTACCTCAATACCACACTCACGGTACAATAAAGAGGTTTCTGGCGCCATAGACGACTAGAGATGAAGCTGAGATATTGGTCACGTCATGTTGTAGGTGCTGATGACCAAATAAAACCGTTCCATTGCCTTTTCCTTTGCACTCATTGCTTCCATCAATCGGCGACTCGTGTGAGCAACTTACCATCGAATTCTGCCCTGCTCGCTCCCGTCCGGGAAATAAAAATCCCAGCGAAGTTTGCAAAATAGAGAACGATCCTATGGCGCTGCGAGTGTAAGTTCATATATCCCGACTCGCCAGGTGAGCGGTATGCGTGCACTATTATATACATCCATAAAACGCATCCGGACTGGGCGTTCCGAGGACACCTGTATTCCGTTGAGCATCAAGAAAACAGCGTGGCGAGCCATCTACGGAGTTGTCTTGCGACGCCGTTGGACCGGAATTAAAAGGTCATCCGAACCGCTCTTGTCGTGCATGGCAGGAAGTCGTCTGTACAAGAAGGGCTCGACACCGAAAAATATTATTAACCATAGAGTGGAGTTCATCTAGACGTCGAACGTCAAGGGGCAGCTGAGACTTGGACGCTGTTTCGCTCCACTGCAACTTGGGCACCGCTACTCATCGCAGGATGGTTTCGCCTTTCTACATTCAGAACTTTTGGGAGGACATGAAGTAAGCAATGGACCAACGTCTTCGGTGTGAGCTGGACTGCCCGTGATGAACACCACCGACGACCCTCTCCCATGATATAGCAATGATTGTGCTCGAGCTCTAGGAACGTGGCCCAACTCACGCTAGATGGTTTGGACCCAGTGCAGAGTGTCAACCATACCGTGCCTACTATGTGGGAGAACGACGGGGTGAACTGGTTCGGGATCAGTACATCAACGTGAGTGTGGTGCGACTGGATGGTTTGGGCTAACGAGCAAGTATACGTATTACCTCGCAAGTTGGTGGGTGACCGATACGATCGTGACACTCCCGTATATTTGCCAATTACAACATTCGTATTCTTCTCAGCACCTGGTCAGCTCGGCTTGATGGGAAACTAGCTCGTCGTTTGTGATGATGATTAAAAGATCTTGAGCTATTGTTGTGTGCTTTTATTACATTCGACGACACGTCCACTCCAGCACCGAGTACTGATGTCGAAAAGGCAATGCAGAGTATAATGAAACCACAGATGGTGTCGATATCGACTTTCATGGAAATACAGCAACTGATCGATAGCTGCACTACTTGCAATGCCGGGACCACTCACAGGTTCCTATCGAATTCAGCTGATCGTGTCCGGGTCGGTAAGAACATTTGATGTTGACCAGCATCAACCAATTTCATGTTCTGCTAATAGCTACGAATAATGTAATGTGCAATTATGGCCGTGCAGGCCAAAGAGGATGTAACGTAGGAACTCACCATGTTGGGAATGCCATTCGAGATCGGGTAGGGATGCTTGCAATTTGGACATACCATCACGCCCTCGACGACGTGTATCTGCGTATCACGTGCAACACGGTAAGCAATCACGGGACGGATCGGAAACAAGACGCGGTGGAACACCTCGAGGAGGACGTGATGGAGCTTTTGCAAGAATTCATCGTCTGTCATCTCTGGCTGCTCGGGTGGTAGAGAAGTGTCTCCGACCTACAGCATCTACTTGAGAAAGTAAGGCTGGATGAAGAGACACGAACACCTGCCAAAGTGGCTGCACCGACGAGGGCAGGCCATTCGAGCCTCGGAAGGATATTTTTGATAAAATCGGGATTGAACTCTTGTTCGCGTAGTTCGATTTGGATATCTTGCAATATCAATGGAAAGTTGTTGATGGTGCAGCCCTTTGCATGGCAAGCAAGCAAATTATGGGTGATCAAACGGACCATGATTCAGCGTGAGGATGCCAGTGGTACGAAAGAGAATGTCCTAAGCCGTGCGTACGTAAGCAACAGAGTTCTTTGACGACTTCAACCTCGTAACACATGCGTCCTCAATCTCCTTCAATACCCGAGAAAGAGTTCACATACGAGGCTTTAAAACAGTCGCTCCGTCTTGATGGACGCGATCCACTGGAACTACGGACACCGACGCTCACTTTCGGGTCAGAATTAGGTTGGGTCGAATGCACATTTGGCAAGACACGGTGCGTGTCACGAACACATCGACCAGCTTCGTGCGCGCAGGTCCAACACATTCCACGCAGTGTTATCGCCCATGTCGATGCGAAAATGGTCAAACCGCCACCCGAACGCCCATTCGAGGGCATCATCACCCTCCATTCCGAAATTTCGCCCATGGCCTCTGTCGATTACGAACTCGGTCGGTAGGCCGTACGATCTGATCTCTATTTTCTGAGTGTTTATCGTCGTGTGTTTGGGTGTGGCAGGCCGTCTGAAGAGGAGGTCACGATGACACGGATGCTTGACAAGGTTCTGAGGCGGAGCGACGCGATCGACAAGGAATCTCTTTGCATCCTCGCCGGACAACGCGTTCGTCATGTCCGTGCTGTACCTCCATTCGACGCACTAAAAATCGCGGACTGCTAGGTTTGGCACCTCCGCCTTACGGTGCACTGTCTCGCCGATGCAGGAAACATGCTCGACTGTGCCTGCCTCGCAGGGATCGTCGCCTTGAAACATTTTCGTCGACCAGACGTCGAGGTTATCGGAGACGACGTCATCGTGGTTCGTATATCACCCCTCGCCTTGGGGGATATGGTGTCGTCTATTGAACTGAACACGCATCCTGTTATCGTAGCATGCGCCAGAAGAGCGCGCCCCTGTACCGCTTGCTATTCACCACACGCCGTTCTGCATCACGTTTGCATTCTTCCCCGATCCGACGACGCGTCCTGTCGTAGATCCCTCGCTGCTGGAACAAAGGCTGAGTGCTGGAACGATGAGTATCGCGCTCAACGCGCAGCGCGAGATATGTGTCTTGCACAAAGCGGGCGGCGTGTCAACGGGCACCGGAAGAGATTCTGCGGCTGCTCAACGTCGCCGTAGGTATCGCGAAAGATTTGGACAAGTTGGTCGAAGCTCGGTTACGAGAAGATTGGGCAGAACGCAAGGTCGAGGTACGATAAGCTCCACAATAAAAAAGTAGTCGACAGGTTCTGCGAATGCCAGAGCTCGTGAAAACGGCTATTGTTTGCATGTGGTCTCAGTATAGTTGAGAGTGGCTGCAATGACGACAGTACCGATGGTTCCATGAAGTCGAATCTGTACGTGCACCTATTCTTCTCCGCGATTTGCGTCATGCAGAAAACTTAAACTTATTGACTGAACGAAGGTAGTCGACCCTCCCGGCGAAACGCCTCACAACACTCGAGGTCTTCGAGTCCAAAATAACAATGAGTCTAAGTTTTCCAGAGACCATGCATGTCGACAGGAGCGGCCCGGGCACAGGTATGAACAGCGGTATGCTACTTTTCTGTGCCGACAGGGTCTCAGAACGTCTTGCAGACACATTTTAATTTCCTCAAGGTAGCATCATCACATTGGAGATCCGTAGATCCTTTCCTAGCCTAGGTAATTCTTACTGTAGCTGTACCAGGATTGGCATAATATAATCCTTACTAAAGTCGTTGTATTGTTTTGATTTTGGATGGAAAGATGGAATAGCTGGACATTGATTTATCTAAGCGGGGAACAATGAAAACGCGGTAGATCTAATATGGACCATACAATGCTGTAGATAGATTAATGTTGTCCATCGATTGTGGATGCTCCGTTGGCGATATAAAAGCGGCACGTCAACTAGTGGCTTGGTGGAGTTCATCAGCGAATTTGAAAAGGTTAGGTAATATTATATAATGACATTATAAGCACCACATTTGTCATAATCTCAATAATTATTATTAGCTGAAAGGTAATTATATATACAGGAATAAATAGGTCAAATGACATTGATAATGGCTACAAAAATTATACTAAATTGTCTTTAAAGCCAGTTTATAGTGTAAATTATAATTCATTAACATCATTTGAGTTGATTATTTAATCATATAATCTCCCTACTATGTTCTTGTCTTTATCCATGCTATACCATCTGATAGTGATATAATATTGCAATACAATCCAATACAATTCTCTGGAAGTGATAGTATGCCTCAAAATTTATCCTCAAGTTTGCAAATGGAATGTTTAATTCCATTCATCAATTATAATATAAAGGTAATCATAATAATTTATCAATCTTATTTACAGTATGACTCTTTATAAGTAAACTACCATTGTATACTACTATTGTAACTACTCAAAACTTAAAAAAGCGAAAAAATAAAGACTTACAAGTGACCTCACACAAGTGCAAACATACCTGATTGTAAGTAAACACTAGAAACTAGAGTGACTCTTGCTCTGAGATGAACTCAAGAGACAAGAGTGAAGAAAGTTGAAAAAAAGTGAGTCAGTTTATATAATATGTACTGTACAGTACTTACAAATCTTTTCCCACACCTTCAACTACCTTAGAGTGTTTGAAAGATATACATGATAAAGGTAGTATAATAAGTAAAGGCAGAATATCATTGAATGTCAATGAATATAATTATGAATACAGTCAGATAAAACATTACCAGATATAATATTAATGCTACTGGCATTATAAACTGTTGTTATTTATTTGTTACAATGATAAGTTGCAATAGCAATGGCATTTCTTATAATATTTACCAGATGTGACATCCATATAGCATTTCAATACAATTCTCCAAGTCGATTAGATTATATTTATATCTTTATGAAATAACAGTAGATTGATTGGAAAGATTAAGAATAATCAGAAACCTTGACTATACATTATCTTTTCATGAAATATTTGTATGACTATGCAAGTGCATTGAAAAGCAATAGAAATACTTACATTTTCATATCAACTGTGGATTTAATTAGAATATCTATCATGTCATAACGAGATAAGCATAAACCAGTGATGTTGAACAACGATATGCCCCTCAAGAGTCTCCTAGATCACTTCGCCAATGCCACTCATGACAAACATCAGTAAAAACAGGACTAACTGTCCAGTGCTGGCCAGTACTGGACAGTAACATAGTGCTTATAGTGAGGGTCCAACTGGATAGTGGTTTGATAGTACTATGACAGTGTCTCATAGTTTGTTCATAGTGTGGCCATAGTTTGTCATTGTCTTCTCAGTGTCTCATAGTATTCTCATAGTACTTTCATAGCAGTCATAGTATTCCTATAGTATCTCATAGTGTGATCATAGTGATGCCATAGTATATATAGTGCTTCCATAGTGGCTTAGCAATTCTAATTCTCATTCTAATTCTAATCCAATTTCAAGCCAATTCTAATTTCAAATTCAATCAAATATTAATTCTACTAATTCTAATCCCAGTCCCAGTCCCAATCCCAATCCTAATTCCAATCCTAATGATTTACAAAGTAAAGTGTTGACTTCATGTAATGAGTAGAGAAGGATAAAATTAAGAAACAAGAGAGTGTGGGAAAGTTTTTGAAGTCTGGCTTGTTTATATAAGAATGGTGGCACAAACATTGGCAAACAATGTCCGCTTTTTTAACACTGAGTGTGGGAAAATGGACTTGGATATTTTTTAAATGTAGGTCTACACTTTTGGTACACTTTGTGACTACACTTTTACTACACTTTGGTGTGCACTTTTGGTACACTTTTGGTACACTTTGTTTGCTACACTGTACTACATTCTGCTACACTTTTGTTTGCTTTTTTTTTACTACACTTTGTTTGCTACACTTTTGCTACATTTGGTGCGCATTTTTGCTACACTGTATTACACTCTTTTCTACACTTTTTGTACAACATTTGACTACACCTTTGACTACACTTTTTGTATACTTTTGATTTAGGTTTAGGTTTAGGTTTAGCTTAAAATTACTACTATGACTATGACTACTATGGATGTACTATGAATGCTATGAAATGCTATGGTATTATGACACTATGATACTATGCTGTCATATCCTGTGTAATTCGACAAGTCTAACTCCGGCACTCTGTCCATAACTCCAGTGTGTTCTTCCTTGGAGTATGTCCTCATACCCTTGGACTTGTAACACCCTCACTATAGTATTCATATTTCTCCTTTCGTACATAACCTATGCTTCTTCATCTGTCCTAGTCCTGCCTTATAGTTGTCTCTGACCCAGTGTCTGTCTCACTTAGGAGCACTGCTCCGGCAAGGTCCCATCTCTGTTCCATTACTCATTACACCTTACGAACTCCATTACTAATACCTTCGTTCTGATCATATATAAACCCTCTGTACTACTCCTGTAAAGTTAGTTTGAATATCAACTCTGAACACCACTCCTGTCCTCTGTCCGAGTCTCAACAACTCACTCTGATCCTCGATGGCAAGCTCACTTTGGATGAAAGAAAGCACAGGTTCGACAACAAGCTCTGCATGTTCTATGGCCAAGTTGGTTACATGGCAAAGGACTGTCTGAAGTCGACCTCCAGCACATCCAAGGGTTGCACCGCAACCACAACTCTGGAAACCAAACCGGAGATCTCCACCTTGGAGGCAAAAAAATAATCCGCGACCTCCATGACTCCACACAGACTGGAGGTTGAATTGAACCCACATATGCAGCTAAGGAGATTCACCTCAATACGTCCACTCTTTCCGACCCCAAATCCCTCATGCCCTCCATCTCCTTGGTCTCCTACCCAATTCCACTAACCCGGTTGACCTGCAAGGGTATTCCTTGGATCTTCGGAGATGACTGTCGATCTGCCTTCCTTTTGCTAAAGGAAGCCTTCACCACCGCTCCCATCCTTACCCATTGGGCTCCCGATGCTCCGATGATCATAGAAACCAACGTCTTCGACTATGCCATCATCAGGATTCTTTCCATCCGTTGTCCAGATGAAGAACTCCGGCCCGTCGCCTTCTTTTCACGGATGCTCACCGCTCCAGAGCTCAACTATGACACTCATGATAAGGAGCTCCTCGCCATCCACAAGTCTTTCCAGGCTTGGAGGCACTATCTCGAAGGCTCCAGCACCCTGATTGACGTCGTCACCGACCACAAGAACCTGGAGTACTTTGCCACTTCGAAACTCCTGATCCACCAGCAAGCCTGGTGGTCGGAGTTCCTCTCCCAATTCCACATGATCGTCCACTTTCACCCTGGATGACTTGGCATGAAACCTGATGCCCTCACTAGACGCTGGGATGTCTATCCCAAAGAGGGGGATAAGAACTATGCTGACGTCAATCCACATAATTTCTGCCCCATCTTTACACAGGAACAGCTTGCTTCTTCCCTCCACGCTACCTATCTTGCAGCTCCAGTACTCTGGGCTAGCACCCTGCTTGATATAGAGCAACTCCACAGCAACATCCTATCTGCACTCCCCTCCGACCCACTTGCCGAACTCCACATGTCCACTCCCGATCTGGACTCACGCTGGTCAGTTGATGAAGACAGCTTCCTCCATCTCAACAAGTGCATCTATGTCCCCAATGCCAATGACCTCTGAGTCCGAGTCCTCCAGTACAAACACGGCCATCCCCTCTCTGGACATTTTGGCCAAAATCAGACATTGGAACTTGTATGCCGCGAATACACCTGGCCAAGGATAAGGACGTTCGTCAAAGAATATGTCTCCTCCTGCACCACTTGCACCCGCGCAAAGGTTCCAAGACACTGACACTATGGGTTGTTGAAATAACTCCCCATCCCAGAGAAGCCGTGGAATTCCATCTCTATGGATTTCATTGAGCAACCTGTGGAATTCCATCTCTATGAATTTCATTGAGCAACTGTTACGGTTACTGAAGGGGGTACATCTTTTCCCCTTCCCTCTCACCTCCCGTAGGACTATGGGACGACCTCTTCTTCGACTCGGACCAGGGATTCCCCCGGGATTCCCCCGCAACCCCGACCCAGGCACCGCCCCATCCGGAGCCTACCTTTCTAGGCAGTTATTCGTAACTCCCTTTTTAGGAACCTACCCGTTTGGTATGGACACCGCCTCCCTATTTCACCTGATACATGCTCTCTTCCTTTTTGACCCGATCATAGACATTGCCTCCTTGGCTATACTCTCTCACACATAGCCCAGTATTCCTACTTTCCCCATTAGACTCATGCCTTGATCCGTTTATAGTAATCTTTCATCTGCGACTAAACATTACTATATTCGTCACGAAGCCTGCCCTAGATGGGTAAGGCCTATAAATAGGGACGCGGGCCCTTCATGTAACTCTAACCTAGATCTACACTCCTTCCCATGTAATCTACTGCTTCTCCTGCTAAAGGTTCCACTTCACCTCAGAAGCCTTCTCCCGCGATCTGGAGGTGCTCACCCTCGTGCTCGTGATAATCTTTCTCATCACTTTGCACCTGTGTGCTGTCGTTGCCGTTACAGGCTTCTAAAGCTTCAGCAACTCCAATGACCAACAGAGGTTGATCGTCGTCGGTTAGGACTCTGCCACTGACCCAGCAAGCCCGGGACTCCGCCACCGGCACTCGTACATCGGGACTTTGCCACCGATACTAGGTCCAGTAAGCCCAAGGAATCAGCAGACGGAAGGCTACTGCTCCTTGGCCTGTGCACCGGTCTGCCCACCCTTCTTATAGGATTGGGATTCCATGGTAAATCCAAGACTCCGCCATCGGTCGTAGAGGTAACGAGAGGACTCTACGTAAAGCTAGCAGTTGGTCCCCAGTCAGAGGAAACCATTGGGCCTCTGGAGGTTGAGTAATCCCTCAAGTCCTGCTAGTCCTATAATCCAACAGGGGGTTATATGGGAACGTGTCACATTGTTACCCGGCGTAACAGCAACTCCCCTCGTCCTCCGGATTTACCACTATCCTCATCGTCATAGACCGATTATCCAAACAGTGCATTTTCATCCTAACGTATGACATGGTAACATTCCCGGACTTGGCAAAACTATTCCTACTCCATGTCTTTTCTAAGCACAGAGTTCCCTCTCACATCACCTCCGATTGAGGTTCGGAATTCGTCTCCCACTTCTTCCGCTCACTTGGGAAAGCTCTCGACATCTGCCTCCACTTTATCTCCGGTTATCATCCTGAAGGAGACGGTCAGACAGAACGGATGAACCAGACGCTCGAACAGTACCTCCGCGTGTATTGCAACTACCAGCAAGACAACTGGTCCGAACTCCTCCTGTTAGCGGAGTTTGCATACAACAACGCTCTGAGTGCTACTACTGGTGTCTCCCCATTCTTCGCCAATAAAGGCTATCATCCCAACGTTACAGTACATCCCGAGCGCAACCTCACCTCTGCTAAAGCCCGCGAATACTCCATTGACCTTGATTCCCTCCATGAATACCTCCGTGAAGAGATGTGTTACGACTGCCTCGGGTAGAGGTAGGCGTAATCTGAAAGGTGACGAAGACAACTAGTCGACGTCGACGAAGGGACGAGTAGCGGGGAGCTACCGGAGACACAGGCACAGGGTCTTCCTGTATGACCAAGGACACGTTAAGCCTTGGGGACGAAGGTGAGCAGAGCGTCCGTGTCAAGAGTGGGACGAGGACTCGCAGAGATCCGCAGGGAAGATGAGAGTAGATTCAGAAGGAACTACTTGCGGAGCTACAAGTAGTTCTATGGTTTATATACGATGGTAGAAAGAACACCATGGAACGTCATGGAACAATGGTTAGTCAGCAATGGAACACGGTGGAACCCTATGGAAAGGAAGGCGGAATGGAAGGGGTTCCGTGTTAGGTAAGTAATACAAGGTAACGGGAATGGTGGAGTGCCGGTGCGGAGTCCAACTGCATAGCGGCATCGGGGTGGTTGAGCAAGAGGGATAACGAGCGAGGAAAAGGGAAAAGGATAGACGTAGTAAGAAATGTAACAAGATGGCTGCTGCCCAAAAGCGTTACCAAGGACCCGCAGATGCTAGGCGATCTCCAGCACCAGACTTCAAAGTCAGTGACCCGGTCTTCATGAAAGCCAAGTATTTCCGCTCCACTAGGCCTTCGAAGAAACTCTCCGAGAAGAACCTAGGGCCCTATCCAATCATTGCTCAGGCAGGCTCCCACTCCTTCACTCTCCGACTCCCCAAGTCTATGAAGTCTGTTCACCCGGTCTTTCATGTCTCACAATTAGAACCCTCCATACCCAACACAATACCTAACCAGGTACAACCTCTGCCACCTCTGGTCGAAGTAGACGGAGAACCAGAGTACGAGGTTTTGGAGATCCTTGACTCAAAGATAGACCAACGACACTGGAATTGCAAACTCCTATACCTCATCCATTGGTCAGGATACAAAGGAACAGATGAAGAGACGTCCTGGCTTCTAGCCACTGAACTCGGCCATGCTTTTGAACTTGTCCACAACTACCATACTTGCTATCTGGACAAACCCAGACCTCACTCCACATGATCGAACACAAACTCCATTAAAAAAAAGAAAATAAGTAAACTACTACACTTTTACTTCTTTTTCCTCTCCCTCTTCACTCTCCTCTGCATCCTCTTCTATCACCTCCATGGCCAATTTGGCCAACTCCACCTCCACTTCCTTCTCCTCCGCTTTCTCTATCTCCTCCTCCTCCTCCTCCTCACTTCCGTACACCTCCTCCACCTTCAACTCCACCAGGCGCTCCAGTAGGGAGTTCTGCCAGTTGAGCCGCCTGTTCTGTGACTTCAGGGCATCCCGGATCTCCCGAAGGATCTCCGAGAGCCCCGCCATCGCTCCCGACCCCACCTCATCTCTGTTGGAGCCGCTAGGCCCTGCCTCGTCCCCTCCTACCCTTCTCCGCTTCCTCTGCCTCTCCGGTTGCTCATTCCCAGGCTGCCCGCACTTCGCCTTCGCATCGCGGCACTCGACGCATGACTTTGATTTCCCGGGCCTGAGTACACACTCGAGCCCCCGGCGTTCACAGCACGAGCACTGCTGCTCTGCCAATGCCCTCTTCTTCCCTTGTATGACGCTCTGTCGTGCCCGTACCTCCTCTGCCTGTCATTCCATTAGCTCCAATGTCCTCTGGTGCATTGTTACTCACCCTTCTGATGGCCTCCTCCTCAGCCTCTCAACGCACCCTTTCCACCTCCTCGCGCGCCTTCCACTCTGCCTCCTCACGTACCCTCCTCTCCGCCTCCTCCTTCCGGACCTGGATCCTTCTCTTTCACTCGGAGTACTTGGTGTCGCTGAGCTTCTCGTCGTCGTCCTCCTTTTCCAGGAGCTGTTCGTCGGACCAGTTGATGAGGTCGTCGATGTCGGACATGATAGGGAATAAGGGTAATGCGGAATTGACCAGGGCACACCCTTGCCCTTTATATCCTTTTTTTGGACTCCGATTTTTTCCTCCACTCCAATTTTCTTCACTCCGCATTGTCTCTCGCCTAGGCCTTCAGGGGTTCAGGCCTAAGAGGGGGATACTGTCATATCCCGTACAATTCGACAAGTCCAACTCCGGCACTCTGTCCATAACTCCAGTGCGTTCTCCCTCGGACTTGTAACACCCTCACTATAGTATTCATATTTCTCCTTTCGTACATAACCTATGCTTCTTCATCCGTCCTAGTCCTGCCTTATAGTTGTCTCCGACCCAGTGTCTGTCTCGCTTAGGAGCACTGCTCCGGTGAGGTCCCATCTCTGTTCCTAATTACTCAGCTACTACTTACTCATTACACCTTACGAACTCCATTAGTAATCTCATTTCCAATCATATATAAACCTTCGCTACTACTCTTGTAAAGTTAGTTCAAATATCAACTCTGAACACCACTCCTATCCTCTGTCCGAGTCTCGACGACTCACTCCGATCCTCTGCTCGACTTGATGTTCGACCATGTTGAGTCTAAAACCTCTGATCTTACTACGTCCTTGAAATCCGGGACATCGGACTTGAGCAAGGGTGCACCACATAAGGTGAAGCCAAGTCCTGACACCCTCAAGTAACTCCGGCCCTTCGGAGTTGCATCAGAGTTGTCCATTCTTAACACAAACTGTCTGTATGGGAATGCACGGAGGTGGAATTTTTGGCTGACTGTTGTTGTCGGTAGGCAGCAGGAAATTCTGAAATCTAGAAACCATATAGGCAGCCAATTTATCAGTATAGGTGATGGCCCAATTGTCAGGAATTTCAGGGGGGCTCATGGTGAAAGGAAGATCTGAGAGGATCAGGGAAAGCAGGAATTGGGAAAATATATAGAGTGGTAGATTCCCATGGAAACTCATGTTTCAAGTGTTAGACGAGCCAAGCTGAGCTGCGAAGCAGCAAGGTGAGGTGTTACCAGCAGTAACTCGATAATGCTTTTACCTTGACAAGGGATTACCTTATGGGCCATAGTAGAGATATTGTCTACTGGTCATATACCACAATGCCAGCTGTGTATAGCCTTAGCTACCACCCTTCCCATGGAAACTCATGTTTCAAGTGTTAGTCCAGATTTGAAGACTCATTCACAGCCGCCAAGGTGAGTAGATTTTGGACAGAACAATGCATTAGCCATAGCATCTCCCCATATTCAAGGTGTATCATATGCACCTTGCTCAGTCTCTTCTGTATCCATTGCACTAGGTCACACTTGCCCTGCTTGATCCTATTGTATGCATCAAGGTAAGTCATGCTTACACTGCTCAGTCCCATCACATATATCGGCAAGTGGTCACCCCCACCCTGCTTGGTCCTGCTATATCCATCGAGGTAAGCCACTCTCACACTGCTTAGTCTGGTCAAATGCATTAAGGTAAGTCACCCCCATGCTTCTCAGTCACACCATATGCATTGAGGTCAGTCACCCCCATATTGCTCAGTCCCATCATATACATCGGCACTTGATCACCTTCACCCTGCTCAATCCTACTGTATACATCAAGGTCTGTCATGCTCACACTGCTTGGTGTGGTCGTATCCATTGGTACTTGGTCACCCCCACCCTGCTTGGTCCCATTGTATGCATTGAGGTTGGCCATGCTCATACTGCTCAGTGTGGTCATATACATCAGTACTTGGTCACCTCCACCCTGCTTGGTGTGGTTGTAACCATTGAGGCCAGTCACCCTCACCCTGCTCAGTGTAATCATATACATTGGCCCTTGGTCACTCCCACCCTGCTCAGTCCCATTGTATGCATTGACCTCAATCTTACTCACCCCATCAGGGGGCTGTTTCATATCTATCAATCCTTCATCTAGTTACCCTTTCCAGGTCCTTCCATATCCTACATATATGCATGTTAGGCAGGCCCAGCCATGTCTTATACATCTCATATATCTCAGGCCCGTCACAGTATCATCTGTACATGTTGGGTGTTTTGCAAGCAGGCTCACCATATGCTATGGGTATATTTGACTGCATCATGTGTGGAAACCTACCTATGGATCTTCTGTAATGACCAACCCCAGAAATCGCTGGAACTCCTTCCCTTTGCAGAGTTCGCTCACAACTCTGCCAAACACTCCATAATGGAAAGATCCCCATTCTCCTTGATCCTCGGATATGAACCCAGATCATATCCCCCACTAGGAAAAACTTTCCTCCCAGCCTTGGAACAACACCTCTCTGGATTAGAGGATGCCTGATCGGAAGTGGAAGCTGCACACAAGCTAGTGCAACAATGAATGAAAGAGAGAACCCTCTCCCATTTCATACCATGGAAACTTGGAGATAAAGTTTGGCTGGAAGCTAAGAACCTAAAACTGCAGATTCCCTCCCGGAAACTCTCCCCAAAATGAACAGGACCATTTGAAATCATACAAGTGGTATCATCCGTCTCCTACCGGCTAAAACTCCCCCCCAATTGAAGATCCACAACATATTCCACACCTCTTTATTGTTCTTCTATAAGGAAACTCCAGAGCATGGACCAAATTACCCTTGACCATGTCCTGAACTGATCGGAACGGAAGAAGAATATGAAGTGGACAGCATTGTTAACCACAAGGGGACTACCAGACGAAGGTGATACTTGGTGTACTTGAAAGGATACACTGCTGCCGAGTGGACTTGGAAAACTAAGTCCAACTTGGGAAACGCCAAGAGTATTCTGAAGAAGTATAAAAAACAGCTCAAACTCTGAGCAAATCCCCATGCCCCAAGATCTCTCTTCCCTCTTGATCACCATCTCATAGGTCCAACATGCCCTGATCCAAGCCCGCCTCCAAATACACTACCCTAATCTTGATATTCCCCGATACGCTGGCACCCATGAGCACTTTTGCCACATCAACTACTGCCCATATCACCACGTGTACTAGTGAATGGCCCTGACTGCCCTTTCTCAAAGAATCCAACATCTCCCAGTCTTCGCCTGTCATGTCTTCTATGCCACTGTTCTTGAGAGTACCAAAACCCTTCATGCTCTTGAAGGACTTTCTCTCTTCTCAGCAAATGACACACTAATTCAAGTGACCCACATCTACAAAGTCTATGTGGCCCTTCACACCATTTTCGCCAGGACTGCCTAAAGCTCAACAAGTGAGACTTCCTCACAGGGGACCCTCACCGCCACCATTGAACTCCTCTACCTTCTCTACCTCCTCCTTGACCTTCTCTACATTGAAGGAATTGATTTCACCATATCCCTACTTCCACCCTCCCTCATCTCTCGAAATCTCCAACACATTCTCTCCATGTTGTCCAATGAACAGAGAGAAGTCTTCTTTGCCCCCATAGATCCATCCCCAGGCAACCCACATAGTTGTAGGGCCAGAACTCCATTCCCTTTTCCCACTCAATTAGGAAATTCAAACATTAACAGAAACTGTGAGGAGACTCCAGGAACAGCTGGATCAGCAATGGAAGACTCAGAGTGAACCCCTGTCGACTCCCCCATCAACACTCCAAATGCCTCCCAACAAAGCACCTCCACCATACCAGAACCAGCCATCTCGGAACCACCTCGGTGACTATGCCGAACCAGAACCGTCCTCTTCTCCTTGGGACTCTCCCATCCTTATACAACCCATATTTCCCCTCCACTGGGAACAGCTACAATGAGGAACCCTCTCTCTCCTGCCCTTCCCTGCACTGAACCCACAAGGGACACCCCTCTCGCCAACCATACCAGCACAGTGGATGGTCATCCCAATTCCATGGGATTTGCCAACTGCCCCCCTCCTAACAGTTTTCTCCACTGATTTCAGTGTTTTGAATGCAGAAGTATATTACATCTACAACCTGACTGCCCTCAATATGCCTGTCCATTCTGTCACGTGGTTGCCCCTGGACATGTGCAATGTCGTTGCCCCAGATGATGATGCACTTGCTGCAGGATTATGGGACATGGGGCCTCTATCTGTCCCCTAGGAACCCAAGACCATCTACTCGACTCCTCTTGGGATCTCTTCAACTATCTTGTCAATGATGGAGATAACAGTTCCTGAGGTGGAACTTCAGAACTACAAGGAGGGTAATGTTATGGATAACGAAGGGGGTACATCTTTTTCCCTCCCTTTCATACTCCCTCCATCCCCAGTCATCGATGACTTGTTGGGAGACCTCTCATTTGACTTCTTGGAGATGACATGGGAAAGCTTCCTCATGGGAGAATACCTGGCACTCAGCACTTCCCTCAATGACACTGCCTTCTAGAGTGGTGAACAGCCATCTATGAGATCCCAGATCTCTCTGATGGCTATCCTCTCCATCCTGTGTCTCTTTCATTTCCTGTTTTACTCTTAACCTATGCTTCATATCAGACACTGCCTCCTCAGCTATGCTCTCTCATACATAGCCTGTATCCCATCACTCCTAGCCTCATTTCTGATTTGGTTCTCTTTCCTATTTATAGTAACTCTGCTTATGCCTATCCTAAAGGGGGAAAGCCCTATATATAGTTAGCCGATACCCCTGTATCTCCCAACCTTGATCTACACCAAATCCTGTGTAAATCTACCCAACTCTTGGTTCCACATCACTTCAGACATCTGTGCCCACTCTGGAAGTGTCTCTTTGCATGCTTAACTAGTGGCAACACCAATGCAGACAGGGTTCTGCACTAATAGGACTGCACCACTATCATCAAAATCCAAGACTCCACCATTGGTTATAGGAAAATCTCTAACCCCAGGGGAGACTCCACATAAAGCTAGCTGTTGGTCCCTATACCTAGGGAACTTGGGCCTAGGGAGCCATTTGCTCAAGTCCAGCTAGTCCGGTAATCAACTAGGAGGTCGATTACTCAGGAACGTGTCACAAGTTACTCAGCGTAACAGTTGATCTCCCACAGCTGAGACATGTCTTGAACGATGATGGACCACAATTTGTTGGAGTAGGTGTCATCACAGATGACTTTGAATGCAAGCATGAGGGCAGATATGAAGAGGTGGTGGCCAGATGATCCCCATGCAGTCGGGAATAGTCACTGTAGAAGAATGAGCACAGTGAAAGTGACTGGTGGATGCCTCATCATATGGGGTGCATGGGCTATGAAGTGAGGTAGTTTGATTGTTAAATTTGACAATGATGTGAGGTACTTGGGACATGCAAAGAGGTGTGTAATATCTGGCATGTAGCTTGGAGGATTGCTCATGACCATGAAATGGGTTCTGGTGGTTGGAAGGCAAGGGCTTTGAGGAGGGGACTTGTCAGAATGGATGGAAGATAATAAATGACAAACACAGAATAAGCATATCGTTGCAAGTTTGATTGAATGGGAGAAAATGTATGGTACAAAACAACTTCTACATAATCTAATAGTACATCAACGGGACATTACTAATACCAGAACAAGATGGTCCAGAATTCAAAATATCTTCTTCACTCGCTTGCTAGAAACAACTGCTAGACCTTCTGGAGCAGACTTACACTTCCGTGATGTGTACCATCAAGTGTAACACTCATATGCAGTCTGCATGACAGCATTGCACAGGAAACGAAGGAAGCCACTCTAGGACACCATCAAGGTTCCCATTGTTTGACAGACTTGGTCCATATACTCTGCCTCTTCGCCATGTGATTCCATCAAGGCAAGGAGTGACATTCTCAGTGCTCTGGACACATCAGTCAGCAATTGGTCGACATCGTCTGTGGAAAGGGAAGGGTGAAGTAGCTATCTGTAGATTAGAAAACAAGTATAGATGCAAGTTATGGACTTAACCCATGAGCTGAACATTCGCCTTGTTGGTCGACATTGACAATTAGCTTGCCTTGAGGAGAACACATATATACTTCCAATGATATCCGTGTAATGGATGCCCAAATGAAGTTCCTCCAAATGATTCTTGAGCCATTTTCTTGGACTGTGGGGTTGAAAGTATTATATTTTATAAGAGGTTTGGCGAGCAGCTATCATGCACAGGGGTCATCCATGGCTAGAGATTTCCACTGGGGAGATTTGTCAACACAAAATAGGAATACAAGGTCAATGGTGGGATTTGTGGCAGTGATATCCTTGAGGCAGTCATGGGTTTTAGAGGTGGAGGTGGTGAATGTGACCTCACTGACCCACTTTTGGATCATGAGAGGTTTGTCCATATGGTTGACTGCGAAACAGAGGTGAAAATCAGGAATGGCATGTCTGTGACTGTTTTCGACATCCTGCTGATGTGGCTTGTCATAGGAGAGGTCCTTATTCAAAAAGATGGGTATGTCATAGTCAATCTGATTGTGACCAAATGTCAATTCAATGTCATCCTCCAAGGTAACAGTCGACGTGATCCAGTAACATCAATGCATGCTCTCTGACAAGTGAAGAGGACTAATGGGGAGTACTTTGGCAATGTCATTCCTCTTGACCAGCTTTACTCCCCTGAAAATTTGGTCCCATGGTTTGGCAAGATCGCAAACACGTGCCTGTCATCCACTAATAGTCATGCAGTAACAGACAAATTCTGGCTCAACAAATATTGGGATAGAGTTTTTTTTCGCACTCTACAACAAGTCTAAGGAGAGGTCAGGATAGCAACCATGCTAAGCAAGTGCGACAAGCCACACTTGCTTAGTCACTTAACTGGTTTGCAAACAGTTAAATTTCAATTGACTTCATCATACAAACTCTTTGTATTTAACCATTGTGTCTACACCAACCCCTGCCATTCATGACCAAGGAATGGCATCCCTCCTGAGGAAATATCTACTATGCCTTCCAAGAAGTTGAGGGTAGCAGCTGTGAGTCCCATTCGTCAAAGCTCAAGGGTGGGCAAGGGCAGAGATGGTGCCACTGAACAGCTCAAGAAGGTTGGTACCACTGTCACATCCTACTATCAGAAGAAACTGGATGCATTTGTTGCTGCTGGCGAGCTGTGTAACCCAATGGCTCCAAAAAGCCAAATGTGGACAAATCAGGTAAGCAAGATGTCTCATCCCTCAACCCTCAACCTCACTCACTGCCTCCACAATGACAACAGCCTCACCCACCTTCTCAACATCTGGTGGCCTATGAAAACCAGAGGCAGTGGACAGATAGAGTAAGCCATATATCTCATGTTCAACATTGCACTCAACACATTCACTTTGGTAATGACAGTCTGGAGACCTGCCGCCACCTCAACATGTGGCAGCCCATGAATGCCCGAAGTGGATGAGTAGGGTAAGTGATATACCTCAATGTCCATGCTCAACATAGTCATTTTGACAACAATAGTCTGGGAACCCTCAAGCTGCTCAATATGTGCCGGCCTCCAAAAGTAGCTAAGCTGAGTTCAAGGTTTGGATTCCAGTTGGTGAGTTCCATTGTATAGGCACAGTCACCTAACTATGGCATGTCCATAGCCAGCAGATGACATGTTTGCTCTTGAGCAGCCTGTGCTAGCCAGGGGTTCGAGGATCATCACTGAAGAATGGAAATGGCAAGCCTTACAGAGGGACAGAGTGCTGCATCAGGATAACAGCCAGGCCAAAGAAGTGGAAAAGCTGACTTGCTCAGACAAATCTGAGTGCCTGCCAGGTGACAATGATGGTGATGAAGAGGAAGTCTCCATTTGTGAAGAATCTGAATCTAAAGAGTCTTCAAGCAGTGATGAAGAGGGTGGTGATGATTCCAGGCTAGTGTCCAACCATGAGAATAATGATATGGAAGGGGATGGTTTTGGCAATGTGTGTACTGGGTAACCATTACATTATGCACAAATACTCACTTGAACATAGATGGAAGACAAAGCTATCAATGAATCTCAGACAGAACCTGAAGTTGATGTGCAACCGCTGAGGGAAGTAAACGAGGTAAGGATTGATTCCTTAATATTAATGTTAATGAAATTTTCACAGGACACAAATGTTCTTGAAGCACATTACTCCAAAAACCGCCACCCCAAACCTTCATCTCCTGCTCGACTATAGCGTTTGCAGCAACATGCGGTGCCACAGCAGCAGAACCCAGCTGTGGACAACAATAAAGAAAGTGAAAACAGTGTGCAGTGCTCTAGGAGAAGATGCTACTTGAAGAATGCAAAGCAGGAACATTGCATGGATCCAACGCAACTTGGGTTCTATCCACCCAAAAGGATGGACTTCCTGGAAGATTATAAAATCAAGACTTGCACATACATTGCCATTCATGATACTTGGCCATAGAGGAAAGTGGCAATACATGGTTTTATACTGGATGCCATTACAATGACCATACAGAGGTGGACATGCACAAATCAAACAGTTGAAAAAGGCTACTACCCAAAGTACAAGCAACAAATGTGTGAGCTTGTACATGTTCCGACATGAATCTGAAACCACACTGATATTTCATAGCTGTTTAAAGACCTTACATCTTGGCGTGGTGAGCTAAAGAAGGCTGTGGCAAGTTTAGTGTGGGCACACTATGATATATTCCCCCCCTTAGGAAGTCAACTTTCAAAGGTCAACACATGCAAACATGTTAAGCATGCAGCTGAGCATCTAATCAAGAAGACATTGTTTGTGCACAGAGGCAAAGACCCCAAGGTATGACTACATATACTCCATCTTCTATTGTTGATTTTTTAGGGCTGCAGTAATAATTTTGGGCACCCTGCTGTTCAGAAACTCATTCATGTGTTTTTTTATGGTCATGATAAGCGTATTGGCAATGTTCACTGGGAGTTTTCAATGCAGATACCAAAGTATGCACTGACATTTGTGGTCACTGTGGTAAGTCCTATGTGTCCAATATCCTTCCTTTAATATTATTTTTCAGATACAATGCATTCTCAATGGGTATTTCCTTAATGGCAAGGCAAAGTTTCCTTTTTTTAGTCACAACAGTTATTATCGCAAGTGAAAAAAGTACAATGAACTGGTGATCTAGCTTAAGGGGCATGAGGTGTTATGGTTGTAGAAGGGGGTACACCTTTTTCCCTTCCCACTCCCCCTCCCAGACTCTGGGATGACCTACTCTTTGACTCCTACAACTTGGGATTCCCCCACAACACCCACCCAAGCATCACCCCATTCGGAACACCCTTTCTAGGCAATGCATCACCATGGCTGTGACATAGCCCTCTATTTCACCTATATACATTTCACCTCTGATTCGATCACAGACATTGCCTCCTTGGCTATGTTCTCTCATACATAGCCCAGTATTCCAATTCCTCATTTGTCTGATGCATTTGATCTTCTTTCGTAGTAATATTCAATCTGTGATCTCATATTACTATATGACAAGAAGCCTGCCCTAGATTGGGGAGGTCTATATATATGGGCATATGCCCTTCATATAACCTCTAACCTTGATCTACACTTCTTACCGTGTAATCAACCCCACTCTCAGTTCCACATCACTTCAGGATCTGTGCCCGCTCTGGGAGTGATAACACTTGTGCTTGTGATACTCCTAGTAATCACGTCACACTTGTGTGGTCTCCTTGCTATCCATTCATGTGCCTAACCAGCAGCAACACCAATGCAGACAGGGTTCTGCCTAGATAGGATAGGTGTCACTATCTTCAAAGTCCAAGACTCCACCATTGGTCATAGGAACGTCCCTCACTTTTAGAGGAGACTCTACGTAAAGCTAGCTGTCAGTAACCCATACCTAGGGAACTTAGGCCTAGGAAGCCAATTGCTCAAGTCCAGCTAGTCTGGTAATCAACTAGGAAGGTTGATTACTCAGTAATGTGTCACCAGGTTATGAAGGCCATAACATGAGGTACATCATCGTAAGTTTCAACAGAGGTGTTGCGAGATTGCATGCACAGGGGTGTATGTTCTTTGCTTCTTTTTATATGTTTATCACACTGATGTATTTGGTATTAGGGCTGGTGGTATGACTCATAGGGACTCTGGAGATGGTGATAATAGTGACAATAAGTATTATGATGTCAACCTTGATTAGAGTAAGATATGCTTTTGATGTCTGATATCCATATACTGTTTTGACATTACTGTGATGAGTGATGTGTGTAGTTCTATGCCTGAGGTGACATTATGGTTTCCACCTACACTATGAGGCACTACTAACACTATAAGATACTATAGTTTCCACTAACACTATGAAATGCTATGACTCTCACCAACACTATAAGATACTATGGCATACTATGACTATGATGACAGTACTGTAAGAGTACTATCCACATGAGCCCTCACTATGAACATGAAATGACTCTGACATTTTTCCCTTCATTTACTGTAGTTAGCTAAGACTTAGCGACCCCACGAACGCTTACATAGTTACCTTATACCTAGACCCTAAGTCTAGGCTATATGTCACACCTACGTCAGACTACATCACAACCCTATACCCGTAGAACAGTCTAGACCCCACTACATCACCGTATGTCATACAGAACACTCTAGTAGTTTCCATGCCGACCCTAAACCAAGGACCATAGGTAGTATATAAGTAGCGTAGTAACACTTGTATTTGGTAGCTTTGGAATTCCTTTTCTCTCTCTTGGATAGTGTGCTTGCACCCCTCGAGATATTAAGGCCCTTTCCTTTCAAATTCCAAAGCTACTACCTTGTCCCTGGGCTCTTCACCTCCAGACACTTCTAGCCCTCTCTCTCTCACTTTTGCCTAGTCGGCGCAAACTTTTTGCCCGCTAGTACCACTCCCATTTTTGACCCAGACCCTCCCCATGTCCATCCTCAGAGGAACCAAGGACCCTCGTTAGCAATAAGCACAATTCCAGCCTACTAGGTGGTGGCTAGCGTGAGATCATCCTTAACTGCAGGAGAAGATAAGGAGGTACCGGTCACCATTTCTTCCCTCCCCTTCACTTCCGAATGCGTGGGCTCTTCACCACTGTTCACCCCTTGCCAGACCTCAGGCTTAGAGGAACCCGCTGGTACACATGAAGTATCCGAGTAAAGCACTCGTCGAAGCGCTTGTCTATATGCTCGTTCGGTGTTCTAAGTAAGGATAATGTTGCTATCAGGCATAGAGCACTAGCCCCGCTTCTCAAGTGGTTGTCGACCTGAGTGTACGCTGGTACTACGATAGTGTACCCAGGTTTGCGTGATCACCTGTGACATCACGCAGCTGCGATAGGGGAGTTTATCTTGCCTTCTCCCTGTGCAGCACCTTCCTGTAGTAGGGAAGTCATCCTCCGGTTCCCTCACTTCGACTCTCCCCCCTCCTGACAGTGTGCAATCTTTCCCGCCGTTATTTCTTTCAAGCTGCCTCCGGAATCAACCCACCCCTACAATGTTTTCTGCCACCATTACGTCTGGGCTCACCCTGAATATAGCCTAGTCCTCTAAAGAGATCATCCATGAAGGCCTGGAATGTTGCCGGGGAATTACACATCCCAAAGAACATCACGTTTGGTTTGAACAACCCGAATGGGGTGAGGAAAGCTGCTTTCCACTGATCTTCAGGTTTGATCAAAACATTATTGTAGCCCCATCGTACGTCAAACTTGATGAAGATCGACGATCCCTTTAATTTGTCCAGGAGATCGGAAATTAAGGGGAGGGGGTAGGCATTCTTGATCATGTGGCTGTTGAGATATCGGTAGTCTTGGCAGGGGCGGAGCTTTCCATCCTTCTTCTGTATGAAGAAGGGAGTGGCCTGGGGAGATTTTGATGGAGATATCTTCTCAGTTTTAAGGTGTTCGTTGATGAACTCTTTGCATGCCTGTAGTTCCAGGGGGTTTAAGGGGTATGCCTTGGCTCATTTCAGGACAAACGAGTCTTTTAACTCAATGGCATGGTCGTAAAGCTGGGAGGGAGGTAACTTGGTGATTGTCTTCTCCATGAAGACATCTGCGTATTCTTTGAATGCATCTGGTAATGCAATCTTGGCCTTTGGTGCCTGTTGGGCGATCTTGGTAGACAGAGTGGTTCTCTTGATGACAAACTCTGGTACATCCCCATGTGTGTTGAAAAACTTGGCCCATTGTAAGGGTGTCCAATGACAAAAGGTTTCGTAGAGTCTGTCTTGCACATACTCTTTTTCGTCGTGTTCCAGATACTGTAGCAGGTATTGTTGTTCCAGTGTTCCCAGTGGGTCCCCTTGGATCCATCAGTAGGAAGATGGCACTATGGTTACCCGTTCTTCCATCCAGTTGATATCAGGGTTCACTGCCCTGAGCCATGGAAGTCCTAAAATGACTTCATCCTTGCCACAATTGAGAACATAGAGATCCCGCCGTTCTCATATGCCTCCATAGTCCAACACAATGTTGGTCTTCTCTTTGATGGTCCCTAACTGGTTTTGGGTTCCATTGATGTTCCAAGCTCAGACCGGGTTGTCCAGCTTCCATGTGGGTAATCTCATTTTCTCCACTGCTTGTCTTGAAATGAAGCATCCAGTTGCTCCACTGTCGATTAGAGCTTTGGTTCCAACAATTTTGCCATCCTGCTTCCAGATCAAGAGAGGAATGCGAATAGAGTTACTCTTCGATCCAGAAATAAATACAGGTGCAATTGTGTAGGAAGAGGGTGACATTGGTACACCTCTTCCATCTAAAAAGATGTTTCATCTTCGGGGGAAATAGTGGAGATTTGCGTAGCAGGTGCGGGTCTTAGGGCAAGAGAATCAATGTTCTCTTCCCATTCTATTGTGGCAGCTTCTTCCACTCATTCTAGAGCGAGGCCTTGCTCATTGAGCCTCATGTCAAAGGCTGTCTGGAGTGTCCTGAGAACTTTGTCTCGTCCATTGTTTCTGGAGATCTCTGTGAGATATTTGTCGAGGGGATCTTGTGGCATTTCCCTGGTGATGACCACCCTGGTGTGCATTTCCTGGGGTTTCCTATATTCCTCTCTCCTGATCAGCCTGTATCCTGGGTGTTTCCTAGTACTACACCCAATCTTGTTGCAGATGAAGCATCTGTGCTCTCTCATCCACTTGGCGCGCTCGATAGGAGACAAGGTGATTCGGTCCACGTCCATAGCGTTTGAGTCATGGTGGTTTCCTTTTCCTCTTCCAAAGGACGTGAAGGGTCCTTTCTGTATTCCTTCAATCTGTTGCCATGCCCTGTGGATGTTGGCAGCTACTTCATAAACCTCTTCCATCTTCTTCGCTTTTTGAAAGGTCTCGCTGTTGACTAGTTACTGGGCAATGTTCAGATCGATCCCCCTGAGGAAGAATTCCAGGATAGAGCGGAATTCCTGTAGCTCAGAGTGAACTATCAGCAGTGAGAATGGGGAAATGAATTTGTCAAATCCCTTTGAATCCCATCTATCTTGTTGGAGGGATCCTAGTTCTGCCATGACTAGGTTGCTGGTGTTGTGGGGGGTGAAGGTGAAGGTGAAGGCTTTCTTGATTTCATTATAGGTTTTATCTGCATGTGGCACAGTGTTGTCGAGTAGCCTGGTCAGCCAGGCTTCTGCAAACGCTTTTCCTCTTCCCTTGGACATCCTGTTCAATAGGATAAGCCTCTTGGCTTTCTCTGTGAACTTCTCTGCTCCTCCTAGATAAAAGTATCCTTCCATAGCCATAAGCCATCTCTTGGCATCGTTGGTCTCTCCTGAGAACTCCTCAGGCAAGGCAGCTTTGATTTCAACCATATCATTTTTGTTGTCTGTGTCTTCTTCGGGTTGGGGATTTCCTGGGTTGGGATCAGAACTAGATCTTCCACTTTGATTGGGGAAGAGAGAGTCAGGGGAATCTACTCTGATGGGAAGGAACCAGTTGGAACACGGGCAGTGGGATAGGATCTGCCGATGGGGTCGTGGTTTGAGAGCAGAGACCACCTGGAAAATCTGGTCGTCTGGGTGGATCTGGAAATGCACAGGATGGGGGGTCGTTGTAATGGGATGATGACCCTGGGATCCTTCTTGAAGATGTGTCGGAGATAGGAGTAGAAGCCCGTGACAGTGTGGCTTCTTCTTCTTGATCTTCTCCGAGGAGCTGGGCAAGGTTGATTCTGCACAGTGCATAGAGTGAGGGCCTATCCTCTGATAGGCAGTTCTATTCCCTTGAATAGAGTTGAGAGTTGCTGGACTAGATAGTTCCACAGCAATTTATAACCTAGATCTTTTGTTACAGTGGGTAACAATGTGACATGTTCCCGAGTAATTAACCTGTTTGATTACTGGACTAGCAGGACTTGAGGGGAAAATACCTCCAAAGGCCCAATGATTCCTCTAACTGGGGACTGGCTGCTAGCTTTACATAGAGTGTCCTGGTTGCCTCTACAACCAATGGCAAAGTCTTGGATTTACCACAGTGGCGCAATCCTCCAAGAAGGAAGGGCAGACTGGAATGTGGAGGCCAGCGACTAAGTGTCCTGGGCTTACATGGCCTAGTGCCGGTGGTGGAGTCCCGGGCGTACATGGGCCAACCTCTGTTGGCATTGGAGTTGCCGAAGCTTTAGAAGCAGGTTCAAACGGCAATGAGGCCACACAAGTGCACAGTGATGAGGAAGACAATCACGAGCACAAGGGCAATCACCTCCAGAGTGAGAGTGAGCTTCTGAGGTGGGCAGAACCGAGAGCTGGGGAAGCTGGGTAGATTACATGGGAAGTTGTGTAGATCTAGGTTAGAGTTACATGAAGGGCCAGCGTCCCTATATATTGGCCCTGCCCATCTAGGGCAGGCTTCATATCATATATGGTAATCGTAAGTCACAGACAGAAGACTACCATAATGAATCAAGGCATCAGTTAAATGGTAGGTTGGAATACTAGGCTGTGCACAAGAGAGCACAGCTGAGGAGGCATTGTCTATGATCAGATCAAAAGAGGTGAAATGCATGTATCAATGAAATAGGAAGGTGGTGTCCAAACCAAACAGATAACTTCCTAGAAAGGGAGTTCCAGATGGGGCAATGCCTGAGTTGGTGTCGCAGGGGAATCCCTGGTCCGAGTCAAAGAATAGGTTGTCCCACAGTCCTATGGGGGGTGAAGGGAGAGGAAAAGATGTACCTCCTTCTATAACCATAACAAAACCTAAACCTAAACCTAAATCAAAAGTATACAAAAAGTGTAGTCAAAGGTGTAGTCAAATGTTGCACAAAAAGTGTAGGAAAGAGTGTAATACAGTGTAGCAAAAATGCGCACCAAATGTAGCAAAAGTGTAGCAAACAAAGTGTAGTAAAAAAAAAGCAAACAAAAGTGTAGTACAGTGTAGTACAGTGTAGCAAACAAAGTGCACCAAAAGTGTACCAAAAGTGCACACCAAAGTGTAGTAAAAGTGTAGTCACACAGTGTACCAAAAGTGTAGACCTACATTCAAAAAATATACAAGTCCATTTTCCCACACTCAGTGTTAAAAAAGCGGACATTGTTTGCCAATGTTTGTGCCACCATTCTTATGTAAACAAGCCAGATTTCAAAAACTTTCCCATACTCTCTTGTTTCTTAATTTTATCCTTCTCTACTCATTACATTAAGTCAACACTTTACTTTGTAAATCATTAGGATTGGGATTGGGATTGGGATTGGGACTGGGACTGGGATTAGAATTAGGATTAGGATTAGGATTAAGATTAGAATTAGAATTAGAATTAGAATTAGAATTAGTAGAATTAATATTTGATTGAATTTGAAATTAGAATTGGCTTGAAATTGGATTAGAATTAGAATTAGAATTAGAATTGCTAAGCCACTATGGAAGCACTATGTATACTATGGCATCACTATGATCACACTATAAGACACTATGAGGATACTATGAGATACTATGGAAATACTATGACCACTATGAAAGCACTATGAGAATACTATGAGACACTGAGAATACTATGACAGATTATGGCCACACTATGAACAGACTATGAGACACTGTCATATTACTATCAAACCACCATCCAGTTGGACCCTCACTATGAGCACTATGTTACTGTCCAGCACTGGACAGTTAGTCCTGTTTTTACTGATGGGTGAGATTGTTCATCTGGTCATTTTTAATAGTAGTCATAATGACTTCCTAACTATATTCTTGCACTTCCAATCTTTGAGCATGGCAGGATCCGTGGGTATGGCAACTTCGCCAGTTGCAACTTCCCACACATCCTTCTTTTAGAGGATGATTGCTATCTGGCGTTTCCATGACTTATAGTTGTTGTTGGAAAGCTTCTCAATCTTCAGGAAGAACAAAGATGAGTTGAACTGATTGTTATCGCCTCCACTAGCTACCATAGGACTTTGAGTAAGGACAGAGGTAATCAATCCAGTACTCAACTGATTTCCAGAATTGGAAGTGGTGGCATTTGTGGCAGATGCTGCATTGGTAGCAGGTGGCTGTGGTTGTGACGTAGATGATGGACCTTGCATAGCCCACGGCATGGTCAGAGACTGGCCCAATTGGGCGTGGTGGCATGACATGCCTTGCCACATATGGTGGGATAAGCAAAGGGTTCAGATAGGCCTAGAGCATGGGGCTCATAACCTGTAGTAGTAGCAGTAGATATGAATAGGATAAGATGATTCCCACGATTAGGACTGAGTTCACACAAATGGGGTGTGACGGAACGAAGGGCACAGAACTCTTATTAGTCCCCTCTGGTAGCCTTCATACTTATAGTAGTGTATTCTATTGATTTTCTAAGCTATTTACTCATCTGCAATATGAGGGAACATGCCCTCGATATTCTGGTGTTGTGCCTCTTGCCGCCATACTATATGCTGGGCCGGATGTAGCTTGTACCCCATATTTGGTGTATAGCTTACTTAAGCTCAACAGTATTAAATAATTCTACCCTTTGCAAATAGCATTGCCCTCCGGGCACCCCTGGCCCCAAGGATGGAGAGTAATTCAACAACGAAGTACAAGGGGGAATAGCATAAATTTTACGTCGTATTTACTGTGTTGAGGAATGTTGTAAGGATGAGAGAACAAATGTCAGTTCATACCATTTAGCTCGAAGATGACAGCCGAGTGTGATAGGATGGAGAGAGCTCTCCGCGCGGTGTCAATGGAGGTGAAATATATGCGATGTATGTTAGAATGTTAATGATTGCTGTACTACGTGAGAAAACAATGAACATAAATCGTGTTGGAGACTAACCCAACAGGTCGAATAAAGAAGGGACATTTTCTGCATCATTCGTGATAATGTTCGTACCAACAAGGTGATATTCCATAGCAGTGCATATTGGCAAAAGTAGTAAGTGAGGTGGTTCGTCCGGCCAACGGTTGACTGTAGGGCAATGATGTACTCGGAGTAGTTGAATCCTATCCTGGTGAGTAGCAGTACAGTAGACTTTCTCATAATGTATCGAAAAATTCTCATAATGTATATTAGCATTTCCTACACTCCGGGAAAAAACAACTACCAAACACTAGTATACATTATGAGAATTTTTCAATACGTTATGAGAAAGTCTACTGTACTCGCGCATGCAACCGAATGAGCACTCATTAAAAAATCGGTGTCCTGGGATGTCAGCGTATACATCGACAGTATGAAAGGTAACGGTACGTCTACGAGAAGAGACGACAGCCCATCATCATCAGGCGCTATCCGATATTGTGTTTTAAGAAGATGTGACGAGACATAATGAATCCCATCGCGCGACCACATCGTGCATTCTTGGGACTGCACAAATTCATGCACAATGCGTGCATCATTCTCGTTCGCGTGCCTGCGTCGACTGACCCTTCTACTTTTGCGACGTTGCTCGAAGACGAACACGAGATCAGACTCGCAAGGTGCATTACATTCATGACGGCGCAGTTCTTCCATGAGCCGATTCTTAGGCCAGCGTCGACTAAAAGGAACATGATGAATCGAAGCGACACTCTCCAATGCAGCGACAGTGAGGTACGGAAAGGAATGAACCAGTTGCGTCAGCGACTGAAACTGAACGAGTACACAAGGACCCGCTGGCCACAAACGCACTGTCGGGAGCGGCATGTGACGAACACCCACAAAGTCGAACGCATCGCCAAGTCTGCGCGAACTGACAACGCCGTTCGCTACGTCCACATCACACTCAACGTCCTCTGAAACGGCCAAAACGACCTGCACGTCCGATTCGTTTACGACCAAGCTCGACATGATAAAATCGTAGTACTGTTGTTGTAGATAATGGAGTGTTCAGATGATGGAGTATTGTGATGACCGCCAGCCCTCTGCCCTGGGCGACACGAGCCCCAACACTGAGGTTAAGGTTAGGTTCCCGTTAAGTCAAGCCAAGACTTCCCACGGGCGTCGACTTTTGGCACTTCCCACGCATTCTTGGATCGCAAACCTGTCCCCTCCGGGTCCAGGAATAATGCAAAGTCATGCGCCCTCAATTGCACCCGGGCTCTACCACCAGCGAGGGTGAGGTCGACCACGAAAACATTTAAGGATGTCAACGGTAATGATCAAGTTCGCTATTTGATGGAATTGATACTAATTCTGCTCGTCACAAACAATGCAAAGTCATGCACCCTCAGCCCCAGAAATCAGCCCCTGGCAGGGTCGAGTACAAGAAAATTGAGGACAACATCAAGGATCGGACTCGCATCTGGAGGGAAGCTTTTCAAGACAGTCTTGTCGAGGACTTGTATCCCATCCTTCTTATGATCATCGTGGGACAGTCGGCGGGGAAGTTAGGTTCAAACCACAGTGACCACAGAAATGTAACAGAGCTCCTCGAGAACAGGATGGCCAATTTCTTGCGTACGGCGAAATCAGGAAGTGACTGGAGTTAAGCTGAACTACATGCGTACAACATCGTTGTCAAATTGCAGGACGCAGCCATCTTTTTTGGCGTAAACCCTCTACCACATTCGGCTGTCGCTGCCGAACTCCTGGACAATGTTGCCGCCAACCATATGGTAGACGAGGCGAATTACAAACTACACTACATGGATTTGGCAACGCATCCTGTCCCCTCAGAGGAATCTGCAGCGGACGATTTCGCCGTCCATTTGTTCACGTTATTGGGCTACGTGCCACGAGCCAGGATGGTGCGCACACGCGCAAACATTCCCCTCTCCGTTTGTGGACAGGAATATCATGCAAAAACCGACGTTTGTATCGTGGATTGAGATGATTTCTGCTCCTTGTTCAGGAGGACAAGCAACACATGGAGCCAAAGGATCCGGAGCCGCAGCTGATAGCCGATGCGATCGCCGCCTTTCAGACAAACAACTACAGGCGGACGCGTATTCTTGGACAGGATCCTATTGCGCACAAGGTGATGCCAGGAATTACCTTGAAAGGGACCTCGCCCATTTTCTACAAGATTCCCATCACCGCCCAACTCGCTCAAAGCGTTGCACTTGACATGTATCCTGCTACACCCACTGTCGTTCATGCACGCCTCCCTGCATTGGCTCGTCCAGCTCGCCGTCTGAGTGAGGGCATGAAACCTCTTGATAACAGAGCAACCATTCTCGCCTGTTACGAAGCATTCAAGAGGTTTATGCAGTAGTAAGCACCTCATGCATGATTTCCTGTGTTGGACTGAAATCAATGGTAGTCTCAGGTTCAAGCAGGTGGATGGTGCGGGTGTTGTCTCGGAAGCAGAAAAGTGGCAGAGTATCATTAGTGAGATTCTGACGTTTTTGTCTTTGCTTTATGTACATGGCCGTTACATTTCGTTCCCTTCATCTTATCACCCTTAGCGGGAAAGTTCGGCCAACTAGAAGAGGTGTTCTCGAGACCCGGAACGTGGAAACACTAAGGGTAAATTTTACAGTTTGGGTGGAGTGCGGGAGGTTTCTGCAGCCTGAGCTCCGAGTTTACACTTGTGCATGGCTAAATACTCTCCACCTCTCGCCGAGCAACCACTCACGAAGGCATTGGGCATGCGGTTAGAGATTGTTGTCGTGCTCGCTCCTGTCACCCTCCTAGAACCTTCCTCCGTGTGTCGTACAGTTCTGTAATTGCCGGATAACCTCTTGGTAGCTTGCTTCAAGTCTCAGACCGTGGTCAAGACTTTCATACGCCTTCAAAAATGAGCAGTTTTCATAGTATCAATACCGTTACAGTTGAGATTGGTCTTGGTGACACAACATGCACAGTGATACTTGCTGTATCAACAAGACTATCCAACTGTGCAACAGAGTTGCCATCTCGTCGACGAGTGTCCTGAAAAATGGAGTGGGTGCTACAAGGATATCTCGGATGAACATCGGTCTCCTCTGATCATGATAAGCGTTCGTTCACATCGGGCCAGTCGGTCGACCTGTGAGGCTGTGTTGCCGATAAGATGACGATGGCACGGGAAACATTCGCGAGTATTGGACAAAAGAAAGCTGCTGACAGTGTCACCTTGTACGAACTTTTGTACGTCGACTTTGCTATTGCTATTGCGCCGACGACGGCTCCAAGTTGGATGAAACTGTTTGTATTTCGTTTGCCTCTATCAGTGATAACTTGAAACGCCAACCCCAGGAAGATCTGACTGTGGTCATCGACTGGTGATATCACGTACTTTGCGCTCTATCACGATTCACATGCACAATTGACGGTATTATCCATATTTTCCGAACCCGAAAACACAGGCCAAGGTGAATTTCTTAATCCGCAAGTCCTTCAACGGCAGATTCGACTTTGAGGACACATCTTCGATATTTCTCAGATACGATTTATTGGCTCCTCCTTCTGAGGGATGTGACACACTTGTCGTCATTGTAGTTACTTCAGCAACCTCATTCTAGGAGCAGTATCGCCTCACCTCCGTCGTTGGTGACCGCGTTTCACTCCATCGTAACTTGCATCTATCATGTCGAAAAAAAGCGACATACTTGCACGGTCACAACGAGTCTGTCCATTTGCTCCCATTCCTGGCGGACAACCAAGAACTCTGCCGCCTACCTTATCGAATATTTCTAGCCGATCATGCACGTCCTTGGCGTTGGGTATGGGCCTGGAACTATCACGGCCTCGTTTGCGCATCTCGTCCCACATGGACACGTAACTGGGATCGACCATGTCCCAGTGGACTCGGACGTGCTCGAAAAGACGCACCAGCATGCTGCCGAACAAGGAGTGACTCATCAACATCACCTTTGCGCACGAGGATATTTACAGCTTAGAGGGGATCCCCGACGGCGCGTACGGTGTCATCTACTGCCATCAGGTGCTCCAGCACGTCAGAATCCCCGTAAAGGCTTTGAAAAAGATGTAGAGGGTAGCCAAGCCAGGTGGACTCGTCGCCGCTCGAGAGTCAAATGTCGTTTGCACGGTACCCAGAGGCGGAGACGATGGATCAAGGTCCATGTCTATGAAGGGGTCGCACGTGTGAATCGTACATAGGACACAGCTGTGTTTGAGAGATGCGATGTATATATAGTACGGCGTGGTTTGGTATGCGGGCAGACTGCATTGTAAATTCGACGTTTCCTACGCACGCACTTGAAAAAAGGGCTCGCTGATCGCAGAAGCCGCAGAGGATGGCAAATAATTGGTGACGAGGAGGATGGTTCGCGCTGTTGCACGGAACTCGTTTATTATCTTATTTTCTTCCAATGGTAAATCACGTGACCACATCACGCTCAAGACGCGTGCACAATGGACATCTTATTTCACATTACGCTTCTACCACCAACACCACCTCATGCGTGTACTCTCATCCCCTTCCGACGTTCTAGCACTTGCGCCACTACGAAATGAACCCAAAAAATTAGATTCAATAGTAAACGAAAGAGCAGAGACTACTGGCGCTAGAAGTCCCAACGTCACTGTGCCATCCACAATACCGACTGTGGTGCTCGACACCGATGCCGTGAGCGATAACATGGCAGCCAGACTCTGCATCAGCTTTCTAGGTCACGTCTTATTTCTCAAGAACCAAGTTCCATTGTCAGTGCGGTCTTTTGTTTTCCTACCGGCCTCTGCGTAGTGACGTTTGATCGATAGTCCCGTAGTCCAGCTAGCCAGAATGCCGACAAGTGATGTGAGTAAATTTCGCCACTAAAACATCAACCCGTGTGGATCTAAGCTACCCCTAGAACACGACCCGTGCTTCTAAGAAACGTCATGAACTATTGAACTCGTTTGACACCCTTGCTTCGCATCTGTACACGACATTTATTGCCCTCTCTACTGCGCTTGCGCTTCGAGGTTCTCCTGAAAAAGTGCAAACGGGGACAGAACCAGCTCTATGTCATCATCGGAAACACGGGGTAGCGAGAGCGTTCTTTGCTGTTGCGCTCGGTCCAACTGTAGGGACCGCCAAATCACGCGTAATTGTGGGCATCGACGGACTGGAAACGAGGGTGTGGGGATTTCGGGAAGACGACAACTCCGAAAAAGCCATACGAACCCCCGGTGTGTCAGAAGAAGGCGACAACAATGCTGGGGAGAGTGCAAGTGACACAGATGACGAAGAGGAACAAAGCGAAGATGAAGAAAGCGGAGGCAGCGGTGAGGAAGAGGGCGAGGACGTTTCTGGGTCCGATGATGATGCATCGCCACCGTTATCCCGAAGTCCGTCTCCGACGCTTTCGTCTGACTCTGACTCTCCTCCATCGACGTCACCACCGAACCCCCTGCTACGAGCTGAGGATCCGGAAACTGTACGAGCTGCAGAGCGCTTGCTGTCACGTACGCTCGCAAGTGCATGCGCAGAGGACGATGGACAAGGGTTAGCTTCTGAGATGGGTACGCCGATGCCATACCAATGTCACCATCGTTTCTCTTTTAACTGCCTGCCAGCTCCAACGCAAATACATGTCTTACTCAGGGCACCGCGGCGATTTAATCATCCTTCCTGGATACCGCGCCAGAACCTGTGCACTTCTTTGGAGAGTTATCTCGCAGATTTTCTGGTGGAGTCAGGGCAGAAACCAGCCTCCTGTGATACCACCACCACCAAGAAACGAACAAAAGCGAGCAAGGTACAGGGTGTATGGGTTAAATCTCATGGAAACAGTGCACGGATCGAGGGTTCTGAGGAAGACTTGGCTGAAGAGGACGAGTTGATATGGTGGAGTTGGGATGGAAAGTTGGTTGGGTTTGCAGATTGGTGACCGAACTTGAGCATTTATGAGGCTCGGTGTAACGTTAGAAGGGATTATAATCAACGCAGTCAGCTTGCATGGAGTGTGTTCGCAGAGAATCTAAATTCAGACTCCGGCTGACGGCTGACGCTGACTTCCCGTCTCGCTTCTTCCTGAAAATTCGCTACACTGTTCTGCAACGGTCAGGAGCATATCGGACGATAACTCAACGCCGTTTAAATGTAAACGTTCCGGTTGCAAACAGCGCGAACTGCCCCAGAATTCTAACCCCGGTGAGGGCGACTACCAGAAGAACACCAACATCAGTGGTAAGATCAGCTTCACCACTTGAGGGAACTAATATTAAATAATTCTACTCGTTGCAAATGATGCACAGTCATGGACCCTCAATTGCACCAGGGCTCTACCACCGATGAGGGTGAGGTCGACCATGAAAACATTAAAGACAACATCAACAGTAATGATCATGTTCACTACTTGAGGGAATTGATACTAATTCTGCTTGTCACAAACAATGCAAAGTCATGCACCCTCAGCCCCAGAGCTCTGCCCACGGCAAGGTTGACTACAAGAAAATCAACAACCACATCAATGATAGGGTTCACTAATGGAGGGAAGTTATTCAAGGCGATCTTTGCAACAATTTTTATAAAGATCTTCTTGTGATCATTGTGGAACAGTCAGCGGGGAAATTAGATTTGTGCTATGGTAACCTGCAAGATGTGATAGAGCTTCTCAATAACAGGCAGGGTCTCAAGCAGAAACTTCTAATGGCTTGGAGGTCTGAGTCGTTTAGAGATATATTGGATTTGGGCAAGTGATTCAGTCGATTGACCACACCTATGACATATGGTTAATCCTTCCAGACTATCTTCAATCTGCATTGACCTCTGGGCCTTGGAACATTGCTCAAGAACAGGAGCACACAGAGAGAGTACTGCAAGGTAAGTTTTTGTTAGCTATCAAACGTTGCTGGCACACCAAATTCTTCCCTATAGCAGTTCAGATGGCATGGAAGCTACCTTATCAAGGAACATATCATAAGCTTCTTTTCCAAAATATCAATAATATGTTCAAACCCCAGCCATACCTAAATATCTGCTCCATCATCCAGAGCTCTGATATGGGAAAGTCATGAATGGTCCATGAGCAGTCAAATTTGGTTTTCACTCTCCCTATTAATATTTGGATCAAGAAGAAGATAAGTATGTCTTGGTTCTGTGCAACCTCCTCCATCTCCTGCTGATTCGAGTTCAGACATTGCATATCCACCACCAGACAAATCATTGCATGACTATCTGGTGCAGAAACCTGATGATGTGGATGAATGCAAGAGGTGTTATGTGGTGTTTTTCTCGTCGCTGTTTACTCATACCGCCAAAGAACTTATGGAGTTCAAAAACCAACAATGCAGGCCCCAAGAGGAGTTTGCCAGGATGTGGCGCGAGCACATGAGTGATGAGACATACCATGACAGCTTCTATGCGGAAGTCGTGAAAACGTGCAATATACATTTAACTGATTTACTGTATGCCAGGCTAAACATAGGAGACATGCTCCCTCCTTCCAGTCAGTTTCCATGAAACCCGAGTCACACCTTGTACCCCAAGCACAATCAACCCTCGATACTCTGATCCGTTCATTGAATGCCCTCTGTGAGATCACCAGCCAGGTCAAGATTGTCATCTACATTGATGAGGCCCATGAATTGAGTGGACAGTACTCATCCAAGGGAAAACAGCTCACACAGCTTGATATTCTGAACTCTGTACTCGTTGAGTTTTGCGAATGGCCCTTGTTTTGCATCTATCTTTCTACACAGTTTTTGCTGAGCTTCCTTGCACATCCTGGTGCAGTCGCTCCTTCTTAGCATGTTCATGAACAAGCTGATGCACTGTTGGCTCCCATTACTGAGATGCCCTTCAACTGTGCACCCAACTTCAAGATACACCCACATGTTTTACATGTAAGCAATCTCTCAGAGATTAATTATTTGGCAAAGTGGGGACATCCACTGTAGATTTCTTCATGCATTGAACTTCATCTCTCACTCATGTTGTCCAGTTGGTGGACCATGCTTAACGATCAAATCTCTGCCAAGGGTAGGAAAGCACTTAAACACACATTCATCAACTTTGCATGAATGAAGCTATTATGTCAGCAGAATATTTATGTCCCACACAACACAATTACACCAATTGCACAGCTTGCGGTCCTGGATGTGCTACTCGCACTCGACATTGAGCTGAGTTGCTCACAGATATTGCAAGAGGACATAATAAAGAGCCACATGCATATCGCTTACTCTGCACCACAACACCACGAGTACTCTTGATCAGGTTATTCCTCTGAATCTCTCCTTGCCAAAGCAGCTCTCCAGCAGATACATGAATTCCAGCAGCATGTCAAGCCTACTAGAAGTATCAATGTCATGTTGAAATTATTAAGTCCGCATTAGATGCCACATTGATAGATCTTGGTTAGCATGGCGAGGTTGTAATGTGGTTACTCCTCATGCACACATACATGGATGGTGTGCTGGATGGCTGCCCTTCCCTGGTGATAAACTTCAGCTGAGGATGCAAGCTCATCATGTTCATCTAGCACCTCTTTAGCTCGACCGCAGCTAAGCAGATATTGAAGAGTAAACCCTGTAACATAATCCAAAACATCACCTTCCACTCTGCATTCAAACTATCTCTAGTTCAATTTACCCACTTTGTCAAGGTTGTAGACACAAGTGTGCTGACCACAGAGGCACTCTTTGCTGCATTTGTCAGGAGGATGGCCTTTATTTTCTATGAGACACAGGATTGCGTGGACTTTGTGATCCCTGTCTTACTTGATGAGACCTCTACTCTCCAGGAATCCACCATGACTGCGATTTTGGTGCAGGTCAAACAATGTCTCACCGGACATGGCCCAATGGTGTATGCTTTTAGTCAAGAGCAAGTCGATCTCTTTCCAAAGGCAGGGAGATGACAGATCACTGGATCGCCCATACATCACATTGATTTCAGAGCTTGGTGCAAAGCCAAGGGGAAGTCCTCCAATGCCAATGAGCATAGCTGTCTCATCGCAGCCAGAGGTGCAACACTACCTCCATGACACCCATCCATGCTTCAGTGTCACTGCTTATAGCTGTTCCAATACTCTGTATAGAGTCATCAACAAGGAGCAGAACACCGCTTACATCCACCTCTTGGCTACCCATGGCTTACTGGAAGAACATCCTCACGAAGATCGTGGCTCACATTCTGCTGTAATGAAGCTCAAGCCTTTTTTGCAAGGTGGTGAAGATTCATACCACTGGATCAACAGTTGGCTAGCAGTCAATGAGCCTGCATCAGTAAAATTACACATGTCTTAATCTGGCTTATTTTAGGTAATTCTGCTTGTCAAATTGCAAAATATATTCAATACCATAAAATAAGAAAATTGATATAAAAATAATAAATGTGTTCCAGAACATAAGAAACATCAACTACAATCAAACTATTTTACTTTTCAACAAAATGAAGCTTAGAATTTGTTTCTGTGTCAGATTTGGAAATGTTGTGCAAGTCAATAAGCTGAATAAGACAGATTAAAGATGCATGTAATTTTACTGATGTGGTTGAAACGACAAACTTCACTTGATTGTTGTTCAAATGCCCCCAGTTCCACTTTGATGATTGTTTATTGTCTTGCCTCCCGTGTACTTACCATCGATGACTCTTTTCTGTGCTTCATGTGTGTTTGGTAGCCTTGCGTATGCATTCTTTAACACTTCGGCACTTACTGCGCCACTCAGCACTTACTTAGACGCACTGGCAGTACAATTTTACAGTAATTTGTAATACAACCTACAACTTATGTAACTTACAAGTCCGGAGGGCCAGCACATCTCGACTACATTGGTTGCCAGTGCGTGATGGCAAAATACTTCATCCACCTGAGCATCTTCGAAGTTCGAATGCTGCACTTTGGCACTCTCGTGTTGCTTGTCTTTCGATGATACTTAACTCTAATATTCCCTGGGAAACCAAGGTCCACATCGACTCGGCATTGGCGTGCCCCACACTCGGCCGTTGACCACGTGTCGATCCTTCGTCCATCGGTTTGGCAACAATACCTGTGGGTATCAGCTGTGCTTCAGACTCATCGTAGACTTCATGTTGGCTCGACAGCCTGAGGACGAACGACCAACACATGACAGGACAATCATCGAAACTCAAGAGTGGGCTAACGGGACCATGTTGCCCTCTTTCAAAGAGCAGCCCGAACATGTAATGCGCCACCTGCAGGGCAAGATGTTCCACCCGGATCACATGCAGTGCCAGGTTGTTCGGCTCCCAAGGTTCTACCAGCACCTACCCGTTTTGCGCTCCCCGTGACGCTAATCCCTCCTGGAATTTTACATGATTTACGGGATCGAGTTGACGCCCATTCCCCTTTCTGCGCAAGGAATTTTTCACCTTGCAAAAGCCTGCAAGCTTTGGAGAGCGATGGAATCCGATCCCCGCCTCTGGACATCCATGCAGTTTTTCCCGACACACACCAAAGTCGCGAGGAAGACGTGCCGATGGTCAAACCCCTGCTAGACCTTCACCTGAAACGGTCGGGCACACTGCCGATCTCACTCACATTCACCGATCATCGCATATACCACTCAACCACGGAAGATCTTATCTCTTTACTTGTTGATCGCTTCCGAACGCACGCACGCCGTTGGAAGCGTATCTCGCTTCGGCTATCGTGTGGTTACTTTTCCCTCCTCTTCACCTTTACGCCGTGTGACTTATCCTCTCTCAACGCCAGCGGCGAATCAGAATCGGCGATGTGCTCGCACAGCGCATCGTTACCACGCTTCGCCTGAATTTGGAGTCCGCTACGAAACTCAAGTCGTTTACCTATAGCAGACCTGGGCGTTCAGTGGACGATGAAATTACTGTAAACTCCATTGGGAAAACCTGGTAGAGGTGTCGTTTGAATTTTCCCCACCTGATGGGGTGAGCTCTACGTTATCTCGGCAATTCAGGCGCCTCGCCCAGTGTCAAAACATAACCACTTGCTCCTTGGGCATCGATCGGCCTTCCTGGCTAGGTCTAAACGGTGACCAAACCATCACTGTAGCTTATCTTTTAAGCGCTCCGCGTCCGTCGACTCTCCTCCAACTCTCACGCACGCACCGCGATTGACCCTCTCATCCTACGCAATTCCCAAACACTCGAAGTCGACGCATCCTTCCTCGTTGGCTTGCACGAGCGATGGCACGTCGACCGGTTTTTAAACCTATTTGCACTCTCCGGGCGTGCCCTCCACCATCTCTCTATCCAAGACGTCGATTTCTCAAACGACGAGTTTGTGCACTGTGACGCCGCTGTCTCGCACTCTCACACGAGTTCACATCGTTTCGTTTCATCCCTTGTCCGCGATCACAGAATATAGGTGATGTCATTCGCAAGTTGGATCATCTCTCACGGCGAGCGATCAGATTCGGACCGAGGGGCATAGACAGGGACGTGTGGCGAATTCTGGTCCGCTCATACCGCGCCTACACGAGATCACGTTGGCCAGCTCGACAGAGGGGTCTTTGAATGAGATGTTTCGTTCGCGTGTAGATGCCCTGCTGCGGTAGCCGCTCTCCGACGGCGCGGAGGTAATATTTTTTGATGCGTCGCATGGTACGAATGTGGATTATGTTGGCGTTCCGGGAGCTCGGCTGGGGAGATTCCGAACGGACCTCGCACGGTGGGTGTCTGAGCACGAGAACGGGAATGGGCAAGAGGGCGAGGACAACTTGGTGTATCGCTATCTAATACCTATCACATGGCACAGACTGTACATTACATACTTACAACCGTCAATGTTATTTAGAGTTTCCACGGTTTCGTCGGAAAGGCGGGCTTCTCAGCAATGGTATACTCATTTTACCACGGACCGGTGAGAAGGGATCTTTGTTGATACCTGTAGTTAGGTCCTGCCAGTGAAACGGGCTACTTTTTCGGTAGGCCACGAGGGTGATCACTGAAATGTCGGTTAAAAGTGGCCGTCGACGTGGAAGGGAGCGGCTTGGCTTCGGATACGTGTGCACCACATGCCAGTCATTGGTCAAGCTTCAAGTGTAATGCATTTCCAGTCGTATCTGACTTGTAAATTGTAACGTCAAATCTCGGCTAATTTTAATGCGACTGTACGGGTCGTACGAGGTTATATGTACTAATTGGACGGACGACGTCAAGGCACCAATTTCAATGGGGAAAAAGAGAGAGAGAGAACCTATTATTAAACCTGATAATGGCTGGACCTGTCCGACTGGGGGAACAAGGTGGTGCCGTGAGTAAGCATCCATGCAGTGATTACCCTGCGAAACCTCCGAGAGCGGGGAAACGTACGTCAAACGGGTCATTTAAAACCTCGCACCGGCTGTGAATGCTAACGACCTTCGTGTAACAGGCTGAGCGACTCATCATGTTGTCCACCGAGTCCTACTCAACGGTGAATGCATCCCCGCATGATCGCAGTGTTGTACGGGATCGCGCGGTGAGTTCTCCGCTTCTGTGTCCGTTCTGAAAATGTGTATTCAAGTTTTGAGTTCCGTCGGTTCTTCTAGTGTCTCTCACAACGTGCTCACGCAAGTGACTGTGATTGTGGTCGCCAGGACACATGTTCCCACCTCGCACATCTGCTGCGCTCACCAGAGCATCATGGCAACGATGCCCATAACCAACCCCCACCTATCGTCAAAGAGGTTGTACGTGTCAAAAGGGCATCGCAAAGCCAACGAAGGTGTACAGTACATCGCATACCACCCGAGATACTCGGTATCATTTTTGAAAACTGTCTCGACGAGCAAGCACCATCTCGTCCGGTGCTCTCTGAATCCCCGCTCCTTTTCGGCCGTGTCTGCAGTTACTGGCGCTCCGTAGCCCAGAGCACCCCTCGGCTCTGGACCTCTTTATCCCTGAGATTCCTCGAAACCAACGTCAATCGCTCGCGTGACGGAATCAAAGTTGCCACCGCCGTCGGAACATGGCTTCACCAATCCTATCCCGTCCCGCTCTCCATTACCTTCACCGACAACCGCATCTTTCAAACAGATACTGAAGACGTCGTCATCTGGTTGCTATCCTGCATCCGCATGCATGCACCCCGATGGAAAGCCATCCATCTCAAGTTCTCCTCGGATTACTTTACCCGACTCGCTGTGCTCTCATCGTGCGCCTTTACCTCCCTCGCTTCGTTTTCTGTGCACATCGACCACATGGGCTGGCGTGGCGGTCTCCTCTCGCTTCGCCTCGATCTCGCCCAGGCGAATCGACTTACCTCGCTGGCGTATACAGGGCCAGACCATGTCACGCGGGAAGATATCCTTGTCGACTGGGCACGTCTCACATCAGTCGCGTTCTCGTACGACCTACATGAAGCGGGAGGCGGGAGTGCCACTCTCCCGCGTCATTTCTCGACCTTGGCACTGTGCCAAAACCTCACGGAGCTCTCAATCGGGTTGAGCATCACACTAGCGCAGCATTTACATCAGCTGGATGCGATGACTCAGGGGCAGACGATGATCCCGATGATCGAGTTACCGAAGTTGCATACGCTCCGCGTACGACGGCTGAGTCGGAGCGCGCGCGCGTGCGCACTCGTCGATGCATTGCGACTTCCACAGCTCTCGACGCTGGAGATTGATAGTGCAGTCCTCAACGGCTGGGATGACCCTCATATACCGTTAACGCACCCAGACTTACACCCGCCCTCACTCCTGCATATGCATATTATGCAAACACAAACCCACTGGTGGCATGCCCACCATTTCTCTGCCCTCCTTGATCGATCCGCATGCCACCTCCACACGCTTCACATCCGCGATGTCGACATGTCCCCTTCGGAGCTTGCACGTTTGCTCACGTCCCCTAGTACCTCGCCCACGTTGTCCACGTTCACATTCGAGCCTTGTCTGAGGGTGTATCCCATCTCGTATGTGCTTGCACATTTCATCCCCTTGCCCGGTTCCGAGTCTACACCCGCACCGAGTCCAAGTCCCAAGTCCAAGTCCGAGTCCGTGTCCCACACCTGTCCCAGGGGCCTACTCACCTTCTTTCCCCTCCCTCACCCAACTCCGTCTCGGCTGTGCCCATGAAACCCACCTCGACTCACTGGCAGACATTATCGAGTCCCGGACGGGAGACCGCGCAATGCGAGCGGGTGTTCGTCCGCTTGCCGTGTTTGAACTCGTCTTTTACGACTTTGTATACAGTCTCGGTCAGGGACGGCAAACTTGGCGCAAGGTGTGTTTCGACGCGTTCAGAGAACGGGTGTTGAAGTGTGCGCGTGAGGGCGGGGTGGATGTAGACATAAGGGTAGAGAGGCCCTATGAGCCGGTGTATCTCTCGGTGCCTTGACAAGCGAGAATCGCCCCGCTGCGTCGCGTCGCGCTTGGTCTGAGGTTGAACAATAATGTCTTTACGCTTTTCGATCACTCTTTTGACGCTCGCATCTTGCATACATTTGTAACATATCTTTTTGACTGCCAGCTCAAGCGCTCACGCGCACGCATGAACTTGCATGCTAAAGATGAAGTCAATATTCGCATATGTCCCTCGCCCTATAGCACATGTGCATGTGATCATCCGACGCCTTTCAAGTGCCCCTGAAATTGTAAACCGTCATGATTGTTAAGACATCCGGGTCCAGACTTGACAGCTTCGGTTGACGAAACCGCCGTTTTGTGGGGGAAACAAGGTGAGCCATTGCCAGCAGCAAGGTCGGAGGCAAGTTCAAACCTGCAAAGCAGTAGCACTACACAAAGTTTGAAGCTGCTTCGCCGGCAAGGAGCATTTCCCGTACATTTCGACGTGACACCAACACGACTCGTCTCACAAACATAGACTGATCGTCTGCCCCTCATACACTCCGCCTCCACCTCCACATAGACCAATACGTCTGTCTGCAACTTGAGTTACACCTCCCCCGGATCGTCTCTATACAACACGAATGCAAGGTATTTCGGCTTCTCGATATACGGCACGTATACACATTCACATCCTGGTCCGCGTCCCAAATCGCGCTGGTAGTCGAGGATGGCCAAGGCGTATTGTCGATCTGGCAAGTTTAGGAACGTGAAGTGGTCGATGAGCATGACTGGACCACGGGCCACGAACGCTGAGGGGTTCGAAAATGCCGTTCGGGCCTGTGAAATGAAACCAAAAGTATCGGGTGTGGTCGCTGAGTTGGTGCTCTTCATCGTTGTCTAGGAACTGATGTCGAGGTCGTCGTTTTTCGAGTCGGCCGAGGATGAACGTGAACATGTGTCCGTGGTGCAATGACGATGTGGTCGTGTTCACTGCTTTGCACGTCTTGGTCGCTATGCTCCTCCAAGTCTGTCTCCCGATCTTGTCTTTCTCCAGCATCCGGGCTTGAGCCTGTCTCCCTCTTCTTGCAATCGTCAGGTGCCCTCTGTACACTGTATCAGAGCAAGCAACACTTCTATTTACAAACCCCTGTGAGTTAGTATCATAGATGGATCCCCAAAACTATTGGGAATTGAAACATCAGCCAAAGCTTCCCTTGCAGCCAAATATCCCTCTATCAATGCCAGGAGGGCAGCACTATACTGCGACGAAGGCCCAGTCCAAACAAATAGTTCATGCCCCTGAACATGCTGCAACAACGCCTCCATCAACTTCTGAAACGCAAATTTCCCTTCCCATACTGCACTGGCATGTGGATTCCAAAGATCCCCACGAGCGCATATGCCACTTCTTCGATGTGTGTCGTGCATTGGCCTGTGGCCCAGGACAGGCGTTGCACCACGTCAAAGGTGCCTGGGCTGAAGTAGCTGAGTCAGCTCGAGGGAATATGTGTCACCGCCAGAATCGCCCGCCAGACAGGATTTTCCTCCTCTGGCACCCCGTCGTTTCGCCTGTCTTTGTCATTCCTCTCCTTCATAAACGCCCTCCACTCCAGTATAAAATTTGATGTTCTCTGGTGCAAACAATTCTTGGAGAGTCCATCCTCGCGTGAACCATTCGTCAGAACATGGCACAGATGGATTCATCGAGTTTGGCTGTCTTTGTGGATGCAGCAGGTATCAGACCAGGCAAAGCAGCAGTGGAACGAGCAGGCTTTTGAGCAGAAGAGATGGAGTTTATGGAGGCCGGTGTGGGTGGAGATGTCGGGGACGTGGGTGGCAAGTGTTTGGGTGAGTGTGGTCTGGTGGGAGGGTGATTAAATTGATGCAGAAAGTGGTCGTGGGTGGGCATGGACATGCAACACGCGAGCAGGCAAGGGACATAGCTCACCATCTTGGATCAGCGCGTCGGCAAACCTGCAGACCATAGGCATATCGTGAAACGTAGGTTCACCATCTGCGAGCCATCGATGCGAAAATATAGCATGTTTGACGAACTTGAAGATGGTGTGTCACATCACGCTGCGACGCGTTTTGGCGCAACGGGTGTTTTTGGAGATGGACGGTGAGAATGGGACGATAGTATCGAGCGACGTCGGACCTGGATACCAAGTGGAGGGTGTGGAAATCGATGAGGTGGATTGGGATTTGGTTAGCGATGAATTCGGTGAGGGTATCGGACCAGATTTTGGGTAACATTACGGTAAATTGACCCTCGATCTTGTGGGTAGACATTGAACTACTCATCCATCAATCTGGTCGACCCGGGTGAAGTAGATGAGAAGCCGACAATCGTGAGTTCGACTTGTAGCTCTCGATATGGCAGTGGCCGACAATCGTGGTTTGGCCAACCTTGCCGAATGAAAGGATATACTGCTACCGAAGACTTGACTAATCACTGGTTCCCAAAGACAGTCTGCTTTCAACTTGGTGCATTTATGAACAGACTCGAATGTATACATCTGTCTTGGTAAAGTAATTATCTGGAGGCTGGGTGAAATAAAACTTATCGACAAGAGTGACATTAGGTCACTATTTTACCGTCAGATAACGGTCTGCGAGATACACATGTCAATAATTGGAGAGAATTATGCCAGATACACGTACTCAAACTGAAAACTAAACTGGTCTGACTGTATGACCTTTCGCAGCAAACACAGCAAGTCCATCTCCATCGGCAAGTTCGTTGTGAGTACGGCTGATACGCCAAAAGGCGATTTGAACACCGTATGTCTGTGCGTAGCGCTCAACAGCCGCATCGAGTCTCTGAAAGAGATCGAGATTCTTGGGTCTCTTTCCTGATGAGTTGCGCCATCTGTTGCTCTGTTCGGGGAGATGAGACGGGAATGGTGGACGTGAACAAGTGTGGCTCACCTTCCAAGTAGGAACCCACTCGGTCGTGCCCAACAGGACATACTCCGAGTCAGACGTGATGACCCAAGTAACCTTGTCACCCGCGTCCCTGTGCATTTCTGTAGGCTTACCAGGCTCGTCCTTCGAATAGTCTTCGGATTCGGCTAACTTGCGGATACCTTGCAGCGCAGCAAGGAGCTCTGCACGCTGAGAGGTACGGACAGAAGAAGGATTGATGTCGTCGTCGATGGGGATGGCCCAATGCATCGTCATCAGGTCACTCCCAATCGCGATCCCAATACCAGCCGTCGCCCCGTCTTGACCATTACCCAAACACGCGCCATCGACGAACGCGATTTTGTAACAATGACACGGTCTGGGAGGCGATTCGTCATCGTCACCTAAAAGGGAACGATACGGACGGCGAGCGGCTGCCAAGCGCTGTCTCTCGGTGCAAGCACAACAATAAGCTAAGAAGCGGCCGCAGTGCCAACAGTCAAGAAGGAGATCTTCTGTGGGGATGCTTTGCGCGGTTTCACAAAAGACGAGACGGTGCGCGACGACATCTTGACAACGTCCTGGGTCGTTGAGGGCACGACGAAGAGCAAGCATGAAGATGATGGTTCAAGTCGAGGGTCAGGCGTCGCGACGCGGTCGAGCCTGGGTGGCTGTTGCAGGTGACACCTTGCGGTGGTGAACGAGGGTATATGAAGACCAAAGCGGGCTGGTGCTCGACGGACAAGGGACGAGGCGAGTCGGTTCCGAATAACCGGCTATCTTATCAAAGTTTGACTGCAAAAAGAATGAGCGGTTTGCGAGAGTCTAGTCCGTCTGGTTTATCCGATCACGTCCCTTGTTGGTCAGTTCGCAAGTGACAAACTGAATGTTGGTACAGCTTGGCCTTATCCAAGTGAATGTCTGGTTTTTCCGGTCCAAACGGCAAGGACATGGTTGCGCATACCGGGACACAGCTCATTGCCTCTTGCCAGTGATGCTGCCGCGTTGACTCGCATGAACCATATATCAATATGAAAGTGGAACTAGATACTTCTAGTCCATTAGCAACATGTTTAATGCGGTCCAATGACTGGGTAGTGCTAGTGAAATTCGATCATCAAATATTCGAGTGAATAACCTGAACTCAGAGAACGGAGCTCGTTTTATAATAGCGTCTGTTGACAACGACACATCGTTCAGGATTATGCGGGGACGCAATCGCACTGTAAGGAAAATAACGTTAGTGAGAGAGAAACGAGCTGGATCTACATACACTTGCAGGTTTTCCTCGAGTGTCTGGCCCCTCGCAGCAATCCCAGCCAATGCGTCTGCAATCGTATTGTATTCGCGACTAATACGCCAAAATGCGATCTGAACATCGTATACACGCTCGTACTGCTCAACAGTGGCGTCGAGGATTCGGAAAAGGTCAAGATTCTTTGGTTTCCTTTTGGACGAGGTGCGCCACCCGTTGTTCTTATCGGAATTAGATGGGAATGGCGGACTTGAACAACAAAGCTTGCTCACCTTCCAAACAGGGAGCCATTCGGTCATGCCAGATACGACATACTCGGAGTCAGATGCAATGACCCAAGCATCTGTCAAGTTTTGCTGGAAACTGGGCGTGCACTTGTTCGCCGCAGCAGCTTCATACTCACCCAGTTTACGTATGCCATTAATGGCGGCAAGTAGCTCTGCACGCTGGGAGGTACGGACGGGGGAGGGATCGATGAGGTCATCGATGGGGATGGCCGACTGCATGGTCAAAGATTTTGCACCAATGGCGACACCGATGCCAGCAGTGGCACCATCCTGGCCATTACCGAGATACGCACCATCTACAAAAGCCATCTTGTAGTGATGACATGGCTTGTAAAAATCGGGGTCCGTTGAAAAAAATCAATTGCGCACATCTTCTGCACGCCGTCTTTCGGTGCATGAACAGCAATATGCTAGAAAGCGACGACAGCTCTCGCATTCGAGGATGCGTTCGTCTGTGGGCATGGTTAGGGTACCTTCGCAGAAAATGAGACGGTGTCCGACGACATTTTGACAACGTTCTGGGTCGTTGAGGACTCGCAGAATCGTTTGTCGCTGAACGGACATGGTTGTTGTGTCCAAGACATATATTCTACTGGACGGCCCTGTCTATAGACGTGATGGCAACCGTAAAAGGCGAGCAGTAGCGGGGTGACTCGATTGATTACCAAATCGGGCGAGGGTGAGCGAAGCGGTCCTCCTCGCTCCTGTTTCTTGAACCCGCACAGCAACGACCCAAACCAACCGTTTCCACAGGTGTTCTTGCATTCACTTACAAGTTCACCATCTTCTTCCTTATCCTTATCCTACAAAGGACGAGGATTCCCTAGTACTCTAGTTCAAGCCTGATCCCATTAATGCCATCGAGCAACAACCCCAATGTTCACCGCCAAGCCACTCCGGATTCCCCTCCCTACTTTCGTCCATTGTTACAGCTTGATAATTCTCCTTCTTGGACTGCAGAACGCCTCACTCTCGCTCATCCCGATAGACCTGGACCATCTGACTCTGCGTCGAACATCCAGCTTCCGAGTCATATTCAACACGTGACCGTAGTGCCCATAGCCGACGACGACGACGACGACGACCCTCCAACCAAACACGAGGGTCATGTCGTCTCCGTCTCCCCACTCCAAGTCGTGTCGCCCTTCCCTCGTTCAGCCTCCAGTGCGTTATCGCTGTCGCCACCCACGTGGCACGGTCATACTAGATCACCCGTCCTAGCTCGGTGAGTGGTCTGCTCACAGACTTGTTTCCCGATAGTAGTCTATGATCCGAAAGCATGTTGTCCCATTCCCATTTGATTGCCTCCACGTTGTCACCCCCTTCCTTCATTCCAGACGCCTGCCCCTTCACTTGCCCTATATATGTACAGGTCTTGCCGCCACACGTGCCCAACAAACACGCCTTGCCTATCCTTCTCCCTCTCAACCATCTTCAACATTGGTGAATTTACTGAACCGTCCTTTCTAGCCAACCGACGATGCTCGAGAACTTTTCTCGTACAGTTCGCAACTACGTTCCGACTTCCATCCCTGTCCCCACTGCCGCGCCTTCTCCACCCCGAGTCTCTAGGCCTGTTTCGTTTGGGAACTTCATGGGTGTCAATCTGGGACATTCACTCTCTCATTCCACGGAACGAGAGTCCTCAGCCGAGTCTCCGTCGGATAGGCGCCGAATGCGCCAATCGCCGAGTCAGCATTTCTCGGGAGTGAAAGCCTCTCTTCTCGACTCACCGGACGCACAAACGGCCATTCTTGGCCCAGAGGACGGGGATGTCGTTCACGGAAACCATCTCTTGACTGAGTACCCTACCGTTGCTGAAGGAGATAACGTTCTATGGTCTCGCTGGGACAGCATACCTCAACCCAATTCGAAACCTCGGTAAGGATTTCCTTCCTATGCTATGATTGGCCATGGACTGCGCTCATCCCTCAGTTTTATAGGCGTGTTCTCTTCCTCGGCTACTCTTATGGGTTCCAGGTGTGGGACTGCACAAATTTAGCTTCTGTCTCGGAGCTGTTGAACCTTTCTGGTCCTACATGGGGGCGCGTTACCTTTGCTGGTGTTCTCCCACCACCTCTTGCAGACGATGGCCAACTCATCAGCCTGAGGCCCCTGATTGGCGTAATGTAAGCTGGTTTAATTATCCGTTTCCCCCTGTTGACGCGGATCACCCTCTAGCTCCAATACACGAAGCCAATCTATAATGCTTATTTATTCATTACGTTCCCACGAAGTGGTCAAGCGGCTTCCATTCCACAATGTATTGTCTTTTGCTTCAAATAGCCTTTTTACTGTTGTTGTGAGTCCCAAAAAGCTTTTTTTTTTTCATCCCGGCGAAGTATTCACGAATCACGTTCCAGAGCACAACCCACCCACCCACTCTTCATGTTCTGTCCTCGGCATCATTAACCATACTACATACTATTTCTTCCTCTGCCATACTTGCTTACGGTCGTACATCAACACATAAACCAAATACCAACAACACTGTATCACTATCAGCCATAGACACGCATGATTTGGACGACGTCTCGACTTCAGACGACCTCGCTCCCATCTATTCCCTATCTCATCGTCTTCTCGCGTTCGCTGCCCAACCACCCCGTTCAGATTCACCACATGGTTCCACCGCACTACAGCCACGCACGGATTCCCGAGCTTCCTCAACCCCGTTTGGTATCTCTCAAGCGGACCTCGGAAATGCCGCGATGAAAGTCGGAGGGTCCGTCTTGAGTGGCGTGAAATCGCTGGGCGGGATGGCTTATAATGCCGCGACCGAGTACGCGAAATCGCGTTCGGGTGTGTCGCCTGCAACGCCACGCACACGCGAAGACTCGACGCGGCGTCTTCTCTCCACACAGGGGGACCAGCCGGCCTCCGTGATGCGCGGAGTGAGCAATCTCTTCTTTTCGCGAAGCGCGCCTTCAGCGAGCAGCGGAAACCCTGCTCAAGATCAGGTTGACGGACATGAACATGCCCATCTCCGAGGCGCCAGTACGACTGGCGACGCCACGCCCTCGAGCGACACCGAAGACGGGCGTGACGCTTGGCGTGCGCAGAATACGTTTCCTTCTGGCTCTTACGTCAGAATCCTCGATCTAGGACCGCTCGTGAATAGCTATGCTTCGTCGCATCCCCAAGTCATCACCGAGTTCGTCGCTGCCAAGCATCAGCCAATCAGCCATCTCACGTTTACGCGCGACGGGAACGCGCTTCTCGTTGGGCCCAAGGACGGACAGGTCGTGCGTGTCTTTCAACTTCGACGATGTGCGCATGTGTTGAGAGGGCTGAGCGGTGGGGTGGCGAGTGGGTGTAACGTGGGTGGTGGTGGGAATGGGAAGGAAGGAAATAACGCTATTGCTGGCGCTGGACTTGGGTCGGTTCCTGTTCCGAGTTGGACACCACCCCCGAGTCCGGAGGAGGACGCACCGTGGCACGTGTATAGTCTTCGTCGCGGTCGTACGTCCGCCATCATTCAAGATATGGAGGTCTCTCCGGACGGACGATGGGTCGCTGTTGGGACAGGCAAGGGCACAGTACACGTCTTTGCGATCAATCCGTACGGGGGACAGCCTGATCTCAGGAGTCACATGGACACCAAGATATGGAACGTCGAGAAGCCTGTGAGTGTCCTGACTTGCTTTCTCTCTTTCAAGATTGAGACTGACGTCTTGTGCGTTTTGCACAGCAGCCACTTTCTGTGGAGCTGGCTCCCATCGTGCGGTTGCGTTCGACACGCGCAACCGGCGCCGATGGTTTTCATTCTGATCTCTCATTCACGTTCGTCTGGGGTAACGAGATGACGATGCCCATGAGCCTCTTACCACCCCAGATGGCTTCGTCGCCCAGCACGTCGTCGGGTCGCTCAGATCTCCCCTCATCCCATTCCCCCCACCGCCACCACAATTTCAAGGACGTGCTGGTGTTCGATGCGTCCGGGGGCGTGTTGTCCTTGCGACGCATCACGCTCGAGCAACGACCTCGCGAATTCGGGATCCCGTTCTCGTCGCCCATTGCATCTTTCGCGACGAGCATCTCGTTACCCGGTGCCGGTGCTGCGGGTCGCCTGAGTGCGTCGCCGCCGACGCATACGCCAAGTACCAGGGACGCAGCTAGGAAGCGCTCGGGTTTGACTCAGCAGATGCTCGAAGCGGCGACCGAGTTGGTAGGAAAGGAGAGTACTGTGGCGACGTGGCAGTTGAAACGACGTCATGATTGGGGGGAGGTGAAACGTGTAGTGCATGAGATTGGAGATCAACCAAAGCCTGGATTGTCCAAGTTCGTCTCTTCTCCCTTGCTTGTGTATTGACTCGTTGACGTGAGTCGTTCTCGATACAGCCCGCTTGCGCATGCGGAATTGTCGACGTGTGCGCGTACACCGGGTCTCGTGCCCCGTTCAATATATCTCTCGCATCAATTCTTGTTTTATACCCTTGGCGAGGATTATCATGCGCTTGTTCGACGACACCGATTGGCTATCTCCGGCGCCAAGATTGACGTGCGGAAAGAAGTCGAGGCGAGCGCTTTTGCTGGGTCCAGCGAGGCACATTTCGTCGAGGACATGGCCTTTCCGTCCGATCACCCGCACGCCCGATCCCATTCCCATTCCCGCTCTCGTTCGCACTCTCATGCGCATCATCACCATCATTTACACGCACACGTCGCATCGTCGTTTGACGAACCGTTGGCGAGCGCGATGAGCGTTGAGATGGCGCATGATCCCAGTGCGAGAGGAGGGCGTGTGACGATTCCGATGTTGCCGAATGGTGCAGCGCAACAGACAGTCCGGGCGAGGACGGGGACGCGTGCGGCGTTGTCTGGGATGAGTGTGAGTAGAGGGATTCCGATAATGGTGATGGAGGGTGTTGGGGGGATGATTCGAAGGGAGATGGATCGGGTGAAAGGTGGGCGCGCGATACGGGGTGTACGTAGCGGAGGTGAGGACGGAGAGGGACGGGTACCGCTCCAGTTCGATGAGCACGATGAGGACTTTGGGGAAGGTGTACCGGTGGGTGAGGGCGAGGGACATGGTGATGGCGATGGCGAGCATTTGTGGCGAGCATGGAGTGAGGAGGATAAGTTGGCGGTTGATGAGGCGGAGAGGTTTGACGATGTACTTGGGATCATGGACGAGGATCAGCTGCCTGCGTCTGTCCCTGCCACTACAGGCATGGGTGCGAGCGCTGGTGCTGATCAGAGCTTGTGGCACGGCGCAGCATAATTACTTGCACGACAACGCGACGAGCTTTCATCCGCCTCTGCCAGTGATCGTCAGCCGTCCTCGTAGACAGGGTGGATGGTGTGTAGGAAATAGGGATGGTTGGTGTACAAGATGTATTTAGAAAGTGAAAGATGAATGTGTTGTAGTCCACGTCGTGAGCGTCCTGCATGTCAGTGGATATATTAGGTTATCGTTCAGTCCTGGTACTGTACAGTATGCACGAACCTTATCTCATACTCTTGGTCCACTATCGCGAATGATTTCTGCCGTTCCATCCCGCCTGATCAGCAACTGCGTCTTGCAATGGATTGCAACTGGATTTGAACCTGTGAGGTGCATTGTCTGTCATCTGCGTTATAACGCGCCTGAGAACACGATATCAGCCTCGCGCGCCGCAACAACTACACATGAGTTTGTGTTCACATCCGTCCAAAGTTTGATTGGATGGTCTTCTAGGTATTCTCGGGAAAGGCTGATCGAGGTTGGCTGGACTCTGAGCCGTTCTCTCAGCCAAGCTGACTTTTCATGAACGTCCACACTCTCGCTTTTACACAATTCATTTCTTTTTGGCGAGGTCGCATCGAATCTCCAGGCTTGACCCGTCCAACTCATCCCGCCTGCATGGTAATTGTCCGCCTGGGTGACAGCGCACATACCATGCTTCGACCGCAGCGAGCCCCTTTGACGGAAAGCGAAACCGGCCTGTGGCGACGGAATCAAAAAAAAAAAAAAAAAAGGAGGCTGGTCGTTGCATCATTGTCACGTCCGGGAATAATCCAGTCCCCCAAGTCCTGCAGCAGATTCAGATGCAGGTGTTTTTCTGCATGCTCCTTGTTCCACCCCATGTTGAGGGTAGCTTGTATCTCCAACTGCACTGGTTCTCATTGCCAACATGACTGGATATTCGTTACTGTTATCAACAGTGTCCTCGACCCGTGCGATCACAGACCCGCCCATCTTCTGCGTTCGTCTCCGAAAGCCGACCTCGGAGGTTACATTTTCTCGATGGCGCGTCTGTGCATCGGTGATTCAGCGTGAACAACATGTAAATTTTTTTTTTTGGGATGCCACGATGGGTCCTTCGTGAACTTTGCTGGTTTTCTCTCATCTCGCAGACGGTAGTCAACTCACAAGTCCGCGGCCCCTGATTGGCGTAACGTGAGTTGGTTTAATTATCGTGTCTCCCTTGTTCACACGGATCTCCCTACAGTTCCAATGTACGAGGCCAATCTGTAGTGCTTATTTATTCATTGCACTCCCACGCCGTAATGTTTTTTTCACTGCTATCGTGAGTCCCAAAATGCAATTTTTCATTCCGGTGAATTATCCACAACACGTTCCATAGCATAAGAAACCCTCCCTCTCTTCGTGTTCTTTCCTCGGCATCGAATAAACCATGCTACATACTCTTCCGTATTTGCTTACAGTCCTACATGAACACTTGAACCAAATACCAACAACACTATCGCTATCAAACATAGTTTGGACGACGTCCCAGATAACCTAGTTCCCATCTCTCACCGCCTTCTCGCGTTCGTCGCCCTCCGTTCAGATTCACCACATGGTCCCACCGCACTACAGCCACGCACACATCCGAGCTTCCTCGACCCTGTTTGGGACCTCGGAAATTCGGAGAGTCTATCTTGAGTGGCATGGAATTATCGTATAATACCGCGGCCGAATGGACCAGGTCGCGTTCCGGTATAACGCCTGCATCGCCACGCGCGCGCGCAAGACCCAACGTGGCGTCTTCCGAGTCTTCTCTCCACACAGGGGGCCAGTCGACTTCCGTAATGAGCGGGGCGAGCGATCTCTTCTTTGCGCGACGCGCACCTGCACTGAGTAGCTGGGAACCCCAATTACGATCAAGTTCACGGACATGAGTACGTCTATCTCCGAGGTGCAACCCACGACTGGCGATGCAATCCTAGGCGGCCGTGACGCTTGGCTCGTCCACACAATGAATCGCTTACGTCAAAGTCCTCGATCTTGGACTGCTTGTGAAAAGCTGTGCTCGTCACACCCCCAGGTCATCACCGAATTCGTCGTCGCCGAGCATCAGCCAATGAGCTACCTCACGTTTACCCATGATGGGAATACGGTTCTTGTTGGGCCCCAAGGGCGGACAGGTCGTGCGTATCTCGACTCTGACGACGTGTGCATGTGTTGAAAGCGACAACTGGTGGGATCAAACGTGGGTGTAACGTGGGTCATGGTGGGAATGGAGAGGAAGGAAAGAACGCTAGCGCTGGACTTGGATTTGTTCTTGTCCCGAAGTGGATATCATCTCCACCGAATCCGGAAGAGGCACTGTGGCATGTGTACGCTTTTTGTCGCAGTTCCGAGTCTGCCGTCATTCAAGATATGGAGGTCTCCATCTATCGCTCTTGAGACCGGCAAGGGAACGATGCAACGTGCGTATTTGCGATCAAGCCACAAGGGGTACATGCCGATCCTAGGAGTTACATGGATCCCACGCAATGAACCGCCGACAATCCTGTGAGTGCCTTGCCTTGCCTTCTCTCATTCAAAACTGAGGCTGACGTTTCGTGCGTTTTGCACTACAGCCACTTTCCGTGGAGTTGATGTTCATTGCGTAATTACACTTGTCGCGTGCGACAGGTGCCAATGGTTTTCATTCTCTCGTTCACGTTCGTCAGGGAATGGCACGATGGCCTTAGTAATCGCGAGCCTCTTACGGCCGCTGATGTCGGTGCTGCGGAGTGATTGAGTGCGTCGCCGCCCAGTAGGGACGCGGCGATGAAGCGGTCGCGGTGGATGCTCGAGGCGATGACCGAGTTGGTGGGCAAGGAAAATACGATGGCGACACTGCAGTCGAAAAGACGGTATGGTCCGGGGGAGCTGAAGCATCTGGTGTATAAAGCTGGGGATCAACCGAAGCCCGGAGTGTCCGGATTCGTCTCTTTCTCTATCCTCTTTTATCGACTTGCTGACGCGGAGCGAGATCGGCACAGTTTGATCGCATATGCGGAATTGGTCCATCTCCGGGTCAATCTGTGTGCGTGCACTCCCCTTCGATCTTTACCAGTTCTTGATTTATAGCTTTGGTGAGGACTATCATGTGCTCACTCGACGAACCGATTGACCATCTCGGGCATCAAGACCGACGTGTTTGCTCTGCGTCCGGCGTGGCGTGCACTCTGTCGACGGACCTAACCTTTCCGTCTGAACACGCCCATCGGATCTCGCTCTTACAGCTTCTTCGCCAATACACGGCGAGTCGTCGTTTGACGAACCCTTTGCGAGCGCAATGAGTGTACGATCTAAATGCAGGAGGAGACCGCGTGACGTTTCCACCAGTGTCGAATATGCCAGGTCACCGTCCCAGGTGGAGGGATTCTGATAGAGGGATTTAGGAGGATGCTTAGAAGGCAGATGGATCGGGAGAGGGGCGGACATGAATGTGCGACGGGGAAGATGTTCGTGCCGCCAGTGGAGTGTACCGCTCGAGTTTGATGAATAGGATGTCTCAGATTTGACGATACACTATGACTTGTTATTACGGACGAGAAAGAGGTGTCTGCCTCTTGCGCGTCCACTTCAATACGTCAACATCCCGACTACTCCACCCCCTTGCGGAAGTTATGTATTGGAACGGAGTTTTCATCAACTTCGAGACGGAAACTCTTGTTCGGGATCGTCTAATGGGGGATGATTTGTATGTGTATCTTGGCGAATTAACTGTTACAGATTCAATTACTGTGCAGAGCGCCCAGTTTTTACGTCCTTTATATGGGACCTTAGATTGTCTTTAAGTTTGACCTTTTGGGAGCCTTGTCCGTTTTTGGAGGTCTCGCCGGAGTTTGGGCGGTCCGTCGCTCACATGCTACCTACAACTTCTGCGCAGTGCGAACTGAACTCGTTAGCAGAGTCATATGCATCATATATGGGCCTCGCGTTTGCTCATCTCCGAGTCTCGCTTTAGGGTCTGGACCAGACCGTACTCTCGGCAGTAAACAAGGCGTCCTACTGGGCTCGAGCCTCTTGAATGACCTCTTTAATATCGCCTTGAATCCACACATCATCGTCTGTTATCTCCCCCGAGCGTGGCTTTACTTTGCCTTGGCAGGGCCAAGAGATTCAAGGTGAGCACTGAAGCTGGACAGGTGGTCAGCGTATCAGGATGACCCTCGAAAAAAGAAACAATGCCCAGGCCCCCAGTGGGACTCCCATCCAAGAATATCTCCTTATCGGCACACATGGTCGTGGAGCAATTACATTGTAACCGCCTTTGGTATGGTATGGGTCGTGCTGGATTTGCCAAAATTTCCTTGCATGGACGTGAACACGTACTTTCGGTTCCCAATGTGACGAGTCGGGAACGTTGATATTTGGCGTCGCCGTTTGTGGTCCATACCCCTTCGCGCACTCGTTCAGAGAGATTATGGTGAGTGTGTATGTTTTCGAATGACAGGCATCTGTGGCGGCGGCCCTCTCCTGACAGATACCAAGGATGTGGCAACAGATTTATTCCTCCGCGTCCATGTTCGGGTGTACACCTGACCTCGTTTCAAGTGGTCGTTCACGATAAGCGTCCTGGACAATATATAAAAACATTTATGGACTCACATACTTGCTATCGTCCAACCCCTTGAACTCGGATTCGAACTTGATATTCGATCCTCGGTATCGCGTATCGTTCAATATGACGGACGAGGTTATCTATGAAGCCAGTTTACCCAACGAGCGTCAATCTTCATCGGATAGGAAGGACAAGGCCAAGTATTCGGCCTCGTCGTCCTCTGAGAATGAGAACGGGAGGATGAGCGCGGATGTGGAGGTAGCTTCGGTGAAACAAGCTGAAGACGAAGAAGAGGAGTTCACTGGCACCTCGCGCACGATCAACACGGATAACCCTTTCCCGATCGATCCTTATTCACCCGTAGAGGAGAGACAGTTTACGCTCCGTGCCGTTCTCGTCGGGTGTGCTCTCGGTGCAGTCATTGCAGCCAGCAATGTCTATCTCGGTTTAAAGGTACGTCCGTCGTATTCTCTGTCCCTTTTTTCTTCCACGTTTTGATGTCGCAAACACGACCAGACGGGCTGGACCTTTGGTGCATCCCTCTTTGGCTCCATCTTCGGCTTCGCCATCCTCAAACCCTTCTCGACCTCCGCTCCGAGCTACCTCGGCGGCGGCTACTTCGGCCCCAAAGAAAACAACGTCGTTCAAGCCGCCGCGAGCGCCGCAGGTTCGCTCGGACTCCTCTTCACCTCCGGTTTCCCCGCCGCCTACCAACTCGGACTCCTTAGCACCCCCAGCCAAGACATTGGCCGCCTCTTCACCTTCACGATCTGCTGTGCCTTTTTCGGACTCGCCTTCTCGATCCCCTTGCGCAAATTTTACATTCTCAAACTCAAGTTAGTCTTTCCGTCGGGCGTGGCGGCGGCGTATACGATTCGGTCGTTGCATGTAGGGAAGAACGCGGCGAGGGACGCGAAGCGCAAGACCAAGGCGTTGATTTTGTCGTTTTGTTTTGCGATTACGTTGAGGGTGGTAAGCGAATATGCGCCGGGGGTGCTTTGGGATTGGCATCTGTTCTATACGCTAAGTCGGATCGGATGGACGTCTGCGATCAGGGCGGAGAGTTGGGTGGGTGTTCATTCCCGTTTCATTTCATCTTTAAAAAAACAAAAAATTCTTCTGTTGTGATCCTTTTTTTTTCTTTGTGTCCTTGACTGATGGCACACGAGGACAGGGATGGATCTGGGAGTGGACGCCAGCCTTTGTCGGTGCGGGCATGCTGACGGGTATCAACTCCTCGTATAGTTTCCTGGGTGGGGTACGTTTTGGGATGACACGTGCCTTGGCTCTGTGCTGACGACTCGTCTAGAGTGTCCTCGCGTGGGCCATTATCGGGCCAATCATTGTCAGCCGTGGCATGGTGGGTTCTCTGGTGGGCTTGTCGTGTCTTGGTCTGACGCGCGTGCAGGCGTTCGGTATCCCTGCAAACAAGAGCATTCCTGGATATATGAATTACGCTTCGATGTAGGTCACGGGCTTGCCCGTTCTCGACCTCGTCCATGCTTATCCTTGGCATTAGGTCGCTCACCGACCCCGTCAACCATCCCTCTCCCCGGTACTGGCTGGTACTTTTTTTTTTCCTCAGTAAACATGATCATCTCTGCTCACACACTCGGCACTAGGTTTGGCCAGGTACGTTGATGCTCCTCTGCACGAGCTTTGCCGAAGTGGGGTGCAACTGGAAATCCATCTACGCCGGCATGAAAACGATAGCCTCGACCGTCACCGAGCGGTTCCAAACGCAGCCATGTAACACTGACAAAGTGACGAAAAAAGACGATTTTGCGGACCCCGTCCCTGCGGACGAACGCGTTCCTCTCTGGATGTGGGGCTCGGTGTTGATTCTGAGCGTCATCGTCAGCTGTGTCGTGATGGGCGTTCAATTTGGTCAAAACGTCGGGATTACGTTGTTGGGTGAGTCGACACGCTCGTGTGAGGGGACGTGACTGACCATCTTCCCGGACAGCGATCATCTTTGCGTTCTTGTTTAGTTTCATCGGGTGTGAGAGTTCGGGGCGGACGAATATCAATCCTGTCACGTCCATCGGTGTGTGGACGACCCTTCCTCTTTTTTTTTTTTTTTTGCGAGCTCTGGTGTTTCTGACTCGGGGGAGTAGGAAATGCATCTCAGCTCGTGTTTGGTGGGTTGGGAAAAGGACAGCATTATTCAGTCAAGCGTGGGGAGTTGCTCAACTTGCTCTCCGGTATGCTCGCGCTAGGTCGGCTTCTTGTTACTCCTCCGTGCTGGACAGCATCACCTCATACATCACACTTTTTTTTTTCCCCCTTCTGTCTATTTGTAGGCGCTGCGGAACAAGGTACGCCCATTCATTTCACCTACCAAACCAGTACTGGATCCTCCTCTCCCTCATATATATAATAAAACAACAACAAAAACAACAACATCACGCCCCCGGAACAGCGGCCGACATGATCGGCGATCTCAAGACCGCCCATCTCCTACGGTCTTCTCCGAAAGCCGTGTTCGGAGGTCAATTGTGTGGCGCGATCGTATCCATATTCATGGCTGCCGGTGTTTATGTCGTGTTTTCGACGGCGTATCCGTGCATCAATGATTTGGCGTATACGACCTGTAGTTTTCCGACGCCGGACGTGCAGTCGTGGCGGGTGCGTCTGTTTTTTTTTCCCTAATTAAAAACACACACACACACACATCTACATCTTCTGGGGCGTTAACTCACGCGATACCGTTTTCTTCCAATAACCAGGCCGTCGCGGTCGCCGTGTCCTCCCCGACCTTACCGATCCCACCCTCGTCGGGGTACACCGCGATCGGATTGGGTATCGCAGCGGTGTCGTCGGTCGTGGCAAAGTATACGATCGTACCACCGAAATACCACGCGTTCGTTCCGTACGTTCTCTCCCTCTTCTTTGCTGCGTTGACGGACACGTGTAATTTTTGTTTTTTTTTTTTTGGGGGGGGGTCACAGTAACTTTAACGCGATCGGAATTGGGTTCATCATGAGTACGTTTTCCCCTCGAACCCCTACTTGGCGGGATTAACAAACAAAAAAATTGGACAGACGTGAGCACGTACCCAGTCGCCATGTTTTTCGGGTCGACGATCGCGTTCGTATGGCGACGCACGTACGTCCCCACCCGTCTTCCACGTTCTACTCCCACTCACCTCACCCAGGTTCTTTTCACACTACGAGACCTATTGTTTCGCCACCGCAGCAGGGTTCATCGCCGGGGAAGGCCTCGGCGGGATCGTCAACGCCCTACTGACGATCGCAGGCGTGAGCGGGGCTGTGTACGGGACGAGCGTGGGGTGTCCTGGGGGCGTCTATTGTGGATGAAAGGACGTTACTACAAAACGCAAAAAGTGTAATCGTTGACGATTCGACGGTCGACGACTGATCCGGTGTGTGCAGCTGTGATGAATCGAAAAACAAAAACGGTGTCAGTTGTAGTACAGCGATCCGAGCTTCCGAACTTGCATACAGGCGCGGGACGGATCATGTGTGACGCGACACGTTATCATACGACTGGTCACAACGGGGAAACGACCCGAAAAAAGACTAGTGTTTGAATAGGGCTTTGGACGAGACAATAGCCGCGTCGTGAGTTTTGCTTATACGAGATATGGGCTGTTGCGCCCCTCGATGAAAAACCCGATGCTAGTCGTGTATAATTCAGAGGTGATATGCGTACGAATAGATTAGAGCAAACACGCCAGGACAAAAAAGAGTAGAGATTGAAAGACGTATAATAAATAAGAGACTCATCCATCGTGTGCAATGTCGTGGTGCGATGTAGATGCATTTGTATGTGCGGGTGGTGTATCATGCGAGCGAACAGAGAGAAAAAGCACAGAGCAAAAACACAGACAGCAACAGAAACGGCGACGACTATCCTCTTGACAGATACCCCTGTCCGTGGCGCTTCTCCCTCTCCCGTCCACTTCCACTCATGGGGCGTGCGTGATATCGATCCCTTTCCCGATCGCGATCACGGTCACGCACGGTACAACTTGAACTCGACGTAAACGCCGGACGCAATGCCGTCGAGACCCTCGAATCTGTACACGAAATCGCATACGCCGCAATAGACGGTCTGTAAATGCATTCCGACGTTTGGTGGCCGTGTGAGTGCGATGAGTGAGACAGTGGCGATTGATGTCCCTGTTGATCTTGACGTGGTCGGTGGAGCTGTGGCCCATATCCAGATGGACTCGCCGGTCCACGGGCCGGAGATACTGATCGAGACCAAACCGAGTCATCGCTCGATGAAGAGGACCCCGCGGAGCCCTTGATGGGGTGGGGTGGCGGCGGAGGGTGAGGAGCATCGCGCATGCCCTCGTCGCCCTCGCCATCGCCCCGTGGGCCGACCTCGCAGTCGTCGACGTCGACGTCCATCGCGTAACCGTCGACGTCGTCGTCTGAATACTCGTCGTCGGAATTGCCCTCACTCACGCTCGAATTGGTCGCGGGCGGTGACATGAGAGCATGGTGGGGGAGGCCATCCAAGCGGGCATGGTGGTGATAGACACCGTTGCGGGTGACGTCCGAATCGGGGAGACGGAGAGGTGCACTACGGGAATGATTTCGCCAATGGCGACGCATATTGGAATTGACGTTGAATTCGCGCCCACAGCCCGGAAATGGACAGCGATACGCTATCGGAGAACGTTATCAGGAGAGAGAAATAGGCAAGGGGATCACGGAAAGGAAGCAGAAGGAGGAGCAGAAAAGGGATAGTGCAAGGGTGGTAAAGCGACGGACACGTTGCATGATGAAATAAAAAAAGTGCCACGTACGTTTGGCCCCCGTGTGGGTGTTTACGTGAATTTTCATGCTGCTCGGTCTGTTGAAACGTTTTCCGCAGTGTGGACACTGATGCTTCTTGCCCCTCCCTTCCCCCTGAAGGGCGGCGCCCGGGATCTCTGATCTCAAATGGAGGCGCCGACCATCGGTTGTGATGAGGGCAGAGGTTGTGGAGACGGGATGGTCCGAGACGGGAAAGGAGAGGATCGCCGAGGTGGGAGAGCGGAGATGGGCAAGATCGGCTTCACGTGGGATCGACGGGGAGAGAGGGTCTCTGGGGTGATGCCGTTCCCTGGTATCGGGGAGGATCTCGCGGATGGGACGGGGAGGACGGTGGCGTGTAGGGCGTGGTTCTGCAGGAGACATTGCGACGCGAAATACGGGAGCAGAGCCGTGCATGCCTGGGTGGGAAGGGGTTGAGGCGGAGGGAGCTCTGGGACGGAGTGTGGTGCTGGAGGCGACGTGTTCGAGGGAGGAAGTGACGGGGTCTGCGCGGAGGACGTTGAAGGAGTAGGAGGGTTGTTTTGAGGAGGGGAGGGGGCGGGTTGCAGACTCTGAGGAGGAGCTGGAGGGCGGTGGGGAAGGGGGTGGGTGATGGAGACGAAAGTGGGCGCGGGGCGGGGAGAGAGGGAGGTGCTGTGTGCGTGTTTGAGATTGGGGGTAGAGCGGGGGGGGGGGAGGAAGGGCTTACCTGGGAGGGAGAGGTGGGGCTGTGGTGTTTTGGGGGCTGTATGGACATTTCTAGATTGCCCCTGTGAGCTTGCGAGCGGTTGAGGGAGGGCAGTGGGCTCACCGGGAAAGATGTCTCTGATGCTTGGGAGGGGGACTGGAGGACGCGACATTTTGGAGTAAGGGAGGAGAAGGGGGGCTGAGGAGGGGGCGTATATATATCGGCGGGTGCGAAGGAGGAGAATTGCTGCAAAGAGAACGGGGACTAATTGAAGACCCGAGTGACCGCCAAGGGAGGGCAAATCCTGGGGTTCGCGGGTTGAAATAAAATATATAAAATATAGAATATAAATCATTGTCCGGGCCATGTCCGGACCCGACAGCGATGGCGGCCGGGTCATTTTTCCGTAACGAGCCTGTGTTGATCTTGTCCAAATGTGAACGACATGACCTTATCCGCCGATCTTCTCGTCCCTCTGCAACTTTGGGGCAAATCTATCCCGAATCCGGACACCCCTCCGTGGACATAAGCCACACCCCTCCTCAGGGCGCGAATCCCACTTGGCAGGTTATATGCGTCCCAACTGCTTCCGTGCACCGCTCCGCACGGACCCTTGGTCACCACCCCCCGCCCTCCCCGAACCTTGCGATTTGCGCTCCGCCGTTCCCCGTGTCTGCATCTGGGTTGGAATCCCAGATCAAGATCGACAACGAGGCACCCAAGTCGGGCAAACGACCCCCCATACTGGCCAGCAACGCGGTAATGAACACCTTCATCGTCGCTCGCAACTCGCTCTTCTCTTTCTCCAACCTCACGCTCAGACCAGGTCCTCCGTGCTCATCTCCCCCCGATGTGGGCGGCTAACCCCGCCGCCACTCTTCCGCGGGACACGACGCGACCTCAGCGATCCGCGTCCAGAGCATCTCCGATTCAGAATCCGTGACGCAGAGCGAGGCGTACGTACGGAGGAGGAGGACACCGCGCCGAGGAGGTCTGCGTGTGGATCGACGTGTCATCCAATGGACGGTGTCTCGTGCGAGTCCCGGGATCAACTATCGCAGTGCGTGGGGGGTCACCGGTACGACACGGGTGTATCACGGCGCCGTATCGACACCGACGTCGGCGCTGGCACCGGTGCCGATGTCGGATGGCACATGAGGCGAGGACGCTCCCAACGCGCAGATCGTTTCAGCCCTTTCCCTTTTTTTTTTTTTTGGCCGTTCACCCAATTTTTTTAATTTTCCTATTCGACTTATCTCCGGGATAGTCGGCACAAACAGCCGACAACCAAAAAAAAAAAAAAAGGGACGGCATGAATGACAGTTGACGATCATGACGTGGACGGTCTGGATTTTATTTTATTGTTTTATTTTATTTTCGACAACACGCGATCGACATGAAACGATCGACCGACACCTCGAAGCGCTTTCGACGGCAAACGCCAAAAATCCATCCAGGATCATCCAATACAAACCCTCTCTCACAGGAGCAGACAAGGGGCGATTCCATCGTGCACACCCATCCCATCAACGGGGACCAAACAAAAAGAAAAGCCACACGTCACACACGGCCATCGCCGGATCGGATATCGGGATACCGGGAGAAGGAAAGGAAAGGGTGAGTAGAGCGATAGTATGGGCAATGAGCGGGCGCGCCCACGTTTGACCGTGTGATGGACCGCATGATGTATAAATGATGCATTGATGGAAATAAAAAGCATTGAAAGCCACCGACGCTATCGATGGACACGGTGGAGAACGAAACCGTTTGGGACAATGGTCGCTGCCGCGTCCGCAGCGATCATATACGAGGCTGTGGGCGACGTGGGCT